>CM032446.1:212028310-212205810 GCA_019049505.1 Pachyrhynchus sulphureomaculatus
ATATTTAGGGAGGTGAAAATAAGTCTGGTATTTTTTTATGTGAAAGTTTTATGTAACATTAATGGAACTTTAGGTATAATTTGTTGTTACTTAAGGCTAAAATTAACACATAATGTAAGTAATACTGTAAATTTATCTCATTTGAGTTGTAAACATCACTGTAGAGAAAAAATCCGGGTTTGAGTGGATTCAACTTCTGGGCCAGTCTTGAAAAAAGAAAACCTCTTTTACCATCCCACAATTACAAAAAATAAAACTTTACAGTCCTCAGAATTCGACAACAGGACAAGAACAAGAATTCACTCTTATCATTCCACAAGAATAAATCATAATCATTAAGATGTCAATATTGAAAATGATCCTTATTGTTCAATGTTTATTTTGTTCTAGACCTATCCCTATCTGTCTCTGTCTGTCTATCTTCAAGGATAGATATGTATATGTATGGTAAATAAACTAAATCATATTTAGTGTATTAAGGCGAAATTATTTATAAATGATAATAAATATCTTAATCTACATCAAATGAAAACTTTCTTGATAAATATTAGTCTAAGAATAAAGCAGTCATGACGTCTATAATATTTGCCTTGCATAGATGAATTAAACTCTCTACATAATTTTTCTATTGAGCTGTGACAGAGTCCACAAGAACGTAAGGACTTCTTTTTTACCAAAATCATATTCATCATAGTCTCTTTGTCGAAAAATGAGCCATTTCTTACATGAATAACATCATGAAGAAAATCTATGAAAATCACAATAGTTTTGCGTGCCATTAAACTTAGATAAACGTTTTAAATCTTGCTAAAAACTGACATCCTCATACGTAACACTTTCAATTTTCATTAACTATAAAGTTATCATAATTTTCTGTGTCCATTTTCTCGGATACATCAGCAACACTAATACATGTTTGATAATTTATTTATCTTTATACAGAAATTCCTTGTACGGGTGTCCATAGATTACTTCATTCTATTTTGAAAAGCAAGGTGATACCTGTTTTGATTCAAAAATAACACATCAACTCTTGCAGTGGTGATTTCAGGTATCGAAAACTAACAACTACAAAGGACTGAATTTTTTCTCTTGGTGTAAGCTACACAGTGCTCAATATATCTAAATTGTCCTTGTCATATAGTGCCATTTTTGGGTAGCTCTTTTTGGGAGTTTATTGTCTCTCTGTCTGCCTATCTTTCCATCTCTCTATCTCTCTGTGTTCCTGTCTCCATGTCCGTCGGTCTCTCTGCAGCTGTAACCGGGACCAACCAACCAACACAACCAAGTTGCCCTACAACATCGCACTGTCTTAACATTGTGTTAAGTCATCGAATTGGCAACACTGTCTCAAGTGTTAACTAAGGTTATGTTGAGCCTATAAAGTGGAAAGCCTCTTGTATATACTGAAGCACCATCTTATAAAATTTCCTTCAAAAATCAATGACAAGAGAGAGTGATTTCCAAAAGGCAGAACCCTCTCTTAACATTCACCAAAAAAGAGCTAATAGGTATGATGTAAAAAAATATTTTTATGGGTCCTTCTTGAAGCCATAAAAAAATCATTAGCAAAGAAGAGACAACAAATAACTAAACGTACCCTTTCTGGCACTAATAAAAAAATGGACTAATTCTCTTCTAGCTAATGTTTTTTTTTTCCAAACGATGTTTAGATCAGCCTTTCTGGCCTCTAAAACAAATTTATGCCACTGAACTTACCTATTAGCCTTATTCTTTTACCACCTCTTCTGACTGCACTCTGAAGTAGTTTCATATCATTGACTGGTACACTAGTATTGTCAATTTGATTTAAAAATAAATCCTTTACATATCGAACATCTCTTTCCAATACTTTAGCTAGTTCGGCAAGTGTTATTCCCCGCCAGACATCTATGACTTCTGATTTGGGCTTTGGGGAATATTCAATAATTCGAGGGGATTTCTAAAATAATTTTAACGGTAATAAATGATTGATGAAATTTGAAAATGTTCTTTATGATGTAAAAAATGATTGTTCTTCGGAAATGTATTGAGTAGGGATTACTTTCTTACATTTGAAGATTCAAAGCATTCATTTAGGGTAGTTTAAGTCTGAGATTTGTACTGTAGGGATAAACAGAACAAATTTATTAAAGTTGAGATCAACACTAAAAGGACAGATAAAAGACGGTATTAGTCTTTTTTAAAACACCAAAACCTTACTAATGTCCCTTTGACAAAATGACCTCAAAATCTAACATAGTAGACTTTTAGTATGTTAAAAAGTACTTCCATTACTATCTTTTGTAGATGGTTACAGCTTATGTAAATTAGTTACATCTTAACCCATAGTTGTACTAGACTACAAAAGCAAGAACCATAATATCTCAATACATCAAAGCTATGTAAGCTTATTAACTTTATTCTCGGCTATAATTTTTTAGAAAGTCAAATAAACTACTATACAGAGTGTCCTATAAGTAAGTTTGGATCTGTATGTATGTATACACAACACATCAAGGTGGGGGTACATAACATAAACTTGATCCATAAAAAGAGTAACTGCAAAAAAGTGTGAATTTTAGCCTGTTTTTGCAACCTTCATAATTTGGAGACAAAAAAAGTAAACTTAACGTAAAAGGTCTTAAATTAAAGGTAATTAAAAATCTAGGACATATTTTTCAATTTTTTTATTTAGGGGTAACTACCCCTCATTTTGGGAGTTAAAAGTTGAAAGTGTGAAAATAAATAAGATTTTGCCCCAAAATTAAAAGTTATTTTTTAGGTTAGCACTAACATGAATTTCAACCCTCTTTTAGAGGGTGGTTATCGCTTAGCGATAAGTTTGGGAGACATATAAGTCCAGCACTATATTCTCAGTATTTTGATTATTTCTTTGTATTTGTGAATATGGCAGGATCCCTTTTACAGGGTGGTTTTTGATTGACTATACGGTATTGGGTAGAGAATATGTAAATAATTCAAGTTACCTATTTTCATGAATTACACGTCATAAATATTTTTTTATTTTCTGTTAAAAACTTATTCATTTTCACTCTTTCAACCCTCAAAATAGGGGGTAGTTACCCCTAAATAAAAACATGGAAAAATGTGTCCTTCTAGATTTTTAATTAGCGTTAATTTAAGATCTTTTACGTTAAGTTTGTTTTCTTTATCTCAAAGTTATGGAGGGTGCAAAAAAGGGCTAATTTTTGCGGTTACTCTTTAAGCAATAATTTGGTAGTTCTATGGATTTTAACCACTTTTTTGAGCCAATCTGATAAAACTAATATCAAATTTGGATTCGGCAGATAAAAATATCTAGGAAATGACCTGTCACCTGTCCAGTACAAGACAATTTTTTTTTTCTGCCTGTATAATTGATGATTTTGATAGTTACTATTTTATGAATATTAGAATGCATGTGGCTTTGATTTAACTCCATTGATTTTTATTTTCCAAAATCAAAAGTTTACAGTAAAAATTTTCGATCTGTAGAACCATTAAAATAAAAGATCTAACAAGAAGTGACAATAATTACCGAAATGAACTGCTGAACAGTTATAAATAATTCAACATTAATTTTAAGAATTGATATCTACGAGCTGTAGTTTAATATATAAGAAATTTATTTCCATTTATCAATTCCTTTTTATAGGATATCTTATTTTGTTTTTAAAGTTCCATTGGCCTCTTTTCTAAACACAGGTAATGTATAAAAAAAAATAAGAAAACTTACCCTCTCTTCAGCGGTTTTTCTTCTTTTAAAAGAGATCACACTCATATGGAAATTATTACACTGATAGTCCCAGCTTTGTACAATCTGACTTCTAAATAATTTATCATGAAAAAAACGGCAGGAAACACTGAAACAAATTTTAAAAAATATCATAAGGGCAGTGCTGGAGAGTAATTATTGGTTACACTCTTTGTTGTATTTAAGCACAATTCACTTGTGTGATAATAGTCTCTGATTAACATGTTTTGTTTATTTAGTGGATACCCCTTCACAAAGTATGTAGGAATAAATACTAGAAGAAATATTTAAATACATCTTATATATTAGTAAAGTAAATTTTAGTTGGACCTAAATCTTTGACTGAAATGATTTAATTACAAAAATGAATTTAAATCCTTTTATGAGTGACTTCTTTATATTTAGTATTGCAGTACTTTTTATATATAAAAAAATAAAACCATACCATACCACATGTATGGTGTGTATATATATGTTTACTTATTTTAGTAGGACACTTGTAAGAATATTTAAAGGCAAATTTCTGCACCTTTAAAATTTTATAAGGTAAAATTTCGGAAAAATTTTCATAAAAAGGAGGTTTTTTTTGGAATAGCCTTAAAATGGCCTAATTTTGAAAGATTTACGAGACAAAATCAGGGGGGGGGGAGGCTGTTTTTGCTAACCTGAACTGTGATCTCCAGTCACTAATATAGCATGTACATCATTTTTTTACTTTAAGGTAGGACTTTTTTAAAATTATTTAATGTATTTTGTAATTACTGGTTACAGGTTAGTAAAACCGGTCTATCCCCTTTTTTTTTTTCTCGTAAATTTTCAAAATTATGCCGTTTTAAACCTATTTAAAAAAAAACCCTTTTTTTGAAAAGCTCGCTTACCGAAATTTTACCTTTTATTAATGTAATGTTCTTTCTTAACTGTAAAGTTTTGGGTTTTGAATTCCAAATTGGTCTTAGTATAGTATAAAGAATGTAATAACTAATATGAAGATTACCTTTTATACCTGACATTCACATATTGCATGGTCTGAATTCCTAAGCTTAAAATACTTTGTGGTTTTAAACATTTTAAGTATAGAGCCATTAAAAAGATTATTACAGAGGAATTTCATATCAAAAACACAGTTAAATGGGGCCTTCTGTTTTCAGGTTAGGGGTTTAAGTTAGGTTATGATATGTACATTTAAACTACTAAGAAAAAGTCAGTAAGACAATTTAGAACATTTTTTCGGAATTTTGGATATTACATGTTAAAACCTCATATTTTATTTCTTGACTTAGAAATGTCAGTGATTCGATGTTTGGTTCATAGACATAGAGAATGGACTGAGCATTAGCCTCACAAAATTGACCACTTTCTAGAAAGAGACAAAGCGACTGTGCGGCCAATACCAGTCTCTGTTCTGTAGGCATATAGTAACCAAGGCGCAGTACCCTGAGACGAAATTCTAGGAGAGAAAGAGACGGCCACTTTCAGCACATTCGCGTTGTCTCTCTCACAGTTTTGCGTCCATATTTACTTCACAGCAAGATTCGAAACGCTCAGTCCATTCTCTATGTCTATGGCTGAACTAACCTAACTTCTTGGAGTTTTTATTACAGTTCTTTTCTTGGATATGTAGTAACTTTTTTGCATTCTTCATCAGTAATTAAGTTATGAACGGAAATAAAGAACTTTATAAATTTTGTAAAATTCTGTTTAAGTATATGTCAATTACGAGAGTTTCATCTTGGTAAGTTACATCGTTTACATTAAATAAAAACTAAATCTGCGCCAAACTATCTTTAAATAACTTTTCTTGGTTGGTGATTTTGTATGCTCTTGGTGCACATATACCGCAGTACTTACCTTCAATCCTTACTTGCAAATTTTAGCACTCTAAAAATCCATTTTACCCATTTTGATCATTTTCAGCTAAGGAGTATGAAAGTCATTTTTTTCATCATTTTCCTTTCTAACTGAAATAGCATGTATAGGGAACTGGGAACTGATTAACAAAATGACCTTAAAAAATCAGCATTATTTATTCCTTTATAGGTTAAAAAAAATAATTTCAAGTGTTATCATATAAGACATATAAAGGGTGTCTAGAAATACATCTGTCAAGTAAGAACGTGACCACTTGTATTCTTCAAGAAATGTGTTTCAAGAACATTTTTTGCCGTCAATGTATTCTTTGGTGGCTAACAACGACGCAATTACCTTAGTAAGTTGTCCAATCTCCTTCTGCATCAATAAGCACCTGGCATCTTCAAGGCATGCTGTTGAGTAGATTTTCTACATAATCTGCAAGTTTTTCGAATCTTGCTAAACAACTGAGTCAAAGTCCTCAGAGTCTTTCTTCTGAGCTTTCTCTCTAGGGACCAAACGTTAACAATAGGGTTGGCGTTCGGCGATTGTGAGGGCCACTCCAGTATTTTATAATGGGCCCAAGCGAGCTACTTCGCAACATGATTTTCGCCCAGCAAAGGATTCTTTAATGTGCTTTGGAATTTGACATCATGAGCACTAAGATGTTATCGAATGGTCTCATGGGACACATTCAAACCCAATTTTCTTAATTTTGCCGCCATTTGACGCAGCATCAATTTCGGATCCCGTGAAAACAAAGACACGAGTGGTTTGTCAACTTTTGGACTTTGCCTACTGAGCCATGTTTTAACAAGTTGTCGACATTTTTGGTCTGGTTAAAATGATTTACCAACTTCTTCACAAACGGCGACTTTTTAATATATTTAACGGCCGCAGAATGTATCATATTAGGCCTCTTTTGATGGGAACAAAGAAAGACTGCCTCGAACCGACGCACAAACGAGTGATCCATTTTGGATTTTACGTGACGAAAGTTCGGGATCGACTTATACTTTTCCTAAAATGCGTTGTAGACAAAGGTTTTCTCTATCGATTTTTTGCTGAATCGCTAGCATCGCATCCACCAAAAATGAATTATCGTGAACACGTTCTTACTTGACAGACTGTATATCATGTTATATATTACTCTCAGTATTCTTGGAGTTAAAGATTTTGGTTATTATGTTGGTTTTTCATTAATGCCATTCCAAATTAAAAAAGCCAGTAGAGATAACTGGTATGTAATTGAAAGCGTTACCTATGTAAGTTTTTTCTTGTTTGTACAGAAGGGCACATAGTTATAAATGAAATTTTGGTTTAAATACTGCTCAAAAATACCATACTATACATGAAAAAAATATCAAGTGGATGGTACAAAACATTTTAGAAATATAGAAAGTTTAATTAGACAACACTTACACACTCTTCACGTAGTAGGTGGAAAAATGTTTTTTGTATGTATACATTTCTAGAAAAAAGTAATGTTTCTGGTTGAAGGTTGCAAATTCATCAGGACTGCCATAAACTTGGCAAATTAATATTAACTTACACACAAAACAAAAAGTTTGTATTGAATACATACCAGAAAATATTTAATTCTTTAAAATAGTCATTAGCAATGCTTGCATTAAGTTCAAGTATTTGTTTTATGACTTATATTTACAATTGAAGTTTTGGGTAAATAAAATGTTTTGTAAAAAGTTAAAACACTACTTAAATTTCCACTTAATTTTTTATTTTTGTAACAAACCAGAAACTGTGATACAGCGAAACATGTGGTGTTAAAAAACAAAAAATTCAGTGAAAATTTTAAGTAGTGCTTAACATTTTTACAAAACATTTGATTTTTTTTTTTTTATTGGTCTAGCACATGTGCTGCAGGGAAGTCCCTAAAGCGCTCCAGGAGCGGCACGAGTGCGGAAAAAGCGATTCACGTTGTTCTTGAATCGCTGTAAATTGTACTCGGTGGGAAACACAGCGCTGGGCAAATTATTCCAAAGGGATGACGTTCTCCATATAAAAGATTGCTTGAAAAGCGTCGTACGCGGAGTAACAAGCTGAACCTCATACGGATGCGAAGCACCAGCGCGACGTGTATTTCTAACATGCACCGCTTTGGGAGGAATTAAGCGGGCTACATCCTTCGAACACTTTCCATGAAAATACTTGTAGAACAGACTCAAGTCGCCAACCGTTCTTCGATGTTCCAGCGAATCAAGGCCGCCGGTCAATTCCGGGTCCCCAATCAGACGGACCGCTCTTCTCTGAACAGAATCCAACAAATGCAGTGTATGTTTGGGAGCGGAGCCCCAAACGTGGGAGCAGTATTCCATAGTTGGTCGAATTTGGGCTTTGTAAAGAATTAACAGTTGCTGTGGGGTGTAAAGCTTTCTGGTTCTAAATAATATTCCCAACTTTTGAGAAGCTCTCCTTGCTATGCCTGCAACATGTTCATGCCAAGACATATTTTGCTCCCAAACTAACGCCCAACAAATTGAGCGACGATGCTAGGGGAATGGAGTGCCCCGACATAACTATGTCGGGTTCAGCAACGTTAACTTTTTTAGAAAAAACTGCCGCTTGGGTTTTTGTAGCGTTAAATTCCACTTGGTTACTGTCACCCCAAGATAGAATTTCTTCCAGGTCTTTGTTAAGTTGAACGACCTCCTGCTGTCTGCGGATATTCGCCTGAGCAGCGATGTCCGAGCGTTCAAGGTGAATGAAGAGACAAGTGTACTGTCATCTGCAAAGCTATAGATTGGATTCCCGGTCTTTTCCAGCAGATCGTCAATGTAAATGAGAAAGAGAGTAGGAGACAGTATGGAGCCCTGGGGCACACCGGCGTTGATAGTGAGGGTGTTAGAAAGAAATCCGTCGACCGCCACTCGTAAAGAACGCTCTCTGAGGAAACATGAGAGCCACAAACAGAACCTTTCAGACATACCATAAGAGCGCAACTTAGCCAACAGTCCATCGTGCCAAACACGGTCGAATGCCTTGGATATGTCAAGAGCAACCGCTCGAGATTCTCCAAAGTGTTCAATTGCGTTGTTCCAAACATGTGTTACATAAGTCAGAAGATCTCCTGTTGATCTATTTTTACGAAAACCATATTGGTGATCGCTAATAATATTGAATCGTTCAAGATATTTTAGAAGATGCTCATTGATAACCTTTTCCATGACTTTCGATATTATTGAAAGCAGTGCAACTGGTCGGTAGTTATGTGGCAAGGTCTTCTTACCTTTTTTAGGTATCGGCTGAACTGTAGCACATTTCCAGCAGGAAGGAAATATTCCCTTTCTGTAGGATAGGTTGAAAAGTCTACAGAAAACTGGTGTTAGTTCCCTTGCACAGTTTTTGAGAACTATGGCAAGTATTCCGTCAGCTCCAGAAGCCTTCTTGGTGTCTAGCTTCATTAAAATACGCTTTATGATGCGCTGTCTGAAGACAACATCGGGCATCCTTGACTGCAATATGGGAATAGTAGGTGGTGTTTTTCCTTGGAAATCGACAGTAGAATGTGAAGCAAAGAGTTCAGCCAACAAGTTCGCTCTCTCAACAGGTGTGGTTGCAATGGAATTATCTGGCCGTGTGAGTGGTGGTATGGTGGATTTGGTAAAATTTTGACTAACTGTCTTAGCGACTGCCCAAAAGGACCTGGAATTGTTGGGACAAGCGAGAAGTTTGTTTCTAATTCGTTGATTGTGTGCCTCCTTGGTTTCGTCGATAATTCCCTTGCATCTGTTCCGGGCATGAACAAAGATGTTTCGATTTAAGGTGTTAGGATTTTCACGCCATTGTCGGTAGGCAATATGTTTAGAAGCAACAGCTTCTTTGCATTTTCGGTCGAACCAAGGCTTGCCGTTGGAGGAGCATTTCTTCGAAAAAGGGATGTAAGCTTCCATACCAGCCAAAATAACATCGGAGACCTCCCTGGCGCAGTCAGATGGGTTATCGGATCGAAAACAAACGTCCATCCAAGGGAAAGTTCGAAAGTATTCCATGGGATCTTCCCAAAATCAAATCTTGCGCGGCCTAGGCGCCTCTCTGTCACTGATTGGCAGGATACTCGATGTCGAAAGCAGTTTATGGTCGGAAGAACCTAACGGCGGATTTACGGTGACCGTGTAAATCTCCGGATTGGTGGTTAAAAACAGATCAAGAAGACTGGCGAACTCCCCGTCTCGATCAGGGATCCGTGTTGGTTCGTCAATAAGCTGAGTTAAGCCATAACTGATTGAGAATGATTCAGCTTCACGACCTTGTTCGTCGGTAGTATTTGAATATTTGAGCCAGTTAATATTGTGGACATTAAAGTCGCCCAGGATGGCAATTTCAGCACTTGGATAGTTACTTTGTAAATGATCGATGGTGTCTGCAAGAGAAGCGAAAAGTGTTCGAAAATTGGTATCGCTTGGTGGTCGATACAGGATACAGATGAACCTTGTGGTTTGTTGAGTCGTTATTTTTAACCACATAACATCAAAGTTTGGGGGCTCCAGAGCTTCTTCTCGTTGACAAGAGAGGTCGCTTCTGACAAAAAGACAGATTCCAAAGTTACGCCTAAATCGGGAATAGAAGTCCATTACTGATTTCCACCGAATATCGGCTGAATCAATCCAGATAACATCATTTTTAGTGTTCCATACAAAACACACTAAGATGACTGGAGTGTCTGTCACACCCTCCGTAACAAAATTTTTTATTTTAAAAGCAATCAACATACAGAATACTAATTGCATAAGTTCATCTTGCGCTTGACCGGTTATTTTTATTTTTTGTAAGGACTTCATTATATCTATATTATTTTTAGATGACAGTTACCTGCTTAAAGATCCAGTATTTAAATCATCAAATATGGTTGAAGAAGTAGAGGTTAAACCTCCTATACATATTGATGCAGACTGGAATTACTTCCTTAAACATATAGATGGTAAAAAATTTCCAATAAGTTCATATTTTGACAAAGAAAACTGGAAGATTAATACAGTATATCATATGAGAGTAAGCAATATTTATGATCCCTCTCACTTTTGGGTAGTTTCTAAAGAAAGTGAAGTAGACACATTACATAAATATTTATATGATTTTTATTCCAAGTATAAGTCACATTATAAAATTCCTGTTAAAAACTTCAAAATCAACATGTACTGCATTACTTGTACTGAAGGAGCTTTTTATAGATCTATATTGGCAAATGTACCTATGGCTATGAAGGGGGAAGCTTGGGCTTTTGCTTATTTGATAGATTTTGGATTTATGGCCAAAATTTCAATAGATGAAATTTACTTTATGGCTACTAAAATGTATACAATTCCACAGTTTGCAATAAGAGCAACACTTTCAGGTAATTGTACATTACATTACATATGTATATTTCCTGCTAAATTAACTAAGGTCAGTTGGGGTAATTGTGACTGATTATATTGATTTTGTAATATATTATAGTTTTAAAAAAATTAGACTCAAAGTAGAAAAATCCAACCTGACCAAATATTTGTTCGTTTAGTACATAAATATTTTCCTGAGTATTGGAAGACCAGTTTTGTCACCCCTGTATTCAAGTCAGGGGACAGAGCTGATATCGCTAACTATAGGTCAATAAGTATTTTGAGTACTGTTCCTAAATTATTTGAAAACCTAGTAACTAAAGTTTTGGTTTCTAACCTGGGACCATCTATAATAGGTGAACAGTTTGGTTTTCAGAGAGCCAAGTCTGCTGAATTGAACTTAATTTGATATATGGACTACCTGTCGAGGACCTTGGAGAGTGGATCTGAGGTACCTTCCATCTATACCATTTTCTCTAAGGTCTTTGATAGGGTCAACCATGATGTTCTTCTTAAGAAGCTCAATAACCATGGTATATCGGGTTCACATTTGGGCTGGATTGGGAGTTATTTGAGTGGCAGAGTTCAGGTGGTTCGAGCTAATAATTTTAAGTCTGTCAACACTACTGTACCCTCGGGAGTGCCTCAAGGCTCTCATATGGGACCTCTGCTGTTTAACCTAGTCTTGAATGATGTGGTCAACTGCTTTCGGTCTTCCAGGTTCTTGCTCATTGCTGATGATTTGAAGTTGTATACAGCGGTTGGATGGATTGAGGATTGTGTGGGATTACAGGGTGATTTGAATAGACTTAGTGTCTGGTGTCAGTTAAATGGTATGGTTTTAAATACTTCTAAATGCTTCTCTATCTCTTTCTAGAGATCATCCATTGTTTTTTTGCTTACAACATCTATGGGACTTCCCTTGAGTCCATGGTTAGCATTAGGGATCTAAGGATTAAGTTTGATTCGACACTGAGTTTTATTCCTCATATAACCGAGGTAACGTATAGGTCTCTGAGGCTGCTTGGGTTCATCAGGCGTTGCTTATCAGAATTTTCATCCATTACTTCTATAAAAATGCTGTACTACTCTTTGGTTAGGCCTCTCTTGGAATATTGCTCATGTGTGTGGAGATCTTGTAATGTTCTTTAAAATTTTAAATTCCATCGTGAATTGTCCAGAACTTTTATGTCAGATTAATTTGTATGCACCCACTAGACATACCAGATCTACATTGCCCTTCTTCAAACCTTATCATAAGACAACCTATGGAGCTAATACTTTCATGACAAGATCTATGAGCATTGTAAATAACTGCCCATCACTGGACTTGTTCTCCAGCTCCTTGCCTCTTTTTAAGAGGCAGATCAGGGTTCTTTTCTGAATTTCTTAGTTTTAGCCTTTAGTTTTAGGTGTCATTTGTAGATGTAAACTTTTGTATTTTGTCTTTATGAGTTGAATGGGCATGTCCCATAAATAAATAAATAAATAAATAACTTCAAATTTATTGGCTTATTGCGCGAACGTAACATGCTGGAGGAGCAAGGTGAAGCACAGAGCGTAAATTCAGCACTTTAAAGCTTAGTTGCTATGGAACATTTCATTGGAGCAGAGCGAATTTCGTGTTGCGACACCCGATAATTCAGCAAGTAACGCGCGACAAAAATTTCACATTCAATATTATTGACATAGCATAAATGAAGCGTTAAACTGATTAACAAATGGATAAAAGATGTTAAAGAAACTGGTGTGACTTAAAGTAAACCTTGGCAAAGGTACCAAGAGCATCAAGAAGCAACATAATAAACAAAGTGTATTGAATGTCAAATCGCTAGAATCCCGACCTCTCAATGCGCAATTGCTCAATCATCAAATGCCATAAGTGTATTCAAGAGTTTATTACAACGTATTCTTTACCAAGAATGTAAGGCAACTACTGCTGTTCAAGGGCTCAACTTCAGTAATAAAATATCTCAATATTAGTTCTAATTTCAAATTCTTTAATCTTTTCCATTACAAATGTCTTCACACCATATGCAAAGCCCGAGTCAAGTGAAAAAAGAAAACAACTGTGTAGTATCCCTCATCCATTAATTCATACATATATTGTACAGTTATACATCATATGCGGTAGTCTTATTGGATAAACTTTTCCAAAAACCATACTGACTTAGAAAGAAGACCATTGTTTGTTATAAATCATTTGTGACAATTGACCATTATTGATATTTTCAAATAATTTGGGTATAGATTTCTTTCTAACACCTTCACTATCAATGCTGGTGTGCCCCAAGGCTCCATACTATCTCCTACTCTCTTTCTCATTTACATTAACGATCTGCTGGAAAAGACCGGAAACCGAATCTACAGCTTTGCAGATGACAGTACGTTTATCTCTTCATTCACTTTGAACGCTCGGACATCGGCTACTCATACGAAGACCTGGAAGAAATTCTATCTTGGGAGTGACAGTAACCAAGTGGAATATAACGCTACAAAAACCCAGGCGGCAGTTTTTCCTAAAAAAGTTATCGTTGCTGAACCGGACATAGTTATGGCGGGGCACTCCATTCCTCTAATCGTCTCTCTCAATTTGTTGGGCGTTAATTTAGGAGCATGGCATGGACATGTCACAGGGATAGCAAGGAGAGCTTCTCAATAATTGGGAATATTGTTTCGAACCAGAAAGCTTTACAGTCCACAACAACTGTTAACTCTTTACAAAGCTCAAATTCGACCAACTAACGGAGCCCCAAACAATGTATGTTTGGGGCTCCGCTCCCAAACATACATTGTATTTGTTGGATTCTATTCAGAGAAGAGCTTCTCGTCTGATTGGTGACCAGGAACTGACCGGCGGCCTTGATTCGCTGGAACATTGAATAACGGTTGGCGACTTGAGCTTATTCTACAAGTATTTTCATGGATGGATGTAGCCCACTTAACTCCTCCCAGAGCGGTGCATGTTAGAAATACACGTCGCGCTAATACTTCACATCCGTATGAGGTTCAGCTTGTTACTCCTCATACAATGCTTTTCAAGCAGTCTTTTATTTGGAGAACCTCATCTCTTTGGAATAATTTGCCTAGGACTGTGTTTCCCACTGAGTACAAATTACAGCGATTTAAGAACAACGTGAATCGCTTTTTCCTCAGACGCTCCTGTAGCGCTTTAGGGACTTCCCTGCAGCACGTGTGCTAGACCTATAAAAAAAACCCTTTTTAATTATGAAGCTATATTTCGGCTTTATTTTAGTGGGATTTTTTTTTTTTTTGCTACAAAGATAAATTATAGGTATCAAGGAAAGGATATTTTTAGTGGTTCCATAAATACTCTAAAACAAAAACAGGTTATTTGTCAGTACTACAACAGGCTCTAGTGTCCTTGATATTTTTTAATGATTCTGATAATTCTTCAGATGATATTAGTTCCACATATATTGTAGGTATGTTTCTCTTAGATGACAGTGTATGAAATAATTCATTTGAATAAGGGGCCATACTCGTCGCTTCGTCAGTAAAGTCACCAAAAGTATTTGCTGTTTCAAGCATGATTTTGTGTTTTAGGTTTGGGTCCTTACTACATATAGTCGATATGTATAAATTTTATAGACATACTGATAATACTAGGTATGGAGAAATGTATATCAAACGTTAAACATCATATATAACACTACTCTGTATATATCACTACACGAAACACTTTATTTTTGCGCTCAACGCGCGTTTCGCTAACCATGTTAGCTTCATCAGGAGCGATGATTGACTGTCAATAGGTGCCATGATAGTGCCAAAGATTCCACATTCCCAACTTAGATGATATATACCATAACATGTACTGTATTACCTACATTCAAGAAGCACTTTATAATCAATATGTCAACAATGAGAAAAACTGTGTTGAAGAAGTTGTCATAAATATCAAACTTTACTATGATAATTAAGTTTTTTCTCTACAGACATTATGTTTCCCTTTAGTGTCTTACTAATTTACGAGTCTTTTTAGTGTTCCGTACGGAACACTTATAAGATCACTTCGGTGTCTGTCTGTCTGTCACACCCGATTTTCTCCGAAACTATTTGACATATAAAGGTGAAATTTGGTAATAATATAGGAATTGATGGCCTCATCAGAGCCATGTTGTTTTGAGAGTTAAATTTTGACTTAAGGGGTTAGTTTTGGGGGGTGAAGTCGGAAGTGAAAAAAAAAAATTTTTTATTAGGTCATCGAGTGTGGTGTCAAATGGAAGCTTGTGCAAACACGAGTAAAAAATATATATATATATATACTTTATACTTTTCTATATATATATTTTAAAAAATTCGCGAAAAATATATCGAAAATACATATCAAAATATATCGAAAATAATTCTGGAATATTCTCCTCGGGGTGTAGATTGAACGAAAATTATCACGAGTGCATTACCTTTAATAATTTATCTGGTATATAAAAAAAAACAAAAATTTCAAGGTCATCAGATTTCAGTAAAAATTGGAAACGAACTTTCTTGAAAACTCATTTGGGGTGTATTTTGTGAAGTCACTGATTATTTTATACCTCTGTAACAAAATTTTTTATTTTAAAAGCAATCAACGTACGGAAAACTAATTGCGCAAGTTCAACTTGCACTTGACCGGTTATTTTTTTAATTATCACAACTGACCCTACTGAATTAACACAACGTTTTAAGTCGGGGAGATCAAAGGGAACATTGTTCCCTGTAAATAAATTTGATCCTTCTTTCATAATCTGAACCACTGCAACTAATGAATTTTAACGTGTTTTAGGAATGGGTCCAATCGACTCGACCACATGGTCATCAGATGTAGTATCGAAGTTCAATGCCTTAGTTTGTAATAAAACATTGCTCTGTCAAGTTACAAGTAAAAACTATGCTGATAAAGTACTGTATCTTAAACTTGGAGAATACAACTGGAATACAACTTGTATTGATTCCATAAATGATATTTTAGTAACTGAAAAGCTAGCCAGGCAATTGTCTGTAGTGGATATTAGAGAAATGAAACATGCTGAAAAGAAAAAGAAGCCGAAACATTGTAAAACAATAAAAGTGCCATTTTTATTACCTACATTTCATGATATTGAAAGAGGGGCCTGTTCGGACAGTGTTTTAAGTACCAGATTTATAAAAACATTTCTGTCTAAATAGCCCTTTTGGTTCTTACTTTTTAGAATTCTGTAATCGTTTAATTAAAGAATTTAAGCTTAATCTTTTGTATTGTCAATTCGAGATACTGATTTTCAAATAAAATTCAAAAAAACTCATTTGTAGCTTTTATTATTTTTTATTTTTATATATAATAATGTATAAGTATAAATAGGTCGACACAAGGCAAATATAATTTAAAAAAAAGCATTTAAAAATTAAAATATCAAAAGCATAATTATTATACAAAAGTCCTCCTATAAACACTCTTAGTCAAGATTTGTACTATTTTATCAACAAATTTTTTGGTAAATACATGTAATTACAATTAACCATCGATAACCTACATATACAACCAGCTATTTTATAAATTCAACTGCATGGAGAAAAAATGGAGTAACTTTGTAGCAGCAAAGCACATTTTCATTAGAAATTTGTGCAAATAATTTAAAATTTAGGCATTAATTTAAGTGGTGTATATTAATGCGATATAAAGGAGCTTAAAAAATGTGGTCAAATAAGTACAGCATCATCTATTTGCTATCCTTATTCTCACGACTATTTACTAATTAACTAAAACATACATATGAATACAAAATTTTAACTTCGAGTCCAGCAATGTAGTCAACTGTTCAAAAATTATAGGGCAGTTGATGGTCTTTACCTTTTATAGTGCGTTGTGCTGTTATCTGTAAAGTAATAGCTCTACTTTTGGCTATGTTAACTGAAATTAATTTTTTGCTGTCTGCTTGCTAGGGGTTTAGTGACTACAAGCAGTAGGAACTGCAGCTTATTTTTTCAGGGCTTCTAGGCATTTTCTTTAAAAATAAGTTTATTAACCAGTGTTAAAGTATATTTATGATTTTCTTTACTATAAGGTTAATTAGTAAAATTAAGAAACAAATTGTCGTGGTGAACGTGTTTAAACACAAATCTCTCATTTAAATAGAACTGACTCCTGGTACCCAAAACGATTTATACCCAAGGAAAGAAAAAACATCATCAACAAATCAATCATCCACTTAAAATTTTAGTGGAGTTTCAGTGAAGTAAATTGCAGCCCTTTTTTATGCAAAAAGTTACCTTTCTCCGCTTCCGTGCAACAGTAAACCTGTCTTGGATATGTATAGATGTTGCCAATTATATTTATTAACTTTAATAACTAACATAACTTATTAAAATGCAAATTTACAAAATATTCCACTGGTACTTATAACTGTAATGTCATTAGGTTTAATAATATTAAAAAAAACCAGTTAACCTAAAAGTTTTTAAAAAATACTATACATTTGATTGATTCGTTAGCAGTGTTTCGAGTCGACCAATTTTCAGGACAGTTTAGATGCATTATCGCATTTTAACGTAAATATAGTATGCGAGGTTTAATAGTAGTCGACTAATTTTCAGGACAGGTTAGATGCGTTATTGCGTTTTAATGTAAATATAGTATGCGAGGTTTGATAGTAATAAAGATGTCATTAACGTATGTTAAGAACACGTTTCCCAGAACGCATGGCCACAGGCCTACAGTTGAATGAAACATATTCTTAATCTGAAATTGAATATTCCGTTAATACTAACATATTTAAACAGGGCATTTGTGAACCGCTTTCGTCTTGACGTCAATGTTGGAGGTTAACATTTGACCTCCATTTCAATAAAGAAAATAAAATTAGTTAATTCAACGCTTCTTTTCAATCTGCAAGATTAGACAATCATTTGTTTCGTGGCTTGTCTGCTGTTGAGCGTCTGTTTAAAAAAGTAATTTTCCTGTGCAAATTAAGTAGCAGTGCAAAAGTAATAATTTCCCATATTTATTCGTAACTTCCCGTTAACCTCTTGCATTTCCTTAAATACCTTCAGTCGTTTTCATTAATTATTGTATTTAATATGTGCTTTAACTTTTGTAAAAAAAATTCCCCATTAGTAATATTTCATTGCCAAAAATGTGCATTACCTAGAAATAGTGCTAAATTATGGAATCAACTTACTTTTCCAGAGTAGAATACTGGATTTCGATAAAAGTGAAGATCCTGAAAGATGCTATGCTAACATTTTAGGAAGAAGGCCAACAGGTGGGGCAAAACGTCGCCGCAAAATGAAGCCGGCTGGCTGCGCCGAATTGTTAAAATGTTTCTCGTCGAATTTTTCAGAAATGCCGCGCAAGTAGAAATTGTATTATATATAACAATAGGGAAAAATATGGTCAGCATCTCTGGAAAACAAGGCACATTTTGCGGCGACATTTTGTTTCACGTGTTGGTCTTTCTGTAGCGATAGTTATATTTTTTGTAGTCTAAACATTATATATTATCATTGCAACAAAGCTTTGGAGCAAAAAATACACCCTGTGTGGGACATTATGAGTAATACAAGTATAGTTGGATTTTATTTTATTATAAATCACTAGGTAGTAAGATAAATCTAGGACAATAAACAAATTTATTAACTTTCAAAATTTGGAATTGTGTTTACAATGTATAGTATATACAGTTTTTCAACAATATTATTAATTTAAATTTAATATTTTTATATATTTTTTTGTAAATTTATAACAATCAACTGCAGCTATTCAAGCGAGTTCGAAGGTAAACTTATATTAATCAAATAAAGAACAGCTCTACCTACGTATAATTTTTATGTATTTAAATTGAAACTTAATTAATATCCATGCTACAAGAATTGAATTATAATCAAAAAGTAAGCTCAAACGGACCAGCCGGATTATTTGCTTTCTAGTTTTAAATGTTTACCTCCAAGACCACATGCTTATTGACATATATTTTATCTTTTCGTCAGCTCAAGATCCGTTTCGTGCTTAGGAGCATCGGTGGTGCGTTACACATCCTCGAATTTAAATCTCACCTCTTCGGGTCCCGAAGAAAATCTAGTGTTGTCAAGCCTATGCTCTGGGCTAGATCTCTAGAATATTCATTATAACTATCTTCATTCTTGAATTGGGTTTGCAAAGGTTTTATATTTAGCTTAATTTTCTTTTATCATCAGGTGCACTGATATAGAATCTCCTCGGGAAGTTGCGGCTGGTTTTGGATATAACCGTTTTCTGTCACGCGACGTTTTAGAAATCACTCCTCACAGTGTTTAGTAACACTCTGCGATTAGAAACCCCACCCAGCAGTTTGTGGACGGCCGTTCCACACTGCGGAGCCCCAAAATGTCCAAACTGTGCCTTTGGAAGACCCAATCGAGAAAGCACGTCTGCGTGCTTCGAACTATCGAACGGAAGTGCTTATGGCATATTTTTGCCACCTCGCTATTTATAGGTTAATGTAAAATTTAGACTAGTCTAATGGCATATATTGCGTCTTACGGGATGTCTAAGCTGCTTAAAGCGTCGTCATCAAATTTTAGGCCGCAAAAATGAATGTCTTACATTTAACAGGTATGCATGTAACATTTATTACCTATGAAATAGCGGGATGGGAATGACGCCAATTATATGCTCGAGTTTTTTTTTACTTCTGATGATGTGCCCTTCGTTCGCATTTATTATCTACTCTAAAGTTAATAAGGAAAGACGATATAGCATCTTCAATTTCATCATCTCTTTGTTTTTATTAATTAAACATTACCAAGTTTATGCTATATGCCGAGATCAGCGAATACAGTGTACTAGGCAGTACAATCATTTACAATTTGGCCTTATGACTGCTGGTGTACTGCCTGGTGGTGGTTTAACCTCGTGTACGTGAAAAAAACGTTTTTGTACTGCCATTTTCGCTAGTTATTTCAATAAGATTTAAATTTATGTTTGCAAGGAAAAGTTAATGTTATTTATTTTTGCGTAGATCTGGTTACCTGGTCTGCTGAGAATAATTTCATTTAAAAAAAAAAAAACCAGCTATATCTTCAAAATAAATTTGTCTAAACAGTGGATTATCTAAAAAATAGATATGAAAAAATTACTGTCGATATATAATTGTAAGGAGGTATGGTTGGTTTTCGCTCATTTTCATTAATTTCTAGGGACGTATAACCAATGTAAATAATCCTGTCCCACTACCTAATATTCTGCATAAACAACAACCGACCAGTTGCTTTATTCAAACGGTAATCCTCGCTCTATTCCGCTTAAAATATTTCCAACAGCTTTCCGAGGCTGCGCGAGCTACTTATTCCAGCTTTCAGCGAACGTCATGACTTATACACTCGAATAAGATACCCTGAACATCTTATCCACGAAAATATAACCTAATTTTGCTTTAAAAACGCTTATAGGGGCGAGGAAAACATCCTTATTTAAATCTGCGAAAATATTAGTAATTAATATTTTTTAGTAATTAATATTTTTGACATTTTTTCGCGTCTTTAAGCTCCTTATAGACAAATGTTAAATTAACATGTAAATATCACTTGTCTGATTTTCCTTCAGCATCTTACATGCGAGAATAGACTCTCAGGCCATATTTTCGTGGATGAGACGTTAGAAGCATCTTACAGTCTTCAAGCTTATAAGTCATGACGTCATGATTGCACTGCTTCTAAACGTCGCTAGAAAAATCTTAAGCGGAATAGAGTTGGCATTGACGTTAGACTAAATCAGCTTGTCGCTTACTAATCATGGAGATTGGTCGGATAGGATAACTTTAATCGTACAGCCTTGGAAATAAGAGGTAAATGCTGTCTCTGCTGGCAACTCTAGTTTGTAGAACTCGCTTCAGAGCATATAATATAATGTAGCATATTTCTTATTAATTATGTACTAAAAGAAATATAGGAAGTTTATTTTTTCCACATTTTAGATGATACAGCTTTTAGATAAAGTTATTCTAAAGCTGTTAGAACATATTTTATTTCGTTAACAACTTGTTTACGAGCTCTACGTTCTTTATTTTCTATTTTGCTATGTCACAGCTGGTGAATATTAGACATTCATTGTGGCCAAAACTTTAATAAAGTAACGCTTAAGCAGCTTTAAGACCTGCTGTAATACAAAAAAAAAAAACAAGAAACAATTTTAAGAAATAGAAATAATAAGGTTGTAGTAGATACTAACGACAAAATAAAGATACACAATACATGGAACAAGTTTTCAATGGATACAGACCAGAAAACTTACAACTAAACAGGGTTACTGAGAGAGGGCCAGAAATAACAAAATAGAAGTTATTCATGCTATATAACTACGAAAGGATGGAGAAGCAATTGGTCCAGATGAGATAGAGGTGGAAATCCTCAAAATATTTTGAGATTAAAGGTCATTTATTAATTGATTGGTAATCTTATTTAACAAGATATATGAAACTGGACAAATCCCTCGACTGGCTGAAGTCGACTTTCATCCCAATACCCAAAAAAAGTCCAAATTAGTGAAACGGCACGATTATGTCTCACGTTCTCAAGATATTTCTAAGAATCATCCATACCACAATGAAGAAAATGCGAAGCAGAAATAGACAACACACAGTTTAGATTCTGAAAAGGCATGGGTCTACGCGAAGCTTTATTCTCGTTAAATTTACGAGTCCAGCGCTATAAAGATATGCACGTGGATGTATATGCATGCTTTATAGATTACAATAAAGCTTTCGACTATGTGCGAGAATTAATAAAAATTCTGGAAACAGCAAATATGATAAAAGAAGAAATATCATTAAAAAAAAAACTGGAATCAATCATTACAAATTAAAATTGGATTGGAAAGATCCAAAACCATAAAAATAACCAAGGGTGTAAGACAGGGATGCATTCTCTCACCACTATTGTTTAATTTTTATTCTGATGCTGTCTTTAGTGAAGCAATATCTGAATCCAATGAAGGTATAAGAGTTAATTGGAATACACTGAACAACACATGGTGTGCTGATGATACTGTTCTATTAGCAAACAATATCAAAGATCTCCAATAACTCATCGATCGAGTCGTATCAGTCAGCGAAAAATTTGGATTTTCTATGAATATAAGAAAAAAAACCAAGTGAATGGTAATAATGAAGAAACGACTACCACCAGAATTTGGGAATGAATATAAAGGAAAAGTGGGATCCAAGAAAGGAGATGTATTCCAGAATTGAACAAGCCCGAACATACCGAGTATGAATAAATGGTCAGGGCGTATGCATTCTCTGTGCTACTGTATGGATGCGAGTGCTGGATTCTTGACCCTCGCACAAAAGAATGACTGGAAGCACACGGAAGTACTGGAAAGAATGAATAAAGCAGAAGGACTACTAATATCCATAAAAGTAAAAAAAACTCAATACAAAATACGGACTGCTACGTTTAATTATTGAAGACACAATAAAGGGCAAGCGATCGATCGGAAGACGACAGAGGCTGAAGGTGGTTTGGATGTACTTCAGGTGATATTTTTCGAGCAGCTGTCTCTAAAGTTCGTTTAGCTATATAGATCGCCAACTTTCGTAAGGAGACAGCGTAGAAAGAAAAAAAAAGTAATACTCTTGGATGCGAAAATATACTATTAGTGTCCTTACATTGTTAATTGTTAACACTATCAAAATTTTTGGTCTTTGGCAACCTAAACGTTTAAGAAAAAAACAATATAAGTAAAAAAATATTAACTAGTGACTTATACTTAAAATAATACCTGTTTAAAAAAAAACCTTGAATAAAGAGTGCTGATAAAAAGACCATTATCACAAATTACAAAATTATCTAAACTTACACAAAAAATTCACAAAAAAGTTTTTACAAGAAAAAACAATGTGCGTACACAATATAACATCTGTACAATAATAAATTTTTTTATCGTATGTAATATGTACATTTTGACTAGTCGGTTTTAACATTTTGTATAATTATAATTAATATGGTCAAACAATGTTATATTCTATTCGATTTTTTTGTTTACGATTATCAATTAACTGTAGTTTATTATTCTTTTTGTCAAACTTTTCGGTAGAAATTGATATCAGTATCAAGGATTCCACAAACATATTGGAAGAATATCTAGGAATAACCGATAAAACGACTGAACTTTGTATATTATATACGAGTAGATTATATCCAAGAAAAGTCAGTGGATAGAGTAATGAACTGACTAAGATTATCAAGGAAGCTGCTGACGAATTACCCGAACAAAAGAAAATAGTAACGAAGAAAATAAGCGACATTGCTAAACTATTGTTCAACAAAAGACAAAAAATGAAAGTAGACAAAAACAAGAATCTAATAGAATTGTCAGAACTCAATAAATTGATAAGAAAGGAGTTACGCAAAGACATCAGAAAAAATAAAAAAAATATATATTAGAATGATAACGGAAACAATTGAGAAAAAACCAAGGACTAAAAAAATATTTAAAAAACACTCGAGTTTGGGAAAAAAAGAAATGATTTCACTGAAAGATAAAAACAACAAAAAAAAATAACAAACAGAATGGAGATACTGACAGAAGAAGTAAAGAACACAAACAAAGTCCATCCAAATGAAACTCAGTCGAAATCCAAAAAGAGAAAATACAGAATGTTGGTTCTAATGATATTCCCGAGATCACCACTGATGAAATCTACAACGACCTAAGCAAAGTCAAAAATAATAGAGTGGTATCATGCCCGAAATGTTAAAGCACGGAGGACAGAACTTGATTGAAGAGCTTAAAGAGATTTTTAACATCTGCCTAGAGACGGGACATATCCCAGAATCCTGGATAGAAGCGGAAGTCATTCTCATCCACAAGAAAGAGAATATAACAAAACTTAGTAACTACAGGCCTATAAGTCTGCTGTCTCAAATGTACAAATTGTTTATGAAAACACTCTCTAAGAGATTGACGCCAAAAATAGGTTACCAACAAACCGGCTTTCGCTCGGGTTGTAGTACTATGGACCATTTACACACAGTCAACAACCTAATAGGAAAATGTAATGAATACAAACATAAACCTCCACATGGCCTTCATCGATTATAAAAAGACATTTGACACTATCGAGATGTGGGCGGTACTAAACTCAACGGTGAAATGTCGTATAGACATTAGATACACAAAACTAATAGAAAACATCTATTCGCAGGCAAAAATGCATGTCCTCCTTTTGGAAAAAAAATCTCCAATTCCAGTAAAGAGAGGTGTAAGGCAAGGCGATATAATCTCTCAAACTGTTTATATACCTCTTGAAAACAGCTATAGAGAAATAAATTGGTCAGGTAAAGGCATAAACGGCGAATATCTGAACAATCTGCGATTACCCGACGATATTCTTCTAATAAGTAGTGACCCTGCTAAACTACAAGATGACTACGGAACTAGACTACCACTCCTAATTAATAGGAGTAACAATCCAACAAAACAAAGATCATGACCAACACAGATACATAAATGAATATAACGCTCAACGGCCAACCTCTAGAAAAAGATGACCATTATATATACTTAAGACAAAAAATCACCACAACTAAAGATCGCGTGACAGGAAATTTCTAGATGAATCAAAATGTCTTGGATAGAATTTGGCAACTGAAATGGCAGCCTTACATTAGAAATACCCAATACTTTAAAAAGAAAACTGTACGATCAGTATATTCTCTCTGTATTCACCTACGGAGCTGAGAGACATGAAGTCTCACAAAAAGACCATGCTCAGAGATTAGCTAGAACATAACGAGGACACGAACGGAGAATGTTGAGTATTAAATTAACGGACCGAGAACGAAACGAATGTATCCGACAACAAACTAAGGTCGTGGGCGTATTGGAAAGGGGGCCGAATTAAAATGGAGATGGATCGGACACGTGGCGTGTAGAATAAATGACAGATGGATGAGAACAATTTTGGAGTGGAGACCAAGGCTTGGACGTAGAAGTACAGGAAGGCCAAAGACAAGATGGAGGTACGACAACTTAGTGGATGAGAAAGGCAGAAAATAGATGGCAATGACATGAAAAGGCAAAAACCTACATCCAGCAGTGGATTACATAGGCAGATAGTGATCGATGCGATACTGATCAACAATTATCATAATTGACACCTTGTATCTATTCTGATACTTAAATATAACCTGAAAGCTGGTGTACTTTTTGTCCAGTATTTAAGCTGGTTTAGTTGTATAGGAAGGTAATATTTTTATGCCTGAAAGCAATATCAATAATCTGCCAGGGCAGCTCTAGGCTGAAAACCACGTATTAGAACTTTTTACTTATTAGTTGTTTCCATTGTGGTTAATCTTATTTTGGACTTCCTGTACACAGGTACTAAAATGTGACACACGTCTATCACAAAATCTGACAAGAAAAATAATCAACTCTATTGTGGAGTATTATATTGGCTATTCAGTCTTTACAAGTAATGTGGCTAGCCCAACGATAATACAATATTTTACACATCTAAAGCCGTTTATTCCATCTCTAGAGTTTTATCTTCCAATTTTTTTAAGCCACTTCCAATAATAAAACATCTCAAAATAACACATATGGTCCATTCTTTCGATAAACCTAACTAGAGATGAAAAAACTAGCAATTAAAATCACAAAAATCCACTAATTCCTATTAAAATTTGGTATCTCTATAAAATTAGTAAGTTAATCATTTTAAACTTAAACAATCTAGGCTTCTGGTATGTTAACTTGAGTCTATGAGCGATCTTAGAGAGGATAATTTTATCTGTAGCAGATAACAGACTAATATTATAGGTAAATCCTTTGTAGTTATGAAACACAAAAGTAATGCCCAACCTAGTCTTGCTCACAGCATTTTAAAATAAAATTTAAGATTTGCAAATAAGAACTATTACCTATAAATTGAAAAAATACAAAAGTATATAATTAATAATTAAAGTAGTATAAGTAAAATATTAAATAAATAGTCATATTTCACAAAAATATTGCAGATCAATATGTTTTTGTTCATAATTATTTTAAATAAAACTATCGAATGTCTTAGAATATTATACAATCAGCCTTAAACTACTAAATGTTTCGCAGATGACTACAAATCTTGGTCGGTAAAGATTAAATTCAAAGAAAATAACACTTTCACGAGAAGTTATTAAAAACAGAAAATTTGATAGTAATTGTCAAAAGTCTTGTTCTGTACCAAAGGATGTGGTGCACACTTCAACTACAAACGAGTTAGATTTCAATATAGCCGAATGGATAATTGGAAGGAAGTGCAAACTTTGCTTAGTTGCTTAGCAAACTGTACTTAATCAAATGTCAAAAGTTACTATGAATTCAAGAGTCATCTTAAAAAAATGAACTTCTCTGCTAAATATAAGTGCATTTGAATTACTATAAAACTCATTGTAATACTATAACACGTAATAGAATTACCATAAAAAGTAAATAAGTTACTATCAATACAATTGAACTAATATGCAAGTTATTGAATTACTATGAGAAGTAATTGAATTACTATGAAAGTAAATGAATTACTATGAATACAACTGAACTCCCACGGAAGTTATTAAATTACTATAAAAAATTGAATTACTATGAAAGTAACGGAATTATACTAAAAAGTAATTGAGTTTTAATAAAAGCAATGAAATTACTATAGAAGTAATTGCGTTATCATAAAACTGTTGAATAATGTTAAAGAGTTAATCTATCCATCGTGGAATGAATTAATTTGTGTAAATAATGAATCATTGAATTATTTTTTTCAAATTATGGGTAAGTCATTTTTCAATTGCCATTTAGAAGCAATTGGTAATTATAATTGAACTATTTTTTAAAGTAATTGAAGACAGGTTTTTAAAAAACTATAACGATTTATTTAAAAAGTTAAAAATACAATAAATCAGAAAATTTGGACGGTTTGATAATCTGGTATTCTTTTTTTCTTCTTGAACTGCCGTATCCGATACGGACGTAGGCGAACCTCTCGCCTTTGCCTGTGGTTGGTATCTTTTTTTAAGTGTTTTGAACGGCTAAAGGCATACTACGGTTTGCCATTGCCTTCCCGAGAGAGGCGACCGTCACGTTGTAATTTTTTTCTTTTAATTTATTATTTTCCGAGTTGAGATTCGAACTCGAGTCTCCGGCATAGAAGGCAGACACCTTACCTACCCCCTACGCTATGGCCGCCCTAGTAGTAGTATTCTACGTGGCTTTTATTATAACAATCGGAGAAAAATGTAAACAAACATATTTGCAATTAAAACAAAAATGTAAAACTTTTGAAAATTTATTAAGTAGAGCTTCATGCAAAATGAGCAAAGTCTGTATTGTCTTCTAATGTACTGACTGACAATATGAAACCAATAAAGACCACCTGTCGCCTAAACCTAAGCGCAACTAGGGGAGAGCAGTTCTTTATAGAAATAGGAATTGTTTGGAAATTTTTGTTGCTTATTAAAAAGTGTAATCCGGAAATAAAGTAAATGCTTGTTAATGATAATGGTACATTATATGTGTATAATAATATGGCAGTGGTTCTTTTGAAGTGTATTTTCCAAAAATTTCCAATCTAAATAATGTTCCTTCTTTCTCTTAAAATTCAAGCATGTCATTCAGAAAAGGTTACTTAGAGTTCAATTTTTAGAATTTTTTCTTTTTCTTTTTTATATAAAAAAGTTTCAAAATCTTACAAAAATTATAAAAACGGGACGCCAATTATACTATACAATTCGAATACAACAACAAAAATTGTAAATTATGAGATCAAAATTCATTTATTTTTTACCGAGCAATATTTGCCATAAGGCAGCCGACAGCTATTAAAACGTTTAATAGCCGTCCGTCCCAATAACGTCATCTGCGAAAGTAACCCTCTTCTAGCTGGGCTGAGGGGGTACTAGCGGCGCATGGGGGTGTAAAGCGCTTACTGGTCGACTCCTAGCCTGTTCGACTTTTCTCATTTCGATCTACAAAAAACAGAAAATATACATGTTGAACAAGTAACTATTGTATATAACAAAGACAAAACAAAGAAAGGGAACAAAGCTATTCCAAATAATATATGGGGGGAGAACTACCAATTTTTTTAGTATTTTCGTTGGTTTGTTACTCCGACAAAAAAACTGCCGACGGCATCTTGTTGGTAGATGGTCACCGGAGCCAGAGGGTGGACGAAGTAGATAGCGCAAGTCTGAAATCGAGCTGGAGGGTTCACGAACTTGCTTCGCCTCAATGCCAGGGAGACGTTTACAGAGGTATTAAATATTTGGCAACCCGTCGAGGTTCGTGACTAGCGGGAAGTTAAAAGAACAAGACTTAAAACAGCAGCGGGCTGAGAAAGTATCATCTGTAGATTGTGCAGTAGTGTTTTTTTCTTCTTGTGATATTGTTTAAACATTTAGAAAGTAAAATAAATACGTTGGCTCGGTGATCAGATGACCTAGAGTGGAGAAGATCACAGTACGAGCTATGCTGGGGTGACTTGCCGGCTTAAGCACTACGAGTGTAGTGGGGACTAGGTCGACCATCGCACTCTACCCTGCTTGATATACCTAATCTCACAATTTGGATTTTTCTACAAATTGTAGATTTACATAACAGCTTGCCATTGGGAAAGTATATTACGATTTTTCACGCAGAAGCCTTAGCTATCTTCACAATGTAGAGGGGATCCACGTATCGCGAGCAGGAGGGCTACATCTGCTCAGAATATCAGCCGTCAATCGAAGCAATTACTAAACTCAGGACGAACAATGCATTAATCTAAAAGTACAAAGATGCCTTTGATGCGTTTCCTAGATCGAAACTGATTAATCTAGTATGGACTTCTAAGCATCGTGGGTGCAAAGATTTACAGACTCGAAATCGTCTGAGGAACCCTTTTGTGCACAGAAGGCACAGCTTAAAAAGCTGTAAAACATGTAGATTGAGAATACATTTAACACTGTTAGAAGTGGAGAATAACGAGACGCTGCTCCATTAAATTTGGGGGGCGATATCTCGGCCTTCATGGCGCGATCGGAGGGGTTCCGCGGAGAACCGTGGTGATTAGAATGGTTGGCGGGAATTATGCAAAAGTGGGTAAATAGGATCTCTCTAGTATGTTGCTAAACCTCCATACAACTAATACTACTTTCAATATAATAATTTACAAAATATATAATATTTGGTTCAGATCAGACAGTTATAACACTTTCTACAAATTGCTAGGTAAAAATATTCATTTTTTACTTACCATATTTTCATGTAAAACTTCCATATACTCTCTAATCAGCGTAGCAATCTGGAATGCCTGAGCAGTAGTCAATATCACTTTACTCTGCTTATGATTACTTCCCGTTATTATCATTAAACATTGCAACGCCGGCGAATACGACATTATACTGTTATAGTCGTATGTACATAGAGTATTGCGTGATCTATGTTCGAGGAGATGAAGACCTTTCTGGTCGACCGCTAACCATAGGACTCGAGGCCAGTTCGAGGTAAATGATTGCTGAAAATTAAAAGATTATATATATATATATATATATATATATATATATATATATATATATATATATATATATATATATATATATATATATATGTATATACGTGTAGCACCTATCACCTGTCTTATTGTTCCAATTTAGAGAATTATCTGTATATACAGTCTGTCAAGTAAGTACATGTCCGCGATAATTCATTTTTTGGTAGATGCGATTCTAGGATTCGACAAAAAAAATCGGTTAAGGGAACATTTGTCTACGACGCATTTTAGCAAAAGTATCAATCGATTCCGAATTTTTCGTCGAAATTACGTAAAATCCAAAATGAGACACTTGTTTGCGCGTCGGTTCGAGACAGTCTTTCCCTGTTCCCATCCAAAGGGGCCTAAAATGACACATTCCGCGGCCGCTAAATATATTAAAAAGTCAGCATCGTTTGGGAAGAAGTCAGTAAATCATTTTAACAAGACAAAAAATGTCGACGACTTGCCAAAACGTCCGAAAGTCGAAAAACGAATCGTGTCTTTGTTTTCACAGGACCCGAAATTGACCCTCCGTCAAGGAGCGGCAAAATTTAAAAAATCGGGTTTGAATGTATCCCATAAGACCATTCGACAACATCTTCATGCTCATTATGTCAAATTCTGAAGCACGTTGAAGACACCTTTACTGGGTGAAAATCACGTCGTGAAGCGGCTCGCTTGGGCCCACGATAAAATACTAGAGAGTGGCCCTCACATTTCCCGGACGTTAACCGTATTGAAAACGTTTGGTCTCTTGTAAATAGAAAGCTCAGAGGAAAGACTTCGAGGACTTTGACTCAGTTGTCCCGCGAGATTCGAAAAATTTGCAGAAAATCTCGTCGACAGCATGCCTCGAAGATGCCAGGCGATTATTGATGCAGGAGCCGATTGGACAACTTACTAAGGTATTTGCGCCCTCGTTAGCACACCAAAGAAAACATTGATGTCAAAAAATGTTCTCAAAACACATTTTTTTCTAGAATACGATCGATATATATATATATATATATATATATATATATATATATATATATATATATATATATATATATACATATCGGGTGTCCTAAAAATCAACCCTTCGAGGGCTGATAAGCCACCTCATAAACTCACCAGAATATGTAAATATGACCTTAGTGAAAAATCGTTAATTTCGAGATATTGACACTTTTATGAATGCTAAGCTTGAGGGGGGAAAAAAATCATTTTTCCATGTATCATGAGTAAAAACATTTTAACTAGCTAACTTTGACTCTTCATACTCTAAAAAATGTACCAAGCTAACCTGGCCAGTTATTAAAAAATCTAACGAATTTTCACAGAAACAGATTTTAATATTCTAGTGCATTATGAGCTGGCGTATCAGCCCTTGAAGGGATTACGTTGGTTTTTGGGACACCCTGTATACGTCCAACATGAAAAACTCATATAGATACTGAAAGCTACAAATATAGATTAAAAGGACATAAGAATTATTCAAAATTATATTGGGGGCCAGAGACGACAATAAAAATAGGGGAACACTTTTAGAGGAATTGAGGTATCTCTCAGAGTGTGCCAGGGCTGAGTTCTCTCTACCACTTAATTTAATTTCTATTCTGGGAAAATATTTTACAAAGGGCAAACAGGTGTAAAAATTAATGGAGTACCTATAAATAGTATACGATATGCCGATGATACTGCCATTGCTGTCATAAATTTAACAAAAACTTGCAACAGTTGGTAACAAGAGTTAAAGAACCCTCTGAACAATTCGGATTAAATCTAAACATTTCAGAAACAAAGTACATGGTGATGGCTAAGCAGGGAAACTTACAGGGATCGCTTATTATAAATGGTGACACAATACAACGGGTCCAGAAATTTGGGTACTACTGTATATGACATTTGGGATTATAAACAAGAGGTGCTAAGTAGATTCGACAAAGTTAAAGCAGTATTTTTGCGGATGAACAAACTGTTCTTTGCCAAAGATTCGAGCCTAAAACTTAAAATCAGAATGGTCCGATGCTGTTTTCTCTGTTTTGATGTATAGTACGGAAGCATGGACAGTGATGAATCTCTTGGACGCAGCATATCGCAAATGCAGAGGTCCTAAATAGAAGACAGAGAATTCATACTAACACTGAAAATAAGAAAGATACAATATCTAGAACACATAATGAGACACAACAAATACTACTTACTACAACTAATACGCCAAGGAAAACTACAAGCAAGTAGAGGACACGGTAGACGACGCTATTCGTGGTTAAAAAACTTGAGCGATTGGGTCGGGCTAAAACTCAGTTTGCCATTGGGAAAGTATACTACGATTTTACAGGCAGGAGCCTTAGCCATCTTGACAACGTAGAAGGCAACCAAGTACCGCGGCGGACTAAACTCCACGCGGGTATGTCGAATTGTCGGTAACAAATTGAGAATCACCATGCTGATAGCCAATGTCCGTTTGATTTAGCAGTAAAATAGATATACAGAGATAAAGCGGTATCTCTGACTGATGTCAACCCAATATTAAAAGCATACTTGCTCTCTATCTAAGGCTGTGTAATTACAACCAACTGATTGACAATCTACTGTGACAATTGCTAAAATAATCGCTAGGATGCCCCACGACTATCCAGTTGTTAATCCCGGGCCTGGGTCCTGGTTCAGGGTTTATTACAAATATTTTTAACATTTTACTCACCATTACATCGAAAATAGTAGCCTTATGCAACGGCCAGCTCTGTATCAAGTTCAAAAATGCCTGCTTAGCTTCAGACGCCGTCATCCCTCGTAAACTTTGATGATGCATTTGAACGCCATCTTGAGGGACAGTGGGTACCATCCTAGCAGGTAAGCAGTGGCACGCGATAGGTCTGTAATCGTGTATGGTATCTTCAAAGTCGCCCAGTTCGAGTTGTGCTTGGGAGAGCTGTTAACATCATCTGCAAAAAAAAAAGATAAGATATTAAATTTTATTGTTGTGACTTCTCTTAATTTGTTTCATTGGTCAGATAGAGAACTTTTTAATCCATTCTTGCATAAATACCTATAAACAGCTATTTTAAATACTTACCGCTTCTTTATCTGTTATAGGAAACCTATCTGTCCTCAAATCGTGCAACACTTGATGATACAACAATTCTTTTTCAACATTATCGTTTAAATTGATATAATTGTCCATAAACAAATGTTTCTTAAACAAGAAAAAGTGATGTTGAGGTCGCACTTTTTTTGCTGCCCCTGTATTGTTGGTCTGATTCGCTGTAGAAGCGGCCCTATATCGTTCCCATTTTGCCATCACGTCTGCCACTTTTTCATCGGCCGATAAGCTTCGTTCTGAGTTTCCGAGTACTTCATATATTGCATAACCTATAATAAAATAAAAATGAAATTTGTGTTTCTCTAAATCATTATTTAGGGTTAAGTTTCGCATCCTTGTGTCTTAAGTTCCTTAAAGAATTACGTCCTTAAGTTTTTAGATGAAAAAATGAATATCTTACAGTCGACGTATGTATGCTAGTAACATCATTCATCTGTGAAATAGCAGCAACTATATTTTTGTTTACTTCTGATGAACTGGTACAAAAGCTGATGGTTACGAAATAAAACATGTTCCAGCATCTTTTTAAATGATACAGCCTACAGTTTTTTAGATATATAATGAATTAGTAACGTGCTGCAACATATGTTATGCTTTGAAACTTGAAATTAGTTCTGTATAAAAGAATTCCTAGTAGAGGCAGCATTTACCCTTAATAAAATTGCAGTTTCATGATCAACATCCATGATAGTTCCATTTAACTCAACTGCACTTAAGTATGGTTGGTTTTCTCCACAAATTTATTAGGTCGTACAATAAAAAAAACTAAAACAATCCTATCTAACTACCTAACCTCTACATAAATAACAAGCGACCAGCTGATTTGTTCTAACGTAAATTCTCCCTTTTTGCGCTTAAGATTTTTCTACAAACACAAAACCATGACATAAGCTAGACTAGACTGCTGTAAAACACGTCTAGCGTTAGCTAAACTCACTTAAGCAATATAAATACAAAATATTATGAAAGGCCAGCAACAACATAGCCCGAGTAAAGTTTGTTCCAGAAGGGAGCACTGCTATAAGGTGCACGAAGAAGGATAACATAAAAAACACATCTAACAATATTAAAGAGAAAATGAGCAGAGACTGAAGGTAACAAACACTGAAAAAAAATTGATATAAGATCATGATCCACTAATTGAAAGCTTGATTTTGCAAAATGGGATAACAACAGAAGAAGAAGAGAGTAATGAAGGTTCTGAACACATATGAGGACCGACAACGAAAATCAAAAGTAGTAATATTAGAAGTTGATGAAACATACAATCAAAGAAGCAAAAGAGGATGGAGAAGATGTAGGTATTTTGACCATGTTAACCTCATATAACGCTTTAAATGTTAGTATAACCCCTTCTCCACCATTTCTCACTCTCGTGTTCTAATCTATAAACAAAGGTTTTTTCATAATAAATACATATTTACGTCGGGATCAGAATCTTTGGCACAATGACACAACAGTTATCACCACTACACCAAATATTTTATTTGGGCTCGATGTGAGTTTCGCAAAACCATGTTAGCATCATTAGGAGCGATCACTAACTCAGTCAATCATCGCTCCTGATGAAGCAAAATGCGCGTCGAACACAAAAATAAAGTGTTTGGTGTAGTGGTGATAATTATTCTATAGTAAATAGCTAGATATTTATTACTAGACATTAATGATGGGATTTTAGCCTAACTTTAAGTAAAATTTTCCAGATATATGATTATTGAGTATAATATAATATAATGACCCAAAGAAGAATCCGTTGGTCGCGAGCCACCATTGTTGTTTCTAACACTTGTAAGTATTTTATGTATTATCCCTTGCAGAACACGATTATGACGACTAGGTAAATGTTTCTGTATATGTTTAATAAAATAAATCTAACTGCTGCAAATTAACACAAAAATGAGAAATAAATAGTAATTAGAGACGAAAAATTGTTAGTGGGTTTTAATTTGGAACCCAAAGTAAGAAGAAGTCCATAATAATGAACAGCATAAGTATTTGGTATAGTACTTTTATCCGAAATAAAATTTGTACCAAAAGTATTTTTTCGAAATAAAATTCGTACAAATCCACTTTACCAAAAAGCGTTTATTTGAGAAAACTTTCTTCGTAAGGAACGTTATACATAAAATAGTCTGTACACACTCCTAGTAATATTTTTGAATCTAACTGTTGTAAAGATTAAAGTATTATATATTTATGTTTAAACATAGGGAATAATAATATATTACAAAAAACCTATAACACCCCAATTTAACAGACGAAAGAAACTAACAATTTTCTGTAATCTTAATATTGCACTCAGTACCTGATAAACTGAAACATCTTATATCTATCTACTAATAGTGACAAATATTTGATTGGGACATTTTGAAATATTTACACAGACTTTGTGAGTCCATTCTTGATTTGAGGAGTTTTCCTTGGCTTCCATGTTAACAATTTATTATTCCATCTACTCGGATCTTGTCTCGCAATGTGGCCCGCCCATTGCCACTTTAACCGTGCTATTTTTTTCCAATACATCTAGTACTGTTGTTCTTTCTCGGATATCTTGGTTTCTAACTCGGTCTCTAAGACTTATTCCAAGCATGGCTTTTTCCATTGCTCTTTCGAGTGGTTTGGAGCTTCTTAGCAGACTTGCGAGTTAGTGTCGTAGGTAAAAATATTAAAACAGTAAAAAAAATTAGAGAGCGTGTACTAAGTAGAGAACTGAGTAGGTAATCTGTGGTGTCTTGAAAAACCACAAAGAAGACTGGACAATACTCCTCAAATCAAGAATGGACTCACAAAGTCTGTGTAAATATTTCAAAATGCCCCAAGCAAATATTTATCGTTAATAGTAGATAAATATAAGATGTTTTAGTTTATCAGGTACCGAGTGCAATATTAAGATTGCAGAAAATTGTTAGTTTATTTCGTCTGTTAAATTGGGGTGTTATAGGTTTTTTGTGTTACAGTCCTTATAATTTGAGTTTCTATAAACCTTTATTATTTAAGTATTTTTTAAGTTTCTAGAAATATGAACTTTAATAAGAAGCAAAAAATATTTGTAATTAATTTTAAGACAGAATTTTTTCCAGGTCTTTGTTAAGTTGAACGACTTCCCGCTGTCTGCGAATATTGGTCTGAGTAGCCGATGTCCGAGCGTTCAAAGTGAATGAAGAGATAAGCGTACTGTCATCTGCAAAGCTGTAGATTGGGTTTCCGGTCTTTTCCAGCAAATCGTTAATGTAAATGAGAAAGAGAGTAGGAGATAGTATGGAGCCTTGGGGCACACCGGCGTTGATATTGAAGGTGTTAGAAATAAATCCGTCGACTGCCACTCGTAAAGAACGCTCTCTGAGGAAACATAAGAGCTGCAAACAGAACTTTTCAAACATACCATAAGAGCGTAGCTTAGTCAACAGTCCATCGTGCCAAACACGGTCGAATGCCTTGGATATGTCGAGAGCAACCGAGATTTTCCAAAGTGTTCAATTGCATCGTTCCAAACATGTGTTACATAAGTCAGAAGCTCTCCTGTTGATCTATGTTTACGAAAGCCATATTTGTGATCGCTAATAATGTTGAATCCTTCAAGATATTTTAGCAGATGCTGATTGATAGCCTTTTCCATATACATACGTGTCTTTCATTGGTTGCATACAAGAAGTGAGGTGAGATAATGAAAATAAATACACCTGTTTTGTAGTAAAATTTACCTTTAGCTTCGGGACTAAGTCCAATCTTATCCCTAACTACTTCTAAAACATCTTTGGCTGTAGCCGATGGATTAAACTCGACACTGTGGTATTGCCCATCCATAAAATGGAACCTGGCATATACCGGCCGTCGGTTAATAGTACAGAGAATTTCTTCTCTAGACGGTGGCCATTGTCGTCGTCTGGTACCTTGCGTCTGAAGTAGGCATTTTTCTGCAAATCGAGCGTATTTACCTTCTTCCGTTACATAATCTGAACTACATCTGAAATAAAGATTGTAAATAAATACATTTTTATATATGAGTGTATAATTTATAACTTTACAAACTGCTTCATAACTTCTTGCTTTTGTGCTACTAATATTTAGGAACACTATTAGAAACAAAGAAGCTAAAATTCTGTTTAACGAGCTTAGAAAAATTTTCATTAATTAAGCTGTTTAACCAAAGATGGCAAGAACAACAGGTTGCCAAATTAGCTAACAGAAGGTCACCTTGAAATGATAAAGGCCCATCAACAAATACACCGTTAAATGAACTTACTTTTTTGCATAACACACTTTAATATTCTGTGTCTTTTATGGGCCGATTAACTATTTCGTAGGAAAAGACTTATGGCGATTATCAGCAACAATTAATAAAACATAAGTAAAAGCAAATTCTCGTTTTTTTTTATATCTCAGAAATATTACAGGGTAATAAGATTATCAAGGGATAAAAACTAGTACTGTCTCATCTACTATCCACCTTACCTTTTTAAATGAGCAATCAGATACCTCCTAATAACTTTATTGGGCGGCAACACGACAGAACAAGCCAACGACAGTAACGCCCAATGTCTTAAGTTAACCCTCGAATTAGGATCTGGATGATCAGTGGTTTGTTTTATAAGCATAAGGTAGAGTTCACACAGAAGAGATTCTTTTCGCATGCACCTTTCTAAAATAGTTTGTAAAAGTGTGACGTGCTCGTCTTCTACCCTTCTGATAATTTCACCTGAAAAAAAAACATATTAGTAATAACAGAAAATTTTCGAAGATTCAAATCGTTTTATTTGTAGTTAATAATCATTACAACGAACATACAAGTCAATATTGTAATACATAAAAAAAATATTAAGACATTACTATTACCATAAAAATACAAGTATAATTATAAGAAACTAGATGTTTATTTGTCTTATATATTTATACATTAACAGAAGTGAAACGTAACCTAAACATAAAATCTAGCGATATTAGAGCGATTTTGCAACGCTTATTTTGGTAGGCCACTGTCTTTATCTTTATTTGAAGCATGCGCCCACCGTTTGGAACTTGCGTAGTAGTAAAGGGAAGAAATTACATATAAGGAGTCAGACGTTCTTGTTATTTGAAGAATGCGCGTGTAGTGCTAATTTCAACTGAAATTTTATTTATTGCACATTAGTACTACCTTAGAAATATTGAAGGAAGTGACAGAAACCTGAATAAAAAAGAAGATGAATACTAACTTAACCTTGCAATTTCTTCGCGTTAATTAATACTGCAGATGCTTGCGATAACGATAAGGACAAAGGCATGTGAAAAATAAGCGTTGCAAAATCTCTCTAATAACTTTAAGGTTTTAAATATTAAAGAGATTTTGCAACCCTTATTTTGGTAGGCCACTGTCGTTATCTTTATATGAAGCATGCGCCCACCGTTTGGAACTTGCGCGGTAGAAATGGGAAGAAATTAAATACAAAAGACTCCGCCATTATCGTTATTTGAAGCATGCGCTCGCCATTTAGAGCTTGCGCAGTATTTATTAAGGATAACGGTTTAGTTTATCTAGGACCTTATAAGAGAGGTTATTTGAAGTTCGTTATTCTTATCGCTATTATGGTAGGGCCTGTTTTTTTTTCCTATTTAGGTATACAAACTACTAAGAAAATACAGTAAAATTAAAATGATAATCTTTTATTGCAAATAACACTGACAACAGTTAATTAGTGTTCAGATTATGTTGAGATTTTGCAATCTTTGGCACGGTGGCATTACAGTGTGTGTAGTGCTAATTTCAAATGAAATTTTATTTATCGCACATTTGTATTACCTTGGAAATATTGAAGAAAGTGATAGAAACCCGTTAGACACAACTTTAAATTAGAAACCCATCAAATATTAATAACCGGTATGTTTAACCATGAAATGCGCATGAAATAACGAGGACCAAGGCATGTGAAAAATAAGCGTTGCAAAAAATCGCTAAAATATCCCTTTAATAACATTTGTCAGCGTCATAGTGGATGATTCGATAAGTAATGCAAATCTAGTAAATTTCTAACATACAGAAAAAGTATTTATTTTTTGTTTTTCGAAAAATTCATAATAAAAAGTTTTGATATTGCTGTCAATATCAGGTTGTGATATCCAAAATTAAATACTTATTTATAAACTTTTGGTACTAGAAATCTCTGAATGTAGTAAACTAGTCTCAAAAGTAGCAATATATGACTTAAAAATATTTAAATTTTTGACACGTGCAAAATAAAATATTTCCTTAAAGAATAAAAAATGAAATAAAAAAAAAAATTATGAGTTTATTTTCATTAATATCTTCTGCAGACTATAAGACAAGGGTACTTTTCCATTGCAACTTTTCGTGTTATAGATACGATCAAGACAATATTTTTTGACCTGTTCAGTTCTAGTTACAACTATCCACCATATTTGATTTTATCGGAAAAATTTGCCATAAGACCTAATGAATAAGAAAGAGATGTATTATATGGAGATGAATAGATACTACATTTCTTTCAAGCGATATATATATATATATATATATATATATATATATATATATATATATATATATATATATATATATATATAGTTGTATTCAGTAAGTATTTGAAAAAATACACTCAGAACTCCAGGTCTTAAAAATTTGACTTTATGATCACAGGATACGAGATAACGAAAAAATATTAACCCTATCGTATAGAACATATTAACCATTTCTACTAGGTTACCATTATTTTTAGCAGGTTAAGTGCTAACTAAAAGAAATGAGTTCATCAAATATAGCCTATATAAAAGATGGATAAATAATAGATACAGCCTGTTGAGGTTCTCTAGAATTTTAAAATCGGAGCTGTAAGTCGTTCCTCTTTAAAGCTTTGTTTGTGAATCACCTGACTATTTTTAGAACGTCTGAAGCAATAAAAACTTAAATATACGCAGAGTGACCTAAATAAAATTTCCGAATTTCAAATTGTTTTCCATTGTATTATATTTATTATTTTTGGTAGACATCGATGGACTCGCCGATTAATTTTATATAATAAGGCGGTACTCGGTACAATTTTGAAATGGTCATTTTCAACATTTAAATTGACTATTTTTCATTTAATCTAGTATTATAACCTAATAAAAAGTATGCCTCAATATACCTTATATATATATATATATATATATATATATATATATATATATATATATACCTTATGTATATATATATATATATATATATATATATATATATATATATATATATATATATATATACCTTATGTATATATATATATATATATATATATATATATATATATATATATATATATATATATATACCTTATATATATATATATATATATATATATATATATATATATATATATATATATATATATATATATATATATATATTATATATATATATATATATATATTTATATACTTATATATTTATATATTTATATATATATATATATATATATATATATATATATATATATATATATATATATATATATATATAGCTCTAATCATAAAACTATTTTTTTTCTAGATCTGTATTAGAAGGATTTTTCTTTCTTTTACTTACCATTCTGTCCTAACCCAGCATATGTTAAAATTATTTGGAAAACTTGCATCATTATTTGTTCTTCAGCCTCTGGAATCTTGCTAATACTTTGCAATAATGGTTGTTTACTAAATGCCCAAAAGGCATGATGGAAGCCCTTATATGTTTCACCAGTATCTCCTTAAAAAAAGAATCCTATTACAGGAGATCATCTACACACGTTTAATTTTTAAAAAAAAGTAACTGCTGATCATTTAGACCTTTCTGCTGATACAAGAATGGGGGAGTTTAACGAAAGTAGGACACCGAAACAAAGGTAAAACTAAAAATACTTTAATAAAGGGTTGGTTAGCTCAAAATTTAACGTGCTTAAAAAAAACCGAGAAATAGTTTGTTTAAAAAATATTTTATTAAAGGGGTTTATATCACCTTTACAATCAAAATAAATCATTTCACGTGTCTTTTTCATAAAAATAACTTATTTAAGTTAGAAATCCTATATACAAAAGGCTATGCCAGAAATAATTAAATATTGTTAAAATTTATAGCTGTTTTAATTTTTAAAAAAATTCTTACCTCCATGTTCCTGTCTAAGTTTGTCCAATTTATGTTTGCTTAACCGCCTTAGAGTATTTCTTAAAAAGCTACCAGATGAATCAGTTGGTTTTCTTAAAATGTCATGGTCGACTAGAGCTCTTCGGCAATTCACAAGATTGTGATAAAGGCGCACCCTATCTTCATTGGTAATGCCTTCAAGAAATTTTTAAAAATTAAATACAAATGGAAAACACCAATGTAATAAAAAATTTCAGAATGAAGGAAAAATAAAAGACGATCCCTTCTGTGAATCTTTCTCAAATTTTCAATGCTTCATCAGTTGTCGATATATAGTATTTCATTGGTTATTGTACTTAAAAATACATAACAAAAACAATGAAGGAGGATTGAAATGTTGCCAAATAAATAAGTAATTTATTTGTCTTCCTAAAACCTTAAACTGTTAACTTACTCTTCTTGTTCTTTAGGGGTGCTTCGCTTTCCGTCATCCACCCAGCCAATGCCGGATAATAACTAGCTATCAACGAGCCTATTTCGTTCTTCTGTTTAGTCTCGAAAACGTAACATTTGTGGTTATTTTCACCAACAGTTCTTTGTAGTGTTATCGTTATAAAACTATCGCTAGGGTCAAGAAGTATGCTCTCCACATCTTGGTAATGGAATTCATTTAGGACGAATTTATCGTCGTTTTTGATTAACATTATTCCTTCGCAGTTGACACCTAGAAATGTATAAACTAACTTACTTATGAACTAACTAGTTGAAGTAACATTTAAAATAAGTTGTTCTGTTGTAGCAACCATCTAAAAAAATTTGCAGTAAAATCTAACTTGACAACAGTATAAAATATAACATAAAAAAGTAATAGCCGGCCAAGTGCAAGTCGCACTTGTGCAATTAGTATCCCGTACGTTAATTGCTTTTAAAATAAAAATTTTTGTTACGGAGGTATAAAATGATCAATGACTTTACAAAACACACCCCAAATGGGTTTTCAACAAAGTTTTTTTCCAATCTTTACTGAAAACTGATGACCTTGAAATTTTTGTTTTTTTTTATATACTAGATAAATTATTAAAGGTAATGTACTCGTAATAATTTTCGTTCAACCTACACCCTATGGAAGACCTTCCAGAATTTTTTCAAAATTTTTTGATCAGTACTTTTCAAGATATGGGGGGACAGCGATTTTTCATAATTTAAAAAAAAATAATACAAACAAAAGTGTGCGTAAGTATTACATTATATATATTTTTGATCTCGTGTTTTTAGAAGCTTTCATTTGACACCCCACTTGATGACCTGGTAAAAAATTTTTTTTCACTTTCGTTTTAATCCCCCAAAACTAACCCCTTGAGTCAAAATTTAACTTCCAAAACTACACGGCTCTGACGAGGCCATCAATTCCTATATTTGTGTCAAATTTCAACTTTCTATCTCAAATAGTTTGGGAGAAAATCGGATGTGACACACGGACAGACAGACACCAAAATTCCGTACGGAACATTAAAAATTAGATCTCCCCACGCATGTGTTTCTTCTAACAGGTTATTATATTTCTGTTTCGGATTTATGCTTCATTTAAGAGTCAGCTACAATTGCCTTATAGTGGCAATTTATGTTGGTCGGAAAGAAACAGAAAACAAGACAGGCCTTCACACAATTTAATTTTGACAAGATCAAAATTTAAACAAAAAAAAATTTTATGACGTACTTGTAGATACTAGGAAAACCACAGATGTATATTTCTACTGAAAAAAAAATGTGCTTCTTACCTAATGTCAAAGCATTTCCGTAGGACCAATAGCCTCTATAAGTAACAGGAAACATCGTAGTACCGTACAAGGGATATTGCATTACACAGGTAAGGTAGAGAGCCTTGGCTGTTAATTCCGAACGGTTCGCACCATATTGGCGATGAGCTTGAGCAATTATTGGGACCTAAAATTTTTAAAAATATAAATTCGCTCTCTCTAAAACATATTTTTAGAAACATTTTATCCAAGGAACACCATTCTAACTGCAGTTAAAATCTAACAACACGCTAATATGATGTCGAATATGAACAGTTTTTCCGATTTGGGTTAATACATTTTTGAAACTTTCCGTATTTTAATAGTAAAGTAAGAATGCTATTATGAAAAATAGCCGAAATTATTTTCTATAACTTTAAGTGTTTCACTTTTTAATATTATATGTATGCAGAACTTATTTCTAATTCCTCTTTAATAATTAAAAAATAAAGTTTTCTGGATCGGGAAGAACAAGGACTGTTTTGCAGCGGTCTATCAATATTTTGTTTCCTTGTACCTTGCAATAGTCCGATATACGAATCTTTCGGTAACTGGGACCGACTTAAGACCAAAAAAATCTCCCACACCCTTTGGCTCACTTCAAACAACGTTAAAACTGCCCTATTTCATGGAGACAGCAACACAAGCTATATAACATACATATAAATTATATATTGTATTAGTATGACACCAGGGCATGACAAGGTGTATGCTGAGGTTCAGAAGCAGGTTGGCACAAAAAACACATCTTTTCAACAGGATCTACGAAATCGCACAAATTTCAAATAATTGGCTAAGATCAACATCCGTAACCATCCCTAAAAAACATAATCCTAGCCGCAGACTTATAAGCCTAATGAGTCACGTTCTCAAAGCTTTTTTGAGAATAATTCATTCCAGAATTGTCGATAAGTGCGAAGAAGTAAGTGAGGAAACACAATTTGGATTTATGAAAAATTTGGGAACGAATTTTCATTGAAACTTCTTTTACAAAAATGTTACGACCAACGACAGGATGTATTTATATGTTTTATTGACTGTCAACGGGCATTTGATAACATAAAGCAAGCAGCTTCATGAGATTGCTATACTGGAATCAATCTGCTGAGATTAAAATTAATAAGCACATTTCAACAAAACCTTTCAGTATGTTAAAGGGCGTTAGGCAGGGGTGCATACTGTCGCCAGTATTAATTAATATCTAGATAGAGAAAATATTTCAATCTGCTCTAGAAGATGAATGCAGAGGAATAAAAGTTAATGGAAAGCCTATAAATAATATTCGGCATGCAGACGATGGCGCAATAGTTGCCAATAACATTGAGGATCTGCAAATTCTAATCAATAAGCTGAATACTGGTCTACGTATAAATATTGCGAAAACCAAAATGATGGTGATCAGCATCTCTCTTTATAAAAGATCAAGAGATTGAGAGGGTTACTAAATTCAAATATCTTTGCTCTGTCGTCAACGAACGATGGGATTGTGATGGGGAGGTTAAACTGCGAATTGGCATAGCAAAGGATACCTTTCTAAGGTTGAAAAATAAGCTGCTTCAAAGATAATTGCCACTCGCCCTGCGCCTGCTATGTCTGGCCGATCCTTTTATATGATGTAGAGGCATGGTCGTTAAAAGTCATTGAATCGTATCGAAGCTTTCTATTTCTTGGACAGAACACCTAACTAATTAAGAAGAGTGTCAAAGAGCCATGGTAGAGAGGCAACTAGTTAATATCGGAAAACAAAGAAAGGTGTCTTATTTGGGACATATGTATACTGAGAGGTGACCGCTACTCGATTGCAAAACTTATTCTTCAGGGAAAAATGGAGGGTTGGCGAGGACCTGGTAGAAAGCAGCAGAGACTGGCGTGGAGTTCCGGACGCTGTGTCCATTGTTCGACCAGCAGAAAATAACAACCTCAACATAAACTGAAGAAATGGTACCGAGACCTCGACGTATGTGAATACGTGGGACATGAAGAAGTAGTATAACCTAGTCTTGATTTCGTATTTTAAGATTCGTGACGCAAAATATAATATCTTCAAACCTATTTTCTATTTTTCAATGAACATACGTTAGTTGGATTTTTTTGTTAACTTACTTATCAATGTATAGTAACTTACCCATACGTCATCTCCCCTCGTTTTTGATATTCGATATGGTAAGTAGGTATCGATATCAGTATAATATTCTAATTTATTGTTGTCTTTAGGATTTCCTAATGCAACTTGTGCTTGTAGCCCTGCTAACTGTAGGGCCACTTTTTCGGTTACAGGAAAATCATCTCTCTGTAAAAGATAACAAGGAAAATATATAGATAATTACAAAAAATATATGAGCCCAAACGAGTCTATTCCATAATTTTTTTTTCTTACTAACTTTCTATTTCTTGTACGTGTTATTCAATACACGCATAATATTTTATATACCTTTTCCTCATATCACTGTTTCCCGACAAGAGTGGCACAACTTAAAATAACTTATTCTCGAATTTTCATAAAACTTAATACGCTTAAGGTTATATTATGGTAACTTGGGCCAAAATATGCCTTATGTGAGGAAACTCTTTTAGAGTTGTTCGACTTTCGCCAGAAAGTAGCAATGTTTACATATATTTTTAAGAGTAACTTGAAATCAAAATTCTCTAATTTTACAAAATTAACTACAGGGTTTAAACCTCAAGTATTAAATTATTTCTAATATTGTCTTAATTTAACATCATCCTGACTTGGTAATAAGTGTTTAAAGAAATTTACTACCTTAATGATAGAATCTAAAAAGTCTTTGTTAAAAGTAAAAAACTGTGGTTATGTTTCTAAGAAACTGTCAGTAAAGTTTGACGTGTCATAGAAAAGCTTTCTCGAACCCGAAGACACAACAAATAATTAAACACGGAATATTCATATTTATTATATATTAAGCAAGCGAGATTATGTTACATGCTAAAAAAAATATTCAGGTATCCAAATTGCAATGTATAAAAGTCATTCAGACTGTTGGTTTGTTTTATACATTTTTAATGTTGTTATATTTGGTTCGGTGCAATATTTTCAAGTATTTGAAATAAATAGATGTACTTAATTGTCTAAAAAAAATGCCTGTTGCTTTTTTGATATATATATATATATATATATATATATATATATATATATATATATATATATATATATATATATATATATATATATATTTATACTTACTTTGACTACACTATGAACCGCTTGAGCATATAACAAATTAATTTCTACAGGGTCCTGACTAAGTTGCCGCGTAGCCTTAAAGAGTCTTCTTTTAAATATAAACCTATTTTCACCGCCACTTAATCCTTGTGCACTCCTCCTCCCAAGCGTGGCTAAACCAGTAGGTGGGGTAAGTTTATTTTGATTTCTAAAAAAAAAAAGGATAATTACACCTGTATTTAGAGCTAGCTATGGAACAGTTCAAATAGTACTTAAGCTGCTTATTCAAGCTACTTTTTAACCAAAACAACTTGTAGCTGTAGTTTCTTATTTGGGGTATTGTTAGAGCTACTTTAGAAAATAGCAAGTTATTCAAGACGTTTAATTGACCCTCACGAAAGAGTGGTTCTGGAGGACTAGAAATTATCTCTAAAAAGCCCACTTATAACAACCATAATCAAATGAAGTTTACTTACTGTTCCCACTGTGCAATAATATCATATAAATAATGATGAGCTCTCACGTGTTCTTCACCATCTGGTCTACTTTGATAAATTGCCCACCCTTCTAGATTTCTTAACCCTAAACGTTCCGCCAATTTCCTTGCCGCATCCTGAGCAGTATCTGTTGGGTGTACATCTATTGCTTTGGTTCGTCCGTCTAGGAAAAAAAGAAGCGGCAAACGATTGTTCCTAGCCTTTTCATTGCCTACAAGATCATTTTTGAAGTAAAAAATTTGAAAATGTATTAAAATTATTTATTATTTTTAAAAAAATTAGATACTAACTGAATGTATTGATACATCTTAACAGTAGAATAATCACGATAATCAATGGAATGTAAAAATTATGGACGGCAAAAATTTAACAGTTCGGACTGGGAGGCCAAAAAAGACTTTCATAAAACTGTTGCGCGCCAAATTAATTATTCATTTAAGTGATTCTAACCGTTTTTGTTTTTATTGTTTTTTTATTAAACTAAATATCATATTGCATTAAATGGTGAATCTCATTACTAGACACAAAGCAGCCAGGTGTTGCTGGACTCACTGTCTCCGAGTTTGGTACAAATTCTTCGTTTTTACGACAGAATCCCCTCCTTTTTTTTAAAAATTTTAAGTATACTAGAATGTGGCAATTATATGCAAGAAAAAAAAAAAGATTTTCACATCTCTACCTACAGTCATGTTTTCTAGGTTACCACAAGCTTGAATACTGAAATTTTCTGATGGTACCTGGGTTAAATTAAAGCTTAAAATACAATATTCAAACAAAAAAAAATTGTTAGAATCTATGGAATAGTTTTTAGACAATCGAGTTGAGAAAGGAGTCGGGCATTTCCAGACAAGGCACCAAGCGCAAACGGTCCCCTTGATGTGTGAAATTTATGACAAAAAGAAACATGAAACAAGGGAAAAAAAAATGGCAAGTGGGTGCTTAAAAATCAACAGCTTCACATACTGTACTTGGACAGGGTCTATTTTTATAAGTTTCACGGTAGCTGGAGCCCTTATTACAGGAGACAGAAAAAAAAACTACACGCGAGCTAAAGGATTATTTCTGTATTAACTATTAAACTATGCTCTGTGTATTGCGAGCCTAAACTATTGGATAACCTTTAGTGGACAAGGTACCAAAGGATTTGTCGTTAAATTGTTATACAAAAAATTGCATATTGTAATGCTCACGCAACATTTTGACCAACGTTTTCGACCAACATGTATGTATGTTTTTTACTTACTCATAAAGCCTAAACTACTGTATATTTTTTGCAAAACAATCGAAATTCGTCTTAGCTCCAAGAAAGACACCGGCTGTATATTATAGAGAAATATGAGACCATCCATTTTATACAATATTTTCTACCCATACGTGTGTATCTATCTATGTATGTCTTTTTATTCGCCGATAAACCCTAAACTACTGGATAGCTTCTAACGAACAAGGGACCAAAGGTCTAGTTACAAAAAAAAATTGAATACGGCAGCGGTCGCACACCATTTTGTCCAATGTTTTGAACCAGTATGTATGTACCTGGCTACATATGTTTTTTATTTATTTATAAACCTCAAATTACAGGACAGCTTTTAACGTACAAGAAATGAAAGGATTTGTCTCAATTCCGCGAACGATACTGGCTGAATTCTTAAACAAAAAATTAAATATGTCATTGGTCCTGCGTCATTTTGTTACATGTTTTGGCCAATGTGCGAGTACGTATCTATGTATGTTTTTATTCAGTTATAAAGCTCAAACTACTGAACAGCTTTTAGTAAGCAGCGAATCAAAGGATTCGTTTTAACTCCGTGAGCAAAACTGGAGGTAAAACAAAGTTTTATACGTATTTTATTCATCCAGACAGTTTAGACTGCTAGATAGCTTTAAAAAAAAAGCCGTATTTATTTCCCAGATTTGCAATGCATGTTTTTTATTAAGTTGGGAATGCGGCATCTTTGGCACACTGATACTACTCAGATATATCACCACTACACCAAACACTTTATTTTTGCACTCGACGGGCGTTTCGCTAACCATGTTAGCTTCATCAGGAGCGATGATTGACTCGCATCGAGTGCAAAAATAAAGTGTTTGGTGTAGTGGTAATATATACTGAGTAGCATGTTTTTTTTATAATACATCTAAAAAATATTGGAAAAATTTGATCAAATTCAAATTTACGAGGCTGGTTTGAAAAGTCCGTGTAAAGTCCGAGAGATGGCACCACCGGCGCGTATCGAGGTCATGTTTAGTTAGTAGCATCTCTTGAATGAACGCACACCAAGTTTCAGCCATATTGGTCTATTTCTTTGTGTTTGGCATTCGTGTGAATCAAGGAAGTCGAGTGATTTTCAAGAAATGGACGAAAAAGAATTTCGTGTGGTGATTAAACATTACTTTATGAAAGGCAAAACGCCTCAGGAGACTAAAGAGAAGCTTGATAAACATTATGGTGACTCTGCACCTTCGATTAGAACAGTTTATAAGTGGTTTCAAAATTTTCGGACTGGCCATATGGGCACTAGTGACTCTGAACCTTCTGGACGGCCTATGGAGGTTACGACTCCAGAAATCATTGATCAAATCCATGATATGGTGATGGATGACAGAAGAGTTAAGGTACGTGAGATTGCTAGTGCTGTGGGCATCTCGACTGAACGGGTACATAATATTTTGCATAAACATTTGGACATGAGAAAGCTATCCGCAAGATGGGTGCCGCGATTGTTCACGCTTGACCAAAAACGGAATCGTGTGAAGTGTTGCAAGGATGGTTTGCAGCTGTTCCAGAAGAATCCGGAGGACTTTAAGCGTCGTTTCGTCACTGTGGATGAAACATGGATACATTACTATACTCCTGAGACCAAACAACAATCTAAACAATGGGTTACCAAGGGGGAGTCTGCACCAAAAAAGGCGAAGACCGTTCCTTCGGCCGAAAAGGTTAAGGTGACTGTCTTTTGGGATTCGCAAGGGATAATCCTCATCGACTATCTGGAAAAGGGTAAAACTATTACAGGTGAATATTATTCATCGTTATTGGACCGTTTGAAAACCGAGCTGCAAGAAAAACGCCCGCGATTGGCCCACAAGAAAGTCCTTTTCCATCACGACAACGCACCAGCACACACCTCAGCAGTTGTGGTCGCAAAATTAATGGAAATAGGATTCCAACTCGTTTCACATCCCCCCTATTCTCCAGACTTGGCTCCCTCGGACTACTATTTGTTCCCCAATTTGAAGACATGGCTGGCGGGACAAAGATTTTATTCAAACGAGGAGGTGATTGCAGACATTAATGGATATTTTGCAGACTTGGACAAATCCTATTATTCGGAAGGGATCAACAAACTAGAATATCGTTGGACGAAGTGTATAAGCCTAAAAGGAGACTATGTCGAAAAATAAAAAAAGGTTTACCCCAAACACATAAGTAGTTTTTATTTTTGCACGGACTTTTCAAACCAGCCTCGTACATGCTTTATTGTTTTGAAATTATTGTTTTACATGCTATTCTCTTACATCAATTAGCTTAGTGTAGGGGATATAATGAATTACAAAGGTTCATTCGTGCCCTATTGGACACCATTCGGTGTGCGCGTTGTTAGAGTCCTGGTAAGGCAATTAGCATGTATTAGTTATTATTATTAAGTAAATTGGTGGTCTAAAAAAAACCGCTTTACATAATTAAGTACATTGTCTGCTAGTTTATAATTAATTATTATTTATTCTTAAGTTTGTTTCCTCATTTATCTATCTCTCTCATTCATCCATTCATACTAGCATCTGTTCTCTTTCATTCATTTTGTATTTATTTATATTTTTATTTATTTACGTGAGTTTATTTCTAACTTAGACCTATAAACAGATAGAGTAACAAGTTTGGTGTTTTTTTTAGTTTAAAAATATTTTGATTTTATTTAATGTCGGTCGCATACTGAGCGGGTCGCAACTCATCAGGACGGTGAGGTCACATAATTCCTTATTTTGGGCATGTTTGTTAGGTTATGCAGGTCATCAAATCTAACATAGCGCTGACCCTATAACACATCTTAAGATACGATTTTTGAAGATAGAATTTGAAATTTTTTCGCCTGTATTAAAAATTTTCAGATGTGACATAGGAAAATAGAATCTGTACATTTTAAGGCAAAATGTATAAAAAAATTTTTTTGGTTGTAAATTTTTCTATGTTGAAAAATTAGTCACGTACGTACATTATAGCCGAGTATATAATAGTAGAATAATTCAAAATTTTTAAAATAAAACCTGGCAAATGAACACACCATAAACTTACTTTCAATATTTTACGAAAAACTAAAAATGTGTACGGCTTATTGAATTGTTTTAGAAAATCATTATGGTTAGGGTTGTTTTTAAGTTATTTTTAACACCGAGTCAGACATTAACTACTGTATGTACAATAAAGGACCGGATGAAACCTTCTAATTAAATATCTCGGCTTTACGAATTTTTATTAGAAGTTGACCTGTGGTACCCTAAATAAAATGTTTTACTTTCTACTAAGAAAGATTTATATATATTGGAATTATTATTATGATAATTCTTTAGAAAGTATATCGATTTGAATTCGATTTTCATGCTAAAATTGTAGTAGTTTCTCTGTTTCGGGTTTAAACTAATAAATCAACTTACCGCTACTTCAACTGACGAAGGTGGATGTTCTCTAACCGTAACTTTATTATTATTGCAATTGTCCAAGCACCATTGAACGTACTGAGCAATTTTACCATCTTGGGAAATATTTTTCTTTAAAAATGACATAAAATACCTGTAAAGTAGCTTGGAAGGTTGAAACGAAACAACGAATAAACAAAGTAGAAGCCAAACTCTTTCTGTAGATTCGGGACTAGGGTTATTAGTTGCCTGAAACAAGAATTAAATTTAGCTACCAACAACCAGTAATATACTGAACGCACAAAGATAAAATCTATAGGACACCGTATAACCGTTTTCTGACAGATCTAAAATTGTCTACGTTTAACCGCATAAAAACACGACCAAGGAAGCCACCTGTCATTGAGCTTGATATTTCCGTTAGGACCTTCAACTACTTGGTGGAGCTTTGCATTACAATTCACTAAAAGATAACCAAAATCTCGTCTTTAGAGATTCTTCTCTCGATGAAGTGTACTTCGAAACTGTTTTTGTCATAATTGGGATTTTGAAAAAAATATTTTTTTTGTCATAAATGGAAAGATTTATAATAAAACTATATATTTTTTTCGTTATAATTAAAAAATTATATGAAACTGAAAATAAATTTTTAAACTTAGTACCGATGACACGCCGACAGTTCCCGGAAAAACCCGAGCGCGTGTGACGTCACAATATTTATTTCTCATCAACCTTACAGACAGCTAATTCGAGTGTTTTGGTTTTAAATCAATTTATTCTTGTTATTAGCATCAGTGTATTGATATATTTATTGAAAATGTCTAATCTAAAAAATTATCGTGCCTGTTTCGTACCACTTTGTACGAATACTACAAAAACAACTCCTGAAAAAATGTTCTTAAATGTGCCACAAGATGTCAAACGTCGAAATCAGTGGTTCCAAACAGCACGATATATTAATTCTAAAACATCAAATTTCTTCTGTTGTGATCACCTCGATGTAAGTATAAGTATTTTGTTTCTTATTTACATTATTATTTTTCAAAAAACCCATATTGATGCTTTAGCACCTCGAACTTGAGCTGAATTGAACCGAATGTCCTTTTTGAGAAAATCTGTGACCATAAAAATGTCCACAGCAGATATATTATCAGAATTGGCCCTTATGAGCTCTTTGTCACACATTACTGAATAACCAACAATAAGTTTTTTTGCACTAAACTTCAATAATTTTAACAGTATATACACAGATAGAAGCCGTTGACAATACTAATGTGAAAACACTTTAACATAATGACGTCACAAACATGGCAGCCAATTGTGGCGCTTTCATAGTCACGTGATTTTTTTTTTAAATTTCATAAATTTTAATTTACTTTTAATTAATTGTAAGAAATTTTAGAAAGTTTTTCGCATCGATTATCAATATAGATAGATAGATAAAGTTTTAAAGTAAAGTAAAAAAATCGATAATTATTTTTTATTCAAAAACCCAATTGTGAGCTAAAGTTAGATAAATTAGAAAAAATTACTTAATATTTTTTTTTAATTTAAAAGAAAGTGTGGAGCGCCATAAGATTCAATATAACACTTTTAAAAATGAAACAAATATCCCCATCTTATATCAAATGCAGCCTTGCTTATCAACCATTTTTTTATTTAAAACAAAAACCTTTTCAATCCCAACCCCGTCAGTTCATTAGTGACATGAAAACGGACTTTTTTTTATTGTTCACCTCCCCGCCTGAGTAGGGATTTTACACGAGGACGTCGTAAGACCCATCAACGTTGTCTAAGTGCCGAATCATATATTTTTATGTTTCACACAGCACCTTTTAGACAACGCGGTAGTTCTGCCACAGACGTTATTGCATTTCTGCAAACAATTGCTACCTGTGTACGTGGCCAGGCCAAATATGCTTAAATAAATTAATAAATAAAGTATACCGACCTGCCGGGATTGAACCCTTCTGCACCATAAGCACGTTACTGCGCCACGGTGCCAGGGGCCGCCACTTTATACCAATAATTTTACTAATAACTAAAAATTTGCTTTATCCACACCCCCTAGTTATTGTTACACATTTGTGGCAATAAAATAAAGTATTCCAGACGACCATTACCCAAGGTAACTTCCAGCATTTTTTAGATTCTATCCTTGTCGCCGTTCAGTCAGTATATTTATTTGTTTATAATATATAAAGGATTCAAATGTTGTGTGTGTCACAGATATTTTAAATTAAAAATTGGTCTCTCTATGGTATATTAAGTCGCAGTTCGTGTAACAAATAATTTTAACATTACCTGTCGTATACACTGCACGTAAACTTCATCCCGGAGCTCATCTCTTTCTAAAGCATACCCTATTATTGATTGAATGACTGAAAGTTCACGTTCTGAACTTAGTTCACCTTTAATGTATTTGTTTAAATCCTAAAAAAATGGCAAATAAAAATATTGTTCCAGATATTATAATTATAATATTAATTTAAATTAAGAAAATTAACTATTTATTTAAGGAAGTTCGGGCAGAACGTTACCAATCATAAAAAATTAAATTGCATTAATTATTTTTATATATTACAATGAAAAATAACCGTATTTTTGTATTGATTCTACGTTTAATTATCAATGTTATCGAATAGATCCAATATATTAATTATTTATTAAAAAAATATATTACAACACACGTATTATAAGTAATAAACGTGGCAATGTTGCAAAATAGACATAAGAAATCTTTGGGTTGGCTTAACTGCTGTCCATACAGCAAATTCAAATTGTCAGCGATGGAAACTTTCGTAATGACAGATTATTCGATATAAAGTAGCAACATTGTAGTCATGAATAGTGTGCGGAAAGAAGAATGATTTTTGTATAAACTTAAACATTTTTGTTTACCAGAAAGTAATGAAAAGCCTAAGAAATATGTATTAAAAATATTAAGTTGCTTTTGCAAGAATTAATTACCAAAGATTGATTTTGGAATATTCTATTTCGGGAGTAGATGGAATATATGCATTAATTTCACAACTTATTGATGGAAAACCACGAATCACTAAAAGTCCTAAATTATTAATTAAGTTATTTCTTTTTCAAAAAATGTATGTTTTTGAAAAATCTGTTTGTTTTCTATTACCTTATTATATCTGTTAAGTGTTTTACTATTCATTGTTATCATACAATTTTATTAAATATCAGTAACTATGAAATATCTATTCGAGAATTAGGTTTCTTTTCAGTTTTTCAATGTTTACCAAAGTTATTTATAATGTGATTATCTATAATAACGATATTTAGTTCTATTTAATAAATAGGTATATGAAACGAAATTTATAGAATTATAATTATAATCATCACCTTACAATCCTGCATTTTTATAAGCAAAGTATTTAAGAAATTATATTTTCAAATAAAATAAACTTTCGCGGTTTAAGAGCCGTGTACGGGCAAAATGTTCTCAATTGTTATATTGGCACGTCTATAAAGCCATAACGACAGATTAGTTATTTTTATTGCACATGATGGAGTATTACTGCTTATTGCTAGAAATCTAACGAGTGAAAGTAAGTGAAATTTGGTGTAGTTTCCAAAGGCATTGTTACGTATTATATAAAATTTTATTTCATAATAAATTATATATTAATTAAATTAGTTTTCCATTACAACCCATATATTTTCAACAACAATCATAATTCTTTTCTCGTGAACCAGCGAGTCGAATCAATAGTGAATTTTTTGAGCATTTTCTTATGGCAACCAATGTAATGCCCGAACCTCCTTAAAATAACTGTACACAGATATCTAACTAATGCCATAACGTTAGGGTGAAACAATAGGGTATGATCTCTAGAAACTGTTATTTCTTGTTTTAAAACCCTTTTTAAACGTATAGAAATAAAAAATTCTAAAGTCTTGTTTCAAACCACAAATACCTCGCCGGCTGAAACAGATGTCACAGCAAATTTCTCAAGGCACAACATTTTTTATAAAAATTTGTTATTCTTAGAGGCGGATCCACGCCAGCGCCATCGGATGGTCCGAAGACGATATTTTGCAAAACTTCTAAATTTCCGAATTTAATAACCCTGTTAATTTGATGTTTCTTATCTATTATTAGTCGAGTAGTTATAAAACGTTTTAAAAACTTACCCTAAAAATACTGCAGGCTACGTTTACATTATCTGGATCGTACAAATGTATATGTGAGTTCGGTATGGTACTACCCTTATAAAAGATTACCATTTCATATTTTGGTATCATTTCTGAACTCTGTCTTTTCCGGGTTAAAGTTGCCATGATTGTGCCTGGACAAAATAAGTTTAAATTTATTTACCATAGTTATGATTCAAGGACGACGAACTCAGCAAAACGAGCCGAGAACAAGTTTTGCAAATCATCCTCATTATTTGCATATCGAAAAATATACTGTTTTATACTAATCTACAGGGTAGGGACAGTTGTTGAGCAGAATTTTCGGCTGCTTAAGGGCTTAATATTTTATAATTTATATAATAATAGCAGCTTTTCACTTGCAGCACGTAATAGCGTATAGTACGGTTTTGGGGAGGCTTACAAGGCTCTTAAGTAGTAGAATGAGATGCTCAAAAAGGTGGTACTATCCCTTAGACTATAAGAGTTTACTAAAATAAAAGAGACATATACCTTCTGGACTTCTCTCGTGAGAATTAAAGTACTGATTAGCAAATTCTACCATGTCGTAATGAAGGTCATCAACGTTGTTTTCTTTCTCCTTACTCTCACTTAATTCTTGCAATTTCTTTTCAACCCTGAATTTTCTACGTTGTTCGCGCTCTACGTTATTCGCTTGTTGCTGAAGTTTTTCTAATTGTTGTTGATACTGTTGATTGTTTTGATGATTGTTTTGTTGAACTTGTTGCATTGGAATTTCGTGGTTGTTGTGTTTCCAATGTTGTGACTAAAAATTCATGAAATGATTTGGAAGTAATTCAAGGCATATAATTCGATATAATACAAAGGATTCATTTCCAATTAGGTGTCACTTTAAAATACCATTGGTGTACTTGGTGAGTAGTAACTTTATCCTAGGCAACACATACCAAAGTGAAGCAGTTCTCCATACAAAAGGGTTCTTGAAAGAGAGTGTACAAAAAAAACTCACTTACCAATGAACTACTTGACCGTGATACTGTAGGCGTCGGTCTCGGACTTTCGGACGGTAACTTTGGAGGTGCTGGTAATGGAGGTGGTGATACGCAAACTGGTATAGCTGGTTCTTCTCGTGGAAGTACTGATTCGTATATTGGTTCGTCTTTATTTCTTTTTACTAACAAAATACAGTAACATGTGAGTAAGTGAATATTTTCACCGAATTGCTTCACAGATTTTTGTCTAATCTTGTCCTGAAAACTTACCTTCTTTTGGCCGATCTTCTACTGGATGAGGCGACACTGGTGTTTCTGGGGTAGACTGGAATGCAGGTGGCGGGGGTGGTGGTCCAGTAGGTTCTGGAAGGCTGGGGAGCCCCATCTTAGGTGGTGTTGGTAGTTGTTGCTCTTGGGCAAGACCTGATAATATAGAAAGAGAAAAAGTAGTCGTCATTAAGTGTTGGTTAGGTAAAAGCTGAAGAAAGCGATTTTCTCCATTAAAATTAAAAAAGTTTTACCTTCTAATTCTTGTTGAATCACAGTCTCTAATTCGACGTCTAAATCCTCCACTAATTCGTTCATCTTCTCTCCAATTTCATCAATAATGTTAGTTCGTCCATTAACTTGAGGCGTAACATCCGACAGGAAAGCAAAGAGATTGTCTAAATCGACGGATTCGGTAGCATTTTCGTTCAAATGTGGTTTTAGTTGTTCTGCCATTTGAGAGAGAGCAGCAATTTCGTGTTCTGCAGCTCTAAAAAAAAAGAACCATCTATACCACATTAATAAAATAATATGCAGTAAGTTAAACAATCTAATTTTTAATCAAATAAAAACTCCGGTCCGATGTCGAATTGTGTCTTAGTTTACCTTTCACTTTCTTCTAAATCACCATTCTGAAGCGAGGTCGGTATAGGTGGGGGTGGTAATGTTTCCATTTCTTGAGATTCTCGTTCCTTTTCTGCTGCTAATCTTGCCGCCTCCGCTTCCTTAGCCAACCTCTCTCTCTCGAGCCGTTCCGCTTCTCTCTGTTTCCTTTCTTCTTCCATTCTTTCGCGTTTTCGCATTTCTTCTTCCACGCGCCGCATTTCTCGTAAGGCTGCGGCCACCTCTAAAAAAAAATTCAGATAATGAATCATTTAAATATAATAGGGCTCAATATCTCCCATCATTCTAATTAATAAACAAAATCGTGGTATATATCTTTCAAATGAGAACAATCTAAAATTCGGTAAAATCCGTAGAATATTCTGTTGGTACTTCAGTTTTTTAATTATGATCTGTATGGACTTTTATCGAAGGGACTCGGTTTTACAAAAAAATCTACAAGTTTTTTGCACCGGTGTAAGGTTGCTATGGTAATCGTTGTTTCGTCTATTACAAAAATGAGTATTAAGTGACATGTAGTCATGTAGGAGCTAGGGTTACTAAGGAAGTATTATCACCCTAAATTCCTTTTTCTTTTTGAAATTCTATAGATATTACAGAAAGTTATGCTATAATTATAAGAATTAAGCTGTGGCGTAGCCAAAGGGTGGCCGCAAGAGCTTATGCCTCCCGTCCCCATAGATGTAGAAAACAGTTCAGGGCTTTGTTATTAAGGAGTCCTTAAAAGTTTTATTGTATGAAAATGTGAGTCATTATTTTTGCAAAATTGATGTTTTTAAAGTTCCATTGTATCAGAGAGTTCGCAAACTCAGCATTTTTAAATTACTGTGTTGGGAACAGTTTCAGTGGAAGAGAAGGTTTCAAATTTTCGCCCATCTATCTAAACAGCTTTGCCTTTAGTGTCATCTTATTTGTAAGAAACGCTCTTTATATCCATATATCTCCCTAGCTCTTGAATCCGACTACGCCACTAATACTAAGCTGTCAAAAGCGGATTTAGGACAAAATAAAATTTCTTGTTTTACAAAATCGTTTTACAGTTTTCAGTTTTAATTTAACTGTTTATCAAGGCTGCTTTTATGGAGAAATTTCTGTCATAGTGTAACTATAACATATAGCTATCACATTACTTCATGGTGAGTAGATAGAAACTTCTACACTATAACAAGACTTGAGAAAGACTTAAAGTAGCAATATTTGCGATTTTATAAAGCAACTAGGTTTGATCAACGCCGGCGTCAAGAAACTTTTTAAATTTTCTTGCGGTTGTGTCTTTAAATTTATAGATTTTTTTTGCTTTCAGTGACCTTAGCCCGATAGTAACTTTTATTATTTTAACTTTATTTAAAAGTATGGATTACGTTATCCTTAACGTATTTTGTAAAAACCCATGAACGGACGAAACAGTAAAATGATGGCTCCGTCGTTGCGCTTGTTTACTGATGATGCCAATATGTATGAGGTCCAAGAAATTAAACATTGGTTCACGAATGTAGAAGAGAAGACGATGAAACAAATCTCCGACTAGCAGGCAGCAGCAAAGTGGTTTTGTAGTTCAGGTGGTAAAAAAGCAGATCGTTATGTCTTTACCTTCACATATACTTCTGTTTCCCGAGGTTTTAATTCGTATTAAACCCGCTATTAAGCTTAATAGTAATTAAATAATTATAATTAAAACTTTCAGTAGATACATAGGCGACAAGTTATTTAAGAAATGGAAATACGCTGTCGATTGATGTAGTGACTTAAAAAACCATGTATGAGATCCAAATCTGATATATAAGAATTATATATGGTTCTATAGAAATTGAGATCTTCAGATTCTCTTGAGATATGTGCTGTTTTGAGCCATTCTATTTTTCACTGCTAACGACATCGACATCTGATCAATAGTTTATTTATATAAGAAAAATAAACTAAAAAATCTTCATTATGTAACTATTAAAAATTAACTATATTATTAGCGCTACATTGTTTGATGAAGATATGCAGGGTTATATACGAGCAATGAGAAAATAAATATAATATGAAATCAACGCCAAATAAATATTTTAAATATTTTTTACCTCTTGCAAACACTCCTCTTAAATGACTTTGTATCACAATAGCGGCTCGTCTTTTCTTTAAAAATTCTATTCTTAACTTCCATCCTTTATAAGCATGTTGTATTCTGAGTACAGCAGTCCTTATTCTAACATAGTGTTTCCTAGCTTTGTACTTTCTAGCATAAAGAATAAAAGCAATGTATATCATCTAAAGAAACCGTTTAGAAAACTTCATTTGGTTAACAATTGGAAAGCCATGTTTTGAAAATTTATCAGATACACCTTCTGTCCAAAAAGAAACCGAACTTTTAATAGCAAGCAAAACCCCGGCCAAATATAATTGTTCGAATCATTATTTTCGATCGCACTGTCGAGTAAGTCAATAAATGAGTTTTTTTTTATGTAGATTTTACGGTAACCAGTGAGAGTTGTGGTCACGTCATATGGCTTTCTTCCTTACAAACGATCGAAATTTTATTTTGGAATCCCAAATCCATCTTTAATTAATCAAATCATCTACCTTTTCAATGTTAACATCGCTTAGTTTAATTTAGAGACGACTTTTCGTTGCTTTAAAACGATCCACGACTACTTTAAAACCGCTGAAATCACTCGTAAACTTCTGTATGGGATAAATATTGATCACCTTATGTCTATTGAAACATTTCATGCGTCTCGGTTATCAAGCTTAGCACAAAATTCAATCGCAGTTCTCTGTTTCAAACTCATTTCTCGACCGTTCGTCACGATATACTCCCACTCTTACCACTATATCTAACAGAACAAATATCACAAAACAGCTGCCACAACACTAATAAAGGTTTCCGCTTTCGCCATCAACTAGATACAATAGCTTGCACTATTATTTTCGCAAAGTTCGGTTTCTTTTTGGATGGACAAGGTATATATGTTTGAAACTGTTTTTGAACTTAAACCTTTTCCAGCAGTAATGTGACAAAACAAATTGGATTTTCGCCAAATTATTGTAAGTGCTCTCTTTCAGCAACTTTAAAATAAGTGTATGTCTATTATCTACCTCTTTTGGTGGAATATACAGGGTGTTATGAAAGTAGTTTAATATATTGAAGTGGGTAAATCCTCGAGTTAACTGGAGAAACACAATATTTATTTTTGATAATAAAATTAAAATTTAGAAAATATTGCGCCATCTTTGGTATTGTTGCAAAATGAAAATAGAAAAAGTGTCCTTAGTTTTTATTATTTTGCTTAATTAAACAAAAATACTGATATTTTTATATTCTGCGTGTCATTTTTAATTTTTCAACTGTATCTGATGTATTTAATGTATTTCTTACTACGAAAATTTTAATTGCTGAGGAGAAACAATTTATTTCCTACTTATTTTGAAGCTTGGACATAATGAACTAGTCAGCTGTTTGTACCACTAACATAGGTATCGGGAAGTAGGTTTCAATTTACCGTCAGATAGGCAGAGGTGTAGATATTTTTGGATAAAAGGGTTAGTTTTGCTCTTTATCATCAAGGGGCGGTATTTATCAATTATTTTTGCTACAGAGAAAAATCAGTTAATACATTAATTAAGCGATTTTCATAACACCCTGTATATAACCACTCTTAGAACGTCATTGGAGGCTATCAACACAGCAGCAGATCGAAATAAAAAACTGTGTTTTTTTGCGACATCTACAAGTATGTCAATAATAATAATAAAATGCATGAAGCAATTATTTTCTTAAATATATGTTTTTAAAGTCAATGTGGTTTTGGACGTTCGTTGTACTGATTGCCTCAGAGCGCCCTAACAGACATTTAAATTTTAAAAGTTTCATAAAATACGTTATACATGCTGGAATCTTAAGACACACTGTAAGTCTATATTAGTTACCTCCATGTTTTCTCTATAAGTATTGCCTTAGCCTTAATTAATTTATTACGTGTATCTTCTAAAGGTTCGTGTACATGAGATCGCATAAATACTTTCGTTTTTCCTAGTTGCCACTCCGTCTTTGGAAGTTTATAGCTTTCTATAAGCTGTTGGGAAGCTTTCTGAACATCTCCTGGTAGACGGGTTTGGGAAAGACAATGATATCTAAAAAAAAACACCCTTGTTATCGTCAAGGTTTTAGAGTTAAATGAGTGAGAGTCAAGTCACATTGTAATACAGATTTATGGGTCGTTATTTTGCATAGCATATTTAAAAAAAAAATTAAAGTATTACAACACCGAACAAATATTCGTCAAATACTCCTGAAAAAAAATTATTTATGTAGAGTTGAATACATAGATGAATAAAATTTATGTATTAAAGTTGTAACCAATAAAGTGACGTTTCATCTAAATAATTTTTATATACAGTATCCTTATAGAGAACTCCAAAACTAAGTTGTAGAATGAACTTGCATTTCTAAACAGAACACCCGGTATATTCAGTAATATACTATACTATTCATTACTGTGTATGACATATTATATACATAAATTTAAATAGTTTCCGAGATATTGGCAGCTCCTTAAAAGTGTCATCTTTTTCATTTTGACAGACTGTAGCTTCTAAACGTTGTACTAGGGAGTAACACTGTTTACGTTACCTTAACTTTATTTTTTATTTTCTACCAAAACATGTCAACATTTTTTGACTTTCGATCACTTTTAGTCAGATAATTAATACTTCCATTTAAGTTGGAAATGGATTTTTTGGTAGGTAATGAAAAACTAGGAGCCGTCTTGCTTCAAGATGCATCGTTTAGACGATATAGCCTATTGATATGTAAAAAAAAAAACGGCCAAATGCAAGTCGGACTTGCGCAATTAGTGTTCCGTACGGTGCTTTTAAAACAAAATAAAACCGTTAAGTTAATTAGATCCTAGACATACATATCTTAAGATCCAATATGTATTTTCACCTATTTTCTTAGCCAATATAATAGTTTTTTTATCGATTTAGCACACGTGCTGCAGGGAAGTCTCTAAAGCGCTACAGGAGTGGCACGTGTGCGGAAAAAGCGATTCATGTTGTTCTTGAATCGTTGTAAATTGTACTCCGTGGGAAACATAGTCCTGGGCAAACTATTCCAAAGGGATGATGTTCTCCAGATAAAAGACTGCTTGAAAAGCCTTGTACGAGAAATAAAAAGCTGAACCTTAGACTGATGTGGAGTATTAGCGCGACGTGTATTTCTAACATGCATCGCTCTGGGAGGAATTAAGCGGGTTACATCCTTCGAAGACTTTTCAAGAAAATACTTGTAGAATAGGCTCAAGTCGCCAATCGTTCTTCGATGTTCCAGCGAATCAAGGCCGCCGGTCAGTTCCGGGTCTCCAATCAGACGAACAGCTCTTCTCTGAATAGAATCCAACAAATGCAATGTATGTTTTTTTTTATGGGTCTAGCACACGTGCTACAGGGAAGTTTCTAAAGCGCCCCAGGAGCAACATGTGTGCGGAAAAAAAGCGATTCACGTTGTTCTTGAATCGCTGTAAATTGCACTTGGTGGGAAACAGCCCTGGGCAAATCATTCCAAAGGGATGATGTTCTCCATATAAAAGACTGTTTGAAAAGCGTTGTACGCGGAGTAACAAGCTGTACCTCATACGGATATGGAGCATTAGCTCAACGTGTATTTCTAACATGCACGCTCTAGGAGGAATTAAGCGGGCTACATCCTTCGAACACTTTCCATACTTGTAGAACAGACTCAAGTCGCCAACCGTTCTTGGATGTTCCAGCGAACCAAGGCCGCCGGTCAGTTCCGGGTCTCCAATCAGATGAACAGCTCTTCTCCGAACAGAATCCAACAAATGCAGTGTGTGTTTAGGAGCAGAGCCTCAAACATGGAAGCAGTATTCCATAGTGGTCGAATTTGAGCTTTGTAGAGACTTACCATTTGTGGAGTGTAAAGCTTTCTGGTTTGAAATATTATTCCCAGCTTTTGAGAAGCTCTCCTTGCTATGCCTGCGACATGTTCATAACAGAGCATATTTGCTCCCAAATTAACGCCCAACAAATTGAGTAACGATGTTAGAGGAATGGAGTTCCCCGCCATAACTATGTCGGGTTCAGCAACGTTAATTTTTTTAGAAAAAACTGTCGCCTGGATTTTTGTAGCGTTAAATTCAACTTGGTTACTGTCACCCTAAGATAGAATTTCTTCCAGGTCTTTGTTAAGTTGAATGACTTCCCGCTGTCTGCGGATATTCGTCTGAGTAGCCGATGTCCGAGCGTTCAAAGTGAATGAAGAGATAAGCGTACTGTAATCTGCAAAGCTGTAATTTGGGTTTCCAGTTTTTTCCAGCAGATCGTTAATGTAAACGAGAAAGAGAGTAAGATATAGTATGGAGCCTTGGGGCACACCGGCGTTCATATTGAAGGTGTTAGAAAGAAATCCGTCGACTGCCACTCATAAAGAACCCTCTCTTAGGAAACATAAGAGCCACAAACAGAACTTTTCAGACATACCATAAGAGCGTAGCTTAGCCAACAGTCCATCGTGCCTCGAGATTCTCCAAAGTGTTCAATTGCGTTGTTCCAAACATGTGTTACATAAGTCAGAAGATCTCCTGTTGATCTATGTTTATGAAAGCCATATTGGTGATCGCTAATAATGTTAAATATTGCTTTTTTTTATCTTTAATAATGTTAATAATAATGCTAATATAATAGTTATAGCTCCCTAATAGCCAATAAATCAATCTAGCTCAATCTAGAATGTAGTAACAAAAGTGTAAAATAAATATTTACTATCTAAATATTTATTTAATTATAAGGAAATAAAATAAAATCATTTTATCTCGATACAGGAGCGACGCGCGACCCGGTAACAGTAAAGTATATTAAAAAAGCCTCCACCATATTGTTAAAGCATAAGTATAATAATGCTAATATAATAGTTATAGCATCTTAGCTCCCTAATAGCCAATAAATCAATCTAGCTCAATCTAGAATGTAGTCTAAGTTGGGAATGTGGAATCTTTGGCACAATGATACTACTCAGTATATATCACCACTACACCAAACACTTTATTTTTGCACTCGACGCGCGTTTCGCTAACCATGTTAGCTTCATCAGGAGCGATGATTGACTAAAGCTAAACTACAAATGTACCCTATTTATACTTAGCCTAACCCTTGAATTACTCAAGCGGAACTAATGACATAGGCAAGGCCATCAGTTCCGGTCAAGTAACCAGTAGAGTGGACTATAAGGAATAGGCCCTCTGTCTTTATTTAAACTACTTTTACATTTTATGATTTCCATACTTTCGTATGCGTTCAACAATCTCCTATCAGATACATTTTTTATTAATCTTAGATTATCTAATGTTACAGTATGATCAGCTTCAAGGGCATGTTCGGCAATGCTAGACTTTTCTGTTCTATTGTATCTTAAGTGTGCTAAATGTTCTTTAAATCGTGTTTTAATTGACCTTTTAGTTTGCCCAACATACTTTTTTGTCACAATCATTACAACTAATTTCATAAATTCCACTTTTCTCACAATTAGGAATCTTATCTTTGGGATTTCCTAAGATATTCCTCAGATTGTCTGTTGACTTATAGACTAAGGTGAGGCCTACCTTATTAAATACCTTATAGAGTCCCTTGTTATATTTCGGATTATATGGTATGGAGACATACTTGGTGTTATTTTCTTCGCGTGATGTTAGTTCTTTGTTCCCAAGTGTGCCAATTCCACAAACTTTACAATATCTCGAAGAATTACTTAGAATGAATGACTTTGAAGACGAAATTGTTTGTGAATACTTAACATTATCTAAACTTTATATGGAAGAAAATTATTTCCAATATACAATCAATTTTATGTTCAGAAAGAAGGAACAGCTATGGGTAATTGCTTGTCACCTTTCATAGCCAATTTATTCATGAGTAAGTTTGAAATCGAAGCCAGTCAAGAATTCGAATATCTCCCAAGAGTATGGTATAGGTATGTGGATGATATTTTCGCGATTTTTGATACAAAGAAAGCAAATATTGATGACTTTGTTTCTAAATTAAATAGCCGGTATGATTCCATTAAATTCACTTACGAAGTTGAGAACAAAGGACAATTGCCTTTTCTAGATATTTTAATTATTAAAAATAATAATAGATTAGAATTTGATATCTATAGGAAGGACACAGTAACAGATAGATATATTCCTAATGATTCATTTCATCGCAAACAACATAAATTAGCCTCATTACATTTTTTAGTTCATCGTTTGGTCACTTTCCCTCTGAATAGAGTAAATTTTAATAAAGAAAGGAATCGTATTAGAAATATAACTAGAGTTAATGGTTATGACGATGACTTAGTAAATAAGCTAATAAATAGACATAAATTTAGGTTTAATATTCAGAATTCCACCTTTTTTACACGCGAAGAAAATAACACCAAGTATGTCTCCATACCATATAATCCGAAATATAACAAAGGACTCAATAAGGTATTTAATAAGGTAGGCCTCACCTTAGTCTATAAGTCAACAGACAATCTGAGGAATATCTTAGGAAATCCCAAAGATAAGATTCCTAATTGTGAGAAAAGTGGAATTTATGAAATTAGTTGTAATGATTGTGACAAAAAGTATGTTGGGCAAACTAAAAGGTCAATTAAAACACGATTTAAAGAACATTTAGCACACTTAAGATACAATAGAACAGAAAAGTCTAGCATTGCCTAACATGCCCTTGAAGCTGATCATACTGTAACATTAGATAATCTAAGATTAATAAAAAATGTATCTGATAGGAGATTGTTGAACGCATACGAAAGTATGGAAATCATAAAATGTAAAAGTAGTTTAAATAAAGACAGAGGGCCTATTCCTTATAGTCCACTCTACTGGTTACTTGACCGGAACTGATGGCCTTGCCTATGTCATTAGTTCCGCTTGAGTAATTCAAGGGTTAGGCTAAGTATAAATAGGGTAGATTTGTAGTTTAGCTTTAGTCAATCATCGCTCCTGATGAAGCTAACATGGTTAGCGAAACGCGCGTCGAGTGCAAAAATAAAGTGTTTGGTGTAGTGGTGATATATACTGAGTAGTAGAATGTAGTAACAAAAGTTTAAAATAAATATTTACTACCTAAATATTTATTTAATTATAAGGAAATAAAATAAAATTATTTTGTCTCGATACAGGAGCGACGCGCGACCCGGTAACAGTAAAGTATATTAAAAAAGCCTCCACCATATTGTTAAAGCATATAGTTTTTTTATACCAGATAAATTATCAAAAGTAATGCACTCGTGACAAGTTTCGCTCAATCTGTGCTTTATAAGACTATTCCAGAATTTTTTCAAAATTTTTTGATGATAGGGTGGGGGATAGCGATTTTTGGCCATGTTTAAAATAATACAAAGAAAGGTGTACGCAAGTATTACATTATATATATTTTTGAATTTGTGTTTTCACAAGCTTTCATTTGACACGGTACTCGATGACCTGGTAAATGTTTTTTTCACTTCCGATTCCACTGCCCAAAACTAACCCCTTAAATCGAAATTTAACTTTCAAAACGACACGGCTCTGATTGGGACATCAATTCCCATATTTGTGCTAAATTTCAACTTTATATGTCAAATAGTTTTGGAGAAAATTGGCTGTGACAGACCAACAGACGGAGACCGAAGTGATAAGTGTTCCGTACGGAACATTAGAAAGACACTTGTAAGATGCTAAAAACTCGGAGACTATTTAAGAGATAAAGTATGATGATAAAATCTATTTAGAATATATCATCAATATCAAATATCTCAAAACCTAAAACACGTCTTAAAAATCAAATGGACACGCACTTTAGTAGCTAAAACTTTTTTGTACTTTTATTTCTTCAAATAAGGAAGTTAAAGGAATTTAAAGTATAATAAATAAACCTGTACATACTTATTATTAATTAACTGAAAAAAATATATAGTGAAATTCTCAATACCTTAAAATAAAATCTTCGTAAGTCATATGTACCGGAAAACCTTCTTTTCTTATCCTAATAATATCTAACATTCCTAAATATTTTAATTGGTCCAAAACTAAAGCGTCATCATAATCATTCGGAAGTTTATCTGAATTTGGCTTTATACATCTAACATACCAAGGCGTAGTGGACTGTAGTACATCCACTAGAGCTTGAAGTTGATGCCTAAAAATGTAAAAAATATAAAGAAATTATATACAGAAAAAAAATATTTAGTGGCGTATTTAACAGTCAGTAAGCTTTCTCCTTGCATTAAAAGTACGGGAAGTTCAAGAATAATGGACGCCCGGGCATGCCGTTTATCAACTACCAAACTAGAGCATGCTATGTTCAGCCCCATTTGAGAGCTAGATGAAAACGATAATGTTCAGCATCTTGCCATACACGAGGACAGCAGCAGAGATTTAAGGATCATATCTCAAAGGATGTTAGTAGTCAACAAACCTCAGCGCCATCTGATATGAAACTGCCAAAACTTTTAATTAAAGGGCAAGGTAGGAACGGAGAGATGGTTTACTGCTATGGCACAGAAAATATCGCTGTCACAACAGGGAGCCAAAAACGTGAAATAAAACGACGCCAGAAAACGAAGTCGGCTGGCTACCGCCGGCCCGTTAAACTGTACTTTGTTGAGTTTCTCAGAGATGTTGCGCAAGTAGAATTTATAGTATATGTAACAGTAATAGGGAAAAATAGGCGCGGCATCTCCAAGCAACTCGACCAGGAATATTTTAATGTACCGGCGGTAGCCAATCGCGTTGGGGCGATGTTTTCTGCCACCTGTTTGACTTTCTGTAGCGATAGCTATGTTTTCCTGCCATAGGGTACAACTTTCAGTAAAACAAATTGTATGTATTTCCGTCTTTCAGGTTAGTTTGTTAGACTAAACTGGAAATAAATTTAATATTTTGGACAAAACAAGAAAATCTACGGTAAGGGAGTTACTACAGCTTTAATTAATTCTGATGAAATCAGTGAGAGTGATAGAATTAGTATTAAGCTTTCTTTTTAATAACTTATATAAAACGTAACTTCGCTTCTTGCCAAGAACCCGCTGACAGACTGGCAGGCCATTCTATTAACGTTCTATGATGTTCACGAGCAGAATTTCCGGTCTATTACATATAGTTTTACCTAAAATTGTCAGAAACCGTAGGTTTTCCTTTACTAGTACCTCTTGAAACAGTACTGACGCCATTTGCAGTTTGCGATTTTTGTTGCAAATCTTGAAACGTAGACAAATCTTGCACAAACTCATTGGTACTTCTAGAAATAATGTCAAAAAAGACATCTTGTTGCACGTCACGGTTTTTATCCACAAAACCTTTAACGTTGTACGTAACACAGCCAGCATAGTGTTTGACACCGAATTCAGTCTCCCATCTTCTACGGTCTTCACCTGTTGAAAAAATAAATACATAAACTTGTAAGAGTAGCTATTATTAACAACAAAATTTTTCTTATTATATAAAAATTAGTTAATTAGGAAACAAATCGTTATACAGAAATTTTTTTAGACTTGCGAATTTATAGTATAAATTAGAGTGAAGATCATATTATGGATTGAATTTCAAATTTAATCCCATAAATATATTTAAGAATTATTTGCAAGTTCTGGTTTAGCTACGAGAAACTGAATTTCGACAGTAATTCTTTAGTAAAAAATGAGTAACAGAAATTCAAGCAGTCGACAAGAGCTCATGAAAAATTAGTTAATACAGAAATACCTATTTATTCGTGACACGGGCAAACTTATTAAATATGTCTGACACGAATTAGTAAACCCATATGAGTGTTTCACTATAGTTATTAAGACCACTGAAGTCATAAATTCAAGCAGTTCGACAAGAGCTCATGAAAAATTTGTTAATACAGAAAGACCTATTTAGTCGTGACATGGCCAAAATTATTAAACATGTCTGACAAGAATTAGTAAACCCACATGAGTGTTTCACAATAGTTATTAAGACCATTAAAGACATACATGCAATAGACTTCCAAAACATGTGACCATATACAAGTCTCTAGTTGATTAAATTCCAGTTTTAATAATTACCTTTAACATATCGCTCGTGATTCTCAAACTCTGCATGTAAATTTGAAATATACGATGCATCACAACCTCTTGGTAAATGACACTGCTCGCTTAATAATCTTAATATACATCTGGGGGGTTTCTCTAATAACTCTAAACATAACGTATTATCCGTAAAAAATATGTGATTAAAAGCAATTTCTTCTTGTTGATACTAAAAAAAATACATACATTTTTATATTCCTTTAAACTACTACTAATTATTTAAATACTGTGGCAACTTGTGGATCGGTCGACGCTGCGTTATTGAATATTGAATAAAGTCCAATATAAATATATACTACTTATGAATCAAGTTAAAACTGATAGAAAATTGTATGGGTTTAAGGTCACTGAACATATATAGAAACAGGAAAAAATAGATAATTATTTTTTTTTAATTCTCTTATGGTTGTGTCTTTATCCTTGAATATTGCCCCGTTTGTTTATATTTTCGGTGGGATTAAACTGATGGTATCCTTTGTCATGTCTGAAAATAATACAGGTTTATGCTCCTACCACACATTATGAAGATGAAGAGATCAATCACTTTTATGAAGATATCGAAATGGCATTAAAAGAATCAAAGTGTCACTACACCTTCCTCATGGGAGATTTTAATACCAAAACTGTAACCCAGAGCGATGAATCTGAAACAGTAGTAGGAAAATTCGTAATGGAAGGAAGAAACGAGAGAAGACAAATGCTACTAATTTCTTTACACCATCATTGTTTATATGTAATGAACAGCTTTTTCAAAAAGAAAGACTCGTCAAAGATGGACGTCCCAATCAAAAAATTAAAAATGAGATTGACTTCTTTATAACAAGACAGAAAAGAAACATTTCTGATGTCACCGTAATAAACAAACTTGTGAGAGCTACAATTCGAATAGACCTGAAAAATGAAAGAACAAAAATGGTGTACAAGAAGAAAAAAGTAATTTGGAACAAACAAGAAAATATGGATGAATATGTAGATTCTATGAACTTGGGATTGAGTCATAACCTTCAAAACGACATCGAAATATGAACGACGGAATTAGAGAAACACTGTAAAAAAACTGTAAAAAAAAAAAACCAAAACCAAAAGATGAAAAACTGAGTGACCACACTAAAAAACTTATATTGGATAGGGCACTTAAGAGAAGAGAACAAAATTGAGATTCAAAGGGATTAAGAAACTTAAATAAGAGAATCTCAAAAGAAATACGGAAGGACGTAAGAAGAAGAACACAGAGAATATACAACGAACAATTGATGAAAATAAAAGCATGCTCAGTGGAAATTAACAGATGGAAGAAGAGAAATACACAGACTTAAAGATGGCAAAGAAAACGAAACGACGAACAGAGAAAGACTTATAGAAATTGCCGAAGAATTCTATAGAAGACTATACACAAGTCAACAAAGAGTCAACAAAGAGTCAACAAATGAACCTTCGAAATAACAAATACATAAATTGATCAATCACGGTTCAGAAGAATTACCGGAGATAACACTGGAAGAAGTAAGGCTTTCCCTTAAAGAAATGAAAAATAACAAAACTCCCAGAGAAGATCAGATCCCAATTGAAGCTGTAAAAATGGGTGGCGAAGGCTTGTTGAGGATTGTACTTTCTCTTTTTTAACCTCTGCTTGAAAAATAACATAATCCCAAGCAAATGGAATAAGGCAGTGACGGTCCTCACTGCCAAAAATAGGAGACATAACAGACCTTGAAAATTATAGACCAATCAGTTTGCTCTCCCATTTGAATAAGTGATTAACCAAAATCATAACAAAACACCTAGAGCGAAAACCAGATTTTTTTTTCAACTACGCGAACAGGCTGACTTTAGAAGTGGATACGGTGCTAACTCGTATTAGTATTTACTCATATTAAAAATGCTTTTGACACCGTGGAGTTGCCGGCGATACTGTCTGCCCTGCAGTAAATGAGAATAGATTACAGGTATACAGTGTAAGACTCCACGAATCCACAAGTAAATACCTAGTGGAACGTGGAATCAGACAAGGTGGTATGATATCTACTACACTTTGGTGTTAGAATATGCTTTTAAGGAACTTAATTGGGATGGAAAAGGCATAAACATCGATGGCAAATACCTAAATCACCTGCGTTTTGCTGATGATATTGTCATAATAGTCGACAATCTCGGTGATGCCCAATAAATGCTTACCGAATTGCAAATAACATCAGCAAATAATGACAGTGAGGTGGAGCACGTCCAAAATTACAAGTATTTGGGTCACGAATTACAAATTGGCAAAGATAATCAAACTCGTGAGATACACCGTCGTGTGAGTTTAGGATGAACGGCTTTTGGGAAGCTGAGAGATACGCTGCAAGATGATTGGTAATGTGCTTAAAAAAGACAGTTTATGAACAATGCGTTCTGCCGGTAATCACATATGGTGCTAAGACACTCACATTAACAAAACAGTCAGCAAACAAACTGAAAGCGAGAACGGGCAATGGAAAGAGCTATGCTGGGTATGACAAGGAGAACCATCAGACAACGAACAAAATTAATAGATATTATCCAAATCTAAATGGAGATGGGCAGGCCACATAGCGCGAAGGGATCAAAACCAATGGTCTAGAAGACTAATAGAATGGAGACCCAGACAAAACAAAAGGAACAGAGGTAGATCACCAACAAGATCGAGCGATGACATCAAAAGAGTGGCAGGAAATTGGGTTAACACCGCTTAAGACAGAGATCAGTGGAAGTTCTTATAGGAGGCCTATATCCACTGATGGATGATGATCCTCTGTCAATTTTAAATGCATTTAAAAGTACCTAACCCTGAACGTATCTAAAGATCTACGAACAGACGAAACAATAAAATGGTGGCTCCGATGTTGGACCTGTTTATTGACGATGCCGATACGTATGACGCCAAGGAAATTGGCTTTCGAATGTGGAGGAAGGCAACGAGAGAGCAAAAAGCACAAGAGCGTATACCATAAGACCGTTAGTTTGATTCCCACCGGTACCACAAACCTTTTATTAATTCTCTTGGGACTGTATATATTTGTACTGTCATATATTTTCCTGTTTACGCACTGTTTAAATTATAGCTTCAAAAACAAGAATGAATTGCGTCAATATCCGACTTAAAAGATATTTTAATTTTTTAATCGTCCCCGTTTAGAAATTTTAGACAATTATATGCAGAATCTTTAGTTCATAGAAATACTTACGCCACAACCAAAGTCACACTTTCAAAACAAGTTAAACTCAAACAGAAAGAGAAAATTTTAGTATTTTTAAAAGGTGATCTTTTTTTTCACTTAAATTTTTTTATTTACTAGGCTCCTCCAGCACAGTTTATCTAATACAATTAGAAATTCTGGGCTTTGGATTTAGCTATGTTCGAGCGCCTTTTTCCATAATTAATATTCACATGTCACGCAGATAGTATCGCGTATCTACATTAACATTATTAAGGTGTTTCTAAAATTTTAATTGATTCCCTAATCTTATGTTTATAAAAACCGTAGATTCAATTTAATTAATCTTAAATTTATAGCGTATTCCGTAGAATGATGATGTTCAGCTACAGTCTGTTATATGATTTGTTGTTGACATAACTTTTATGTTCCTTAATTCTACAGTTTTCCAGTTCTTTATTTACAATATTTCAGAATACTAGTTGTCTTTCAAATTTGGCGCGTTAAAGAAAACGTTTTTACACTGTACGTATTGTCATAGTTGAGTTAGATTCAGCTTACTTTTTTTACGGTTATTGTATGCTGGATTCTACTGTTCGAACACATTAAAATGTATATTTGCGCTGTGTATCTTAAACGGTTTTCGCCATCTTCCACTATTCCGACACAATAGTTTTCGTACCAATAGGATTCAAGATTAGAGATTACGTCGAGTTTGCTAATTGCACTTTAGAAAAACTGGAATCTGATTTTTATTTTTATCGAAAAATGGTGTTCGGTAATGCAGCTCATTTTTGGCTGAATGGCTTTGTTAACCAGCAAAATTATAGGATTTGGGGTGACAACAATCCACAAGTAATTTACCAAAAACCATTTCATTCAAAAACAATGCGCAATGCGCTATATAGCCATAATCAAAATAATTCGATTACATTGTACGAGGGCCGCCTTCTAAGTTTTTACAAACCACCACGTTATTGAGATGTGTCATTACCATTGTTGTAAAATTTTACATTTGTTATTCTTAAAACACTAGCAGCTCACAAATTGACCGAGTAGTTTGTTTACAGTGAGCGTTAAAAAAAAACAATTTTGTGAACAAATCGAAATTTCACGTGAAGGTTTTCGTTGGATGATTTTTTATGATTTTTGGTTTGAATCACCATCAGCGATGAATTTCGTGAAGGTCCACCAAAATCGGTTGTTATCCTAAAAAATATCGATGCTGTGCACAGCGTGACTAAAGAGGAACAGCATGTTCAGCGAGATAGAACAATCTTAGGCATATCGAAGACTGCAGTACAATCAATTCTGCATGAACATTTAGCTGTGGAAAAGATCTGTTCCCGATGGATTCCGCATAATTTGACCGAAACTCAAAAACAGGCTCGTACCAACTGGTGTAAGGAAATGCTCAAAAAACTCGACCGAGGACAAGCAAAATCCGTATACAATATCGCAACAGGAGGCGAAACTTGGATATATTCGTACGAGCCGAAAACTAAGCAACAAACAACTGGTCAAATCCAACAAAAGTGGTCAGTTAATGCTGAATGGTATATAACAATTTGTTTGCCAGACGTTATCGATGAAATAAGGAAAAACAACCGAAAAAGTCACATCATTCTTCATCATGACAATGCCAACTCTCACATAGCACGTCAAACAATTGATTATTTGACGGAGAAAAACATCGAATTAATGTCTCTCATTGCCCATATTCACCTGATTTATTGGGGAACGACTCCTTTTTGTTCTCATATCACAAAAAAATGAGTGGACCGCGATTTTCATCACCTCAAGAAGCTGCTGAATCCTTCCAAAACCATGTTTTTGAGGTACCAACTTCAGAGTGGAAAAAATATTTCGAGAATTGGTCTGAACGTATGCAAAAGTGTATAAATCTTAAAGGTGAATATTTTGAGAAACAATAAAACGACCTAAAAATTTTTTTTCTTTCATTGTTTTTGTAAAACCTTAAAAGGTAGCCCTCGTATTATACATTATATTGGTCTAGAAGATCTTGCGACGCGTTGTAGCTGGAAGTCGTCCCATTTAAAACCACCGCTTCTAACTTAACGATTTCAACAATGGCTTTAAATGGGACGACGACTCGCAGTGATAGCTTGCCCAGTTAGTGGTGCGACAGAGTGATCTGTGTGTAAGTAAGTACACTAAAATTATCGTCGCGATATCTGAAACACGCTTTATAAACGATATTATTTCACCTGAATTCTAATCGACAACACCATCGTCTCTGGCCTAAATTCGGTAAAAAAAAACTAATTATATTTACAATATATGTCCTGATAAATGAGACGTAACTCTAGATACACAAGAACTTTCAATATTTAATAATTTAGTTAGTATTTATACTTACAATTTCTTGTTCCAACGCAAATACATAATGATTAAAAAATTTATGCAACTTTTCATTCGTATAGTTTATACACAATTGTTCAAAAGAATTTACTGAAAAGTTTTCAAAACCGAAAATATCTAAAACTCCTAAAAATCTGGACGAATCCAATCCTGGATTTATACAAGTATTTATGTGATTTATCAGCCAGGCAAAGGTTCTCGAATATAGAGCTTTCGCCATTGCGTGTCGGTTTTCGCCAGCCTAAAAAAAAAGAGAGAATCACGGTAAGGTCAAAGAACTGTCAGAAGTAAATAATTAATTTTCCATTATTTCATTTTATTTAAAGATTCATAAAATTGTAAAAGGTTCGTCCACAATGCTGACTCTTATGATCATTGCCGTATGAACTGATATAGACTTGAAAGTCAAGTGGCTGCTATTTAAGGAGAATTAAAAATCCTTAGACGGCGTAACAACTTCAAAAGCGCCTATTTTATTAGCACAGCTTCCGATGAATTCTACATACTATTGAAATAAGGGTTGCGCCGCCTCTGTAGTGAAGTCTTAAAAAAAATTGGAATTATGGGGTAATTTACCTGCACGGGGATCAAGATTTGAATAGCCTAAAGTTTTTGATTGAGAATCGTTTGGCGATAATTCATATTTGTAGTAGAAAAATGAACTTCGTTATGAGACGAAAAGAAAATATGTTGGATTTGGAAGTTTAAGAAAAATTTCCTGGTTCAAAACCCTACCCTTTAGGTAACTATTCTTATTTTTTTTTGGGTAGTTTTAGTTCTGGAGTATTGATTCTTATCCAGTCATTCAAGTTCAAGTCAAATTCAAGTAAAGATTTTCCTTCGGGATTTTTGTTTTTTCGGTATCATAAATATTGTGTCAAAAGTCCATTGCGAAATCGTGTCGGCAAAAAAAAGGTCGAAGGTCGCGAAAATCAGTTTTTCTCAAATATCTCATGAACTATTGGTTTTACGTGAATTTTGGTTGTTATGAAATTTGTTCATAATCAAAATTTACATGAAAAAGGGACTATACAAAATTTACGTGGGATGAATAGTTTTCGAGATATGAGGCTGACAAATTTTGGAGAAAGGCGCATACTCCACTATATGTTTACGTATAGTGGTGTATACAGACTAGGGTGACCGCAAAAAATCGATATCGGAATTTTGTCCGTCTGGACCCCACAAAACGATTTCCCTTTCCAGATATTGAGATGCCGAAATTTGAGCTCGATTAAACGACGTTAACCCGCGCCGCTCGTCGCTCAAAGTTTGAAAAAATCCAAATTTTTGGCCAAAAAGCTGACATATGGAGCCACAACTCCAGAACGGTAAATAATAGAAACACGCTTAATATCTCAAAAGAAAGCTAATGTTGTTCTTCAAAATTTATATTCTATACATAATTGTTGTTATTTTAAGTCAAACCGAGTTACAACAGCCTTTAGCCCCAAAAACGTGACCTGGTACCAGTAGGAGCCAGTTTGGGAGTATTCTAAGAATTTTACGGGTTTTTACATAATGTGTCTCGGAATTAACATTTTTTTGTTAAAAAGTATTTTGGAACTCAATTTTCAAACATAAAGAGCCTTTTGTTCAAATTTAATCTTTTATTATATGGGGATTACCTGACTAGTTTACCAAAGAAAGACCCGTTTGACAGGTAAAAAGGAGGGTGAATCTAATTTCTATTTTAGGGATGGTGATTTTACTTCAGCGTACAACCGACCTTTTATTTATTCAGTTTAGCTTCTAAAGTGCCTTTGAGCTGGTTAGATCGACCAATTATCTAGTGAAGATATTTTAAGACACTGAAGAGGACAGCATCTACCAGGAACTTGAGAGCTTGGAGGAAATGGACATCCCTAAAGAAGCTGCAGAAGATCCAGGACCATCTGAGAGCAAGAGGATGAAAGATTCATTTGCAAGGGGCGTTAAACAGATTTTAAACATGAAATTGTCCATTTTATTAGATCGATGTAAGGTATCCGACAGAAATGCCACGAGAATTTTAATAGCTACTCTAGAAGCACTAAACCTTGACCCTCTTGAGTACAAAGTCTCGAAAACTTTATTACATGATAGAAGGCAAATGTTCAGAGAACAATATAATAAAAAAATTTTTGATAAAGTAAACATTCCTGAAAAAGAGCCCGTGGTTGTCCATTGGGACGGTAAACTTTTACCGGGTGTTTTAAAAAATGAACAATGTGAGCGAATAGCTATAGCTATTTCATATGGCGAAAAGGAACAGCTGCTGGGAGTTCCTGTAACAGCAAACAGCTCTGGAGAGGAGCAAGCCGTAGCCGTATATGAATGCCTACATGAATGGGGTCTTCTCAACACCGTCAAGGCGATGTGCTTCGACACTACAGCCTCCAACACGGGAAGACTCAAAGGAGCATGCGTCATATTGGAGCAAATGTTAGGAAGAGAATTGTTATACCTAGCTTGCCGTCACCATATCTTGGAAATTCTGTTAAGAGGCGTATTCGACACAAAAATGGGATCAACCACTGGACCTCATCCAGACATTTTCAAGAGATTCCTCACTGCGTGGCCCAAGATAGACAAAGGAAAATACGACACAGGTATCAGTGACAATCTAATACAAAAGCAGCTAACTCCAGAAATAATTGCAAATGTTACTGCTGAATTCGAGACCAAATTAACTGAGAGCCACCCCAGAGATGACTACAAGGAGCTATTGCAGTTGGTTCTCGTATTTGTTGGATCACTAGACGGCAATGTTGTGGGTTTTAGAACTCCAGGAGCCATTCATCACGCTAGGTGGATGGCAAAGGCTATTTACTGCTTAAAAATTTTTTTGTCGTCAATTTAAGATGTCTAAAGAAGAAGAAAATTCTGTGCGTGCCATTTCTGTTTTCCTAGTTAAAATTTATTGTAAAGCTTGGTTCAATGCTCCAAAAGCTCATCTTGCACCAAAGCAAGATTTAGGTATTTTGCATAGTCTGTTAACTATAAAGAATGTGACAACGACATTGCAGAAATAGCCCTGACCAAATTTTCGAACCATTTGTGGTATTTGAATGCAAAGTTGGTGGGATTATCGTTTTTTGATCCCACCATTACAGACGATGAAAAGTTGTTAATGGCTAATAAATTGCTCAGTAGCACAGATGAACCATCACAGCACGCTAGGGTTGTAAATCCAAAAGTTGGGAAAGAAAACTTAAAAGAGGTAGTTGATGGAGGATTGGTAAATTTACTTACCAAAGAAACGTTTACATTCTTTGACCAATTTAATATAAAAACAGATTTCCTAAGACAACATCCAAACACCTGGCCTCAAAATAATGACTTCCAAGAAGGATTGAAAATTGTCAAAACATTAAAAGTAGTTAATGATATGGCTGAGCGTGGTGTTAAATTAATAACCGACTTTAACGACCTTCTGACAAAAGATGAAGACCAAAAGCAATATGTCCTGCAAGTTGAAGTTGTAAGTAAATGCCGAGCATTATATCCTGACGTTTCAAAAACGACTTTAACAAAAGCTCTAGAATAGATTAGATAACTATATAAAATTATCGACTCATGTAGGTACTACGTCTGTATCTTTTCTGTGTCTGTTTTGTATGTATTATATACCTAATTTTTATATTTTAAAATAAAAAATGTCATTAGACTTATCAGTATTACTTGTTTTTTTTATTATATTTCTACTTTAAACTCAAAAATATACCAAAAAAAAAAAAGCAAAATTTATCACTTAATAACAAAATATACGATGTATGCTCCTAGTGGTACCAGGTCACGTTTTTGGGGCTAAAGGCTGTTGTAACTCGGTTTGACTTAAAATAACAACAATTATGTATAGAATATAAATTTTGAAGAACAACATTAGCTTTCCTTTGAGATATTAAGCGTGTTTCTATTATTTACCGTTCTGGAGTTATGGCTCCATATGTCAGCTTTTTGGCCAAAAATTTAGGTTTTTTCAAACTTTGAGCGACGAGCGGCACGGGTTATCGTCGTTTAATCGAGCTCAAATTTCGGCTATCTCAATATCTGGAAAGGAGAATCGTTTTGTGGGGTCCAGACGAACAAGATTCCGACATTTTTTTTCCCCCTCTATGAGATCCGGTCACTCTAATACAGACAATAGAGGCATTTATGCGTAGAAAAGCCGTTTAATACACTCACACCCATAATTATTTCTATGAGATGTCCTTGAAGTGGACCCTTCTCCATAATAACGACCTTGAGTTGCAGCAGCTGTCGTAGTTTAACGCTACGTATTGTAGAGTTCGGACGTTTTATTCATATTTGAAACTTTTTGTAATTCTATTACAATAGTACTTGTTTCATTTTTAATAAAACTTTGTCGAGTGGCGCGATCGTGACTGTTTGATGATGAATAAATAACAACCAAAATTTACGTAAAACCAATAGTTAACGACATATTTGAGAAAAACTGATATTTTTTTTTGAAGGAAAATCTTCACTTGGAGTTTTCACAAGATTTTTAATTTTTTTGTATAAAGTGACTAGACTATCATTGAGTTTTAACAAATAATACGTATTTTCTAATTTAGAGTAGCCGTAGTGCTGCATGGTGCCCGCTTTACGGGGCGGCAACGATAATGGAACTGTATTCCTTTTAACAGAACTAACAAAAATTAATTAATAATTAGTATAGATGTAGCTTTAACTTTTTTGTTCTCTACCGCCATAGTCACTCAAATTAGTTAGTTACTTCGAGCAATATTTTGTTTAGTTAAGTTTAGCCACATCTCATCTCCAATAACTCAGAAAAACGAGCAATCTGAAAGTACAAAAAAGGGATGTTAGAGCTTGACTTCCAACATGTAAATTCACACATACAGTTTCAAGTTGTAAAGTTGTCAAAGTTTAAATTTCAAAGTTAGTAGCTTAAGAGGTCGTTAACATTTTACTTGGTTAAGGGTTTTATGTGTACGTTTGTGTGACTCTATTGAGCATCAAAAACGTAAAAACAATTACCATCATTAGTACAGAAGTCACTAAAATCTATTATTAACGAATTTTACATGTTTCGGGCCATTACAACAGAGTTACACTTATTTTTTCTAGAAATAGCGGAATTAAATATGCGATCTACTTGATTTAACATTCCTAAATTTCAATAAGAATCATTTATTCCCTCTAGATTATAAAAAAAAAAAACGCATAATGAGGGCTAAATATATCTAATTTACTTCACCATTAGAGAATACACGCGTTGGCGGAATTATGTGACGTTCATGGGACAGTGTGCTTGTTTTATTTGAAGCAAGACAAATTTAAAGAATTGTTTATGACAAAGTGTCATTTACAGTATTAATGCAGTAACAGAAACACGTGAATTACCTGAAGTTTCTGAATCTATAATACGGAAGATAACAGGAGAACAACTTCTTTAGAATTCACTACGTTTTAGTCAACGTTTGGATGAACTCCAGAAATATACCGCAAGAAGAAAAATTATGTTATGTAGAATGACCAAGTTGCATTCACGTTAAGTACCTTAAAAACTTATTAGGGATCCAACAAATAGAACTTGTAGCAGAAGAAGTGTTCCCTCAGCTATTCTATACATAAGATATACCTAGGTCGTCTGAAAAGTTCTCGGCCTGACGCATAGAGCCTTAGAAACTGCGAATCCACAATTGTACTGGAATGTTCCATCCTTGTAAAATTTTATTTCGATCTGTCAATTCACTCGAGTGTGCAGTGATTAAATTCTTTCTTTTGGTTGTTTTAACACCAACAGAAATTCATCCGAAATTGTTAAAAGTATATAAGGATACTTCACTTTCCACTGTGAAAAAATGGGCTGTTCTTTTTAAATCTGGTCGTATAAGCCTCGAAGATGATCCACGCGAAGGTCGTCCAAAAACTGCTACAATACCATAAATCATTCAACAAGTCCATGATATGGTGTTAGATGACGAATGAAAGTGCGTGAAATGGCCTCAGCCATATGCATCTCAAAAGAACGAATTGGAAATATTTTTCATGAAGAATTATATATGAAAAAGCTTTGTGAAAGATGGGTGCCGCATTTGCTGACAACTGACCGAAAACGCATTAGAATGCGTATTTCTCAAGTGTATTTGGATCATTTTAAGCAAAATAAAAAGATTTCAAGCGTTGTTTCATAACTGTTGATGAAACTTGGATCCATGACTATATACCAGAGCGAAAAGAACAATCGAAACAATGGATTGAAGCCGGTGGAAGTGCACCGAAGAAGGCAAAGACGGTTCCATCAGCAGGGATGGGATTACAAAGATGTTTTGTTGATCGATTATCTTCAGAAGTGTAAAATAATTAACTCTAAATATTATTGTAACCTTTTGGCTCTGTTGGATGCAAAAATTCGTGAGAAAAGCCCCGCTTCAAAGAAGAAAAGAATCATTTTTCATCAAGACAATGCACGTGTTCACACAAGTGTTTTCACGATGGCAAAATTCAACGAATTAAAGTACGAATTGCTTTAACGTTCACCGTATTCACCAGATTTGGCTCCCTCTGACAATTATCTGTTTCCAAATCTGAAAAAATTTCTGGCTGGAAACCGTTTTACATCAAATGACGAAGCTATTACAGCCGTGGAGGGATATTTTGTAGACTTTCCAGAATCACACTTTAATGATGGTATTGAATTATTGGAAAGACGTTGGAAGCAATATAATGAAGTTTCAGGAGATTATATTAAAAAAATAAAACATATTTCATGTCAAAAAAATTTTCTTTCATTGTTGAACCGAGAACTTTTCAGACTGCTTACGGAGAAAAAAAAATCAGTAAAATCCATTAAAAAGTATAGATTAAAAGATCATCCAATTATTACCTAGATTTCTACTAGATTAAAGTGGAATACTTTAAGTATTAAATATTTTTTTGCCGTTGATAAGGAAGATATTGTTCTAAAAAATTTTGTAACATTTAATAAATAAATACATTTGACAAATTATTTCAATACAAATAACCACTTTCTTCAATTCTATGATGCCTAATTTATTAGGCATCTTTAAAACAAGTATCTCAAAATTCAGTGCCAAATTCAAATAATTTCCGGATACATTAATGTGGAAATAAACTCTGAAGAAGCAAAATCATCACTTCTATTTTCATAATCTCAAAATACAGTCTCGAAATCAATTTTCTACAAATATTTATAGTATTTGCATATCAAATGCAAAAAAAATGCGTCTGAAGCTGCGTAACTTTGGTTTTTCGATCGTTAAGGTTCTTAACAACGCCGAAACCTCTTGTTTGGTATGGAAAGTTTTTGCTCACGCGGGGTATTCTGTGGATGATTACTATTTATTTCGGTTGCTGCAACATCATGTTGCCGATTCCTACTTCACTTCATTAGAGGACGTCAAAAAAGTATATCCGTATTCATCGACTCGAAACTACCATGTTTTTTAAGGGAGTATATCCGCCAGCGGCCTGAAAACTGGACAAAATGTGTAAAAGGAAATGGAAAATACTTTTCTTGATCGAGTTGTATTCTGTTTGTAAATAAATAAACATTTTGAAGGCGCAAAAAACGTACCGAGTTAATTTGTACACCTAATAACACTGATATTATATAGAACTTAAAATATATGTAAAATTAAAAAAATCTTGTTAAAACAACAGATTACAGTATTAATAAACTAAGAAATCAGAAAATATTGCTCTTAAGAAAACATCCAGTACTTCCTAAACTGTTGTCACATATTTTTAGCGTAAAACTACAAAACCTATTTATCTTTACCAATAGTAATAACCATAAAAGATAACTGCAATTAAATAACTTAAATTATTTTAACTGTAAAAATAATTTGAAATAAAAATCACCTATTTTTTTTACTATAAACACTATAATATATGTAACTAGGTAATTTTGAAAACGGTCAATAGTCGTTGGTTTTACTTCCTCTCTCAATCCTAATTGCTATGAGGAAATGTGATGGTTTTGGATACGTCATCAATAATTGTCCTCCATGACTCCCTATCCTGCGCAACATCTATTAAATTGTGCATTGATTTGTCAGCGACAGTCTGGTCAATCCAACGAGATGGGGAGCATCATCTTGAATCTGAATAATTAATTTCTCTATACATTCGTCTCCTCTTCTCATTATGTGTCAAAGTACTTAAGTTGTCTACTTCTTACGGTCATTGATAACTTAAGTTCAGGTATCACTAAATACATTTATTCGATGCGCAATCCATAGAATCCTGAGCATTCTACGCCAACAGTACATTTTCGTTGCGTCTATTTTGTTCGTTTCACTTTGTATCAGGTTCCAAGACTCGCAGTAAATTAGGAACACGAGGCAATTAACTATTCTCTTCTTCAAACGCTTGCTGTCTTTTCATATTTTATTCAATCTCATCATCGCAGCGTTCGATATATTTCACATCTTCTCCTTACCTCTCTCTCCACTGTCCCCCCATTATTACTGACGAGAGACTCCAAATAGACGTATGAACCAACCACCTCAAACTCCACATCTCTTGCTTTCCTTTTCTACCAATTCTACGAGTTGGAGTAATTCTTCTTCACTGGCAGTGAAGAGGACAGTGTCATCAGCATAAATTGTTTATTTTATGGCCGTTGATTGATATGCGTTGGTTTTACAGCGCTATGCAAATTTAGTATTGTAATTCTTATGAAAAAATACTGAAATTTCACCAGAAACTCTGATGTTTATAATGGAAAAATATGTTAGTAACATTCTAACTCGAACACTTTGAGTCCTGCAACAACATTTAATCTTTCCTTTTTCGTATATAATTTTTGAGCATTCATTTTTTTATCGTTCATCTCCTCCCCCTGTATAAATAGGAATTAACCCTTTTTTATATATTCGGGGATGCCCGGTTATATACATTTGTACATAGTAGTAGTGAAAACTATGTTAAAATTTGAAATATTAGAGAGATTTTGCAACGCTTATTTTTCACATGCCTTTGTCCTTATCGTTATCTCAAGCATGCGCAGTATTAACGCGAAGGAACTGCAAGGTTAAGTACACCGGTTATTAGTATTTGATGGATCAACACAAGTTTCTAAATTAAAGTTGGTCTTGCATGTTTCTATCACTTCCTTCAATATTTCCAAGGTAATATGAATGTGCAATAAATGAAATTTCATTTGAAATTAGCACTACACACTGTAATACCATTGTGCCAAAGATTGCAAAATCTTAACATAATCTGAACACTAATTAATTGTTGTAAGTGTTATTTGCAATAAAAAATTGTCATTTCAATTTATCTGTATTTTCTTAGTGGTTTGTACACCTAAGTAGGAAAAAAAAAACAGGCTCTACCATACTACCGATAAGAATAACGAACTTGAAATAAGTTCCTAAATAAAGGAAAACGTTATCCTTAATAAAGGTTTCTCTTATCTTGTTTCAATACTGCGCAGGCTCCAAATAGTGGGCGCAGGCTTCAAATAACGATAACACCTGAGTCCTTGGTATTTAATTTCTTCCCTTTACTACTGCACAAGCTCCAAACGGTGGGCGCATGCTTCAAATAAAGATAAAGGCAGTGTCCTACCAAAATAAGCGTTGCAAAATCTCTCTATTAATACCTACAATTCGCAATTCATCGTTATAATAACCCATGTAAAATTTATTTCTCAATCCATTTCCTGTATAAAAAAATTGATCATATGATTTTCTGGAAGAATGCACGAAAAATAAATGATGTACGGAACTAGAACTAAAGCTGATTAAATATTTTTTCTTGGGGTTCAATCTTTTTTTTAATAATTAAATCAATGTTGCGTTTACACAACCGTTTCTCATGGAATATTTCCTTTAAATATAAATATATTACCTGCTGTTTAGTCAATGGAATTTCCGTAATATTCCCTCTAACATTAATCTGCCTGAGTAACACAACTTGTCTCAAATTATCAATACTTAATCCTAAGAGATTAGACAATATTTCCAGTATATTTTCATCTTCCTTGGTAAGCTGACATCTTTCGCCATCTATAACAAAAGTAAAAGTCCTTTTATATTGAGAATACAACTAGCCCAAAGAATATTTAAGCAAAGTAAAATAAGTTCAGTTTGATTTTTTCCAATATTAAATATATAGTAATATTCATATCTAAATAACCGGTCAAGTGCAAGTCGGTCTTGCGCAATTAGTGTTCCGTACGTTGATTGCTTTTAAAATAATTTTTTTTGGTACGATGATCAATGAATTCACAAAATACAACCCAAATGAGTTTTCAACAAAGTTTTTTTCGATCTTTACTGAAAACTGATTACCTTGAAATGCTTAGATAGATTGCTTATATACTAGATAAATTATTAAAGGTAATGTACTCGCGATAATTTTCGTCCAATCTACACCCTGTGGAGAATATTTCAGAGTTTTTTTCAAAATTTTTTGATCAGCACTTTTTGCGATAAGCGGAGAGAAAGCGATTTTTCGCAATTTTTAAAAATAATACAAAGAAAAGCGTGCGCAAGTATTACATTATATATATTTTTAAACTCGTGTTTTACAAGCTTTCATTTGACACCCCACTCGATGACCTGGTAAAAAAAATTTTTTTCACTTCTGATTTCACCCCCAAAACTAATCCTTTAAGTCAAAATTTAATTTTCAAAACTACATGGCTCTGATAAGGCCATCAATTCCTATATTAGTGCAAAATGTCAACTTTCTATGTCAAATAGTTTCGGAGAAAATCGGGTGTGGCAGACAGACAGACAGACAGACGAACACTGTAGTGATTTTATAAGTGTTCTGTACGAATCACTAAAAATGTAACGCGTAAGGTTTCTTCCTGCCATTTGGTCACGGAAAATTGTATATTTAAAGCACTAGCGTAGTCAAGAAGAGAGGGCAAATGGGGTATCAAGGACATTTTTTTAATGGAAAAAAAACAGAACACTTAAGACAAAGCTGCTTATAGAGCGGGGCACCAATCGACAAGGAGAGGGAAATAACCTCTTACAATGAAACTTTAAAAGCTTAGTTAACACAATACACAGTTAACTAAATAACACATGGGCTGAAAAGTCCGGGCCTAACAAAGAAAACACGGTTTTTTTGGTTCAAAATTAGCTTTATTCATCAACGTAATCTCCATCAAGAGCAACGCAATCATTCCAGCGCCTCTCTAACAATGGCCAAACACTGCTCAGAATCATCAACACGTTCTTGTTTTTGATAAACAGTGAGCAAACGCGGCACCCACTTTGAACAGAGCTTTCTCATAGTCAAATGCTCATGCAATATAAAGCCAACACGTTCTTTTGATATCTTTACGATGTCAGCTAACTCACGGAACTTCACTTTTCGATCATTCAAAACGATTTTATGGATTTTTTTGATGTTTTCTGGTGTTACCGCCTCATTTGGACGTCCACTGCGTTCTGCATCATCGGTGTCTCTACGACCACGTTTGAAGTCAGCAAACCAACGTTTTATTGTTGTTTCTGATGGAGCGGAGTCCCCATAACACTTTTCAAGCCATTGCTTCGCTTGAACGGTATTTTTTTCCCATCAAGAAGCAGTGTAAAATTAAAACACGAAATTGTTTTTGATCCATTGTTTTGAAAATAACAAAAGTAGCGTCACTCTTAGCACAATAACTCACAAACTAATGAATAGAATATCATGAAATTTTAACAGCTGTCTTTTGAAGGTTAGTATTAACTGAAAAAAAGGTGACTGCAATAAAACTAGCGCCATCTATGTGTTAGGCCCGGGACTTTTCAGCCCATGTGTTACTAATGACTAAGGGGTCAAAAGTTAGCACAAAAAAAAACCCTTTATACAGTGGTACTTTAAAAATTGATAGTCACTTTAAAAATTAATGAACGGGGGTGGGAGTAGTTTCACACAAAAAAACTCTTTCATACAAATTTTTACAAACAAGAACCCATGGATACAGCAGAACTTTAAAACTTTACACTCACTTTAAAAATCAATGAACGGCAGGAAGGGGGGGGGGGGGGGGGGGGGGGGGGGGGTTCTCAAAATAAGAAACTCTTTTATGCAAAGAAATCTTCAAGACCCATTTAAAAATCGATGGTACTAGGAAAAGCCCTGTTTTCTACATCCATAGGGGCTAGGAGGGAAAAAATATAAAATAACCACCTGACCCTCCCGTGGCTACGCCATAGATCCAAAGTTACTTTTAGAGAAATGTAAAAATAATACATAGCTTCGAACTCTATTATGTTTTCATTTTCTTTTGATATAGTAAACCGCTCAGGACGCGATATAAAACGCAATTAAATGGGTTACAGCCGTGCGCGAGATTTCTTTAGGCCAACAATATTTTAAAGTAAAACATAACGGCGAATGGGTTCCTAAATCCAGTTCTAGTGATCTAACTTTGACCAGTTGGTTAAAAAACAAAATGTTATTTAATGTGTCATTGATCAGGGTCGTTCGGAGATGGTAGTCCCAAAAGTTTAGCCATGGTTTCATTTAGCATTATCGATGTTTACTGGCTGGTTGACTGTAAACTAAGAGGTTGAAAGTTGTGTGACATACTGACAACAACGCATTCTTATCGGTTTAGCAAGAAGGGCCAACTTTTGGTGCTTACTAATATATTATCATAGTAAAAAAAAGTTCAACTCACCGACATCCTCAAATGTCAAATTTCCCAACCACAAAATGGCAGATAGTGTTTGAAATATTCCATTAATCATATTTGCAGGTACTTGAAGAACTTGAAATGCCAGCCTGAGACTATCCAGTCGCCTTGCATCAGTTTCTAGTTTAATGCAATCCGATTGGTTTAGGTAGTTGAAAAATTTTGCATCTTTTAAATGGAGTTGGGTGGCTAACTCGTTGTTGTGCTAAAAGAACATAAAAAGTATTTTTAACAATAAAACTTTCTAGAAAACCATTAACTAAAACAAGATTTATACTGGATAGCCCAACAGTTTTTGACCTAAAATACTTCTTGTACAGTCGGTTTCAGACGTTACTAAATTCATGAGTAAAACCGTTCACCGAGTCTCCTGCGAGGGGCCCAAGGAGGCTATAATATCCCAGAACTAAACCAGTCACGCAATCTTCAAAATAACAGGAGCATAAAAATTTAGTAAATATTATGATAAAATTGCTTTTAAAATTTACTTCTGCGCACATTTTAGGCATTAATCGTCTTCTTTCTCAGCCTGTATTCATCTACTCCTGAATGTAGGCCTCCTTCAAAACCCTACATGCCCTTCTATCCATTGCAAGTTGTATCCAGTTCGTTCCTGCAATCCTCTGGATGTTATCTCGCCATCGCTTTTGTGGTCTTTCCACACTTCTCTTGGTCTCCCTGTTAATAATTTATTAGTCCATCTATTCGGATCTTGTCTCGCAATGCGGCCCGCCCATTGCCACTTCAGCTGTGCTATTTTTTCTAATACATCCGGTAGTTTTGTTCTTTCTCGGATATCTTGGTTTCTGCTTCGGTCTCTAAGGCATATTCCAAGCATGGCTCTTACCATTCCTCTTTGAGTGATTTGGAGCTTGTTAGCCGTACTTTCTAGACCATAAGTGAGAACAGGCTTTATGCAATTATTAAAGACTTTCTTTTTAAGATTTATTGGGATAACTGGGACTTCGTTATATGTCCCAATTTACCGAATGCTGCCTATCCAAGACTTGTTCGTTTGGAGATTTCTGCATCGTGGTTCTCTTTTCCCAATTGGATCTGGTGTCCTAAATATATGTACAAGGCCACGGTGTCGAGCAAATGGTTGGCAACAGTCACATCTTTGTCTCGGGGACTCATTATTTTGGTTTTGTTTGCGTTAATTTCTAGTGCAACCTTTAAGGAAGGAAGCCTCATGGAGTTCTTGCAATATGATTTGAAGTTCCTTTGGTATTTCGCTAATAATGACGTCATCTGCGAACCTTGAGTAGTTGAGTCGTAAGGCATCTATGTTAATTCCTTTGTCATGCCAGTTCAGATCTTTAAGCACATCTTCCAGCGCTAAGATGAATAGTTTGGGTGAAATTGTGTCCCCTTGACCTACTCCCCTATCGGTACGGATAATATTGAATTTTTTTTTATGGGTCTAGCACACGTGCTGCAGGGAGGGCCCTAAAGCGCTACAGCAGCGGCATGTGTGCAGAAAAAGCGATTCACGTTATTCCTGAATCGTTGTAAATTGTACTCGGTGGGAAACAGTCCTAGGTAAATTATTCCAAAGGGATGATGTTTTCCATATAAAAGACTGCTTGAAAAGCGTTGTACGAGGAGTAACAAGCTGAACCTCATATGGATGTGAAGTATCAGCGCGACGTGTATTTCTAACATGTTCCGCTCTGGGAGGAATTAAACGGGCCACATCCTCCGAACACTTTCCATGGAAATATTTGTAGAATAGGCTCAAGCCGCCAACCGTTCTTCGATGTTCCAGCGAATCAAGGCCGCCGGTCAGTTCCGGGTCTCCAATCAGACGAACAGCTCTTCTCTGAATAGAATCCAACAAGTGCAGTGTATGTTTGGGAGCGGAGCTCCAAACATAGGAGCAGTATTCCATAGTTGGTCGAATTTGAGCTATGTGGAGAATTAAGCGTTGTGAAGTGTAAAGCTTTCTGATTCGAAATAATATTCCCAACTTTTGAGAAGCTCTCCTTGCTATACCTGCAACATGCTCAGACCAGGACATATTTGCTCCCAAATTAACGTCCAATAAATTGAGTGACGATGTTAGAGGAATGGAGTGCCCCGCCATAAGTATGTCGGGTTCAGCAACGTTAACTTTTTTAGAAAAAAGCGTTAAATTCCACTTGGTTACTGCCACCCCAAGATAGAATTTCTTCCAGGTCTTTGTTAAGTTGAACAACTTCCCGCTGTTTGCGGACACTCGCTTGAGCAGCCGATGTCCGAGCGTTCAAAGTAAATGAAGAGATAAGCGTACTGTCATCTGCAAAGCTGCAGATTGGATTTCCGGTCTTTTCCAGCAGATCGTGAATGTAAATGAGAAAGAGAGTAGGAGATACTATGGAGCCTTGGGACACACCGGCGTTGATAGTGAAGGTGTTAGAAAGAAATCCTCGACCGCCACTAGTAAAGAACGCTCACTGAGGAAACATGAGAGCCACAAACAGAACTTTTCGGACATACCATAAGAGCGTAGCTTAGCCAACAGTCCATCGTGCCAAACACGGTCGAATGCCTTGGAAATGTCAAGAGCAACCGCTCGAGATTCTCCAAAGTGTTCAATTGCGTTGTTCCAAACATGTATTACATAAGTCAGTAGATCTCCTGTTGATCTATGTTTACGAAAGCCATATTGGTGTCCGCTAATAATGTTGAATTTTTCAAGATATTTTAAAAGATGTTGATTGATTGCCTTTTCCATGACTTTCGATATTATTGGAAGCAGTGCGATTGGTCGGTAGTTATTTGGCAAGGTCTTCTTGCCTTTTTTAGGTATCGGCTGAACTGTGGCACATTTCCAGCAGGAAGGAAATATTCCCTTTCTGTGGGATAGGTTAAAAAGTCTACAGAAAACTGTTGTTAATTCCGTCGCACAGTTTTTGAGAACTATGGCAGGTATTCCGTCAGCGCCAGAAGCATTTTTGGTGTCTAGCATCATCAAAATACGTTTTATGATACACTGTCTGAAGACAACATCGGGCGTCCTTGACTGCACTATGCGAATAGTAGGTGGTATTTTTCCCTGGAAATCGACAGTAGAATGTGAAGAAAAGAGTTCAGCCAACAAGTTCGCTTTTACAACAAGTGTCGTTGCAATATAATTATCTGGCCGTGTGAGTGGTGGTATGGTAGATTTGGTAAAATTTTGGCTAACTGCCTTAGCGACTGACCAAAAGAACCTAAAATTGTTGGTATATTTTGTAAATAGACTGTTTTACTACACTACTACTCTTCACTGTCTATTTAGATTTTTAAATTATTATACTAAAGAGGATGGCAGTTTAAAAAAAAATATTTTGTTTTAAATATTAATTATCATTTTGACCCCTAGACAATGATGTGAATGACTTTAACATGCTTCATATTTTCCTTGTATAGAGTGATTTATTTTAGGCCAATCGGGAAGAATAATAAACTGATGGTTTCCGATAAATCTTAATTTTACGTGTGTATCTAAAGGTCTCTGCTATACTGGCACCTAAACATTACAATTCTTGAATTTTAACACGTTTTAATTAGCACCGTTAAAAGGATCAAGACTTGAATAGTTCTATCGGGCCTGAACAGGACTTTTAAAGTTCTTACATCCGATTTAGTGGGAAATACACAGGAAGTATGTTTACGCAGATCATCAAAAAAACTAAGATTTTGCTCTAAGATGTTCCGTTTACTTCCTGCTTTCTCTACCTCCACAGTATGAACTTAAAATAAACAGATCACCTTGTAACACGTAGATTGAAAGGTTTTTGGTCTAGCTACTTAAAACACATTTGTTTTTTGCAAAATTCGACTTTATTCATCAACATAGTCTCCTTCAAGAGCGATACAATCAGTCCAACGCTTTTCTAACATTTCTATACCTTTCTTGCAGAAGGATTTGTCTTTGTCTTTAAAATAGGCCTCAGTTTTGACGATAACTTCTTCATTGGAGCCAAATCTCTTTTCCGCGAACATTTTTTTGAGGTCTGCGAATAGATAGTAGTCGCTCGGGGCCAAATCTGGAGAATACGGTGGATGAGGAAGCAATTCGAACTTCAATTCATGCAATTTTGCCATCGTAACCATTGACTTGTGACACAGTGCATTGTCTTGATAAAAGAGCACTTTTTTCTTGTTCATTTGGGGCCGTTTCTTTGCGATTTCTGCCTTTAAACACACCTTTACACACTTTATATAATATTCGCTATTGATGGTTTTTCCCTTCTCAGCATAGTCGATGAAAATTATTCCATGCGCATCCCAAAATACAGAGGCCAAAATCTTCCCAGCCAACTGTTTTGTCTTTGGTTGCTTCGGGTGGCTTTCACCAGCTGCTGTCCACTTAGCTGACTGCCGATTTAATTCCGGTGTTTAGTGGTGAATCTATGTTTCATCCATTGTCACATATCGCATGAAAAAATTCTTGTTATTGCCCTTAAACAGGTCCAAACAGCGCTCAGAATCATCAACACGTTTTTGTTTATGGTCCATTGTTAGCAAACGCGGTACTCATTTCGAACAGAGTTTTCTCATGCCCAAATGTTCATGCAAAATACGACCAACACGTTCTTTTGATATCTTTAGGATGTCAGCTGTCTCACATAATTTCATTTTACGGTCATGCAAAACAATTGTGGTGTAACCACCTCATTTGGGCGTCCAGTGCGTTCAGCATCAGCGTACCAGTAAATGACGACTACTTTTCCAGGGGTAGAGTCCCCGTAACACGTATCAAGCCATTGCTTTGATTGAACGGTATTTTTTTCCATCAAAAACAGTGTTTAATCACCACACGAAATTCGATTTTTTTTTTTCCACTGTTTTGAAAATATCAAAAGTAGCGTCACTAAAACCACTGGAACTTGTAAACTAATGGTCGAAATGTCATGAAATTTTGACATGTATCGTTTGAAGGTTGGTACTTTCTAAAAATCATATGGATTTTTTGATACATCTATCATGACATCTATTTGTCAGACCAAAAACTTTTCAGCCTACGTGTTACGTAAAACAATGGAATTAGAAAATTTGTATCAAGAATTACGTTAAATTTTTAATTAACTTCTCTCTTTTTATGATTATTGCCTTTGCTACTATGAGGTACAAAGGGAAATGAAATTATCACCGAATTGCAGTATTAATACCTCACGGGATAAGCTGCTTTTATTAATAAAAATCCATTGTGTCTGTGAGTTGTTACATACTTATTCTTTATTGCTTGAGTAATATCTTGGGGATTATCCGGATAATTAGAGATGTACGTATTCGGCTTTTTAAAAAGCTACTGTCGTTTGTTTTAATTATCAATTAACTAAGTTTCACCTACCGATGGGAACGTAATATTGCAAAAATGTCAACGTTCGACCACATCTATGATTTTTTTCAGGACGGAGGGCATTTCGCAGAAAACTTTATTCAAGACGTCAAAGCTTAATTATTTTGAATTAGAAGAATACCTTTAATGAAGATCCAAAATAAATCCTTATAATTTTTTTTTTTTTAAATATATCGTTTCTTGCCAGACAAAAACAAAAATATTCTTTTCACCAAACGTAAGAAAAAGAGAAAAAAATTATCGCTATTCCTATATTAGGGATAACAAAGAGAAATGTCATGATGATATCACCCTAGTATGTGACGCTGTTACACATTCGTCTATCCAAAAATAACTGTTTACTGCTGTTTTTTCTTTTAAGCTAAATTTTCCATAAATTTTATTTGTAAATTTTCATAGTTTATCATATTCTTTTCACTGTCTTTATAATGTCGATTATTTTTGTAAATATTATATCCATTGTAAAAACCAGAAACCTTTCTCGTTTATTAAATTTTATGCCGTTTCTTATCCTAGTACAGCTTCCCAACATTCATTGAACATTTATTATGGTTTCTACAACTAACTCTGGCGGTAGTTTTAAGAACTCAAGCCAAGATGTAGCCATCTGCTTTTAATCAGTTGTAATTGGTTTCGTTCTTGTTAGTCATATAGTTGTCCAATCGCTTCCTGCATCAATAATCGCCTGGCATCTTCAATATATGCTGTTGACAAGATTTTCTGTATACTACGGAAATGATCTTCAAATTTTTCGAATCTCGCGAGACCACTAAGTCAAAGTCCTCAGAGTCTTTCCTCTGAGCTTTCTCTTTATAAGGGACCAAACGTTTTTAATAGGGTTGGCGTCCGGCGATTGTGAGGGCCACTTCAGTACCTTATCGTGCGCCCAATCGAGCCGCTTCGAGACGTGATTTTCGCCCAGCAAATGTTTCGTCAACATGCTTCGGAATTTGACATCATGAGCACGAAGATGTTGTCGAATGGTCTCATCGGACACATTCCAACCGCTCCTAGACGCAGCGTCCATTTAGGGTGCCGTGAAAACAAAGACAGAATTCGTTTTTTGACTTTCGAAATGACTTTGCCTACCGAGCCACGTTTTGGCAAGTCGTCGACACTTCTTCACAAACGACACTGACTTTCTAAAAAAAATTAGCGGCCGCGTGTGTCATTTTAGGCCCCTTTGGACTGAAACAAAGAAAAAATGCCTCGAACCCACGCGCAAACAAGTGGCTCATTTTGGATTTTACATGATTTCGACGAAAGTTCGGAAACGACTGATACTTTTACTAAAATGCGTCGTGGACGTCTACTGATTTTTTGTTGAATCGCTAGAATCGCGTCTACCAAAAATGAATTATCGCGGACACGTTCTTACTTGACAGACTGTAGATATATACGGTGTGTCTCAAAGTAAACACGACTTTTTCAAAATAGCCAATATTAGTGGCTTATTGACTATAATATGCCGTGGGCTTTATTCTTGACAGTATCGGCGCGGACGTAGAAAATCGCTTATGTAACTTTAATTGCAAATACGTGTTATGATAAGGCACCGAGAAGTTAGTTTGGATTAAGCTGTGCCACACATCAAACTATGACGGTCTTTGCTAGAAAGTACGTATACTTCTTAATATTGGGTTGAGTTCAGCTCGAGGTATAATTTGTTGTACCCTCTGGAACTTGCTATTCTTCTTGCCGATCCTAGCTTGACTTACGACTCGTAATACGATAAAATGCGCGTCCCGAGATGGCTCGACAGATAGTAGACCCATAAATATTGAAATATAGACTAATATTAAGTATTGGTGATTATTAATTATTATCAAAAACACTGTTAACTTTCAGCTAGAAACATTACTCACTTTTATCATTTAAAATGTAAAATCTGCGGTATGATAATACTGTTGTTTCAAAGCCGCATTTGCATTGCGAATGCATTTTAGCGATAACGTATTCCTGTTTGCAAAATATAATTCACCAGCAATAACATATCTAGTTCCTATAAATTCGCTGAAGTTGCCTTTATGTAATGGTTATCGATTCAACACATTCTGGAGCCGTTTTATTTACTTTAGAGTTGAAATTGTGACATAAAATTTTCCAGAAAACAAAAAGACGTCGAAAGATATTAGTATTTTCTTCTCGATATGAAGGGATAACTGCGGGAAATTCATAGTGTTATAAGCAGTATGACTCATCAGATTTTAGACAAATGGATTTTGTTTTTTCTGTTTCACTGGAGGGTGTTTTTCCATAAAGATGGATACTTTTTTAAAGGAATAGCACTTCTTTTATTGAGCAACAAAAAGACACTAAATTATAGTTGGGGACTACGTATATGACATAAATCTGACTTTAGAATTATTACGCCTGACAATGACATCCTAGTCATCAAATTTTGTTTTTAGGTACACTAATTTTTATTTTTGCATCTAACACATTAACGATTAAGGTACAGTGACTCACAGCTTAAATGATGCAGTCGCTATAAGAAAAGACTAACTGGTCTCAGTGCCTCTTTATTTATTTGGAAAAAACAACTTATTGAAATTAAATTAGTAGAGTCTTCTAAAAAAGTATGAATTACTTTTTGTCTTAAATATGCCTTACTTAATTAACAATAAATAATTAATTAAATTATATGCGATTTTAACGTCACAGCTTAAATGATGCAAAATTCAATATACCAAAATTATTAGAGAAAACAAACTGTAGAATTTGAAATAAGCCTGCTAATATTTGGTCGGGCCTCCCTCATTATCAATAACGGCTTGTAATCTTCTGGACATTGATTCAACTAACTTTCTAGTATACTCCGGGGAAATAGTGTTCCATGCTTCAGTAATTTTTACGTTTAATTCAGTTTTATTTTATATTGGGGCATTATTTACTTTATTTTTTATTGTTAGCCACAACTTTTCAATTACATTTAAGTCTGGTGACTGGGCTGGTGTTTTAATAACATTTGGACAGTTATAAAGCAACCAACTGCGGACTCGAAATGACGTGTGCTTTGGATCATTGTCGTGATAGAACCGATAATTATTTTCAATATCTAATTTTTGGGCACTAGCGACGAGATGCTGCCTTAGTATATCCAAGTACACATATTGGCTCATATTCCCTTCGACGAAATGCATGTTACCTACTCCTGCAGATGACATACAGCCCCATAACATCACTCCACCTCCACCGTGCTTTACCGTAGCTTTCATATTTTTCAATTTTAATTCTTCGTTAGGCTTTCTCTACACTGATATTTTTCCATCGGACCCAAATAAGTTTATTTTGGTCTCATCAGCAAATATTACTGAATTCCTGAAGTTCAAGTCTTTATTGATATGCTCTCTGGCAAATTCCAGTCTCACGCGTCTATTTCTTTGGCTAATGAAAGGCTTATTTCTAGCAGTTCGACCATGTAAATTATTATTTCGCAAGATCCGTCGAACTGTTTAGGGGTTACACCTTTTTCCAAACTGTCTTTCCATCTCGGCGCACAACTTTGGCACACTTTTTTTTTTCGATTATTTGATACCTCTCTTAAAATCCATCTTTCTTCACGTTCATTGAAGATCTTATTTGGAGCCAACCTTGACTTATTCTCGACTCTACTTTCATTCCGGTAACGTTCAATGATATGCTGAACAGTTGACGGACATTTATTTACCATTTTGGCTATGTCTCTTTGGCTGTATCCATTCCTGTAATGAGTAATAATTAAATTTCTCTCAGAAATTGTAGTTCGACGACCCATCCTTAAACAATTTCGTTTTATTGAATGAAAAAAATGTCAAACTAAACAAAAAACAATTGCACTAAGAAATCAAAGCAACGCCGCCTTCGTAAATTTCAAAATGCGATAAGTTTTGACCCCTGTTGTTATTTTGCATCATTTAAGCTGTGACGTTAAAATTGCATATGATTTAATTAATTATTATTTATTGTTAATTAAGTAAGGCATATTTAAGACAAAAAGTAATTCATACTTTTTTAGAAGACTCTTTACTAATTTAATTTCAATAAGTTGTTTTTTCCAAATAAATAAAGAGGCACTGAGACCAGTTAGTTTTTTCTTATAGCGACTGCATCATTTAAGCTGTAAATCACTGTATGTCGTGTCAAATTCGAAAAGTGGAAATTTACAGAACGAGTAAACAAGTGTCAGGATATAAATTATATTCTTTGCAACATGATATTGTTTCATATTTAAAGGTTAAGGCAATGTATTGCAATGCGCTAACGGTAACCTTTTTTCCGACTTGATTCACTATTATTGTCACTGCTTATTCTTTATGTTACCTAACGCAATAAAATATATCCTATAACCTGGCCAGAGAAAATTTTTAAAAAAAAAAAGCACGTAAATCGGATAAGTGGTTCTCCAGTGATAAGCGCACTACCGGACAGATAGACAGATAGAGAGACGTTGTATTTTATATATATTATGGATAGAAGGTTATAGATAACCTGGCCAGAGAACAAATGTATGAATTAAAAAAAAAAAAAACACGTAAATCGGATAAGTGGTTCTCGAGTGATAAGCGCACTAACGGACAGACAGACAGACAGAGATACGTTGCATTTTATATATATTATAGATGTAATAAAATATATATCTATAACCTGGTCAACAATGTATGAATTTAAAAAATCACGTAAATCGGATAAGTGGTCCTCGAGCGATAAGCGCAGTAACGGATAGAAAGACAGACAGAGAGTCGTTGCATTTTATATATATTATAGATATAGATTATTATTATTATTATTATATAACCTGGCCAAAGAATATATGTATGAATTTAAAAAAAGACACGTAAATCGGATAAGTGATTCTCGCCTGATAAACGCACTAATAGACAGACAGACAGAGAGACATTGCATTTTATATATATTATAGATTGTAGATATTCTCTGCTACATAATATTGTTCCATATTTAATGGTTTAGACTGTGTATTGCAAGGGAATGCGCTAGTGGCAAACTTTTTTCCGACTTCATTCACTATTATCGTCACTGCTCATTCCTTATGCTACCTACCGTAATAAAATATAGCCTATAACCTAGCCAGAGAACATATGTATGTTTTTAAAAAAAAAGTAAGTAAATCGGATAAGTGGTTCTCCAGTGATAAGCGCACTAACGGACAGACAGACAGACAGAGAGACAGAGAGACGTTGCATTTTATGTATATTATTTATAGATGTAAAAAAAAACCTGGTCAGAGAACATATGTATAAATTTAAAAAATCACGTAAATCGGATAACTAGTTCTCGAGGGATAAGCGCACTAACCGACAGACAGATATATATTATAGATATAGATTATTATTATTATTATTATATAACCTGGCCAAAGAATATATGTATGAATTAAAAAAAGACAGGTAAATCGGATAAGTGGTTCTCGCGTGATAAACGCACTAATGGACAGACAGACAGACAGAGAGACATTGCATTTTATATATATTATAGATTATAGATATTCTCTGCTACATAATATTGTTCCATATTTAATGGTTTAGGCTGTGTACGAGTATTGCAAAGGAACGCGCTAGCGGCAAACTTTTTTTCCGACTTCATGCGCTATTTTACGTCACTGCTCATTCCTTATGCTACCTATCGAAATAAAATATAGCCTATAACCTGGCTAGAGAACATATGTATGTTTAAAAAAAAAAGCAAGTAAATCGGATAAGTGGTTCTCCAGTGATAAGCGCACTAACGGACAGACAGGCAGACAGAGAGACGTTGCATTTTATATATATTATAGATAATTAATTTTTATCAAAATTTTTATGACAGACATGAAATATGGACAAACACATCTCATCAAATTGCATTTTCCGCACTAGTTTGGAAAATATTATTTTTCGACCAAAAATTTGTTCATTTCTTTCACTACGTTTTATTTTTAATTTGGATATTTTAAAGTTTACAATAATGTTAGATATTTTTTTAATGTGACATGATTTAAGAATCAAAAGTATTTTTCTTAAAACGACCTGATTTTCAAATTCAAAACACACACACAGTCGAAAACTAGAAAAAATAGTTTATATTACATTTAACAATAACATATTACTGTGTCCTACTTAATTTTTGTTAAGTCATTAATATCCGAAGACCACCTTTATGATCATGCAGGAATGTTGGTTTTTAGTAGTTTAATCGACGTGTGTTGACAGTTTTCTAAATTTTGGGGATAAACGCAAATTTTTCTTTGAAAGCTTAAATTTTGTACGGTTAGAATAGCTACAAGTTTTGTCATTTCGTACCCTTAAAAATAATAGTGAACTTTGTAATACTTATTTCATGTGGAAAGTCTTGTTTCTTCGGTTTCCACAATTTAGACCTTGTCTATACGTTCTCCAGAGTATTTTTCATAATTTTGAACATCGGTTGTAGCAGTCAGTGGTAAAACAATTATACCTTGGATCTTTTACATTATTTTGGTTTGTAATTAATGGTACTGTAATCAAAGTTAATTTTTTTTGGAGATTATTCAAATATGTTATATTTGTTAGTGAATAATTTTTTTTTTTACCACATTAAAATTCGATGTGGCGCCTGTAAAATTCCTCTAATTTGTTAAAACACAAATAATACAATTTTGAGTTGTACCATAACATTTCAACTTAGAGGTCCGAGTTAACTGTTCTTGATTTATCTATGGTATTTACTGTAACTATTAACGTACATGCTGAAAAATCATTAATCTTCAGAGGGGATTTTCTTTTTAGAGCTAGTTCGTTTCTTGTTTTAATATTCTGCATATTTAATAGTGAATGTTTATTCTTCCTAATTAAGCCTCTTGTTAGTTTATTTAGAATGCGTGTTACCTTCCCAAATAACACATACCGTAAACCTAAACACCTATTTTACATCGCAAATAAAATATGTATAATCAACCTACCTTTGCTTCCTCTACCAACTGATAAAACACATGGTAATTTCTTTCGCCCGAGCCTTGAAACGTTATTCGTGATTGTTCTAAAAGATAGTCCTGTACGATGCATCCCGCTATCATCCATCTAGAATCGAAGCAAACTTGCATAAACTTCCCAAATCTGCTTGAGTTGTTGTTACGAACTGTTTTTGCGTTACCTAAAAAAATCAATTAAAAATTTTAAGGGTCAACTACATATTATGGACTTATTCTTTTTTTTATGGGTTTAGCACACAGGGAAGCCTCTAAAGCGCTACAGGAGCGACACATATGCGGAGAAAGCGATTCACGTTGTTTTTGAATCGCTGTACATTGTACTCGGTGGGAAACACAGTCCTGGGCAAATTATTCCAAAGGGATAATGTTCTCCATATAAAAGACTGCTTGAAAATCGTTATACGAGAAGTAACAAGCTGAACCTCATACGGATGTGAAGTATTAGCGCGACGTGTACTTCTAACATACACCGCTCTGGGAGGAATTAAGCGGGCCACATCCTTCGAACACTTTCCATGAAAATACTTGTAGAATAGGCTCAAGTCGCCAACCGTTCTTCGATGTTCCAGCGAATCAAGGCCGACGGTCAGTTCCGGATCTTTAATCAGACGAACAGCTCTTCTCTGAATAGAATCGCCCCAAACATGGGAGCAGTATTTCATATGGTCGAATTTGAGCTTTGTAAAGAATTAACAGTTGTGGACTGTAAAGCTTTCTGGTTCGAAATAATATTCCCAACTTTTGAGAAGCTCTCCTTGCTATGCCTGCAACATGTTCATGCTAGGACATATTTGCTCCAAAATTAACGCCCAACAAATTGATTGACGATGTTAGAGGAATGGAGTGCCCCGCCATAACTATGTTGGGTTCAGCAACGTTAACTTTTTTAGAAAAAACTGCCGCCTGGGTTTTTGTAGCGTTAAATTCCACTTGGTTACTGTCACCCCAAGATAGAATTTCTTCCAGGTCTTTGTTAAGTTGAATGACTTCCTGCTGGCTGCGGATATTCGTCTGAGTAGCCGATGTCCGAGCGTTCAAAGTGAATGAAGAGATAAGCGTGCTGTCATCTGCAAAGCTGTAGATTGGATTCTCGGTCTTTTTCAGCAGATCGTTAATGTAAATGAGAAAGAGAGTAGGAGACAGTATGGAGCCTTGAGGTACACCGGCGTTGATAATGAAGGTGTTAGAAAAAATCCATCGACTGCCACAAACAGAACTTTTCAGACATACCATAAGAGCGTAGCTTAGCCAACAGCCCATCGTGCCAAACACGGTCGAATGCCTTGGATATGTCAAGAGCAACCGCTCGAGATTCTCCAAAGTGTTCAATTGCGTTGTTCCAAACGTATGTTACATAAATCAGAAGATCTCCTGTTGATCTATTTTTACGAAAGCGATATTGGTGATCGCTAATAATGTTGAATCGTTCAAGATATTTTAGAAGATGCTGATTGATAGCCTTTTCCATGCCTTTCGATATTACTGAAAGCAGTGCGATTGGTCGGCAGTTATTTGGCAAGATCTTCTTGCCTTTTTTAGGTATCGGCTGAACTGTGGCACATTTCCAGCAGGAAGGAAATATTCCCTTTCTGTAGGATAGGTTGAAAAGTCGACAGAAAACTGGTGTTAGTTCCCTCGCACAGTTTTTGAGAACTATGGCAGGTATTCCGTCAGCGCCAGAAGCTTTTTTGGTGTCTAGCTTCATTAAAATACGTTTTATGATACGCTGTCTGAATCATTCTTATACGCTAACTTTATCATCCTAATACCAAAATTTTGCGTAAAAAATGTTCAGCAGTGAGTCTAGACATCTATTAGTAGTAAAAGAAAAGTCACAGATACTATATTAAAAAAGTTTCATTCATTAAGTTCAAAGGTATTGAATATAATTAAACTTTGCGACAAAACCATCGAAACGATTTCACATTATAAATTAATCGTCATTTATATATTGTTTTTCTGACAGTCATCTACAATTAGGTCATAGAATTTTGAGTTCTTACAATTTCATCATGTCGTAAATTAACACGGATGATCGGTCCGTTTAGGATATTAAAAATACCCGATGCGACCTTGATTGTCATCGACATTAATAAAAACCTATCCTTTTTTGCGTTTCCTTCAGATAAACGTAAATTACTACTATTATGTAATTTTAAATAACCCTTAGAGATATTCAGTCTGTCAAGTAAGAACGTGACCGCTCGTATTCTTGAATGCATAGGGGGTAGTGAGCCTCCAAAAAAAAAAAATGTGTTTCGAGAACATTTTTTGCCATCAATGTATTCTTTGGTGTTCCCTAAAGCGCTACAGGAGCGACACGTGTGCGGAGAAAGCGATTCACGTTGTTCTTGAATCGCTGTAGATTGTACTCGATGGGAAACACAGTCCTGGGCAAACTATTCCAAAGGTATGATGCTCTCCATATAAAAGACTGCTTGAAAAGCGTTGTACGAGGAGTAACAAGCTGAACCTCATACGAATGTGAAGTATTAGCGCGACGTGTACTCCTAACATGCAGGAGCTCCCACCCACCAAACCGCTCTGGGAGGAATTAAGCGGGCCACATCCTTCGAACACTTTCCATGAAAGTACTTGTAGAATAGGCTCAAGTCGCCAACCGTTCTTCGATGTTCCAGCGAATCAAGGCCGTCGGTCAGTTCCGAGTGTCCAATCAGACGAACAGCTCTTCTCTGGATAGAATCCAACAAATGCAGTGTATCTTTGGGAGCGGAGCTCCAAACATGGGAGCAGTATTCCATAGTTGGTCGAATTTAAGCTTTGTAAAGAATTCACAGTTGTTGTGGAGTGTAAAGCTTTCTGGTTCGAAACAATATTCCCAACTTTTGAGAAGCTCTCCTTGCTAATAACGGAGCAATTACCTTAGTAAGTTGTCCAATCGCCTCCTACATCCTCGAGGCATGCTGTCGACAAAATTTTCTGCATACTACGGCAATGATCTCCAAATTTTTCGAATCTCGTGAGACAACTGAGTCAAAGTCCTCAGAGTTTTCTAACTGAGTTTTCTCTTTACAAGGGACCAAACGTTTTTAATAGGGTTGGTGCCAGGCGATTGTGAGGGCCACTCTAGTATCTTATCGTGGGCCCCAGCAAGCCGCTTCGCGACGTGATTTTCGCCCAGCAGAGGTTTCTCCAACGTGCTTCAGAATTTGACATTATAAGGACGAAGATGTCGAATGGTCTCATGGGACACATTCAAATCTGATTTTCTTAATTTTGCCGCTCCTTGACGCACCGTTAATTTCGGGTCCCGTGAAAACAGAGACACGATTCGTTTTTCGACGTTCGGAGTGACTTTGCCTACCGAGCCACGTTTTGGCAAGTCGTCGACATTTTTCGTCTCGTTAAAACGATTTACCTACTTCTTCACAAACTACACCGACTTTTTAATACATTTAGCGGCAGCGTTATGTGTGCCCTTTGGATGGGAACAAAGAAAGACTGTCTCGAACCAACGCGCAAACAAGTGATTTTGGATTTTACGTGATTTCGACGAAAGTTCGGAATCGACTTATATTTTTACTAAAATGCGACGTAGAGAAAAGTTCCCTCTACCGACTTTTTGTAGAATCGCTATAATTGCTTTGTTCGTGCCAGGAACAGATGCAAAGAAATTATCGACGAAACCAAGGAAGCACAGAATCAACGGATTAGAAACAAGCTTCTCGCTTTCCCAACAATTCCAGGTCCTTTTGGTCAGTCGCTAAGGCAGTTAGTCAAAATTTTACCAAATCCATCATACCACCACTCACACGGTCAGATAATTCTATTGCAACGACACCTGTTGAGAAAGCAAACTTGTTGGCTGAACTCTTTGCTTCACATTCTACTGCCGATTTTCAAGGAAAAACACCACCTACTATTCCTATAGTGCAGTCAAGGATGTCCGATATTGTTTTCAGACAGCGTATCATAAAACGTATTTTGATGTAGCTAAACACCAAAAATGCTTCTGGCGGTGACGGAATACCTGCCATATTTCTCAAAAACTGTGCGAGGGAACTAACACCAGATTTCTGTAGACTTTTCAACCTAACCTACAGAAAGGGAATATTTCCTTCCTGCTGGAAATGTGCCACAGTACCGCCGATACCTAAAAAAGGCAAGAAGACCTTGCCAAATAACTACCGACCAATCGCACTGCTTCCAATAATATCGAAAGTCATGGAAAAGGCTATCAATCAGCATCTTCTAAAATATCTTGAAGGATTCAACATTATTAACGATCACCAATATGGCTTTCGTAAAAATAGATCAACAGGAGATCTTCTGATTACAGGCAGGACCTGGTAATTACACTGAATTACCAGGTCCTTCAGGAAATAATTATTTTGTCTATTGTGGTACGGAAATGCATTAACAGCCTATACAGCATTCGCAATTTCGTTATTCTCGACCTTTGCACGGAATCTGATCATGGAACGAAACTTCAAATCTCATCACTTCTACTAATAATCGACATGGAGTTGCAATTGCCATCTTTTTAATCAGTTCGCTTATTACAGAGTAACTTGTGAACCAAGACATTCCATCTGGTAACAGAATGAAACACATATTTTGCTACCTTACGAAAAACTTACAATATGTTCCCACATTTGGTTGACACTGTCTTTTAAGAGGTTGAAGATGTTAAAAAAAATGAAAACTTGTGTGTAGATTTCAGTCACAAATATATAATGACTTTTCTTTTGTTACTTTTATCAAATTACTAATAGGATGAATTACACCTAACATTATCTATTGGATATTAGCCGACCTTAAAACCGTATAGCTTGAATTTATATAACACACGTTTGGAACAACGCAATTGAACACTTTGGAAAATCTCGAGCGGTTGCTCTTAACATATCCAAGCGATTCGATCGTGTTTGGCACGATGGGCTGTTGGCTAACCTACGTATCTTGGGGTGACAGTAACCAAGTGGAATTTAACGCTCCAAAAACTCAGACGGCAACGTTGCTGAACCCGACATAGTTATGTCGGGGCACTCCATTCCTCTCTTGCGCATCATACATGCCAAAATTCGCAGAAAGTGTGAATTTGATCTTGATGACGCTCAGATGGGTTTTAGGAATGCTTTCGGAACCCGTGAGGCTTTGTTTGGTATTAATGTCCTTCTCCAGAAGTGCCGAGATCAGCGTAAAGAGGTATTCGCCTGTTTCATAGATTACGAAAAGGCATTCGACAGGGTGCTACACTCTAAATTGATATCAATGTTACGCGAAGTACAATTGGACAGTCGAGATATACGTATAATTGAAAATCTGTACTGGGGACAAACAGTGGAAGTACGTATAGAAGGGATGACAACATCTAGCATCCAAATACAGCGAGGAGTCCGACAGGGTTGTATCCTCTCGCCTCTACTTTTCAACCTTTATTCGGACCGAATTTTCAAGGAGGCCCTCGAGAATGTGGACCATGGAGTTTTATTAGATATGCAGACGACACTGTCATCATATGTGATAAGATAGAGGGTCTTCAAGAACTGTTAAATAAAATCAGCACAGTTGGAACACATCTTGGCCTTAACATTAATATCAGTAAGACGAAACTCATGATATTCAGCCGAGATCCACATAGAGACACTCATTTGTTTCTGAACAATTCTCAAATCGAACGGGTTGAGAGGTTCAGGTATTTGGGTAGCATCCTGACGGAACAATTAGACCCCGACATAGAGATAAAATGTCGCATTGAGACAGCCAGGAATCACTTCTTGAATATAAGAACACTATTTTGTAATGACAACATAAATCTCAAGCTGCGTCAACGCATGATCAAATGTTACATCTGGTCGGTTGTTTTGTACGGTGCAGAAAGATGGACTCTCAAAGTAAGCACTGACTTGGTAACAAACGAAGGCGTGCAAGAACAGGAAGAGAGCTACTTACAACAATAAAATGCCGCAAGATAGCTTATCTGGGTCACATCTTGCGGGGAGACAAGTATCGCTTACTCCAGTTAATCATGAAGGGCAAAATTGAAGGAAGACGCGGTGTCGGTCGAAAACAGATGTCATGGCTTAACAACATCAGGTCATGGACCGGCATTCAGAAGGCAGGTGATCTTTTTAGAATCGCAGAGAACAGGGACACGCTCTCCAGGGTGATCGCCAACCTTCGAGGGACCGGACAGGGCACTTGAAGAAGAAGACTCCATTCCTCTAACATCGTCACTCAATTTGTTGGGCGCTAATATGGGAGCAAATATATCCTGGCATGAACATGTTGCAGGCATAGCAAGGAGAGCTTCTCAAAAGTTGGGAATATTATTTCGAACTAGAAAGCTTTACACGCCACAACAACTGTTAATTCTTTAGAAAACTTAAATTCACCCAACTATGGAATACTGCTCCCATGTTTGGAGCTCCGCTCCCAAACATACACTGCATTTGTTGGATTCTATTCAGAGAAGAGCTGCTCGTCTGATTGGAGATCCGGAACTGACCAGCGGCCTTGCTTCGCTGGAACACGAAGAACGGTTGGCGACTTGAGCTTATTCTACAAGTATTTTCATGGAAAGTGTTCGAAGGATGTGGCCCGCTTAATTCCTCCTAGAGCGGTGCATGTTAGAAGTACACGTCGCGCTGATACTTCACATCCGTATGAGGTTCAGCTTGTTACTTCTCGTACAACGCTTTTCAAGCAGTCTTTTTATAAGGAGAACATCATCCCTTTGGAATAATTTGCCCAGGACTGTGTTTCCCACCGTGTACAATTTGCAGCGATTCAAGAACAACGTCAATCGCTTTCTCCGCACATGTGTCGCTCCTGTAGCGCTTTAGGGAGGACTTCCCTGTAGCACGTGTGCTAGACCCATAAAAAAAAATCTACCAAAAATGAATTATCGGGGGCACGTTCTTATTTGACAGACTGTATGCTAAGGGAATGAGACGAGCAGCACAAAGCTATTTATTTACAGATAACGCCACGATTGTATGTACCTTGTAACGGTATGCACTGATTTTGCAACAGTAAACAATGGTTAATCAGAGACAATAAATAGATTTATTTAACATTTTCAAGTGGTATTTATTCTGCATGGACGATGCTGGGAATATGGTGAGTAAGCCAATAAAAGGAGAAATCAGAGATATAATTTTTTTATTTATTATTATTTATTTATTTAGTAGTAGTATTCACAATACTTTTCAATTTACATTTAAAATAAATTTAACAAACAATTTCATACTCTGATTAAAAACTAATATCTTTTACAAAATTTATTGTTCCTTTTCTAAACATATTTATACTTGTTTCACTCTTTATGTTGTTCGGCATCATATTGTATAAGGTCAGGCCTTTTGAAAATAGAGATTTTTGCATTGCACTGGTATCTGCACGTTGCGGTCTAAAATCTAATGCGTTCCTCAGGCTGTACGGTTGAACATCCCCAACATATCTTATTTGTTCAATCAAGTATTCCGGTGCATTTCCCATTTCCATTTTCTGGATAAAACATATTGTATTTAGCTGCAGTCTTTGCTTTACATTTAGCCATTTCAGTGCATCTAGCATACGAGGCTGGTTTGAAAAGTCCGTGCAAAGTCCGAGAGATGGCACCACCGGCGCGTATCGAGGTCATGTTTAGTTAGTAGCATCTCTTGAATGAACGTACACCAAGTTTCAGCCATATTGGTCTATTTCTTTGTGTTTGGCATTCGTGTGAATCAAGGAAGTCGAGTGATTTTCAAGAAATGGACGAAAAAGAATTTCGTGTGGTGATTAAACATTACTTTATGAAAGGCAAAACGCCTCAGGAGACTAAAGAGAAGTTTGATAAACATTATGGTGACTCTGCACCTTCGATTAGAACAGTTTATAAGTGGTTTTAAAATTTTCGGACTGGCCATATGGGCACAAGTGACGCTGAACGTTCTGGACGGCCTGTGGATGTTACGACTCCAGAAATCATTGATCAAATCCATGATATGGTGATGGATGACAGAAGAGTTAAGGTGCGTGAGATTGCTAGTACTGTGGGCATCTCGACTGAACGGGTACATAATATTTTGCATAAAGATTTGGACATGAGAAAGCTATCCGCAAGATAGGTGCCGCGATTGCTCACGCTTGACCAAAAACGGAATCGTGTGAAGTGTTGCAAGGATGGTTTGCAGCTGTTCCAGAAGAATCCGGAGGACTTTAAGCGTCGTTTCGTCACTGTGGATGAAACATGGATACATTACTATACTCCTGAGACCAAACAACAATCTAAACAATGGGTTACCAAGGGGGAATCTGCACCAAAAAAGGCGAAGACCGTTCCTTCGGCCGGAAAGGTTATGGCGACTGTCTTTTGGGATTCGCAAGGGATAATCCTCATCGACTATCTGGAAAAGGGTAAAACTTACAGGTGAATATTATTCATCGTTATTGGACCGTTTGAAAACCGAGCTGCAAGAAAAACGCCCGCGATTTGCCCACAAGAAAGTCCTTTTCCATCACGACAACGCCCCAGCACACACCTCAGCAGTTGTGGTCGCAAAATTAATGGAAATAGGATTCCAACTCGTTTCACATCCCCCCTATTCTCCAGACTTGGCTCCCTCGGACTACTATTTGTTCCCCAATTTGAAGAAATGGCTGGCGGGACAAAGATTTTATTCAAACGAGGAGGTGATTGCAGACACTAATGGATATTTTGCAGACTTGGACAAATCCTATTATTTGGAAGGGATCAACAAACTAGAACATCGTTGGACGAAGTGTATAAGCCTAAAAGGAGACTATGTCGAAAAATAAAAAAGGTTTACCCTAAACACATAAGTAGTTTTTATTTTTGCACGGACTTTTCAAACCAGCCTCGTATATCTTATTGATGTGAAACGATTGCATTTCAAAATAGAGCGCATAGCCTTGTTCTGGAGTTTTTGTAGCCTTGCCTGTTGTTGGTCTGAACAGCATGTGAATAACACAGTTGATCCATATTCAAAATGAGGTTTTATCATGGTGTTGTATATATTTATTGCAGTTAATATTGTTACTTTACTTCTTAAACGTTTGAAAAAAACCCGATTTTTTTCCCTATTTTTTTTACATATATATTCGACATGTTCTTTAAAGTTCAAATCCCTGTCTATGAGGAAACCCAGGTATTTTATATTACTTACTTTTTCTATTATTACATTATTTATTTTGAATGCTCGGTCAGTATTCATATCAATTTCCATTAATTTTGTCTTGTTTTCATTTAATTTTAACTTATTCATTTTTAACCATTTGTTAATGTTATCCATATCATTTTTTAAATTTTCATGACATATCTCCTCTGTTGCTGCTTCTGTGAAAATTAATGTATCATCTGCATATAATACAATTTCACATTTTTTTAATACATTTTCCATGTCATTTATATATATTACAAAGAGAAGAGCTCCCAAAATTGAGCCTTGTGGTACTCCAAAATCGTTTTCTATTGCATTTGATATTTCGTTATTGATATTTGTGAATTGTTTACGATTTGTCAGATAGGACTGAAACCATTTTAGCTCTGTGTCTTGAATACCGTATCTAGTAAGTTTTTGCAATAGTAAGAATAGAATATCCCTATCTATAGTTTCAAATGCTCTTTTGAAGTCAAGGAAAATTGCTAATATTTTATTTTTTATCTTTTTACATTTCCATCTGTTTATAACATAATTGATTGTTGTTTCACATGAATATTTCTTTCTAAATCCTGATTGAAACTTTGATAGTAGTCTGTGTTGTTCCATGTATTCTTCCAATTGATTTTTTACTATTTTTTCAATAACTTTTTTCACATATTTTTAAAGTGTTAATTGGTCTATATTCTTCACATTTTAATGTATGTTTTACTTTTTGGATAGGAACTATCATTGATTCCTTCCAGTTATTTGGAAACAACCCTGTCTCTAGTGACTTATTTATAATATTCAGTATAATATTTCCTGTTATGCCCCAATTATCTAGAATTATGTTACTTGATAGTTTTGTATAGTCTGGTTTTTTCTTAATATTCTTAAAAAGAGTTTTCAGTTCTTGTAGATTTACTGCACGAAATTTGAATTTAGTGTCAATCTCCGATATTTCATTTTCGTATTGTATATCTTCGATGGAGCATCTGATTTCATTTATACTATTTACAAAATATGTATAAAAAATTTCAGCTATTTGGAAATTGTCTTTATATTCTATTTGATTATATATCACAGTTTTTATCACACTTTTGGGTTTTCTTAAGACTAGTTCTTTAATTTTATTCCACATTTCTTTTTGGTTATTTGCATTGTTTATTTTATTATTAGTATAATTACTTTTTTCTTTTTCAATTTTGACTTTATACGTATTTCTTATTGTTTTATAACTATTCCATGCCTCATTTGTATTTTCTAAGATTGCTCTTTGGTATTTAAGAACTTTTTCTCGTTTTAATGCTCTGAGCTCATTATTAAACCATTTGTTATAACTTTTTTTAGACATTTTTTTCTTAAAAGTAAATTTTTTTATTACGTTTTCGATACAATCATCAAAGTTGTGAACATATTCATTTAAATCATTAATTTCATCACATCTTAATATTGCACTTAATTCATTTTTGAATCTGTTTTTGTTGTACTTAAAAAGGCTTATTTCTTTAATATGATAGTTTTGCTGCTTGGTATCACACTCGATTAAAATATCAATAGATTCATGATCAGCTATTTTATTATTTATATTATTTTTTGCCGTAATTGTTTCTTTATTTGTTATTATATAGTCTATCAATGTTTTTGAGTTTATTGTTATTCTAGTATATTCGTTCATTACCTGCTTAAGACCGTTATCGTTAAATATGCTTTCCAGTTGAAATCTCCAGCAATTAAGATATCACAGTTTGTTTCGCATACTTCTTCTATAAAATCTTGAAATGTATCACAAAATTCTGATTTTGAAGCACTTGGTGATCTATATACTATAATTACTATTAATGTTTTTTCATAGATCGCCATGTATGCACTTATCCGATGTTTTGTATCCTTAATATCGTCTTCAATTTTATTTATTTTCCAATGCTTCCTAAAATAGGCCATTATACCACCAGTTCTAGACGAGTTCGACAATGTACTATAGGGATTATAGTGTTCTATTTCAAGTTAACCTTCATCTATTTCTTCAGTTTGGTGCGTTTCAGTTAGAATTATGAATTCAGGTTTTTCTGTTTCTGCTAATATTTCCAATTGATTAAAGTTATTAATCAACCCTTGAATATTTGTATAAATCCCACGCATCTGCTTTGGTTGCTATGCTAACAATCCCATCCTTCTCTTTTATTATTTCATTTATTTTGAAATGAAAAACAAGAAAAAGCCAGGTGAAAGCGAAATAAGTGCTGAAATGTTAAAGGCAGGAGGCGAACAACTGCATGAGAAACTATTTCTACTAATAGAGCAAGTGTGGGAACAGGAGGTAATGCCAAAAGAATGGTCCAAGGCCCTTATAAGTCCACTACACAAAAAAGGTGATAAAATGCTATGCAAAAATTATAGAGGAATAGCTCTGCTAGATACATGCTATAAGATTCTCGCAAAGGTATTGCGGAAGAGATTGAACGAGTATGCAGAAGAAAGAATGGGGGATTACCAAGCGGGGTTCCGAAGTAACAGATCCACAAAAGATCAGATATTCACTGATAAAGAAATTTAAACTACGTGTTACGAGCATAAAATAGCGTTACATATCCTATTTATAGACTTCCGGCAGGCTTATGATAGAATTATAAGAGACAGAATGTATCAAGCATTGTTCCATTTAGAAATACCAACAAAACTAATCAGATTAGTTAAAATGACTATACAAAAAACGACCAATAAAATAGCGTGGAATGGCCTGGAATCAAAGGATTTTATAGTGGAAAGGGGACTACGACAGGGTGATTCACTGTCTGCGACGTTATTTAACTTAGTTTTGGAGAGAATAATAAGAAAGAGCAGCCTAGAGGCTAACGGTACAATTTTTAATAAGGAGCACCAGTGTATAGCATATGCGGATGATTTGACGTTGATAGCAAAGTCTAGCAGAGAACTAGTAAAGAGAACGAAAAGACTAATAAGAGAGGCAAGTAAGTATGGATTAGAAATCAACTGCGAGAAAACGAAATATATGATAGCAGCAAGCACAGAAACTAAGAAAGAAAAAGAACTTAATGTAGTAACCTATGATGGAAAGGAATATAAATTTGAGAGAGTGGATAGATTTATATATTTGGGGGTACTGCTGGAAGAAAACGGGCATGAGGGGAGCGAATTGAAGGCGCGAATAGCAAAGGGCAACCAAAAATGTGGGAGCCTGAATGCTTTAATGAAATCAAAATACATCGGTCACAAGACCCACTGTCACCTATGAATGTGAAACATGGGTAATGAATAAATTGGGGGAAGAGACGCTAGAGAGGTGGGAAAGAAGGCTGTTAAGAGTGAACTACGGAGGAAGAAACACACCGGAAGGGTGGACTAGACGGACAAATCAGGAACTGGAAGACTTATATGACGGACCTAGAATCACGTCTTTTATAAGAGCGCAAAGAATGAGATGGTTAGGACACGTACAACGTTTAACAAGAGAGATACTGCCGAAAATGGTGCTGGCGATGAAGCCTATGGGTGCGAGAAGGAGGGGAAGGCCGAGCAGGAGATGGTTGCAACAAGTTGAGGAGGCTTTAAGAGCCATAGGGGTCAGAGACTGGAGGCACAGAACAGAATAGAGTGGAGACATACTTGGACGCCGGATGATGAAAGAGGGAAGAAGGAAAAGGACACAAGTTTTACTAAGCCCTAGGCCTTCATGGCCTGTAGCGCGTTTTTATATATACATTTATTCTGCATGGTACTTAAAATTTTGTACTGCATTATATTTACTGAAAAATTTAAGTGTTTTTTTAAGTTATTTACTTAGCCATGAAAATGACGTCATAAAAAAAATTACTTGATTGTCAAATTACCATCGCCACTTTAAGAGCATCGTTCAGAGATCTTATTCATGTAACGTTCACAATTATCATACATGACAGGAATTCTTCTCCGATACATGTTTGTCAGATAAAAGTATGAGAGAGAAAGAAAAAATTCCAATTTTGCTTTTATTTCGATCCTGATAAAAGTTTTGGATCTTTTTTCTTTTATAAAGAATAGAATCTGGTAGTACAGTGGACTATTTTCAGATTATAGCTTAAAAGGAGGCAAATCAAAAAATCATGGATATATTTCCGTTCATACGAAATGTAAAATGATATTGAGCAAAAAGCACCCTGGCTACATGTAAATTAAGCACTTTACGATATATACTTAAGTACTATTTGCAAACCTTCTTTATGTAAAGAACGTCTAAGCACGCTCGGGAGACGTGCTTTCCGTTTGATTTTGAAAGGTCATAAAAAAATTAAGTTATCTGCCAAACGAAAAAGCAAAAGAAAATTATGTAAACAAGTGTAAATATTTGTTTACATAATAATTAATTTTAAGTAAATATTCCAGTTAAAAAAATTTCCTTTTTAATTTAAGGGGACCTTCCCGCTTCAGACTCTGAGGGTGTAGAAATTATATTCTTTAAAATATTTTCTAAGCATAAAAAAAATTCAAAGTTTCGCTCCCAACAATTTGTAAGGCCTAGAGTCCATTAAGGTTAAAATCATAAATTATATTGGGGCCGCTGTAGCGTGCGGTCTACCAAAATATTTGAGATCTACCCTGCTTTAACATCGCTATATAATAATAATTGATAAGACGAACAATTTCTTGTTAATAATGATTTTATTACGAACATATTTACAACTAATATCTATAAACAAAAGTAATATACTTTAAAAAGATGACAAATTGGTCGTCTTCATTCTTCCTTGATATCTTCCAGGATAATTGGTCCAGATGTGATTGAAGATAGATGGTACTCTCCTCGTTTTCTTTACGATGTAAATTTTGGCATCTAGCCACGACCGTTCAATATAGTTTTGTTGGTGATTAACGGTTTGATGGTCGAAGCCTCGCCTGCCAAGATTCCTGTACGCTGGCCACTCATCTGCATGAATAACAGATTGAAATTGAACGTCTCTTTCTATAATGGGCATTAATGTGTTATTATCTCTCCACAATAAAATATCATATTTCTCGTTTTGTTTGCAAACTAAAAACCTACCCATCTTTTCGTTTACCAGGGTTTTGATTGTCTTGTACCGGTGCATCGCTATCTTCAGATTCAAGTCGTTGATCCCCTTATAAACGCCTTCCCCTGTTCTACTTTCGGCGACCTGCGAATTGCGCTTCATTAATTTGTAAAAGATCGTCGCTACTGCCGATTAATTGTCTTCTGCAACTGACTGACACAATTGAGGAGCACACTTCGCGGCACATGCTGTACCAAACACTTACGGTATGTGACGACCTTGCAGTCCGTTTTTTACATGTTGTACTCGAAATGCCGTGCACGAACATAAATACCAATTCCAAAATATGATATAACCTTAAATTACAATGTAACTTGCCGTACAAATTCGTATAAAGGAAGAATTCATTTCCGCTTCTAAACGATTTTGTTGTTTGGCAGCCTTTTCTAGGACAACGTAAGACTGGACGAAACGCTTCTCCACTATCGCGTTTCCCTTTTCTTTGCATTTTCGCATCACAACTATCACAGATTTTATTTTCGTAATTCTGCATAAGTAGATTAGGTGTTTGCAAAAAAGGCATAGGTGTATCTTCGTTAAAAGTTATATTAATACTGGCCGTGCTCGCGCCTCCGCTCGCGTGGACTTGATTCACCTTTATCGTCATTGCTTATTCGTTATGTTTATTATTATATAGCTCGAGGGGCCTTAGAGGCTCATGGCTTGGTTGCATACTTGTCTCTACTTCTTTTTGTCTCCTGTTAGCTTTTCTCAGTGCGGGATTCCCATCAACTTTACTGCCTGAATCCATGTAGATCGAGGTCTACCCTTGCCTCTTCTTCCAGTCACTCCTCTTACTAGGGGGCTTGCTTTGCCTGTCTTTCTTCCTTCATCCTTGCCACGGGTCCCAACCATCTTATTCGCTGGCTTCTTATGATTTGGATTATAAGGGGTTTCGTATATAGGCATTTTAATTCGTAGTTTGTTCTTCTTCTCCACAGTCCCTTTCTTTCCTTCCTCCGGAGATTCTTCTCAAGGCTTTTCCCTAAGTTGTTTATTATATCTAAACTTTTGTTGTTTTTATTATCCTTCTTCTTTGTAATTTCCATGTATTTTGTTTTTTCCTCATTTATCTTTAGTCCTATCATTCTTCTCCTTTTTTCTATCCTACTTATGGCTTTTTTGAGTTTCTCTTTTGCTCTTGCAATCACTGCTACACCATCCGCATAGGCCAAGCATTGGCAGGTTTGTTGGTATATCGTTCCATTTGTTTTTATTTCTGACTCCCGGATCATCTTCTCTAGTACCAAATTAAATAGACATGTCAACACTGGATCCCCCTGTCTTAACCCTCTCTTCACCTTAAAATTGTCTGATACTTTGCCCTCAACCAACACTCTATTTTCTGTGTCATTCAGGGTCATTCTCACCATGCGAATCAATTTACTTGGAATTTTTAGTTCTTCCATTATCTTGTATCTATTTAAAGAATCGTATGCTTCTCTGAAATCCACAAACACCAAGTGTAGTGCCAAATTTTGTTCTAAGCTATTTTCTTGGATTTGCTTAATCGAAAATATCTGGTCTGTAACCGATCTATTTTTCGTGAATCCACACTGGTACTCTCCCAGAACAGACTCGGCTTTCTCTTCTAGTCTGTTTTTGATAGTCACCGCTACTATTTTGTACACGACATCCAGTAAGGCTATTGGTCTATAATTAGCATATATAGTTTTTTCTCCTTTTTTGTATATTGGACAAATGAGCGACAAATGACCGGCATATTTCATTTTCCAGATCTACTCCTCCAGCTTTTATCATTTCTGCTATTATACCATTTCCACCCGGGGCCTTATTTTTTTTTGGGTTCTTATTTCTTCTTTGCAGGGTTTGTTTGTCCCCTCCTGCCTTTCAGTTAATTTTGCTTTTTATTTCTCATTCAACTCCTCTTTTCATCTCCACTTATTGTTTCTTTGATGTATTCCGCCCGTCTATGCAGTCTTTCTGTCAAGCTTACTGCTAATCTTCCTTTTTTTTTCCTACATATTAGCATTTTGTCTCTGTTTATTCCCTTTGTATTTTATATAAAAAAAGACACGTAAATCGGATGAATGGTTCTCGAATGATAAGCACACTAACGGACAGACGGACATACAGACAGACAGAGACACGTTGCGTTTTATATATATTATAAAGATTATTATTATAATTATTATAGAACCTGGCCAGAGAACATATGTATGAATTAAAAAAAAAACACGTAAATCGGATAAGGGGTTCTCGAGTGATAAGCGCACTAACGGACAGACTGACAAACAGAGAGAAATTGCATTTTATATATACGAGGCTGGTTTGAAAAGTCCGTGCAAAGTCGGAGAGATGGCACCACCGGCGCGTATCGAGGTCATGTTTAGTTAGTAGCCTCTCTGGAATGAACGCACACCAAGTTTCAGCCATATTGGTGTATTTCTTTGTGTTTGGCATTCGTGTGAATCAAGGAAGTCGAGTGATTTTCAAGAAATGGACGAAAAAGAATTTCGTGTGGTGATTAAACATTACTTTATGAAAGGCAAAACGAGGCGAGGAGACTAAAGAGAAGCTTGATAGACATTATGGTGACTCTGCACCTTCGATTAGAACAGTTTATAAGTGGTTTCAAAATTTTCAGACTGGTCATATGGGCACAAGTGACGCTGAACGTTCTGGACGGCCTGTGGAGGTTACGACTCCAGAAATCATTGATCAAATCCATGATATGGTGATGGATGACAGAAGAGTTAAGGTGCGTGAGATTGCTAGTGCTGTGGGCATCTCGACTGAACGGGTACATAATATTTTGCATAAACATTTGGACATGAAAAAGCTATCCGCAAGATGGGTACCGCGATTGCTCACGCTTGACCAAAAACGGAATCGTGTGAAGTGTTGCAAGGGTGGTTTGCAGCTGTTCCAGAAGAATCCGGAGGACATTAAGCGTCGTTTCGTCACTGTGGATGAAACATGGATACATTACTATACACCTGAGACCAAACAACAATTTAAACAATGGGTTACCAAGGGGGAATCTGCACCAAAAAAGGCGAAGACCGTTCCTTCGGCCGGAAAGATTATGGCGACTGTCTTTTGGGATTCGCAAGGAATAATCCTCATCGACTATCTGGAAAAGGGTAAAACTATTACAGGTGAATATTATTCATCGGTATTGGACCATTTGAAAACCGAGCTGCAAGAAAAACGCCCGCGATTGGCCCACAAGAAAGTGTTTTTCCATCGCACGCACACACCTCAGCAGTTGTGATCGCAAAATTAGTGGAAATAGGATTCCAACTCGTTTCACATTCCCCCTATTCTCCAGACTTGGCTCCCTCGGACTACTATTTGTTCCCCAATTTGAAGAAATGGCTGGCAGGACAAAGATTTTTATTCAAACGAGGAGGTGATTGTAGACACTAATGGATATTTTGCAGACTTGGACAAATCCTATTATTCGGAAGGGATCAACAAACTAGAACATCGTTGGACGAAGTGTATAAGCCTAAAAGGAGACTATGTCGAAAAATAAAAAAGGTTTACCCCAAACACATAAGTAGTTTTTATTTTTGCACGGACTTTTCAAACCAGCCTCGTATATTATAGAAGATTATAGATAACCTGGCCAGAGAACAAAAGTATGAATTTAAAAAAAGAATAACTGGTTCTCGAGTGATAAGCGCGCTAATGGACAGACAGACAGAGAGACGTTGCATTTTATATATATTACAGATATTCTTTGCTACATGATATTGTTCCATATTTAATGGTTTAGGCAGTGTATTGCACGAGAACGCGCAAGCGGCAAACTTTTTTCCGACTTGATTCACTATTATCGTCACTGCTTATTCCTTTTGTTATCTAACGTAATAAAATTTAGCCTATAACCTGGCCAGAGAACACAGGTATGTTTAAAAAAAAAAGCACGTAAATCGGATAAGTGGTTCTCCAGTGATAAGCGCACTAACGGACAGAGAGTCAGACAGAGAGACGTTGCATTTTATATATATTATAGATAAAAATCTCGCAAAAACATGGCTTCTTTTAAAATATACGTATTAGCAACTTGTCATTGTCATTAATAACGAAATTGCCCTATTTTATTGCTTTGCTTAGAAATGTATTTATTGCAAATAGACCGCACCCAACAATTAAGATTTGCAGGTAGACCACATATTACAGTCGCACCATTATATTTAAATATATAAAAACTATGAATGACAAATGGGTTCAAAGAAAATATTAAAAATTCCCATAAATTTTCTTTCAGTTTTTACCAAAAAAATGATGATTTATAATTTTAACTTTAGTAAATCATAAGCCTCACAAGTTGATGTGAGCAAAATTTTGAATTTTTCTTTTGTTTCGGAAATATTTTAATAAAAGATAATTTTTATATCCTCAGGACATGCAAGCAGCAAAATGAACAGTCGTTTACAGAATTTTTTACTGAAGAAATAACAATTTTGTGTGTCATCTTTTAATTTGCTCCAAAATAATTATCGTAGATTCCACCGTCCAATTATAGGATTAAGAAAAACTACATATAAAGGGCGGGTTAAAGAAAATATTAAAAAAATATCAAAATAGCGCAAAGATATTGTTAAACTGCTGTACCAAACTTAAGTTTAGTAGATTGTCGTAATACCAATATATCATAAAAGACCCACAACAGATCCTTTCACGTTAGGCAAAATTGAGTTACCGAGATTTATATTGTCGGCAACTACCTTAAGAAATCATGAGGGCAGCTTCGAATTGATGTTGCCAGATTTCACGAAAATTACGCAGAAGCATAAATTCGAAACTGCCACGTCAAGGTTGATCAAATCCTACAGCATTTTGATGAATTTTTCGACGCGTTCATGGCGTTTTGCAGTTTTTATGATTTTTATTCTTCCGGAAAATTAGTGGAAGCGCAGTGATAAAGTTTCTCACTAAGGAGGAATATGAACCAAAAGTTATTCATAAAAGAATGTCTATGGCAATGACGGCCCATTTTATTTTCATATAAAATTTTAGTCAAAATATCTTCGATGAAACAAGAATCAATTCAGGATGATAGTAGATCAGGAAAAACTGCTAAGGCAAGAAATTAGGAAACCATCTTGTTGAGGACTGGCTCTTGTCAGATTGACGTAAGAAGATCCTAAAGAAGTGGAGTATCCAAAACTACAATTTTCCAGATTGTGTATTAAGATTTAGGGATGGGTTTTTAAGCTCGATACACCAGAGTAAAAACTGAAGAGGAAAAGACGTCATTTTAGAGAACGGCAAAAGTTATTTTTCACGAATTGCCATAGGCGATGAGGCTTGGATTTTCTATTGGGATTCTCTTCCATAGAAGAAGTCGATGAAATTGGTTCATCAGGACTGTCCACTTTCGAAGAAGGCGGAAACTCGTGTTCTGGAAGAAGAGTTCATAATTAACGGATAGGATAGGACGGAAGGACGATTCCGAACTTGAAGCAAACGATTAGAGAAAACCATCAGAATTTTACCCTACAGTCCTGAGTTAGCTCTCTGCGTCTTCTTTTTGTTCAAACATTTATAGAAAGAAGTCAGGGATTTTTCTCAGATGATAAGTCGTTTCTTGAAGCGTAAAAAAATGGTTTTTTTTTTTTTTTTTTTTTAGATGGAATGAAATAACTCGAAAAACTTAGTGTAAACGTTAGTTATGTAGAAAAATAATTCTTAAAAGCTTTATTACTTTTCTTTCACACCTAGGTAGATTATTTAAAAAAAAAAACAGTCTCGTACTAGCCAAGATACATACAATTAGCACTGATAACTGCACTATAATCTTTCGTACAGTATATATTTTCCAACTTACCAAAAGCTTCTAATACCGTATTAGCTTCCAAAATTTGTTGTTCAACCCACGCCGACACCCCGGAAGTTACCGAACATAAATACTGCAATATAAACTTGGTACTTTCCGTCTTTCCGGCACCACTTTCGCCACTTATAACTAAACTTTGGTTCTTGTGGGACCTTTCTACAAGGGGAACACATGTTTGCAAGGAAGCGTAGGCAGCTTCTGCTAAAGCGAAAACATGGGGTTCTAGTTCGCTCAATTTTCTGTTGTGGTATTTCTGTATATAATCCTGAAAATAAAAATAAACAGTATGAAGTGAGAAATGTATATAAGATAGTAGGCATTAAAAGAAATACTTATACAACATATAGAGTGACATTTGAGATGTCGCACACTTGAAACCTAAAAAAAAAACGGCCAAGTGCCAGCCGGACTTGCAGAATTACTGTTCCGTACCGTGATTGCTGAAGTATTCTATGAAATTCAGTCAAACATTTATATTGAATATAAGAATTACCAAAAATATATAAAAAGCGAGACATCTTTGTAGTGAAAGTGTAAAACAAATATTTACTACCTGAATACTGGTTTAATTATAAACAAATAAAATAAAAATATTTTGTCTCGGTACCTACCATCATGGAAATTTATTTGGTAATGTATTGAAAAGTATATGAGTATATTACTGATGGCTCCGAATACGTATTGATATTTAATAGCTCTTAGTCTCGGTTAAATTCACAAATTTCCACGAAAAAAATCTCCACCATAAAATAGTTTTTTCTTTATACCAGATACATTATCAAAAATAATGCACTCATGATAATTTTCGCCCAATTTATGGAGAATATTCCAGAATACTTTCGACATTTTTTGATCAGTACTCTTAGAGATAGGCTAGGAGGGGCAGCGATTTTTGATCATTTTTTAAAAATAATTCAAAGAAAAGTTTGCGCAAGTATTATATCATATATATTTTTGAAGTCGGGTTTTCACAAGCTTTTATTTGACACTTCACTCAATGACTTTGTAAAAAAATTTTTTTTCACTTCCGATTTCACCTCCCAAAACTAACCCTTTAAGTTAAAATTTAACATTCAAAACTACATTGCTCTGAAAGGGCTATCAATTCCTATATTTGTGCCAACTTTTAACTTTATATATCAAATAGTTCAAGTGTTTCGTACACTAAAAAGGATTTTGCAGTGTCGATTGTCTTTGGCGTTTGGCGGGATATTTGAATTTTTTTAAAGTATAAAGTCTAAATGTTACTCTGTTTCTTAAAACATCAAAAACATGTATTAGAAAAAGGTACTGAGAATTGAATTTTATGGTAGTGCGCAAAATTTTAGATCGATTGGACAAAAATCGTATTTTGTCAGTTTTTGACCAATAGAAAAGATATGATTAAAAGGAAATTTTTATTTTTTGAATTTGAAACATATTTGCTAGATTGGTACAAGAATTTAAACATTTATTTCTAGTGTTCCGTACGGAACACTTATAAGATCACTTCGGTGTTTGTCTGTCCATCTGTCACACCCGCTTTTCTCAGACACTATTTGACATAGAAAGTTGAAATTTGGCACTAATATAGGAATTGATGGCCTCATCAGAGCCGTATAGTTTTGAAAGTTAAATTTTTGTTTTAGGGGGTGAAATCGAAAGTGAAATTTTTTTTTATCAGGTCATCGAGTGGGGTGTCAAATAAAAGCTTGTAAAAACACGAGTTCAAAAATGTATATAATATAATACTTGCGCGCACTTTTATTTGTATTATTTTTAAAAAATTGCGAAAAATCGCTGTTCCGCCTCCTTATCTCGAAAAGTACTGATCAAAAAATTCGGGAATATGTTCTACGGGGTACTCCCCTGGCGTATAAAAAACAAAAATTTTAAAGTCATCAGTTTTCAGTAAAGATCGGAAAAAAAAACATTGTTGAAACTTAATTTGGGGTGTGTGTTGTGTCATTGATCATCATACCAAAAAAAATTATTTTAAAAGCAATCAACGTACGGAACACTAATTGCGCAAGTCCAACTTGCACTTGCTGTTTTTTTTTAATTTCTAGTTATGTTTTACTTATTTTACATTCAGTGATTAAAAAATTCAGATTTTCGTAAAACTCCAACTATCGCACGGACAATTATTGAATATTTTTACCACATTACTTGCATTTTGAAGATTTGCTTTTTTAAAGGGCACCCTAGAGCCATAATTTATGGCAAAATAAGAAGGAAAACAAGTACATTAATTACTTAATTTTTATTTTATTTGTGAAAAGTCTGTAATTTACTTATTTTTTGTGTGCTTTTTGTGTGAGTCAGTGTCTTTGTTACATTTAGTTAATTTTCTCTCCTTTTCTTGCACTAAAATTGTGACGCTAAAGTGTTCTTAAAAAACAAAAACGCCATGCTGTAGGGTAAAAATATTCGACAATTGTGCGTACGACAGTTGCGGTTTTACGAAAATAATCATTTTTAGTGTTCCGTATGGAACACTTATAAGATCACTTCGGTGTCCGTCCGTCCGTCCATCTGTCACACCCGATTTTCTCGGAAACTATTTGGAATAGAAAGATGAAATTTGGTACTAATATAGGAATTGATGGCCTTATCAGAGCAGTGTAGTTTTGAAAGTTAAATTTTGACTAAGTGGTCAGTTTTGGGGTGAAATCGAAAATGAAAAAAAAAAGATTTACTAGGTCATCGAGCGGAGTGGCAAATGAAAGCTGGTAAAAACACGAGTTCAAAATATATATAATGTAATACTTGTGCACACTTTTCTTTGTATTATTTTTAGAAAATCGCGAAAAATCGCTGCCCCCCCTCGAAAAGTACTGATCAAAAAATTTTGAAAAAATTCTGGAATATTCTCCACAGAGTGTAGATTGAACGAAAATTATCACGAATGCATTACCTTTAATAATTTATCTGGTATATAAAAAACCTAAAAATTTCAAGGTCATCAGTTTTCAGTAAAGATCGGAAACAAACTTTTTTTGAAAACTCATTTGGGGTGTGTTTTGTGAAGTCACTGATCATTTTATATCTCCATATCAAAAATTTTTATCTTAAAATCAATCAACGTACGGGACATTAATTGCACAAGTTCAACTTGCACTTGACCGGTTATTTAATTACTGGTTGTGAAAGAAGTAAAATATGGCTTAGAATCAACAAATAAATTTTAAAATTCTTCTATTAATCTAACCAATGTATTTCAGTTCCTTGCAATTATATTTTTATTGATCAAAACCTGACAAAATAAGGTTTTTATCCGATCGATCAAAAATTTTGATTGAAATTGAAATTACGTTTGTGTTTGTGAATTTCAATAACCTTTCTGTATAACCTCGGGTAATAGCTCGATACGTTGGTTAGAACTTGAATCTGGTCGAACAGTATCTTATGGTCACCCTGGGTCAACGTGTGCTCGGCTACGGCAGATTTGTCTGTATGTCCTAGTCGGCAACTCCTTTTGTGTTCAGCTAGCCGTGTATTAATGCTATGTTTCGTTATACCAACATAGACTGAACCACAACTGCATGAAATTCGACATACGCCTGCAGCAGAAAGTGGATTTCTCTGATCTTTGACTGATCTTAGACTTTGTCCGTATCCGTCTCCAAAAATACTGTTCTTATAAAAATTGAAGGTTTTTTTGATAAAAGTAACACGGCAATTGCGAGAAGAAACAAACTCTACTGTACAATCAACTGTAGCTGAATATTAGAGACAGCAAAAATATAAAAGGAAGCAAGTTCTTGCTCTAATTTATGATTCCTATTTAATAAATTTTGCACAATACTATAAAATACAATTCTAAACACTTTTTCATAATAAATATTGGGTCTGGAAAAAAGTTCGTAGCGTTTTTCCCGATAGATGGCGTCAATTTCAAATAACTCAAGAAACACAGAACGCGGCGCCACCACTAAACGCTCGTTGGAAAGGTGACACTTCGAGCGGTACTTTGAGTGTATAAACATCGAAATTGGTGCAGTAGTTGGAAAGTTGTTTGCGTCTGAAAATGGAGAAAAGTAATGAAAACTTGCAATATTATTACGACAAAGGGAAGAACGCTGCGCAGGCTTGTGAAAAAATTTGTGCTGTGTACGGTGAAGGTACTTTATCAAAATCTGCTAGGCGGAAATGGTTCGCTCGCTTTCGTTCTGGTAATTTTGTTGTGAAAGATGAGTCACGCTCTGGTCGTCCAATCACTGAAAAAGCTGATGAAATTCTTGAAAAAGTCCAGCAAGATAAGCATATCAGCAGTGTCGATATTGATATGGAGCTAGGCATTGACCACAAAACGGTTTTGAACCATTTACATAAAGCTGGCTACAAAAAGAAGCTCGATGTATGGGTTCCTCATGAGTTGAGCGCCAAAAACATGAGAGACCGAATTCACATCTGCGATGCGCTGCTGAAACGCAATGAAATCGAGCCATTTCTGAAACGTGTCATAACCGGTGATGAAAAATGTATCACGTGCGACAATCGGAAACGTAAAAGATCGTGGACAAGGGATGGAGAGCCGTCACAAGCGTTCGCAAAGCCAGGATTGACGCCGAAAAAGGTGATTCTGTGTGTGTGGTGGGACTGGAAGGGAATCGTCCACTATGAGCTACTTCCAGTTGGTCAAACGATTGATTCTCAACTCTACTGTGGACAACTAGAGAGATTACGCCAGGCAATTGAAAGAAAACGGCCCGAATTGATTAATAGGAAAGGTGTTGTCTTCCATCATGACAACGGCCGACCACACACTTCTTTGATGACCCGTCAAAAATTGCGAGAGCTTGGTAGGGAAGTTTTGATGCATCCACCGTATAGTCCAGACATAACACCCTCTGACTATCACTTATTCTGATCTCAGCAGAACTCTCTCAATGGAATTAAGCTGCTTTCAAAAGAAGCCTGTGAAAACCACTTGATTCAGTTTTTCAACCAGAAACCACAGAAGTTCTTCACCGATGGCATCATAGCTCTACCCGAAAAATGGCGAAACATTGTCGATAATAATGGCGCATATTTGGTTTAAATCAATTCATTTTCACACTATAAGAAACCAGTTGAATTTTACTAAAAAAACGCCACTTTTTCCCAGACCTGATACATTTGATATTTTAACAGAGTGAGGTTTTGATTTTAAACTTTAGAAATTTCAAAGAACTCCGCACTAATCTTATGGGACTATGTCTTTCTATGGATTTGGCTAATTTTTGGATACGTTGTAGTCCTCATCGTTCTGAACAAGTGTCTCCATGATTCTATGAGTGGATTTCGCGCTACAGGTCTTCTAATCACAAAAACAACATGTTTTGAAGACTAATATTTCTCTGTTTTTATGAGTGATGAGTTTTTGATGAATTATGAAGTGTTGATACTCACACACACACACACACACACACACACACACACACACACACACTTTCATTTGTATGTATATCAAATACCATAGAGAGTTTGATACTAACGGCAATCAATGTAATATTTCACCAGTTCAAAAAGGTTTCTTCAACGGCCAATCTAGTTGTTTCTGCCACTTTTTTCTCGATTAAAATAAGTGTTAAGTTTGCAAATATCGTAACATGTAAATAAAGGAGCTTATCCGAGCCTCAGACATGTATATTAAAAATTCACTGTTCTTATGGGCTTTACATAATATTAAAGAATAGGCCCAAGTATTTGCAGCTTTCTCCGCAAATGCTCCCTAAGCCATATTTACCATTTGCGAAACATTTGAATTTTAAAGAATACATTCAAAATTGACGATAACTTGAAGTAGAGAGGGGCAGTTATCACCGAACATCGAGTTTGTATCAATATTTTCTTAATAATGAGTATTTTTTTCTGCAAAATTTTTCTTACTTACCTAGGTACCAATACTTTGGCCTTCGGTACCTCAACGGCACTGGTATCAAAATGTCTATTAACTTAACTTATATTATGGAATACTTTCGTGCTGTTTAATATTATTTCGGTCGGTGTTTATCCTAGAACAGAAACGATATCCGTCTGATTCTGTGTAGTACTCGATATCATCGGGAAGTATCTAGTACAAAGGACCTATAGAGAGATTACGATACTAGTGTCGTGACATTAAATACTTTTTGGATCAATATCGAGTGCAGATATCAATAATTATGGTGGTATCGAGTATTGTATAGATACTAATACATTAAAGTGTCATAACGTCACTGTTCCTTAAAGATTCCTTCTATGTTTAAAATATAAATTAAGTCCAATCTGACCTGAATACTCGTCTTTTATTTCCTACTCAGATAAAAATTTTAAATATTGATATATGTTGTTTACTGATCCGAGTCCCCAGATCAATATCAAGATAGATGGTAATAATATAGAAAACGTAAACGCATACACGTACCTGGGACATAATATTGCAATCGGAAAAAAAAACTACACATTAGAAATTTCTCGCAGAATTGGACTATCTTGGGCTGTCTTCGGGAGATTGATTAAAGGATGGAGAAATTCCCATAAATCTAAAAAGACAAGTGTTTGATTCTTGCATTTTGCCTGCCTACGGCCCCGAAACTATGGCTCTGATAAAGAAAAGTGCAAATAGGTCGAAAATAATGCCAAGAGTCGTGGAGAGAACAATGTTGGGTGTTTCTCTCAGAGATAGGATCAGAAATGAAGAGAAAAGACACAGGACGGGTACAAAAGATATCATCGAAAGTATTACAAAATTGAAATAGAAACAAGCAGAACATATAATATATATAACGGTAATAAGTGGACATCCAGAATAATCTTTTGGAGATCTAAGCAAACAACACAAAGACGAGGAAGACCGCCAACAAGATGGGTAGACAATGTGCGCAGAATAGGTGGAAAATATTGGTATCGGATGGCTCAAAATAGGGACGAATGGAAGAGTTTCGGACAGGCTTATGTCCAGGAGTGAACGAGAAGTGGCTGATGATGATCTACTTGTCTTTTAGCGAAAAAATTTCAATCTTCCAATTCAACTCCAACAACTAAGAAAGGCACATGTAAGCCCTTATGCCCTAATATGCATCGTTTATATACTACAGTTCCGCAAAGTTTAATATTTATCAATCTGGTTTTTTTGTTTATAGCGTTTTATGCGTTCTGGTTCCCAGTTTCCATCCTCTTCGATCTTCTCAATCTCCGGGTCATAGATTTCTCTCTGACATTGCCCGCTGGACACCTCCAAACCATATCGTCTCCCTCTTTTCGCTTGGAACCCACCCACTTAAGAACCATCTTTGGTATTCGGTGTTCTTGTGTTCTTCCATTCTCTCCACGTGTCCGTACCATATAAGTTGCCGTTGCTGAATTTCCTCAATATTCGTGGTTTTTATTTTCATTACATCCCTTATTCTTTTATTTCTAACTCTATCCGTTCTTGACATTCCAGCCGATTTTCGCCATTAATCTATTATGGGTGCTATTAGTTTTCTGTTCTTCGATCACAGAACAGAGTTTAGGGGTATTATGACCGCCTTTCTTTTACTTAATCTACTCTCCATATATATATATATATATATATATATATATATATATATATATATATATATATATATATATATATATATATTTATATATATTATATATATATATATATATATATATATATATATATATTATATATATATATATATATATATATATATATATATATATATATATATATATATATATATACTCTTCACAATCCTCCATTACCCCCCGGTATTTGAAGTAAGACCCTCCTGTTTTTCCCCAATACACAAATATTTGTTTTTCTTGTAGTTAACTGTTAAACCCCAGTTCTTATAATCTTCAAACAGTTTTCTTGTCATAAATTCAAGGTTTTTCTTATTCTGAGTAATAACCACCTGATCGGCATCGGCAAAATGTGGAGTGTACAACGTTGTTTCGTCGATCAGCTGTATTCCCATTCCTCCACATGCCATCTCTCTAATGTCTCATTAAATTTTAAATAATGTAGGAGACAGACAACAGCCCTGTATGACACCCCTTGTTACCGAAAAATTTTGCGAGAGAATGTTTCCCTACTATATTTGGGAACGTGACTGGTTATACAGCTGTTTTACTGCGGCGATTGTTGTACTGTTTATGGTTGATGGTTCTAATATTTGCCATAGTTTTTTCACTGGAACGGTATCATGCGCTTCGCTTAAGTCTACAAATAGTAGATGGAGTAAATTACACTAAATATATGGTCTACACATGATATACCAGCTCTAAAACCAGATTGTTGTTCAATCTCGTGGGGACTATATTCATCCTCAATTATATTTCTTAAAATTTTTCCGTAGGTTCGACTGAGGGAAACCGAAATTTGGGATATTTGCATCTAAATACCCTCACTATTTAGATGGAAATATGCCAAATTTCGGTTCATTAAAAAAAAATCATATATTAGTCAATTTACTGTAGATTCGGGAAAATATAAAGGTCTCTAATAAACGAACGAATCTGTATATATATGGCAAAAATTTCAGAACATATCAATAAAAATATCTCGTCAAAGTACACGAACTAATAAAAACAAAATTTATTGCCTATTTTCAGTCCCGTGGCTTTGCGAATATAGAGCGTTTGGCGGTGTAATAATCTCGCTCTGGGGTTGCTCCATCGATCGAGGCGTCACCTGATTCGGTGACACGTGCTTTTTTTCGTGTGTTTGGTTGGAAATAACAAGTAATTTGGTTTTTAATGGAAAACTATAAAAATGTTATCTGCTTTTTGTTATTAAAAAAAAAGTAATTTTGATAAAATGTTGCCTACTGATAATTTTCCTTTTTATATCTTTCATAATAGTATTTGGAGTAAAAGGTTACTGTTATTTAATTATTTTAGCTGATCTTTAATGATAGTTTAACATGTTTGGAAATTTATATCAAAACTGTATTCTATATTTATCATGTAAAACCAAAGAAATCAAAATATAATATGTAAACAAAATTAAGCAAAAATTTGAAGTAGGTGCAAGTTGCATTCGCTTATTAACGCAGAAGGTCGAGGGGCAAAAAGCAAATTATACTGTCGCGACGCTGCAGACATGCTCCACTCACTGCCCGCCCCTTACGGTGAGGAAAAGTTCACTTCAGGAGCTGCAGTATATTATATTTTATTTTTCGTTTTTCAAATTTAAAGAGAAATTTGGCGATTTACGGTTGATGCGGTTTTTCACGTTTTATGGGCCAAATTTTGTTTAATTTTGTGTATTTACGTATTTTGGGTATTGTGTACTAATTACATATTGTTGGAAAAAGCGGGTCCATCTTCGTCGTACCTTTTGCAGGTTCCCTTTTATCTTATCAAGAACAACCTAAATTTATTGATTTTATATGGTTAATGGATCGAGGTTTTTTGGGCCCTAAAGCTGGGCCCTTTGGAGCACTCCACTTTTTTAGTGACAACAAATGTTATGGTACTTGATTTAAGTGGTTAAACGACATATATATATGTATATATATATATATATATATATATATATATATACATATACATATATATATATATATATATATATATATATATATATATATATATACATATATATATATATATATATATATATATATATATATATACATATATATATATATATATATATATATACATATATATATATATATATATATATATACATATATATATATATATATATATATATATATATATATATATATATATATATATATATATATATACATATATATATATATATATATATATATATATATATATATATATACATATATATATATATATATATATATATATATATATATATATATATATATATATATATATATATATATATATATATATATATATATACATATATATATATATATATATATATATATATATATATACATATATATATATATATATATATATATATATATATATATATATATATATATATATATATATATATATATATATATATATATATGGACACCTCCCTTGAACGGACTGTTTTTCATGGTTCCGACCGAATAATTGGCATTGTGTTAACTCTCCCTTGAACGGACGTAGACACAAAAAAATGTTCTCTTAACCGGACAAAAAACAATAAAAAATAAACGCCTTGTCTCATTTTCTGTGGCGAGTACCGCTGTTGCGTATCCGAATCGTGTCGCGCGCCAACGTCGCTGCCTGCCTTCACTTATGGACTTCCCCGAGTAAACCGGGATTTACCAATCTCAATTTTTCGGTACACGCGGGGATTTAATATTAGTCTGGCGACTATGTGAAAAAGAGACACAGTGGGCGACACATTCATTGTAGAAATGGCTCCAAATTCTCACGCTTAAACAAAAAATTGAGATTGTTCAAGTTCACAATAAGGAAAAGTTAAGTGTAAGGGAATTATCCAAGCGGTTTAATATCGGAAAAACACAAGCTGCTGATATAATTAAACATAAAGAAATCCTTCTAAACAAGTGGATGTGGAACAGCAATTTGAATGAAAAAAGAAGCTTTTTGACTGGTGATGGTACCAAAATTGACAAGTTGTGTTATAACTGGTTTATAGCAGCTCGCCATAAGGGGGTTCCTTTGACATGTATGCACATGAATTATTTTTTTTACAGAGGGTTTTCTGGAATTGGTGCGTTGATTTTCTTTTCATATTTTCTTTTAAAGAATGGATAAAAGGGATGAGAGTATCAGTAGGCTTGTCGTGACAAAAATGCAAAAAACTTATTCTTAATGTTTTTTTCAGGTCCACTAATACGATGCAAAGCAAAAGAAATAGCCAAGTCTCTGGGACACTCTATATTCAGTGCTTCTTCTGGTTGGCTTAATAAATTTAGAATCCGTCACAACATAAGTTTTTAAAGCGATTTCAGGAGAAGGAGCTTCGGTTATTGCTGAAGATGTTTCATCATTCTGGGAAAAATGTCTTTCTTTAATTAAGGGATATTCACCAAGAGACATCTAAAATGCTGATGGGACAGGCCTGTATTTTAGGGCTCTATCCAACAAAACGCTAACATTAAAAAAAGAAAAATGTGTTGGTGGTAAATATCCCAAAGAGAGGTTTACAATTTTGCATTGTGCAAAAATGGCACGAGAAAAAGAAAAAATCATTGGTAAGGTAGCTAAACCCAGATAATTTAAAAATATTAACTTAAACAACCTGCCTGTAACTTGGAAATATAATAAGAAAGCTTGTATGACAGGAGAAATTATGACAGAGTGGTTGCAAGATCCTAATTGGAAAATGACAAAAGAAAAAAGAAACATTTTGTTATTTTTAGACAATGCAGGATCTCATCCAAAAGAAGTCCGCTTAAAAAATATAAAAATCTTGTTTCGGCCCCCTAACCGTACATCAGCTTGTCAACCACTTGACCAAGGAATTATAAAAATTTTTAAAATTTATTACCGAACTCTAATACTAAAACACCTGATTGTAACCACTGAAACTACTGGTACAACTTTTGAGTAAATTAAGAAAATTACGCCATTGGATGTAGTTTACTTTGCAAAAACCGCTTGCGAACAAGTAACCAAAGAAACAGTTAAAAATTGCTTCCGTAAAGCGGGATTTAAGCATAAAAATATGCAAAGTTAACTGAGGCTGTTACATCTGATCCAGAAGACGATTTACCACTTAACGTACTTGCAGATATCCTCAAAAATAAGAATTTGTTGGAGATGACTAATAATGACAACTTTAATGATTTTTTGAACATAGATGAAAATTTGTATGTGGAAAATCCAGATTCAGAACAAGAAATTGAAAATCTAGTTGAAATACAAGGACTTTCCGAAGATTCTGACGTCGATGAGGTTCCAATACCAACAGATGCTATCCCAAATTATGGTGAAGGTATTAACCTAACCAAGCATCTTAAAAGTTTTGCCGAAGATCACGGAGATGCAGAGTCTTTAGAGCTTCTTTCCAAATTAGAAATATGATTTATGGACGCCATTTTAAAGAAAAAGAGGAGACAAACAACAATATATGAATTTTTGCGTCATTAAAGTGACCTTTCATTTCATATGTATCGGGTCTTCCATTAAGGACTTGACAACTTTTTTTTGAAATAAAACGCAACCCATTCGAGACATTTAGAAAATTTTACTATCTGCTTGAAGTACAATCAAAACATTTATGTATGGAATTCGACTTCATTCATATGTCCACCACGGGCACGTTTGCAGCGGTCGATTCGTTGAACCCAATCTTCGATGACTCGGCCACACGTTTCGACGGAAACGGCCACTATCTCTCTTTCAATATTGGCTCTGAGCTCCTCTAACGACGCAGGCTTGTTAGCATAGACCAATGATTTAACGTACCCCATAAAAAGAAGTCTAGAGGTGTTAAATCACACGATCTAGGCGGCCATTCGACGGGACCATTTCTCGATATAACACGTTCACCGAATTTAGATTGCAGTAAGGCGATTGTTACACCCGCTGTGTGGCTTGTGGCGCCGTCTTGTTGAAACCACATATCATTAATGTCTAGCCCATGCAATCAATTGATCAAAGAAATAACGTTGCAGAATGCCTCTGTAGCGATCTCCGTTGACTGTAACGTGACGGTTATTTTCATCAACGAAAAAGAACGTCCCAATGACACCACCGGCATGAAAACCGCACCAAATAGTAATTTTTTGTGGATGAAGTGATGTTTCTTCAAGCACATGAGGGTTTTCACCTGACCAATAACGCATATTCTGTTTGTTGACGAAGCCGTTTATCCAAAAATGTGCTTCATCACTAAAGATGATTTTGCGATGGAATTCTTCCAACATTTCTAGAGCCCAATTCGAGAACGTACGTCGCTTCATATGATCGAGTGGCTTTAGTTCTTGAGTTAACTTTAACTTATAAGGGTGCAGGCCAAGATCCTTTCGCAAAATTCGCCATAGTGTGGTCTGAGCGATGCCCAATTCTTGAGAACGCCGTGAAATCGACTGTTTTGGTTCGTTTGAGATGGACGCTTGAACGGCAGCAATATTCTGGCCACTTCGACCAACCCGTTGTCTCACTGGCACGGGAACATCCAGCAGCGAATATGTTAACTCAACTTTTTTCACTAGACTATGAATTGCTTGTCTACTGGGACGAGAATTACGACCAAAAATTGGCGTTAACGCTCTTAAAGTTGCAGTCACCGACTCCAAATTTTGGTAGTAAATTTTAATTATTTGTAAACGTTGTATCCTATTATATTTTATATGTATCTAAAGGTAACAAATCTTTGTTATTTCCTTAAGTTTTAAGTTTTTTTGTTTATTTTAAAAATATGTACATACATAAGTATACGTTTTAAATGTCCCAAATTCTTTAATTAGAGTTTTCATTTAAAAAAAACGATTTTTTTTTGTATTTAAGCGGACACCCCTCTTTTAACGGACACTTTCGGTCGGTCCCGTTGATGTCCGCCCAAGGGAGAGTTCACTGTATATATATATATATATATATATATATATATATATATATATATATATATATATGTGTATATATATGGGGTAGGTAAGAAGTTTGCAGAAAATGACTAGGTCTCTGATAAGGGGTGTCGCTAAAAAAAAAAGAAAGATAAGGGCGACTTGATATACAGCGCGCTAACTGTACATCTGCCTACCCTCATACTTTCCTGCCTGCTTGCCTACCCGCCTAAAGTATGCAGGCTTTTTACTACTCTCAGAAGTCGGAAGATAACTTGTGAACTATAAAACCGATTTTAATACTCCACTCACTATCATCTACGTTGAAAAATACCTGTTCAAACACAAGAAGTTGTCAAAATCGGGGTAGTTTTGTGGATATTTGACGACATGTACATACATATGATACTTACTTTCGGGTATGTCCGTCAGGAAGCGCAGACAGACTAACAAACATAAATATTACGATGTTTTTTAATAATACTACATACATACGTATTGAATTGAGAACCTCCTCTTTTTTAAAGTCGGTAAGTAACTACTAAAAATATTTTTGCTTACGGATTATATGTTCCCAGTGTCAACCGGAACTATAAATGAATCGGGTACCATCTTATTAATTTAAATAACACAGTGTACCTACCAGCGGCTATTAAAATGCATCGCCAAGCCTCACAGCATTTCCGTTACTTATACCCAGATACATTAAAAAGTTAACCCTCGGTTAAACAAATAATATATATATATATATATATATATATATATATATATATATATATATATATATATATATATATATATATATATATATATATATATGTATACAGAATACAACAAAAATTAAATATTAATTAGCTTCGTTTCTTTTCCTCAAACATTTTGAAATACCACTATTTCTTTAAAAAAACTAAAACTTCGTTAAGGCTTACATAATATTATTGTGATATTACATAAATCAACCCAAAGAAAAAGAAACATAACTTTGTGGAAGATGTAATAAAGGCGAACTAAATTGTTTAAGTCATTTAAATTTTAATCAATATACTCTCACTCGGCCTTGATTCCGAGTTTGACAACGACAATTAATGTTTTTTATATTTTAGATGTTTAGATGATTGGTCAAGTTATTGGAAACTAACGACGATTTCAATTTCCGAAGGTCCGAATTCTCGGTTAAAACTCTTCTGCACAATTGTTTTTGGAATATCTAATTCATCTTCAATTAACTAAACAGATCCTTTGGGAATTTACTTAATGAAATCACGTACTATTTGAGGTGTAACTTCGCTTAGTGCAGTTTCTGAACGATACGACTATTTATCATCATCAAACGCCTCACTACCTACCTATTTGTAATAGAAAATATGATCAACAAAAACATCTTTGCTGCTGTTACCCCAAAAATGCAAGAAATGTAATCAATATATAATCAATATTTAATACACAAAATATGTGAACACCCAAAATTTAGCAAAATTTTGAAGTAGGGCTAGCTTATTAATTTGCAAGCATAATATTAATCTTATAAATATACAGTCTGTCAAGTAAGAACGTGACCGCTCGTATTCTCGAAAAAATGTGTTTCGAGAACATCTCTTGTCATCAATGTATTCTTTGGTGTGCTAACAACGGCACAATTACCTTAGTAACTTGCCCAATCGGCGCCTGCCTTGCTCTGCAAATTTTTCGAATCTCTCGAGACAACTGAGTCAAAGTCCTCAGAGTCTTTCTTCTGAGCTTTCTTCTTACAAGGGATCAAACGTTTTCAATAGGGTTGGCGTCCGGCGATTGTGAGAGCCACTCTAGTATCTTATCGTGGGCCCAAGCGAGCCGCTTCGCGACGAGATTTTCGCCCAGCAAAGGATTCTTTGACGTGCTTCGGAATTTGACATCATGAGCACAAAGATGGGACACATTCAAACCCAGCGTCAATTTTGGGTCCCGTGAAATCAAAGACATGATTCGTTTTTTCGATTTTCGGAGTGACTTTGTCTACCGAGCCACGTTTAGGCAAGTTGTCGACATTTTCGTCTCGTTAAAATGATTTACCCACTTTTTCACACACGATACCGACTTTTTAATATATTTAGCGGCCGTGGAATGTGTTATTTTAGGCCCCTTTGGATTGGAACAAAGGACTGCCTCGAGCCGACACGCAAACAGGTTTTTTGGATTTTACTAATTTCGACGAAAGTTTAAAATCGACTGATACTTTTACTAAAATGCATCGTAGACAAAGGTTCCCTCTACCGATTTTTTGTTAAATTGCTAGAATCGCATATACCAAAAATAAATTATCGCGGACACGTTCTTACTTGACAGACTGTAGATCCGTTCGTACAATCAGTTTCAAACCAGTCAGATATAATCAAAGCAAAGAAATCAATTTTGCTAATTGAACTCCACCAATCAAACAAGATTATTAAAATTAAAATGACAAAAATCAAAGTAACTGGCAGATAAAACTAATAACAAAGGATGAGAAAACCTATACTTAATTAATTTTTCCAACAGTTCCATATCGAAGTTATATTGTTTTAGCGTGGATAAATCAACAAACAGTGATTGTTATGTAAATGTTGTGTACCGACAAAGAATATTAATATCAGTTATTGATTCTAAAAATAATACTTTGATACAGGTATGAAAAAAAAAAACTGAATTTATATGGTCGTAGCCTCAAGGATCAAGGTACATCCTAAATTGAACGAGTAGGAAGAGGTGATTCATAACTGACTTATTGTCAATTACTCTATGGCAATAATAAGTAAATACTATTTCTTAAAAACTAAAGACCGAAACCTAAGAAATAAGAAGTTAGCAGGTTTTATATACATCTTGAATACCTTCTTGTCTTGTCAGTCGTTGCTAGCTACTCTTTTATTATGTTCGTTACGGCTACGTGCCCGGGTGGTTTTTGAGGCTGCAAAGTCTGCACTTGTGATGACCAAGTTTAATATACTAAGTCTGGCATCATATTTATTAATCCCTTATCATGAAGTTGCTTCTTTATGTCCGTTTGTAATTAAGGACGATTGCCATTTTTTAGTACTATTAACAAAAGAGTGCTGAGAAGGCAACCAGAATTTAGCGAGATTAATTTCCGTTTTGGTATTGTTAATCCCGTCAAATTGTGGTCACTAAAAATATCTTTCGTTTACAGTGTTGTAAAATGGTATTTCTGTTAATTACAAACGCCCATCGCTATGTTTTACCTCTCATATGCATAAGCAAAGTACTGAAGTACTTCCGCAGTTGCTGTATGTTTTCAAAAAACAGTTCTATCATTGCGTTCAAACCGTTAAGTATTGCAATTACTTCCCCAGTTCTGCTGTTGGAGGCCAATCTGCGGTTATCCTGTCTCCCCAATGTCTAGGTTATTGGTACTCTAAGTTGGTAGATTTTTTGACTCGATAAAAATATTGGTTCTTGAGACCGTGTCAATTTGAATTAACAAGAGAGTGTCAGGGATCTTTACTCTTTGAGAGCAGGATAATAAAAAGGAGTTTGAATTATAAAGTAAATCAAGCTTCATTCTTAATATATATATATATATATATATATATATATATATATATATATATATATATATATATATATATATATATATATATATACGAGGCTGGTTTGAAAAGTCCGTGCAAAAATAAAAACTACTTATGTGTTTGGGGTAAACCTTTTTTATTTTTCGACATAGTCTCCTTTTAGGCTTATACACTTCGTCCAACGATGTTCTAGTTTGTTGATCCCTTCCGAATAATAGGATTTGTCCAAGTCTGCAAAATATCCATTAGTGTCTGCAATCACCTCCTCGTTTGAATAAAATCTTTGTCCCGCCAGCTATTTCTTCAAATTGGGGAACAAATAGTAGTCCGAGGGAGCCAAGTCTGGAGAATAGGGGGGATGTGAAACGAGTTGGAATCCTATTTCCATTAATTTTGCGACCACAACTGCTGAGGTGTGTGCTGGTGCGTTGTCGTGATGGAAAAGGACTTTCTTGTGGGCCAATCGCGGGCGTTTTTCTTGCAGCTCGGTTTTCAAACGGTCCAATAACGATGAATAATATTCACCTGTAATAGTTTTTACCCTTTTCCAGATAGTCGATGAGGATTATCCCTTGCGAATCCCAAAAACAGTCGCCATAACCTTTCCGGCCGAAGGAACGTTGTGCCCATATGGCCAGTCCGAAAATTTTGAAACCACTTATAAACTGTTCTAATCGAAGGTGCAGAGTCACCATAATGTTTATCAAGCTTCTCTTTAGTCTCCTGAGGCGTTTTGCCTTTCATAAAGTAATGTTTAATCACCACACGAAATTCTTTTTCGTCCATTTCTTGAAAATCACTAGACTTCCTCGATTCACACGAATGCCAAACACAAAGAAATAGACCAATATATATATTTTTGCTAAATTTTGTGAAATTGCAATTTCAGCGTAATATTGTAATGGTACATTTAACAGAAACTGAAAGAATCACTCTGTTAATGATGGTTAGTTACGGAGACCGTAGGAGAGCACAACAGGAGGTGTGTGTAATATTTTTAACGCAGAATATCCAAATCGAAAACCTATTATTCAATCCGTAGCTGGCAAAACATTAAAACGATTTAGACCATCAGGTCATGTTAAGGATCGTTTTAAACTTGGACCTCCAAAAGTTGGAACAAGCGATCGTAAAAAGTTAGATGTTTTATTGGAAATTACAGACAATCTCCATACGCTCGTCAGCTTCGCCTAGACCACAACATAAGTAAAGGTACCTTAAGTCGTATACTGAATGAAGAAAAATTGCATCTATACAAACCCATTCTACTGCAAGAATTATCTGAAGATGATTACGATCGACGCGTTGAATTTTGCGAGGTCATGATGGAACGAATCAGTAGTGATCCTAACCTAATTCATAATATTGTTTTTTCTGACGAGGCCACATTTTGTCTGAACGAAAGAGTTAACAGGTATAACTGCCGGTATTGGTCTACTGAGAATCCCCATAATCGACAGTCATTCTCAAAAACCACAAAAGATAAACGTGTGGCCAGGGATTTGTGGACGTTATATCATTGGTCCCTTATTTATCGATGGAAATCTTACATGACAGCGGTTACAGTTACAGTTATTCCAAGAGCAAGTTATTCCAACTTGTGCAGGTATTTTTCCCGATGAAAATAATTGGGATACCCCTAACAAGGTATCAACAAGACGGAGCACCTCCTCACTATGAAATCAATGTTCGTAGATATTTGGATGTGATTTTTCCTAATCGATGGATAGGCAGAAGAGGTGCCGTAGAATGGCCTGCAAGGAGTTCCGACCTTACGCCACTCGATTTTTTATGGTGTCATTTGAAAACCAAAGTTTACCGAAGTCGACCTGAAACTGTAGAAGATTTACAATAAAGAATTTAATATGAAGTAGCACAGAGCACCCCGGATTCTCTGCAAAACTCTATTCAGGTTGTTTATGACAGTCATTGCCTCGCTGTTAACGGCAGTCATTTTGAGCAATTGTTACCTTAAAAATAAACCTAGAGTATTTATTAATAGTTTTTTGTCTTTTTTTTTATCTTAAATTTCAAATGACAATAATTCCGAAACAGCTCAATTTAGAGATTTGGTATGTTAGACAAATAATATCTAGAATTTTTAGTAGGACTCAAAAATAAAATAATATACAAGGCTTTCCATTTAAAAAAAAGATTAAGATGGCGTAATTTCTTCGAACAGTTCAGGTTAGTTCAGGTCAGGACGACCTTCAAATACCCATCGACGGATGCTATCACCTGACGATTTGTAAACGCTTGTAAAACATAGAAATTTTTTGTTTGGGAACAGATGGAAATCAGACGGAGCCAGATATGGCGAATAGGGTGGATGTTCCAATAATACGTACTTTATCAGAAGAGTTTTACAGTTGCCAAAGCACCTCTGTGAGCAGGTGCATTGTCATAAAAAAAGATGATTTTTTCTTCTGCAAACCGGGCCTTTTCTCACGAATTTCCATTTCCAGCTGGCCCAAAAGGTTGCAATGATACTCTGCTGCGATTGTTTTACCGGTTTGAAGATCTACAATTAACAAAATTCCTTCTGCATCCCAGAAAACTGATGCCATAATTTTTTGGACCACTTTGGCTGCTTTGGAGCGGAACAACTGGGCTCGATCCACTATGCGGTTTGTTGTCGTAGTTCAGGATCATATTGGAAAACCCAAGTCTCATCCATAGTTACAACTCGACGCACAAAATCAGTTTTATTCTTTGTGAAACAAGCTAAATGTTGTTTAGAAAGTTTCGCTCGAGTGTGTTTTTGTTCCGATGTTAGCAAATGCGCACCCACCTTGGAATAGCTTTCTCATACCCAAAATACTAGTTAAGATCTCAGGTACTGATTCATGTGAGATGCCTATACTCTCACCTACACGGTTAATCGACGGTCTTCCATTACCATATCATGTACTTGCACAACCGTTTCTTCAGTTGTAGTTTTTGGACGTTTGGAATGAAGGAACAGACTCCTTTAACATTTCCATTGACTTTGCATGGATTTCAGTTGCTGATAACTCTTCCAAAACTAAGATTTTTATCACTGCACGATACTCGATTTTTTCCATTTTCAAACAATGCTCAAAACACTTCTACTTTAACCAGCTAATAAACAATGAGTGACTTGACAGATCGACTTGCAATTTGTGTGTTCATATGACAGATGCAGCTTCAAAATGGTGCTTGATATTTGGTTTAAGTGATGCCCCATGGGTGTTGCTTTCAAAACTTTTTGACTGACCGACAATTTATTTAAGTATATCTGGCTTGGCCACATACAAAGGTATTAGTTACTGCAAAATTGCAGTAACGCCCGTGGCAGCACTACTACGTTGTCTACAAATGGAGCCGTGTGTATTTTTCGGCACTTGGACAACGTTGACGGATATTACGACATCCTCGCCGATATCCATCTAAAAAGGGTAATGTCTATTCAGACTGGGAGGTGAACGATAAAAAAGCCCTTTTCCAAAGCAGTTTTACTATGTTATATCTCGAATATCATAACATTTTAGGAAAAACTCTTTCATTTCCAGCATACCTACATTTTATTTTATTTCGCACAAGCCTAATCGTACAGTTGCAGAGTGAAATGTTTTCTTTGTTTGAATTAAAATTAAGCAGATAATGACCTTTTTTATATCCCGGGAAAGTAAAAGAATAAAAAAATGACTTTCTTTGTCTCTCCTCACAATGGGAAAATTTATTTAACAATGAAATTTAAATGTTTCGTGGGAAGATGTTTTAAATTTTACTTAACTACAGTGGAACTGCTTTCATTTGTTACGCTTGCTGAACACGAAGATAGTTATTTAGTTATTCCTAAGCCCTTTTTATTATACTCAAATTACCATTTATATTTCCTAATAATTTATTATAGGTCTTCTGTCATTATCAACTATATTTATATTGTCTAATCGTAATGCTATTTTTAAACAAAAGCAAAGCGGGATGGCTCATGCCTAACAGTATAATGGAAAGGGATATATTATTTACCGCTTATACGTAAAGGGGGTGTGCGTCAGGGTTGTATTCTATCGTCTTTGTTGTTCAATTTCTATTCGGAGTACAGAATCAAGAGTTTTGCCAAGCAGCACCAGCTCATGATGCACGATTCACTTTCGATCCCACCAAACACACTACAAGTTTTTGTCTTTTATTGTTTCAAGTTTAAAGGGTAAATATTAAAATTGTGATAGTAATAAATAGTATTTTGACCCACATTTAGTTTCTCGATATATCCAACTACTAAGCGAATAAAATGAATTTAAGGATACATTAATGAAATTTATATTTTTTTTGGTTGGGGTACTTTTAATTAGCCTTCTCAAACACCCTTACATCTGTTACAGCAACGGCAAGTGTTTTTCTAACAGGTATGCTTTCGAAACGGGAACAGAAAGACCTGTTACTAAAAAATATGGCTTTTTAACGCCTTTGCAACCCTCAAATACTTATGCAAATCACCCTGTCCCGGAAATTTCCCAAGCCAATTACCAGGATCGGACCGGCTATGATGCAATTTATGGAAGCAATTTCCGTCCGGATAAGGCGTTGGGACTAATGCCAGGAGAATAGAAGGGTGAAAACCTCTATCTAACTTTTGGTCTAAATACATACTATGCTGAAGATATAAAGGAAATTTTTATATATATATATATATATATATATATATATATATATATATATATATATATATATATATATATATATATTGAGGCGATTGAAGACGAAAGTATGGGAACATTTAAATTTCCATCTCTAGTCTCATTTAAACGGTTTACAATTAGAATATTTATTTATTAAACGTGTACATGCCAACAAACATTTTGAAAACTAAAACAGTTATATGTTAGAAATATGCTTAGTTTTTAACGTAACAAAATTATGCACAAACAAAAGTATGGAAACACTTTTGTTATAAAATAAAAATTCCACTAAGCCGACTAAGATGTCGAAAATATTTAATATTTAGTGGGATATCCTTTTGCGTCAATCACTGCTTTGACGTCTTCTGCCCATAGAGTCAATAAGCCTAGCACAAAAATCGGGTGGTATTTTTTTCCCACTCTTGTTTTAATGCGATCCAAAGTTCGTCCCGGTTTTTTATATTTTTTTTCCTAAATTGTTTATCCAGATAGTGCCAAAGATTCTCTATCGGGTTCAAATCAGGTGATCGTGAAGGCCAGCGCATCACCCGAATCCTTTGTTCAGAAAACCAATTCTTGGCCAAGCGAGATGTGTGTTTGGGCCATGGTCTTGCCAAGAAAACTGCTGTTAATAAAGAACTAAGGCAGGAATATCAGGGTGTATTGGTGTCAGACATGACTATTAGGTGTCGTCTGTTATCTGAAAATCTTCATAGTAGGTGTGCTGTTAAAAAGCCACTCCTTACAAGGCGTCACAGAAAAAAGAAATTTGCTAAGGAACATAAAGACTGGACTCAAAATCAGTGGTCTCTAGTAATCTATAGTAACAAAAGTAGGTTCAATCTCTTTGGAAGTGCTTCTACTGGTTATGTAAGAAGACCAGTTGGTCTAAGATATGACCCAAAGTACCTTGTACCTACTGTCAGACATGGCGGTGGAAATATCGACGGTCTGGTACGAGGCTATTGACAAAGATAAATGGCAGAATGGATGCTCAAATGTATCTTGAGATATTGGAAAATAATTTCATTCCTTATGAAGAAGATTTGCCACTGTCATGGATTTTTCAACAAGACAGTGACCCAAAACACACATCTCGCTTGGCTAAGAATTGGTTTTTTGAACAAAGGATTCGGGTGCTGCGCTGGCCTTCACAATCACCTGATTTGAACCCGATAGAGAGTCTTTGGCACTATCTAAATAAACAAATTAGGAAAAGAAATATAAAAAATAGGGACGAACTTTGGATCGCATTAAAACAAGAATGGGAAAAAAATACCACCCGATTTTTGTGCTAGGCTTATTGACTCTATGGGCAGAAGATGTCAAGCAGTGATTGACGCAAAAGGATATCCTACTAAATATTAAATATTTTCGACATCTTAGTCGTCTAAGTAGAATTTTTATTTTATAATAAAAATATTTCCATACTTTTGTTTGTGCATAATTTTGTTTGCCACTGTATATATATATATATATATATATATATATATATATATATATATATATATATATATATATATATATATATATACTACATAGTGGCATGCAAAAGTTGCCGGCCAGTGACATTTCGTACTCTAATTTATTAAAAAAAAAAGACTAATGATTTTTAATCATTATGAGATGTGAGTATGAGATATAGGAAACAAAATAATATAGTAAAAGAATATTATTTATGTTTGTGAATATATTTATTATTATTATTCTTATATTTATATTTGCAAAAGTTTCCGGCCACTTTGTACTATGAGAAAAATTAGTAGTCCATATGCTCTATAATAGACTTAAATTATATTTTTATGTTAATATTTTGTTGCCATGCCCTTTGCAGCGATAACAGCCGTTCAACGATGTGGCATTGACTCAATTACTCGATTAATACAAGCAGGTGAAATTTTATCCCATTCTTCCTTCAATGATTTGAATAATACGGCTTCATTTGAATATGTATGCTTTTGAACGTGACGATCTAGCGTTTCCCACAAGTGTTCTATTGGGTTCAAGTCCGGTGATTGAGATGGCTAGCTTAAAACTCTCACATTTGAAGCAGAAAACCACTGTTTTAACAACTTGGTTGTATGTTTGGGGTCATTTTCCTGCTGAAATATCCACTGCGACAATGTTTCTTCAGCATATGATAACAAATTGTTTTCTAAAATGTCCTTGTAAATATCAGCGTTCACATTTCCGTTGATCTCGATCAATGGACCGACTCCTTGTGCAGAGAAAATTCCCCAAACCATCACACTTCCTCTACCGTATTTTACAGTAGGAATTTGGTACCGAACACCATTTCTCGTACCAATAGGGTGTCGTACATGTTGTCTACCATTGCTTCCAAAAAGATTAAATTTAGATTCGTCTGAGAAAGCTTGTTTTTTCTAATCTTTGATTGTCCAATTTAGGTGATCTTTGGCAAATTGTAATCGGGCCTTCTTATTCTGTTTACTGGTTAATGGTTTTTTTAATACCTATACGGCCAAAAAGTCCACATCATGTAGTCTTCGTGTCACAGTACTACGACTAACATTAGCTAGGTTTTCATCCTTTAGCTCGCGTGCAATTTCGGCAGCAATACATTCAATAATACATACATAAATAATATTCTTTTACTATATTATTTTGTTTCCTATCTCTCGTACACATATTTCATAATGATTAAAAATCATTATTCTTTCTTTTTAATAAATTAGAATACGAAATGTTACTGGCCGGAAACTTTTGCACGCCACTGCATATATATATATATATATATATATATATATATATATATACATATACGAGTATTTATATATATATATATATATATATATATATATATATATATATATATATATATACGAGTATATATATATATATATATATATATATATATATATATATATATATATATATATATAATACAGTTATGTACTTGTCGGGAAATTAAGACTTCCCAGTTAATTTTTTATTTGGAATATATTTGCATACTAGTCCGAAAAATACAATTTTCCGTACAATTTGACCAGACAGTAGTAGACTATGATATATGTTTTTTAATATTTTGTATTTGCCATACAAATTTTGACAAATAAATAATAATTTACTTGTTATTTTTAAACAGTACTAATTTACACGAAGATATGCGGAACATTTGCCAAATTTACCAGGCCCTAAGTCTTGAATAGTGGTAAAACGCACATCTCACTCATTGAAACATGATGTCAGTATCTATGTATGCCGCAACGGAGACAGCCTTTTGATGAATATATTCTCATATTAAATATCGATAAGTTTCCTCGAATCAGTTTGTTTCCCTCTCGCCCACCCTACTAGTCGTCAGTATTTATAAACTAAAAAGATTAATAAAATTAATTACTTAATATAACGTGACAATAAAGGCCTATGTCCGCAGGAAGAATTCAAATTTAAAACATTTTTTTCATTCTCATTTTATAAAACAAAACTTAATCTACTGTTTTTTAAGCATACAACTATAGACTAAATATTATATTTTTTGTAAGGATGGTCAATAATGTATTTTACCTATCGATAATCGATAACAATCTACCTGTCGATAACTTTTATTGATATATTGATAGTTATCGATATATAGGTAATTTTTCGATTCACCTATCGTTACTAGATATATCGATAACTATTGACATATCGCAAAAAATTCCCATCCCCAGTCTTACAGGGTAGTCTACTTACGCATAGTTTTTCTTTTATTTATCTTACGTTCCCTTTCCTTAAAGGGCTCTCTCTATGTTTGCTAGTTCAGTTTGGTATTTTATTTTTAAACTTATTTTCCTTAATATATTTAGTTTTGTTTTGCAGACAAGAGTAAGTCAAAAAACCAAAAAAGGGCGCCAGTTGTATCTTTTTGTTGAAGAAAACAGCAACATTCACTGATGTTGTGTCAGCACTATAACGAGGCATTAGATGCCTCGTTATAGTTCATAGTAATGTGAGTGCCAATGTGCTTTGACGCACTGTCGGAACCTAAACTTGGTAACTGAAATGCATTAAATGCTTCAAAAAGTATACGATGTTGAATACTTATTCTGGACTCGAATTTAATATTCAAAAAGTACGTAATTTGTACAAAGAAAATCGAAAATGGTCCGTGAAATTGATCGAGGATGATTTGGTGATTGCAGAAACAACTATGAACAATATATTAACGCTTAAACTTCCTTGAAACTATCGTTATTGGTGATGAGACGTAGTTCGATCTGCAAAACGCGATTAAGCAAAAACTAAGCCTGTGTATTGAGTTACTAGTCGTATTCATTCAATGGAACTTCCTGCGACTGCTTTCTCTTCTCTTGATCTCGTTTACAGATGAAGAGAAAGCGATACCACATTATTGAAAATGTTCAAACGGCAGTGACCACAACCTTTAATAGTATGAAATCAAAGGGTATATCAATAGAAATATGGACTGCTCTGTAACCTTGTGCGGGAAAGTCAATTCGTTTATTTGTCGAGCTTTTGAAACTGATATATTTGTTTCTTTATCAAGACATTTAGAAAAATATGTGAATTGTAAGTATATATATAGTGATCGAATTATAAAGAAAATAATGCTTAGAAACTTAAGACTAAATTGTTGGAGGAAACATGTACATCGGCATTACAGGACGAGCCAATTCACAGGACAATTAAAAACATCTACTTACAAGCACTAATCCAGATCAGTAACAGACAACCATAGGCACCATTTTAGTTAACGATGTTATATAATTTTTTTAGAGAACCCGGAAAATTCCCGGAGGCAAGCAGGTGGGGCCCACGTGCCTATTTTTGGCGGTAAAACACAATTAAATTGACATGCGTGTGTGACTTTTGTTAAAAACGAAATGTTATTAGAATGGAAGTGATTATGTTACCATGAAGAGAGGGAAGATAAGAAGGACACAAGTTCTTACTCTAGAACAGGGGTTGAAAGTACAGGAAGATATATGTTGTTAAACTGAAAGAAATGATTGTTGAGAGTCCAACGTAATGTTGGTGATATTCTTGTCGTTGGAGAATTTCAAAATGAATGAGTAAATCACACTTAAGGTCCCCGTATCAGACCTCTTATTCATGTTTACAGGATTGTTATAAATAGCCACCTTCTCCAAAAACTTCCTTTTAATATAATTAGGTTCATTAAACAAGGCAGATGCAGTATTGTAGTCTTCGTTAATGACATGTTCGGCAAGGGAGCACGATGTTAAACCTCTTTTGCAATCGCTTTTGTGTGAAGTTATGCGGCCTTTGAGGTTCCTGGAGGTTTGGCCGTTAAGTTGTAATTAAGGCAGGGAATATTATAGACTACATTGGCTTTTTGATCAGTCTCAATAAGAGTTTTTAATTCTGTGTACAGGGACTTGAGTTTATTCTGAAACTTCTTGGCAAATTTAAAATTAAGACCTTTGAAGATGTTAATAAAATTATATAACAATATTAACTAAAATGGTGTCTATGGTTGTCTGTTACTGATCTAGATTAGTGCTTTTAATTAGATGTTTTAAATTGTCCTGTGAATTGGCTGGTCCTGTAATACCGATGGCCATGTTTCCTCCAAGAATTTAGTCTTAAGTTTGTAGGTACTATTTTCTTTATGATTCGATCACTATATACTTACCATTCACATATTTTCCTAGATGTTTTGATAAAGAAACAAATATATCAGTTTCGAAAATATAAACAAATTGATTTTTAATTGGCCTTTTACGACTGCAACGTCAATAATTTAGCTCCTTCTTCTTACTAGTCATTCGCTACTATTTTCTTATATATATATATATATATATATATATATATATATATATATATATATATATATATATATATATATATATATATATATATATATATATATATATATATATATATATATATATATATATATATATATATATATATATATATATATATATATATATATATATATATATATATATATATATATATATATATATATATAATATATATATATATATATATATATATATATATATATATATATATATATATATATATATATATATATATAATATATAATATATATAATATATATATATATATATATATATATATATATATATATAATAATATATAATATATAATATATAATATATATATATATATATATATATATATATATATATATACGAGGCTGGTTTGAAAAGTCCGTGCAAAGTCCGAGAAATGGCACCACCGGCGCATATCGAGGTCATGTTTAGTTAGTAGCATCTCTTGAATGAACGCACACCAAGTTTCAGCCATATTGGTCTATTTCTTTGTGTTTGGCATTCGTGTGAATCAAGGAAGTCGAGTGATTTTCAAGAAATGGACGAAAAAGAATTTCGTGTGGTGATTAAACATTACTTTATGAAAGGCAAAACGCCTCAGGAGACTAAAGAGAAGCTTGATAAACATTATGGTGACTCTGCACCTTCGATTAGAACAGTTTATAAGTGGTTTCAAAATTTTCGGACTGGCCATATGGGCACAAGTGACGCTGAACGTTTTGGACGGCCTGTGGAGGTTACGACTCCAGAAATCATTGATCAAATCCATGATATGGTGATGGATGACAGAAGAGTTAAGGTGCGTGAGATTGCTAGTGCTGTGGGCATCTCGACTGAACGGGTACATAATATTTTGCATAAACATTTGGACATGAGAAAGCTATCCGCAAGATGGGTGCCGCGATTGCTCACGCTTGACCAAAAACGGAATCGTGTGAAGTGTTGCAAGGATGGTTTGCAGCTGTTCCAGAAGAATCCGGAGGACTTTAAGCGTTGTTTCGTCACTGTGGATGAAACATGGATGGGGGGAATCTGCACCAAAAAAGGCGAAGACCGTTCCTTCGGCCGGAAAGGTTATGGTGACTGTCTTTTGGGATTCGCAAGGGATAATCCTCATCGACTATCTGGAAAAGGGTAAAACTATTACAGGTGAATATTATTCATCGTTATTGGACCGTTTGAAAACCGAGCTGCAAGAAAAACGCCCGCGATTGGCCCACAAGAAAGTCCTTTTCCATCACGACAACGCACCAGCACACACCTCAGCAGTTGTGGTCGCAAAATTAATGGAAATAGGATTCCAACTCGTTTCACATCCCCCCTATTCTCCAGACTTGGCTCCCTCGGACTACTATTTGTTCCCCAATTTGAAGAAATGGCTGGCGGGACAAAGATTTTATTCAAACGAGGAGGTGCTTGCAGATACTAATGGATGGATTGGACAAATCCTATTATTCGGAAGGGATCAACAAACTAGAACATCGTTGGACGAAGTGTATAAGCCTAAAAGGAGACTATGTCGAAAAATAAAAAAGGTTTACCCCAAACACACAAGTAGTTTTTATTTTTGCACGGACTTTTCAAACCAGCCTCGTGTATATATATATATATATATATATATATATATATATATATATATATATATATATATATATATATATATATATATATATATATACAGTGAAATCTCCCTTAGGCGGACACCAACGGGACCGACCGTAAGTGTCCGTTCAAGAGGGGTGTCCGCTTAAAAGAAATAAAAAAAAAATCGTTTTTTTTCAATGAAAACTGTAATTAAAAAATTTGGGACACTTAAAACCTATACTTATGTATGTACATATTTTTAAAATAAACAAAAAACTTAAAACTTAAGGAAAAACAAAGATTTGTTACCTTTAGACACATATAAAATATAATAGGATAGAGTTATACATATGAAATGAAAGGTCACTTTAATGACGCAAAAATTCATATATTATTGTTTGTATCCTCTTTTTCTTTAAAATGGCGTGCACAAATCGTATTTTTAATTTGGAAAGAAGCTCTAAAGACTCTGCATCTCCGTGATCTTCGGCAAAACTTTTAAGCTGCTTGGTTAGGGTAATAGCTTCACCATAATTTGGGATAACATCTGTTGGTACTGGAACCTCATCGACATCAGAACTTTCGGAAAGTCCTTGCATTTTAAATGGATTTTCAATATATATATATATATATATATATATATATATATATATATATATATATATATATATATTAACTCAACAATACACCAAGAATACTTATTTCTCATTAATCAATGGTTTTTTATTAAATAACCGAACTTTTCTCTTCACACTCCCGATTAATTCCTGCACAGTCTGAGCTTCCACTTTTCTGTTATCCCCTAACCAGTTCGAGGAAAATTCGGAAAAGATTTAGTCGTTTTTTCTCTCTTCTTTAATTTATGTGTACTGAAGTCCAGTATCACTTAATTGCGCGGAGTTCTGGTGTGTTAGGCGGCTTCTGAATTTTGTGGACGTAGAGTTTATTGGATACAACCATAGCATAGAGGTTAACGTGTCTGCCTTCTACGCCGGCGACCCGAATTCGATTTTCGGTTCGCCGGCGTGACAGTCACTTCTCTCGGGTACGCAATGGCAACCCACTCGTAGTATCATGCCTAGTAAAGCCCTCTCAGTTCGGCCGTTCAGAACCGGCATTAAAATGTTGGCTCCCTTTATCTGTGTTCCACTTAAAAAAAAGGGCACAAACCACAGGCAAAAGTGAGAGGGTCGTCTACGTCCGTATCGGATATGGCATTTCGGGAAGAGAAGAGGGTTGATTATGATTTCTAGCCACTGCATTGCGGTTCTAGCATAATGCGCCTTGGCTAAATAGAGCCAAAACACAACTTCTTGTGTATGTTTCCTCATTATATTCTCGAATTGTGGCTCTGATAGAGTACTAAAGCCGTAATTACTACAAAAGGTGAAAAGTCTCGACACTTTTGAAGGAAAACCCATATTTTTGCTAAAAATCGATTTTCTTCTTCAACATAATTTCCTTCAAGAGCGATACACTTATTCCAGTCGTGTTCCAACATTTGGATACCTTTTATATAGTACGATTTGCCGAGCTCTCTAAAATAGGCCTCATCAAACTTCTTCATTTAAGCAAAATATCTTTCCCTGGAGCCACCTTTTCAAACTTGGAAATTGTAATAATCGCTGGAGGCCAGATCTCGTGAATACGGCGGATGAAAAACCAATTCATAGCCTAATTGGTCCAATTTTTTATGGGTCTAGCACACGCGCTGCAGGGAAGTCCCTAAAGCGCTACAAGAGCGACACGTGTGCGGAAAAAGCGATATATAATATATAATATATAATATATATATATATATATATATATATATATATATATATATATATATATATATATATACGAGGCTGGTTTGAAAAGTCCGTGCAAAGTCCGAGAAATGGCACCACCGGCGCATATCGAGGTCATGTTTAGTTAGTAGCATCTCTTGAATGAACGCACACCAAGTTTCAGCCATATTGGTCTATTTCTTTGTGTTTGGCATTCGTGTGAATCAAGGAAGTCGAGTGATTTTCAAGAAATGGACGAAAAAGAATTTCGTGTGGTGATTAAACATTACTTTATGAAAGGCAAAACGCCTCAGGAGACTAAAGAGAAGCTTGATAAACATTATGGTGACTCTGCACCTTCGATTAGAACAGTTTATAAGTGGTTTCAAAATTTTCGGACTGGCCATATGGGCACAAGTGACGCTGAACGTTCTGGACGGCCTGTGGAGGTTACGACTCCAGAAATCATTGATCAAATCCATGATATGGTGATGGATGACAGAAGAGTTAATGTGCGTGAGATTGCTAGTGCTGTGGGCATCTCGACTGAACGGGTACATAATATTTTGCATAAACATTTGGACATGAGAAAGCTATCCGCAAGATGGGTGCCGTGATTGTTCACGCTTGACCAAAAACGGAATCGTGTAAAGTGTTGCAAGGATGGTTTGCAGCTGTTCCAGAAGAATCCGGAGGACTTTAAGCGTCGTTTCGTCACTGTGGATGAAACATGGATACATTACTGTACTCCTGAGACCAAACAGCAATCTAAACAATGGGTTACCAAGGGGAATCTGCACCAAAAAAGGCGAAGACCGTTCCTTCGGCCGGAAAGGTTATGGCGACTGTCTTTTGGGATTCGCAAGGGATAATCCTCATCGACTATCTGGAAAAGGGTAAAACTATTACAGGTGAATATTATTCATCGTTATTGGACCGTTTGAAAACCGAGCTGCAAGAAAAACGCCCGCTATTGGCCCACAAGAAAGTCCTTTTCCATCACGACAACGCACCAGCACACACCTCAGCAGTTGTGGTCGCAAAATTAATGGAAATAGGATTCCGACTCGTTTCACATCCCCCCTATTCTCCAGACTTGACTCCCTCGGACTACTATTTGTTCCCCAATTCGAAGAAATGGCTGGCGGGACAAAGATTTTATTCAAACGAGAAGGTGATTGCAGACACTAATGGATATTTTGCAGACTTGGACAAATCCTATTATTCGGAAGGGATCAACAAACTAGAACATCGTTGGACGAAGTGTATAAGCCTAAAAGGAGACTATATCAAAAAATAAAAAAGGTTTACCCCAAACACATAAGTAGTTTTTATTTTTGCACGGACTTTTCAAAACAGCCTTGTAAAAGACTGCTTGAAAAGCGTTGTACGAAGAGTAACAAGCTGAACCTCATACGGATGTGAAGTATTAGCGCGACGTGTATTTCTAACATGCATCGCTCTGGGAGTAATTAAGCGGGCCACATCCTTCGAACACTTTCCATGAAAATAGTTGTAGAATAGGCTCAATTCGCTAATCGTTCTTCGATGTTCTAGCGAAACAAGGCCGCCGGTCAGTTCCGAGTCTCCAATCAGACGAACAGCTCTTCTTTGAATAGAATCCAACAAATGCAATGTATGTTTGGGAGTGGAGCCCCAAACATGGGAGCAGTATTCCATAGTTGGTCGAATTTGAGGAATGAAACGTCTCGACATAACTATGTCGGGTTCAGCAACGTTAACTTTTTTAGAAAAATCTGCCGCCTGGGTTTTTGTAGCGTTAAATTCCACTTGGTTACCGTCGCCTCAAGATAGAATTTCTTCCAGGCCTTTGTTAAGCCTGTCGGCTACTGAGACTTCCCGCTGTCTGCGGATATTCGTCTCAGTAGCCGATGTCCGAGAGTTCAAAGTGAATGAAGAGATAAGCGTACTGTCATCTGCGAAGCTGTAGATTGGGTTTCCGGTTTTTTCCAGCAGACTGTTAATGTAAATGAGAAAGAGAGTAGAAGATAGTATGGAGCCTTGGAGCACACCTGCGTTGATAGTGAAGGTGTTAGAAAGAAATCCGTCGACTGCCACTCGTTAAAATTTTTTTGTTTTAAATTTTTAATTTTACCATCGTTTTTTTACGTTTTTTAATTTTACCATCGATTTGCTGGAGTTGTGAGCTGGTGTATTATCTTGGTAAAACAACACTGTTTTCTTCGTTAAGTGCTGCATTTCTTTTTTATTTCACCATTCAAACGGTCCAATAAACGAACGTAATAGTCTCCGGTGATTGTTCGTCCTTTCTCGAGATAGTTGATCAGTATTATTCCATGCCCATCCCAAAAAATACTTGCCAAAACCTTTCCAGCTGATGTTTGCGTTTTTAGACGCTTCGCTAGACTTTCATGCAGTTTCAGCTACTCTGCGAACTGCTTGTTGGACTCAGACATGTAGTGGTGGATCCAGGTTTCATCCATTGTTACGAATTGACGCAAAAGCTCTTTTGGTAACACCGAAACAATGCCAAACAGCGGTCTGAATCGTCGACACGTTACTGCTTTTGATCAATAGTGAGAGTGCGCGGCACCCGTGCAAATATTATTGCAAAATATGCCCCACGCGTTCTTTCTAACATCAACATACCCTCCACTGAAACCTTAAGGATACTTGGCCTTTTGTTCGGCAGTAAACTGTCGTGGACTCCCAACATCAAACTCCTCAAAAATGGAACAGCCACCGACTTGAACCTAATGCGAGTACTATCAAACACTAAATGGGGGGCAGACATGCCTTCGCTTCTTATCATCTACAAATCACTCATACTTGCCAAATTAGCCTACGGGGATATTAGCTACGATGCGGCTAGCCCCAATTCCAAAAAATTACTTGACACTATCCAAAATCAGGCATTCCGCCTATCATCAGGCGCCTTCCGCACTTCTTCCATCGCCAGCCTACAATGCATTACCTCTACCCCTCCTCTACAACTTATCAGACACCACTCTCTCCTGAAGTATTACATCAGGGCATTATACCGTCCTCACCCAAAGGAATCTCTAAATCTCTTCAATGTTCACTTTCCAAATCAGCTCTCACCACCAAACTCGATACAAAAGAGGATATTCTCCCTACTCTCCCTATACAACCTTACCCCTCCCAAATTAAATTACCCATTATAATCCACTTTCCCCCCTTGGCACACATACTGTCCACATATAGACTTCTGCATGCAATCCTACCACAAGCATGAATACTCCAAAACACACCTTAATAAATTATTCCAGGACTTGGTCAACAACAAATACCCAAACCATTATCCCCTTTACATAGATGGATCAAAGACAAATGAAGGAGTGGATGCAGCATTCTATTCCACCATACTACCTTCACGAGGATGTTCAAACTTCCCAATCATTGAACCGTCTTCTTAGGGGAACTCCTAGCCATCAAAGAAGCTAACCGCATTGCTCTGTCAGTCACTCCCACTAACAAATTTCTTATCATCTCAGACTCATGCAGTGCACTGTTGTCCATAAGATCGAGGAATATGTCATAGAATTACATCCGGCAAATATACGACCTATATAGCCAAATATAGGCAAAAACAAGTTACTCTTTGCTGGATGCCGAGTCACATAAAGAATTACGGCAATGACAGAGCAGATTATTACGCTAGATTGGCCACAGACAGTGGAATTTGGATCCTGAAGAAGAATCACCCGTCAGATTATACCAAACTACTTCAGTCACTACTTACAAACCTATTTCAACTCAAATGGGATCTGGAGAACCCCAATAACAAATTGTGGCACCTCAAATCACGGGTAACTCTCTTACTACATTCAACAAACTTGACCAGAACAGAGAACATCATCATGCGCAGACTGGCAATAGGATACACTTACAGCACTCACTCACATCTGAAGAGAGAACAAGCCCCTCTCTGCACTACTTGCGAGGTGCCACTAACGGTCAAACATATACTAGAGAGTACACACCTAAAAACCCTAACAGAACAATATGGCTTACCATCTATAATATATATAAAATGCAACGTCTCTCTGTCTGTCTGTCCGTTAGTGCGCTTATCACTGGAGAACCACTTATCCGATTTACGAACTTTTTTTTTAAAACATACATATATTCTCTGGCCAGGTTATAGGCTATATTTTATTGCGATAGGTAGCATAAGGAAATGAGTAGTGACGTAAAATAGTGAATGATGTCGGAAAAAAGTTTGCCGCTAGCACGTTCCCTTGCAATACACAGCCTAAACCATTAAATATGGAACAATATTATGTAGCAGAGAATATCTGGAATCTATAATATATATAAAATGCAATGTCTCTCTGTCTGTCTGTCTGTCCATTAGAGCGTTTATCACGCGAAAACCACTTATCCGATTTATGTGTCTTTTTTAAATTCATACATATATTCTTTGGCCAGGTTATATAATAATAATAATAATAATCTATACCTATAATATATATAAAATACAACGTCTCTCTGTCTGTCTGTCTGTCCATTAGTGCGCTTATCCCTCGAGATCCACTTATCCGATTTACGTGATTTTTTAAATTCATACATATGTTCTCTGACCAGGTTATAGATATATATTTTATTACATCTATAATATATATAAAATGTAACGTATCTCCGTTTGTGCGCTTATCACTGGAGAACCACTTATCCGATTTACGTGCTTTTTTTTTAAACATGCTAAACCATTAAATATGGAACAATATCATGTAGCAAAGAATATATATATATATAAAATACAACGTCTCTCTATCTGTCTGTCTGTCCGTTAGTGCGCTTATCACTGGAGAACCACTTATCCGATTTACGTGCTTTTTTGTTAAACATACATATGTTCTCTGGCCAGGTTATAGGATATATTTTATTACGTTAGGTGACATAAGGAATAAGCAGTGACGATAGTAGTGAATCAAGTCGGAGAAAAGTTTGCTAGCGCGTTTTCTTGCAATACACTGCCTAAAGCATTAAATATGGAACAATATCATGTAGCAAAGAATATAATATATATAAAATGCAACGTCTCTCTGTCTGTGTGTCTGTCCGTTAGTGCGCTTATCATCGAGAACCCCTTATCCGATTTACGTGTTTTTTTTTTTAATTCATATATTTGTTCTCTGGCCAGGTTATCTATAATCTTCTATCTAGAATATATATAAAATGCAACGTCTTTCTGTCTGTCCGTTAGTGCGCTTATCACTTGAGAACCACTTATCTGATTTACGTGTTTTTATAAATTTATACATATGTTCTATATAATTCGATATAAGCCTAGATAATGGGAGATAAGGTGAGATAATAGGAGATAAGCAGAGATAAGTCTAGACAATGGGAGTTATGGTGAGATAATAGGAGATAAGGGGAAATAATGGGAGATAAGGAGAAATATTCAGAGATAAGTCGAGATAAGCCTAGATAATGGGAGATAAGGTAAGATAATGGGAGATAAGGAGAAATAATGGGAGATAAGGAGAAATAATGGGAGATGAGCAGAGACAAGCCTAGATAATGGAAATTATGTAGATATAATGGGAGATAAGGAGAAATATTGAGCACAATGGGCACAAGTGACGCTGAACGTTCTGGACGGCCTGTGGAGGTTACGACTCCAGAAATCATTGATCAAATCCATGATATGGTGATGGATGACAGAAGAGTTAAGGTGCGTGAGATTGCTAGTGCTGTGGGCATCTCGACTGAACGGATACCTAATATTTTGCATAAATATTTGGACATGAGAAAGCTATCCGCAAGATGGGTGCCGCGAGTGCTCACGCTTGACCAAAAACGGAATCGTGTGAAGTGTTGCAAGGATGGTTTGCAGCTGTTCCAGAAGAATCCGGAGGACTTTAAGCGTCGTTTCGTCACTGTGGATGAAACATGGATACATTACTATACTCCTGAGACCAAACAACAATCTAAACAATGGGTTACCAAGGGAGAATCTGCACCAAAAAAGGCGAAGACCGTTCCTTCGGCCGGAAAGGTTATGGCGACTGTCTTTTGGGATTCGCAAGGGATAATCCTCATCGACTATCTGGAAAAGGGTAAAACTATTACAGGTGAATATTATTCATCGTTATTGGACCGTTTGAAAACCGAGCTGCAAGAAAAACGCCCGCGATTGGCCCACAAGAAAGTCCTTTTCCATCACGACAACGCACCAGCACACACCTCAGCAGTTGTGGTCGCAAAATTAATGGAAATAGGATTCCAACTCGTTTCACATCCCCCCTATTCTCCAGACTTGGCTCCCTCGGACTACTATTTGTTCCCCAATTTGAAGAAATGGCTGGCGGGACAAACATTTTATTCAAACGAGGAGGTGATTGCAGACACTAATGGATATTTTGCAGACTTGGACAAATCCTATTATTCGGAAGGGATCAACAAACTAGAACATCGTTGGACGAAGTGTATAAGCCTAAAAGGAGACTATGTCGAAAAATAAAAAAGGTTTACCCCAAACACATAAGTAGTTTTTATTTTTGCACGGACTTTTCAAACCAGCCTCGTAGAAGCTACAACCATCCGAAATTTAAAAACTTTTCAGCCTACGTGATATACTGCTTATCTTCCTTCTCTGTTTTTTATTCTTTGGGCCTCTTGGTATTCCAATGCGTGGTTTTACTTTTGTAGTTTGGTTAATTTGAAAATTTCTTATGATACGTTTTACAGTTCATCTATTACATTTTACTTTATTAGCAATAAGAGAGAATGATTTTAGAGGATTTAGTGACTTAACACGCACGATTTTGCATCCTAATTCTTCTTGCAGTTTATGCATTAACAATTACAGTCTTAATTCTGCAATGAATCTCTACTGATCTTATTTAAGAATTCACGTGTTCGACAGTTCTTACATCATTTAAACAATTATAATTAGCCTGCGTTTTGTATTTTATTATAAACTGGATTTGTTTTTGGACAGAGGGTGTATGTCAATGTCGACTTTTCCTTCACACCTTCTAAAATACGCGATAAAATACCAAGCTCCGCTACGAAATTACAAAACTGAAATTAAAGGGTAAATTACAAACTAAAAAAAGCAATCTCGAGCACCGAGTACATTCTCGAGACTTTCAGCAAATAAGGAAAATGTGAAGATTGCGGAAAAACTTCACAGCGCTAAATGTGAAAATCTAGTGGAAAATTCTTGAGAAAATAGGCCACTTACCTGGGAGTAGATGTCAATGTCCTTGTAAGGATTAACTGCTACGAGAATAGATCCTGTATAAGTCTGGAAAATCTCATTAAGGAAAATTTTAACAATTATATTGTCTATTTTAAATTTTCACAGGTTTCGCTTAAAAGAATAGAAAGGATAAATATGTGATATTGTTGCAAAATATTTTACATTGAGCATGTTATTCTAATGTATTGGAAAGCGTTATTATCTTGATTGAGGTGCTATACTAGCGGAGCGTCTATAAGATAACAATTTAACTTTGATATAAATCATTGCAAATTATATTCCCATTGAAAATATACACGCCGAACAGTTATTCTGGCTGGATTAGTACAATTTTGCTGATGGGAAAATTTTGGAAAAAATTCTCACAAGTTTGAGTTGATCTGCCAGCAAATGAATTTCCATACCTTTTTATTATTAGAAAAAGCCGTTCAAGTGCAATTAGTGTTCCGTACTGTGATTGTTTTTAAAATAAAATAAAAACTTTACCTAGGCTGAGTTAATTAGGTCCCTGACATTTTAATATCCAATATGTATTTTCACGTGTTTTCTTAGTCAATAAAGTATAGTAGTTATAACATCTTAGCTACTTAATAGCCAATAAATCAATCTAACTCAATCTACAGTCTAGTAATAAAACTGTAAAACAAATATTTACTACTTAAATATCTATTTAATTATAAACAAATAAAATATAATTATATCTCGGTAAAACACCGACTTATCACTACAGTAATGTACACTTAAAAGTATATTACACAAACCTTCACCATAAGTCAAGAAACATAGTGTTCATGTTCGACCAGAATCAAGTTCTAGCCAACGTATCGAGCTACTATCCGAGCTTGTACAGAGAGGCTATTAAAATCCACAAACACAAACATAATTTCAATAAAAAAGACGAAAGGTTTTATCTTAGCAAAACTTGGACGCCCACATTACGACAAACAAGAACGTTAAGAAACAGGGAAATGTAGCTGGCGCCTGATTGGCCGAGAATCCAAATTGCCACACCTGCTCCGGAATACACAAAACCAGACAGCGCTACGTCGTCGAACACAGTCGACAGTGAACAGTCAAGAAGAAACCTTCGACCACTGCCACACTGCCTTTGAAAATGTTGACTGCAGTGTCAACGAATCGTCAGGAAGTTAATACCTGGAGAGCACGGCCTCAAGTCCCGAAAGGAACCTACATTAATTGAACCTTTCGTGAAAGCCTGCATTCTTCATAGTGTTCATAGTTTTTTTTTATACCAAATAAATGCGCAATGCACTCGGGATAATTTTCGCTTAATCTACACTTTATGAAGAATCTTCAAGAATTGTTTCAAAATTTTTTGATCAGTACTTTTGGAGATAAGGGGAGGAGACAGCTATTTTTGTCAATTTTTTAAAATAATATAAAAAAAGTGTGCGCAACTATTACATCAGATATATTTTTGAACTCGTGTTTTCACAAGCTTTCATTTGACACCCCATTTGATCACCTCAGAATCCTCCTAGCCCCTTACGTCAAAATTTAACTTTTAAAACTACACGGGTCTCATTGGACCAGCAATTCCTATATTTGTGCCAAATTTCAACTTTCTTTGTCAAATAGTTCCGGAGTGTTTTAGACGGACAGACACCGAAGTGATCCCATCTGTACGGAACACTCAAAAGGATAAGATACAGGAATTCACTATTTAATCCTTTTAAACCTCGTACTCAAGAGTAATACTGACGAGTCGTGTTACTATTGTTTACTTATGTACGTAAACTATAAGGGATAATGAGGATGAGGCACAATGAGTATGAAGCATAATGAGCATGAGGCATAAGGAGGATGAGTCGTTGCTCTCGACTTATCCCACTCTCGGTTCTTTTGAGTAAACGTCTAGACATATATGCCTTTTCTAAAGTCGATGTTAAACGATAAAAGTAGATTGTATAAAAGTTGATATTGTAGAAGTAGCTCACATAAATATAGGTATAAGAGCTACTGTTGAAGCTTGTTGCTTACGCGTACGTTACGTAATAGTCTATGTAAGCCATGCCAGCAACTTTTATTTCAACTACTTTTATCATTTAACAGCTACAGCTTACATGGCTACAATTATGTCATAATGATCATTTCGAATGTGATAATGAAAGTGACAAGGGAAGAGCAGGTAGGGGTGCTTTTAATACCTTAACGGTTCGTGCTATCCGATTAAAATAACATCACAAAAACTTTAATAAATTACTACTCTGTAATATAATTGTAATAGCCCAGTCGTCAGAGCCAAATTTTGACGAAAAGCTCTCATTAAATGGCAACAGGCTGCATTTTAGTATAAAGGTAGTTTTTTGGAAGTAGAATACGATAAAAAAAGTTGCTGCTCTAAAGGGTACGCTAAGCCTACAAAATCGAAAATAAAAAGAAAAATTCGGTTTTCGCAAATATCTCGAAAAATAAAACAGATATCGAAAAATTAACAGCACCACGTGAAAGAAAGGGAAATTTTACAAAAATATAGATTATTTTTTTTAGTTTTACCGTGATTTTTAAAAAAAATTTAAAATAAACTGGCAGTTTTAGCCCCTTTAGTTGTAGTGGGAATCATGCTTCCAACCATATTTATGATTAAATTAACGTTTCTGTATACCGCTAAATATTTTGAAATTGGCTATTAAGGGGTTTCTCGGGGTGCTGATTAAGAATCCGATGACAGATTTGAAAAATTCAAAATGACGGATCCAATATGATGGCCAGAGAGTACGCGATTCATTTAATTTCTTCGAGTAATTTAGAATTTTTGTGTTTTTAATAATTGTTTTCTTTGTACCTGGACGTTTAAATGAAATATAAATACGAGGCTGGTTTGAAAAGTCCGTGCAAAGTCCGAGAGATGTTTAGTTAGTAGCATCTCTTGAATGAACGCACACCAAGTTTCAGCCATATTGGTCTATTTCTTTGTGTTTGGCATTCGTGTGAATCAAGGAAGTCGAGTGATTTTCAAGAAATCGACGAAAAAGAATTTCGTGTGGTGATTAAACATTACTTTATGAAAGGCAAAACGCCTCAGGAGACTAAAGAGAAGCTTGATAAACATTATGGTGACTCTGCACCTTCGATTAGAACAGTTTATAAGTGGTTTCAAAATTTTCGGACTGGCCATATGGGCACAAGTGACGCTGAACGTTCTGGACGGCCTGTGGAGGTTACGACTCCAGAAATCATTGATCAAATCCATGGTATGGTGATGGATGACAGAAGAGTTAAGGTGCGTGAGATTGCTAGTGCTGTGGGCATCTCGACTGAACGGGTATATAATATTTTGTATAAACATTTGGACATGAGAAAGCTATCCGCAAGATGGGTGCCGCGATTGCTCACGCTTGACCAAAAACGGAATCGTGTGAAGTGTTGCAAGGATGGTTTGCAACTGCTCCAGAAGAATCCGGAGGACTTTAAGCGTCGTTTCGTCACTGTGGATAAAACATGGATACATTACTATACTCCTGAGACCAAACAACAATCTAAACAATGGGTTACCATGGAGGAATCTGCACCAAAAAAGGCGAAGACCGTTCCTTCGGCCGGAAAGGTTATGGCGACTGTCTTTTGGGATTCGCAAGGGATAATCCTCATCGACTATCTGGAAAAGAGTAAAACTATTACAGGTGAATATTATTCATTGTTATTGGACCGTTTGAAAACCGAGCTGCAAGAAAAGCGCCCGCGATTGGCCCAGAAGAAAGTCCTTTTCCATCACGACAACGCACCAGCACACACCTCAGCAGTTGTGGTCGCAAAATTAATGGAAATAGGATTCCAACTCGTTTCACATCCCCCCTACTCTCCAGACTTGGCTCCCTCGGACTACTATTTGTTCCCCAATTTGAAGAAATGGCTGGCGGGACAAAAATTTTATTCAAACGAGGAGGTGATTGCAGACACTAATGGATATTTTTGCAGACTTGGACAAATCCTATTATTCGGAAGGGATCAACAAACTAGAACATCGTTGGACGAAGTGTATAAGCCTAAAAGGAGACTATGTTGAAAAATAAAAAAGGTTTACCCCAAACACATAAGTAGTTTTTATTTTTGCACGGACTTTTCAAACCAGCCTCGAGTAATTTAGAATTTTTGTGTTTTTAATAATTGTTTTCTTTGTACCTGGACGTTTAAATGAAATATAAATACTTTATACTTAAAGCTTAAACTTTTATCTTTCCTTTCCCACCTTGAAATATTTTTTTTATTTTAAGTTTAAGTTGTATGATTAATAATAACCAAAAAATACGGTTATCAGTTTTAATGATTTTCTAATATCAAGTATACTTTTAACCAAAAAAAAATTGTCCCACTTTTTTTGACCATTTCGTACTGCTTTGAACGTAAAATTGCCGGCGGCACATTACAGCAGGCAAATTTATATGTTTTTAAAACTCAGTTTTTAAATAACACACACAATGTGGGTATTTTTAAGTGTTCTTATATTAAAACTTAAGGTATAATAATAATATATGCAAAAGGGACTTTTTCAATACTTTATTTTATTAAATATTTGTAATTTACTGAATGCCCGTTAAATTCATGCAAACAAAAATTTCGTTTTAATGTTTTACAAATTATAAAGCAACAAAAATAAAAACTATTAGAATCATCGGAAAGCTGAAAGTCTCCTCTTCAAAAAGGTATCTTTTAATTTTTTACACTCTGAAAACAAGTAATATCGATTACCCTTCAAGCGGTGCGCATAGACTTTCAAATTAACCTGTTTGATGCGATGTACTTTTTGAATCACCTATCCGGATTTTTAAAAAATTCTCAGGTTAATAAAAAAAATTTGGAAAAAAGTCTATACGCTGTTTTTTGTAAAATTCCCCGCTCTTTCACGTGGTGCTATTAGTTTTACGGTATCGTTTTTATTTTTCGAGATATTTGTGGGGTAGCGTACATCAAACTTTAGCAAACTTTTTTTTATTGTGTTCTACGTCTAAAAAACTACCTGTGTGCCAAAATGCAGCCTGTTAATATTTAATGAGAGCTCAAAACTCCTGGCAACTGGGCTATAACGATTGTTAGAAAAAGCATAGATATGCCCGATCTAAGAGTGTTCCACAATTACGTCATGGAGTTTTCTGCTTGGTTTTTTAATTTTAATTATGTCGTAAATTAAATCGCATGACAGGACCTGTCAGTGTACGTTAATAAATATACCTGCCTCGCTGTTTGTTTCTCCTAGATCAATCTATTATGACGAAGGTGTAGTTACCTGTACGAGTGTTCTACAATTACATTAAGGGAGTTTGTAATTAAGAAAAATCGCCATTTTACAACACTGTCAACAAAAGAGCGCGGGGAAGATGTTTATAGCAACGAGAATCTGGCAGGATTAACCATACCAATCAATATAAGCAATAGACTTTGGCGGAATTAATTGTCTGTTTTGACTGATACTGTTAATCCCGCCAAATTTTCGTTGCTATAAACATCTTCCCCGCGCTCTTTTGATTACGGCGTTATAAAATTTTGATTTTCCCACGTTCGCCCATGTTAATTTACGTTGATCTAAGAGAAACAAAGGAAAAGGCAGGATTATTTATTTACGCAGGTGGCAATAAAGTTATTTGTCAAAGCAGTTTTTAGTGTTCCGTGCGGAACACTAATGGGATCACTTCGGTGTCCGTCTGTCCCTCTGTTACACCCGATTTTCTCCGAAATTATTTGACACAGAAAGTTGAAAGGACCACCCACAGTTTAAATGGAAATTGGGTTTCGGTGAAATAACTCCAAATTTTGCACAGAAGTAGATCTGAACAAAAGTCTCAATGGGCACAACTCGCGAAAATGCTTCCTGTCCCCGCTATTCACCGAATCAACCCCAATCGAGCCCAAGCGAATCTAATCGATCATTTACTCTCCGATGCTCAAAATAGGATAATAAGCTTACCTAGTAGGTAAGATTGGATTCTCTTTCGGATTACGTTATCAGTTTTTTGTTACAACCCCTCTAAACCTCGAAAAATTCATTTATAAGATCTTATTCATTCATGTGTAAAGCTTTTTTTACCCAAACAGGGGGCTATGGAGTTTTTTAAGTGAGCCGAGCTCAATTTTTTAAACATTAAGGTCTTTAGGCCTTACTACACCTCCACAGGGTTGCAATAAGACTTGTGAAGGGGTTAAATTATAAAATTCATATAAAAGAATCTTTTATTGTTCTATAATAAATACTGTATTTGACTTTTTCACACTACATGATAACTTAGTTGACGCATTACAACTCGATATTTTAAGTGGTGAGATGCTATTTACAATAAAAAGTTGAGCGGTGGAGGGACGTCAGAGATATTTACAAATGAAACTTAAAATACAATTTCTGTTAAAATTGGTTTAAAAATAACATAATTTTCCGCTTCCTTGACTCAGGATCCTAAACAGGACATATAACACGAAATATAAAAACAATCCCTTTAATTTCGTATATTCTTGACTATAAATAATTATGTTTAAAATATGATAAGTACTGAAACAAAAAACTAGGAAACATAATCATAATACTATTGAAACTATACCCATATTAACCACCCCTTCCCTTTCCGTTCCGAGGACGCCGGCAGAAATTGAAAACTATATTTTTCGTAATTTAGGAACACGTGATGTGACGAAGAGAAATGCGAAAATCTCGAAAGGTAATTTTTGCATGAATAAAATACTTCTCTTAACAAGGAAAATAAAAATAAGCAGTAAATCTATATTGATGTTTTCTCGACAAGGAACGGTATACAGTATTATCTATAAAAGCGCAAAATATCAATATGAAGCCGAAATTACTTTTACTACTGTAAGAGTTTAATCTAATCTAATTTATCGGTAGTTACTACGTACCCACTCTACGGTATAAATCGAAAAACTATCAAGATGCGATGGTGGTGTAATGGTCAGCATAGTTGCCTTCCAAGCAGTTGATCCGGGTTCGATTCCCGGCCATCGCACAAACTGTTTTTACCTTTTTTTTTAATTTATCAAAATATTATTTTATTGACGTCTTGCAATCAATAGACCCTTCTATTCTATTGACTCTTGCAATCAATACCACTCTTCTCTATTTAAGATTGCAATCACTATTATCTTATAGGGTTAAAGATAAGTGGTTATTGACAACGTTAAAAATGATGATATGGTAAACTGAAATGACAACTACTTGTGTAACAAACAAAAAAATAATTCCAAATAAAAAAATAATTTAACCGAATAGGCATAAAATTATTAACAAATAAGCTTGAAGAGATAATTATATGATTAGGGTATAGTGTCTGTTATAACATACTTAGTCGAAATACTAACACACAAAAAAATCGGCAAATAAAATGCGTGTGAGACAAAGGGCAGGGTAAGAAAGAACAATATTGGGTGTTACCATCAGAGATGAGATATCCAACATCATTCGACAAACAACAGGTGTAACCGATGTCATCAAGAGAGTCACGATATTGAAATGGAATGGGCTGATTACGTGCCTAGGATAACAGACAGAAGATGGTCAAAGAGATGGCGACCCATACAAGAGGCATCCTAGAACAGAGGACGGCCTCCGACCAGATGGGCAGATGACGTCAGGAGAATTTGTAGTCTGACAAACTTAAAACTTCGTTAATAAGGGAGATTGTTATTCTTAATAAAGAAATTCTTATTTTGTTCCAACCCTGCTCAAGCATTAAATGATAGGTTCCAGTTAAATGTGATTGTTATCTATCAAATTACAGCATTTCTTATGGTAAATAGAGGAAAAGTCTGTCATTTTACGAGTGCGTATGCTTTAGATACCTGAACTAACCTAAACTAAGGCTTTATATTTAATTTCTCCCCTGTACCGTTGCCCATGCTTAAAATAAAAATAACGACAAAGGCATACCAAAATAAGTATTGCAATATCTCTCTAATGTTGCTGGTTAGTCAATCAGTATATTATTTGTAAAGGTAAATACAGATTACTAATAATTCAGTTAGTCATTTTGAGTGTAATTTTACACCCATAACTTTTAAGTGCCTAATACGAATTGCTTTTTGTGGAAGATGATACTATACAACTGTTTTGTTTATAAAGAAAACGAGGGACAAAAATTGTTCTGGTGCATTAAAAAATGAAAAAATATTATATCTTGTTTACAAGGAGAAGGGTGTAACACACACACAAAAGAATAATGGGTTTGTTCCAAAAATAAAAAGGTCAAGTTAAAATTATATTTAATTAATTTAAAAGGTATACAATGAAAGATATTTCTGGATAAAATATCAACAGCTGTTTTGTGTCGTAATGTAGTTACCTGATTTAATTTTATCGTTTTGGAACGCAACTTCCGCTTTAGGTATATATGCAATATTTTATTTTTTTTTTGCTAGCAATTTGTTTAAATGATTAGAAACTAAGTATGTTTCCTAATGTAGAACCAGATTAATACCATGCAATTTTCAATTAAAATACTAGTAGTATAACTGTGAATTGAGCCCAAAGGTTTCTACGAATAAAAAATCGGACAAGAGAAAGTCGGACTTGAGCAATTAGTGTTCCTTACGGCTTTTAAAATAAAATAACCGGTCAAGTGCAAGTTGAAATTGTGCAATTAGTGTTCCGTACGTTGATTGCTTTTAAAATAAAAAATTTTGTTACAGATGTATAAAATGATCAGTGACTTCACAAAAACACACCCCAAATGAGTTTTCAACAAAGTTTGTTTCCAATCTTTACTGAAATCTGATGACCTTGAAATTTTTGTTTTTTTTTTACATACCAGAAAAATTATTAAAGGTAATTCACTCGTGATAATTTTCGTTCAATCTACACCCCGTGGAGAATATTCCGGAATTTTTTTCAACATTTTTTGATAAGTACTTTTCGAGATAAGGCGCGGCGGGACAGCGATTTTTCGTGATTTTTTAAAAATAATACAAAGAAAAGTGTGCGCAAGTATTACATTATGTATATATATATATATATATATATATATATATATATATATATATATATATATATATATATATAATACTCGTGTTTTCACAAGCTTTCATTTGACAGCACACTCGATGACCTAGTAAAAAAATTCTTTTTTCACTTCCGATTTCACCACCCAAAACTAACCCTTTAAGTCAAAATTTAACTTTCGAAACTACATGGCTCTTATGAGGACACCAAATCCTATTATTACCAAATTTCAATTTTCTATGACAAATAGTTTCGGAGAAAATCGGGTGTGGCAGACAGACAGACGGACAGACAGACAGACGGACGGATGGATACCGAAGTCATCTTATAAGTGTTCAGTACGGAACACTAAAAACTATAAAATGTCGATATAGTTGAGCTGTAGATAAGAAATATGAAAATTAAACTAAATAAAACAACAAAATCAATATATTTCAGTAAAGCAATTCACCGTCCACCTTGAACAAAAGTCAAAATAGCTTATTAAGAAATTGATTAGCACTCGGAAATCAAAGATTTCTTTCGGAAAGCGCTAAATTGGAAGAATAACACCAACAAATTAATCTCTAAAGCAAATTCTCAAATTCGTGCAATTTATTCTTTGTTAAATTCCAAAGACATCAAGTTTAAAATTATCTAAAATAACTATATCAGATCTTCATGGGCTGTCGTATCGTACGAGGGTGTCAAAACAGTGGATTGGCGAAAGTGAAAGTGCATCGAAAAAAGTGAATCCTGCTACTCAAAGGGTATCATTATGATTGACTATTTAAAAAAAGGGCGAAAAAGTGATTTATTACATAACGGTATTGGACCATTTGCATAGTAAATTGAAGCAGAAACAACCAAGATTACCGCACAAAAAAGGGTTTCTTTATCAAGATAGTGCGTCTGCTGACACATCAGCCGTTGTAATGGCAAAAGTGGACGAGCTGGGCTTCGAAATATATAATTCCCTACCTGCCCTATTCCTCAGATTTGGCCCCAAGTGATTTGTTTTGTTTCCTAATCCCAAAAATTGGTTTGGGGGCAAGAAATTTTCATCGCATGAAGAGGTTATCTGTGCTGTATACGGGTATTATGAACAGTTGGAAGCAATTTTTTTTCTGAGGGAATAAAAAAAATTGTAATGTCGCTGGACCAAATATATTAAGGTCAATAAAGATTATATTGAGAAACACATTCTTGTTTTTGCAAAGACCTTTCAATCCACCCTCGTATGGTGTTTTAACCCTGGTGCACTATAAATAGAACGGATCCTAAAAGATCACAAATCATCCAAAATAAAGTGCTAAAAATCATCCTTCACGCTCCAAAATTTACTCTAACAAGAATCAATAACAGTACGAGGGTTGTATGAAAAGTACCTGATCTCGGCCTGAGATGGTGCTACTATTATTTAAAAAATTTTATTTTTCGTAAACATAACCTTTTTTAGTTTATGAGTAGCAGAAATAAAACAACTTTTGTGATTTTACAACAATGGGAAAAATTGAATATCGAGCAGTGATAAAATATTTGTTTTTGCAAAAGAAAACGAATGATGAGATAAAAGTGAAACTCAACGAAGTTTATGGGGACTTTGCACCTTCGCTATCGACCATTGGACAGCTAAATTCAAACGCGACCGTACAAGCATTTTTGATGAAGAACATCCAGGCCGTCCAAATGAGGTTACCACATCAGAAATGATTGAAAAAATGCACGATATAGTGATAAATGATCGGAGAGTGAAAGTGCATGAGATTGCTGAGACTGTAAGCATCGCAACTGAAGGTTGCAGAACATTTTAATAACTCATTTAGATATGAAAAAGCTTTCTGCAAGATGGGGGTCGTGCCGCGATTGCCCAGAACTGACAATAAACAGGCAACTTCAAAAGAATGTTTGGCGATGTTAAAGCGTAATCGGAATGATTTTTAGCGTCGATTCAAAACTGATGATGAAACATGGATTTATCACAGTACACCAGAGACCAAAGAACATTCCAAACAGTGAATTTTCTATGGCGAACCGAAGCCAAAGAATGCCAAAGCGACTTTATCGGCCAAAAAAGTCATGGTCACAGTGACTTCGGATACACACGGTATAACCTTGAAAAGGGCAAAATGATTAATGGAGAATATTATGTCGTGATTGGATCGTTTCAACCATGCTGTGAAAGCAAAAACGACCGTATTTGGCCAAGAAAAAAAATCTGATGATGTAATCTTTACCAAAGCAGATAAAGGTAACAGTAATAGTAATAGACAAAATCGAATATATTAATAAAACGTTAGATTTTTTCAAAACAGGAAATTACGAAATTTTAAATAAAGATTCAACAAATGTCTTTCAAAAAGAAATAAAACATTAAATTGAACAGGCTAAAGGTATCATTCACGATAAAGATAAATTTAAATTGATAAATATGAATCCCCAATCCCACAACTTTATTCACTCATAAAACTACACAAACCTGACCACCCAAGCAGACCAGTTGTAACCTATATGGCGGCTCCAGCTTATAAGACGTCATCCTTTTTAACTGATTTAATCAAATATCATAGCAAATTTGAACCTAAATACAGTATCAAAAACTCATAGGAATTCGTGGATCAAGTTATAACAATACCAGATAATTCTAAATTAGTTTCTTTCAATGTCAAAAATTTATTTCCAAGTGTTCCCCCAGACGAAACAATAATTTTAATAGAGAACCTATTAACAAAAAACAAAGTTAATGAAGTTATAAAAATGGACATAATTAATTTATTAAGAACTTGCCTAAGACAAAATTATTTTTCATTTAACAATAAATTCTACATTAGTAAGGAAGGGTTAATTATGGGGAGTCCATTAAGCCTATTACTTGCCGAAATTTTCATGGACAGTATTGAAACAATGATATTTAACAAACATAATAACAATAGTAATAATTGTCTGTACTGGTATCGATACGTAGATGATATAATTGTATGTTTTACAGGTACGGACAGACAATTAATTCACTTTTTACAGTACATTAATTGTTTACATAGAAATATCAGTTTTACCATAGAAAAAGAAGTCGAAGGGAAAATCAACTTCCTAGACTTAACAATCAGTAAAACCAGGAAAAAACATGAATTTGCAATATATCACAAACCTTGTTATACAGATACCACAATTCACAATAGTTCTCACCACCCCAACCATCATAAATCCCCTTATCAGAAGACTGAATTTTACTAAAGAATTAAACTACATAAAACAAATCGCCGTTAACAACGGTTAGTCAGTTACCTTAATCGATAACATCGTTAGGAAAAAACTTAGAAGCAAGGCAATCTCAGAAATATAACTATGTTTTAAGGACATTTTAACCTATTTCGGCAAACCAAGAGAAAAACTGGGAAAAATTTTTAAATCAAAAAAATATCAACATAGCTTACAAGACAAACAATACTATACGGAAATATCTCAAAAACTACAAACCGCAAATCAATAAGGATAATAAATCAGGGGTATATCATTTAACATGTGGGTCATGTCCTAAAACATACAAAGGACAACCTGGACGTACATTTATACAAAGAATTACAGAACACGAAAAAAGTTTTATCCATAGAAAGTCTAATTCAACATATCCTAATCATCTTTTAACAGAGAATCACACGTTTAATAAATATTTCAAAATTTTACATACCCAACAAAAAGGTTTAAAACTAAACCTTTTAGAGACAATGCAAATAAATCGATTAAGGACTACATGTACTTTGCTCAACGACCAGGTAGCTTTAAACAATTCGCCATTATTGAATTTATTCTCCTAATTCCATGTCTGTGTGGGTTTTCCTATACTATCAATATAATTTAAATAGGTGTAATATTATAATTAAGAAATTGTAAACATTAAACCTAACTTGAAAGTGTAAAATGTAGATCCGAAGAAGCTGCATCGACAGCGAAACGCGTCATCACAATTATAAATAAACCTGTGGAAATTGACTAAAAACAGTCTTTAATTATATATTTAAAAATTCTCTTTCGTCAAGATAATGCTCACGTGCACACTTATGTCATCACTATTGCAAAGTTCCATGAGTCAGGATACGAATTGCTTCCACATTCACCATATTCGCCAGATTTAGCTCCCAGCGAATGTTTCCTATTTCTGAATATGAAAAAATGGCTCGGTGGAACAAAATTTGGCTCAATCGATGAGGTAATTGCTGAAACAAAAGCCTATTTTGAAGGGTTGGAGAAATCGTATTTTTTAGATGGGATACAAAGATAGAAAAACGTCGTACTAAGTGTATCGAGCTAAAAGGAGACTATGTTGACAAATAAAATAACTTTTACACGTAAAAATGCTCTTTTCTTGTCAACGCCAGATACTTATCATACAACCCTCGTAATTTAAATATAGAGACATATATCTCGGACGACGTTCAAAATTTTTCAAATCGGACTATTAAACAACTCTTCTAACAAACAGAAGTAAAACGTCATTGCCCTGATTTTAAAATCACAGAAGATCCCATGGAAAGGCTTTCATTTATACGGGCAAACAAGAAGTTAAAAAAAAAATTACTAGTGCCACTGACAAACCCAAACATATTATATCTTTTTTTTTCAAATTATAACATCAACAAGAAAAAGGGTGTAACACACACATAAAGAATAATGGGTTTGTTGCAAAAATAAAAAGGTCAAGTTAAACTATACTTAATTAATTTAAAAGGTACACAATGGGAAAGATATTTCTGGATAAAATGCCAACAGCTGTTTCATTTAGAGGCCAAACAATGAAATTACTTTATTTAATTTTATCATTTTGGGACGCAACATCCGCTTGGCTTATATGACAATATGCATTAATTTGTTTTTGCTAATAATTTGTTCAAATAACACAGGGCGACAAAATTGGACGAAACTTCAGACCCTGAGCCCAGAGTATACTTTCCCAAAGATACTAGGTGCGCTCAATCCGAATCTGACCTAAAAATTGTTCCATCAAAACAATGCAAAAAACACACACCTATATTCAGGATTACCAGATGTACAAGTATGAAACGCGGATTTTTTTTCTGAAAAAACAGGTTAAATTCGGAAGAATGATAATAAGTGCTTTATTCAAAGTATGCTCTATCGCTTGTTATACATTTTTCCCATCTTTCGGGCAATTTGTGAATACCACGCCAGTAAAAATCTTCCCTTTTGCTGAGAACCATTCATCGAGCCATTTTTTTCACATCCTCGTACGAACCAAAGCGCTGCTCAGCAAGTGCGTCACCCATCGATACAAACAAGTGGTAATCGGAAGGAGCCAAGTCTGGTGAGTAATCTGCATGGGGTAGAACTTCCCAGCTGAGTGTTTCCAACGTGTCGCGAACTGGTTTTGCCGTATGTGATGGAGCATTGTCATGAAGAAAAATGACTTTGTGTCGCCTCTTTCGGTATTCTGGCCTTTTTTCAAGCAGCGAACGGTTCAAATCGGTCAATTGTTGTTGGTAACGTTTAGTATTAACCGTTTCCCCAGGTTTTAACAGCTCATAATAGACCACGCCCCTCTGGTCCCACCAAACACAGAGCATCGTCTTTGTGCCAAAGCGATTCGGTCTTGCGGTCGATGTGGATGGTTCCACTTTTCATCCCCTGTAACTATACGATACAAAAACGACTTCCTTTTGACCGAGCGAGCAAAATGTCACACATGTTTTTACGCTTTTCCATTTGCCTGTGGTTCAACTCATGTAGTACCCATCTAACGGTCTTCTGAATCTTTCCCATCTCTCGTAGCCGATTGGAAACAGCTTGTTGACTAACGCCTAATTGCGCGCGAGTTGTTTTTGTGTTTGCGAATCATCTTCGTCCAACAATTCCACGTTCTTTTTCTGCAACATCGAAGTCACCACTTTTGAAACGCCGAAACCATCGTTCACACGTATCTTGCGATGGAGCATGTTCACCATAAGCTTCTCGAAGTAATCGGTATGATTCAACAGCAGTTTTCTTCAAATGAAAACAAAAAATTAATGCTGTCCCGCGAATGCTCTTTGTTCGGTATAAATTTCGACATACTGAACACAACAACACAAGACTATGCACACACTTTTAAAATTTATCACTCGTGTGCGTCTGACGCTTGTTGAGGACACAACAAGATGGCGCAGTGTCAAATCTTTATAGCACAAACTGCATTGGTGCACCATCTGTTGTCTGAAATCCGCATTTCATACTTGTACACCTGGTATATTACACCGCCAATTAATTTTTCTTCACAAAATTCGTTATGGCATACTCTTCCCCATCAAAATGCATTTTGAATTTTTCAGATATCTTATTTCTTCTCGGAGAAATCATCTTTTTAGTAGCAACATGGTGTCCCATTTTAATGTATCAGGTTTCTTAATTTTTTTATGTCAATTTTTAGTAAAAAAAGTTTCAGACAAAAGTTGAAGAATTTTGAAGGGGCAATAAAATTACATAATTGTGGTGACCTTGGAAGATCATTTTAAAGGTCATTTCAAGTTTAAGTGTGATTTTTTAAATGGGAACCCATATTTAGTGTTCCGTACGGAACACTTATAAGATCACTTCGGTGTCCGTCTGTCTGTCACACCTGATTTTCTCCGAAACCATTTGACATAGAAAGTTGAAATTTGGCACTAATATGATGGCCTCCTCAGAGCTGTGTAGTTTTGAAAGTTAAATTTTGACTTAAGTGGTTAGTTTTGGGGGGTGAAACGGGAAGTGAAAAAAATTTTTTTACCAGGACATCGAATGTGATGTCAAATGAGAGCTTGTAAAAAGACGAGTTCAAAAATATATATAATGTAATACTTGCGCACAATGCTCTTTGTATTATATTTAAAAAGTGCGGAAAATCGCGGTCCCCCACCTTATGTCGAAAAGTACTGATCAAAAAATTTTGAAAAAGTTCTGGAATATTCTCTACAGGGTGTAGATTGAACGAAAATTATGACGAGTGCATTATCTTTAATAATTCATCTGGTATATAAAAAAAAACAAAAATTTCAAGGTCATCAGTTTTCACTAAAGATGGGAAAAAAACTTTGTTGAAAAATCATTTGAGATGTATTTTGTGAAAATGTCACTGATTATTTTATACTTCCGTAGCGAAAATTTTTATTTTAAAAGCAATCAACGTACGGAACACTAATTGCGCTTGACCGGTTATTTTATGACGGCATCATGTTTCTCTAGCAAAAATATACAACTTTTGTTCAAACAATTCTTCTCGATAATACTCCGTTCTTCAATACTTTAACTATACAAGACATTACATTCTTAAACCCCAAACAAGAATAAAGGCAAATGAACCTCAGGCGTCGAGTGAAAATTGATAAAAGATATTACATTCTTAAATTCTAAAAGAATCAAAATTTAACACAACAGAAAGGCAAACGTAACAGACTCCTAACAAAATTGGTATGGTTGTAACGAAAACGCCAGACGAATTAATTTCAACGGACGATTTCTCCGAGAAGAAATAAAATGTCTGAAAAATTCAAAATGCACTGTAGTACTTTCAGATGCCGTAACGAGTTTTGTGGAGAAAAATTAATTCGCAGTGTAGGATATTTTGAAAACCTGATGTAATGGAGTAATTCTGATTTTGAGCAATACCTTCGAAAAAGTCTGGTCTCAGGGTTTGAAAAATGTTGGCCGGTGTAATTAGAGGCTAAGTATGTTCTTTTAGTTTACAACAAAAAGAATACCGTCCAATTTGCAAATAAGGCACCAGCCCACATAACTACGAATTGAGTTTAGAATGCCCTACAAATAAAAGAAAGAAAACGGACGCGTTATTTTCGATAGCGCTGAACTTTCTTAAAATTACAATGATACCTTGAAAATATCCTTTTACCATATTTATCATGAAACGTGTCTTTTTAAACTTGTTTACTACGAAAGTGAAGTGTCTCTTAAAAAGAATAAGGCCGTAACTGCTTTCCAGAAAGTACATTATAGTGACGAAGAAAATCAGAATGGAAAAATCCTGTTAACCTTCTTTACTTAGTTTGAAGCCAATACCTAGACCTTTTAATACCTACTTAATAGTCTGTAAGTCAAAAGAAAGTACGTGCTATACAATTTGTAATATAAAAAGTTTGTCGTCGTGATGTGAACTCAATATTCCAAGCATACCCTCAGCTGGGATCGTTCAAACTACAGACCGACACAATTCTTGGCAAGGACAATCCGACAGTTTAGTAACAATCACCGCTAGGCAGTGTAATTACTAAGGGTCGGTTAACCTGCATTACAGAAAATATAGCTACGGCTACAGAAAGACAAACAGGTGGAACAAAACGTTGCCGCAAAACGCAGTCGACCGATTACCGTGGGAGGATGAGAATGTTGCGAGATTAAGCACAAATATAGGAATACAAAGCAAACAAAATTTTTCCATAATCGCCAAATATATTTTAAATATAGACTACGTATGTCATTCATACAATTATTACCTGCTAAATCAATCATCCATTTAAGTTTCAATGAGTAGCGTAACACTCGTAACAGGTAAAAAACATTGAACTAAATTTCAATCCTAAACGATGTCTTAGCATGTTCTGACCATCAGTAAAAAAGATACTTTATTCTGCGTCCATGGCCACGCCGAAATAGAACTGAGTGGTGAATTTTTGTTTTATAGTAAATCCCAAGATATAAGATCCTGCCTTTTTGCATTTTCAATGAGGCAATAAACGACCCTATTAAGGTTTTGTGTATAGTTGCCAAGTATTACGGTAAACGTATTTTCATTTTACCTGCTTTGTATACCGCCCTCACTTGCACGTGCAATCATATTGGATCTATTTTTACCTATATATTTACTACCTGGTAACCCGGTTTGGAGCCCTTTAAGTATTTGATAATATAGGCCTAATGACCACAGGTCCCCATTAAGATTCGAAAGATACTTTTTATTATTTTTATTTTTAGTTTTACCCACAACTTACAACGTAACGCTTCTATTTTAATTATGTGGCGTCCGTGGGAAAATTGCAATAGTGGCTATCGCAAGAGAAAACATTTATCACTTGACGCTAAACAAATAGTGAAAAATGTTTACGACAGTTTGGTAAAAAAAAATTTGAATAAACAAAGTGCTTTGCAAGAAACCAGTGAACTAACAAAAACCCCAATTTCTACGATTAAGGGTATTGTAGGAAAACCATTACTCAGGAACAGGAAAAACGGAAAGATTTTCAAATGCATCATGTAGACGATTGTGAAAAAAACATCATTTCATCATCAGGAGAAAAATATATTCTATGTATGAAGAGCAGTTGGTGTCGACACTAGGCAAAATAAAATAAAAAAAATGACTGGTTCAGGACGGGACCAATATACATTGTGGACGATCAACCTTTCACAGAATTCTCTTAAGAATGGGATTCACGTTCTGAAAAATAAACAAAAGGTAAGCAGTGATGAAGTCACAAAGATTGCGAATCTTGCGACATACTTATTTACAAGAAATTAAAAAGTATCGATCAGAGAATTAGCCAATTTTGACCTTGACGAAACATGGTTTGATACCCATGACATTGTGCAAAAAGGGTGGGTTGACAGCAGTACAAAATGTCAGACCAACACACCTGCAAATGAAGGTAAACCAATAACCATTTTGCATGCTGGATCTGAAAAGGGCTGGGTTTCAAATTGTCTATTATTATCTGCAAAAAACATAAAAGATACTAGTTTGAACTATCACGAAGACACGACCGCAGAACTTTTTGAAAATTGGTTTCAAAACTCCCTTTTGCCAAATGTTCCCGAATAGAGTGTTATACTTATGGACAATGCAAGTTACCATAGTCACCTACTAAATAAAGTTTCTAATGCAGCCAATACCAAATCGGAAATACAGGAATATATGTTAGAAAATGACATTTATTTTGACTTCAGTGAGTGGAGTGATCTTTTGGAAGTTTTGAAAGACTATAAATTGAAAAAGAAATATGTTTGTGATAGTATGGCTGAGAAAATGGGACACACTGTTTTGCGGCTTCCTCCGTATTACTGTGTGTTTAATCCAATTGAACATATTTGGCACCAAGTTAAATCAAAAATAAGGGCACAAAATGTTTCTCCTACTTTAAGCGTGTCAGTAGTTGAATTAGTAAAAAAAGTTATAAATGATATACCTTGTGAAAGCTGGAAGAATTCCATTCAGCACGTTGTTAAAGGTGAAAATTCATATATTTATGTAAATAATATAAAACCACTGATATTTACCTCAGCTGATGACAGTGATAGTGAAACCGAATTAGGCTTAAGTTAAAATATATTTTTATTTATACAATATGTCCCCTCTTGTAAACTCCATTCATTCAAACTGTATATTTGTACTTCTTATCCATTTGTTTTTCACATACATCTATAAATAAACATCTCCAAAAACACTTATAATTTTATTTATTTGCATTAATGAATAAAATTCTTAAGTCCATTTATGCAACCTATAATAAACAAAAGGTCAGAATTTTCATATTGCCCACTTAAAACGGCAAAAATCAGAATCTTATATTTTGGGACAGCCTATACAAACCGCTTTAGACACCGTAGAAGTATTGCTACTTTTGTTTATTAATTATAATAACTGGTTATATACCATATAACTTACTAAAATACAAAGTTAGAAAATATTCAGCTGCTAATGATACATATATTATTTACTTTTTTCTTTATTAGCTAAAACTTCATCAGATTAGACTTTATTTGATTTTGTGAAAGCTGGTGAAACAAGGAATCTTAAATTTTGGAAGTCTGACAACACTCTAGTACCTAATCAGTTCTAGCTGATGTAATCAATCCTGATCGCAGTTTAATGTGAATATGTAATGGCTTGATGATCACACATCTCTTTGGGGTGATGATGTGATATCAGATTTTGAATCATATTAAAACGCAATCAAATTGCAAAATTTTTTTTCCTTCTTCGAAATAAACTTGTAGCATTAAAGAACCAGTATAAATCATATTTATTTATTACTCAGTATATATCACTCCTATACTAAACACTTTATTTTTGCACTCGACGCGCGTTTTGCTAACCATGTTAGGTTCATCAGGAGCAATGACTGACTGATGATAGTCAATCATCGCTCCTGATGAAGCTGACATGGTTACCGAAACGCGCGGCAAGCGTAAAAATAAACTGTTTGGTGTAGTGGTGATATATACTGAGTAATTAATAAAAATGATTTATACTGGTTCTTCAATGATACAAGTTTATTTCGGAGAAAGGAAATTTTGCCAAAGATTCCACATTCCCAACATTATTTATTACAAATTGAAACTCAATTGGGGATATAGTAAACGATCTATAAGTCAGTTTTAG
>CM032446.1:212210810-212257197 GCA_019049505.1 Pachyrhynchus sulphureomaculatus
ACCATTGGACGTGTAACAAGACAATAGAAATTTTGAAACATTAGTCCAGGACGGGATTTTGAACTAGTTTTTTTACAGATATAGACTATATTTGGCAAAATAACTTTATTTATTAATAAATGTAACTAGGTAAAAATAATGCCCTTACAACACCCCGAATAGAGCGAGTTTGATGTTTTTTTTTCGGTTTTCAAATTTTACGACTTTGGATTCATCTTCATTTTATACTCGGGAAGCGCTTCTTACATTTGGAGTTAGATATTCCGGAACTTTCTGACGTTTTTGAGTTAAAAGAGTCATGTAGTCTACAAATCTCAGCTCCGTTTTATCAACTTCCTCACGTTTCTTTGACTCTTAACCTTATTGTAGTAATACCAATTGTGCTTACAATAATACTAAACAAATAACAATCAACTAAGTGCCTGTCAGTTACATCGTCCAAACGCCATTAATCAATTACTCGTCGCGTCAATTTGCTCCGTTTCTTAAAAGCATAATGACCGGAGGGTTAACCGAAAATTAATAATCACGTTAAAGTTTTGTAATTAACCAACTGACGTGATGGTTTAATAAAACTGGGAAAATATTAAAGGCAAAATTTATATTAAGTTTTCGAAAATTTTGATTTTCCAAAATTTCCATTCGAAAATAGACCCGAAATAACGATATAATCTTAAATAATTTTAAAGTTTGCTCATGTTGTAAGGAAACTAGTGAGAAAACATAATTTTTCAATTCATGTTGTACTTTCTACAGAATAGTTTAAGTTGAATATACGAGGGTGAATTAAGAAGCCTGACTAATAGTAAGAGTGATTCTTGTAAAGATTGTGTTCAAAATTTTAAACAGATGCAATGCGCAGTTGTTAGTAACTATCGTAGTGATAAAACATTTTTATTTAAAAAAGTGGACTACGGTCCAAATAGAAACTGAACCGAAGGAAGTTTGTGGGGGGTATACACCAGCACTCAAGGTTAATTTATTACTGGATAAATGAATTTAAACGTGGTCGTACAAGCACTACAGATGCTGTACAGGGTGAGTCAACGATATAGTAAAGTTGATTATCTCATTTGTTTCGGAAATGACGAAAAAATGTTAAATACAATAGTTTTAGGGAATGTTAAGGTGCATAGTTTAAAATTATTTATTAGAAAAACTTCTAGGTTTATGTATATAACATTATTAATAAAAAAAATTTATAACATTTTACGCAAAAATTAAAAATAAATTAGAAAATAGGATGTTCCATTTTAAAAAAACATATGTTATATCGGCAACACTTTTTTGAAGTACCCTGTATACTCAACAATAATTTTAAATTAACATTCCCTAAAACTATTGTATTTAACATTTTTTCGTTATTCTCGAAACAAATGAGATAATGAACTTAGTATTTCATAGTTGACTCACCCTGTACATTCAGGACGCCTGATTTGGATTTCTTCTAAAGAAATGGTCGATAAAATTCGGTATCGGTGATGGAACGTGGTCGCATTGCTTCGTGATATTACTGAGACGGTAGGCATCTCATAGGAACAGGTGCATAATATCCTGAAACAGCTGAGTGTGCGATGGGTGCTGCGACTCCAGACCAAAAGCCCACGAAGAAGGACATTTCAAGATTGCGTTTAGAGAAGTAGCAGCGTAATACGAAGGAACTCTGGCATTGTTTTGTGACTGTAGACGAAACGTGGATCCAGCATTACATCCTGGGGACAAAACAATAGTCAAAACAATGGGTTGACGAAGGTGAAGGTGTACCGAGGAAAGTTTTATCGGCGGAAAAAGTGATGGCAACTGTTTTTGGGACTCACAGGGTATCATCATGATTGACTATTTGGAAAAGAACAAAATAGTGACTGGCTTTTACTGCGCTTACGTTAATAAAGCATTCGCATAGTGAGTTGAAGCAGAAGTGACCAAAAAGTGTTCCTTCACCAGGACAATGCGTCTGCTCACACATCGGCTGTTGCAACGGCACAAATGCACCAACTGGGCCTCGAAATAGTTCCCCATCCACCCCATTCTCCAGATTTGGTCCTAAGTGACTTTTTTTTTGTTTTCTTACCTCAAAAATTGGCCTGGAGGGAAAAAAATTTCGTCGAATAAAGAGGTTATCCATGCTGTAAACGAATATTATACACAGTTCGAAATATTTTTTTTTCTAAGGGAATAAAAAAAATTGGAATGTCGTTGGACCAACTGTATTGAGTTCAATGGAGATTATGTTGAGAAATTTGTTTACCTTGTTTTTTTTCCAATTCTTCTTCGTAAGTATGTCATTAAAATGTGATAAGGCTTACTTTTTTAAAATATAGTCAGTAATCTCAGATCCGACAACATTTTGATTTGTTTTATACGCATTGAGTTCTTTTTAAGATATCTAAACGGACTTTGACAGAAAGGACAAGGAGATGGTATCCTTCCTTGGCTCTGCTGAGATTAATCCTGTTACAAAAGTTCAAAATTATGACAACAATTTTTAAAACTTATTATGAACATTATCAGAGCACAAATTACACTTAGCATATATATAATATATATAAAATGCAACGTCTCTCTGTCTGTCTGTACTTTTTTTTTTAAACATACATATGTTCTCTGGCCAGGTTATAGGCTATATTTTATTACGATAGGTAGCATAAGGAATGAGTAGTGACGTAAAATAGTGAATGCTGTCGGAAAAAAGTTGGCCGCTAGCGCGTTGCCTTGCAATACACCGCCTAAACCATTAAATATGGAACAATATTATGTAGCAGAGAATATTTATAATCTATAATCTATAATATATATAAAATGCAATGTCTCTCTGTCTGTCTGTCTGTCCATTAGTGTGTTTATCACGCGAAAACCACTTATCCGATTTATGTGTCTGTTTTTTAAATTCATACATATATTCTTTGGCCAGGTTACATAATAATAATAATAATCTATATCTATAATATATATAAAATGCAACGTCTCTCTGTCTGTCTGTCTGTCCATTAGTGCGCTTATCCCTCGAGATCCACTTAACCGATTTACGTGATTTTTTAAATTACATATGTTCTCTGACCAGGTTATAGATATATATTTTATTACATCTATAATATATAAAATGTAACGTATATCTGTTTGTTTGTCCGTTTGTGCGCTTATCACTGCAGAACCATCCGATTTACGTGCTTTTTTTTTAAACATGCTAAACCATTAAATATGGAACAATATCATGTAGCAAAGACTATCTATAAATATATATAGAATGCAACGTCTCTCTGTCTGTCCGTTAGTGCGCTTATCACTGGAGAACCACTTAGCCGATTTACGTGCTTTTTTTTAAACATACATATGTTCTCTGGCCAGGTTATAGGATATATTTTATTCCGTTAGGTGACATAAGGAATAAGCAGTGACGATAATAGTGAATCAAGTAGGAGAAAAAGTTTGCCGCTAGCGCGTTCTCTGGCAATACACGCCTAAAGCATTAAATATGGAACAATATCATGTAGCAAAGAATATAATATATATAAAATGCAACGTCTCTCTGTCTGTGTGTCTGTCCGTTAGTGCGCTTATCACTCGAGAACCCCTTATCCGATTTACGTGTTTTTTTTTTAATTCATACATTTGTTCTCTGGCCAGGTTATCTATAATCTTCTATCTAGAATATATATAAAATGCAACGTCTTTCTGCCTGTCTGTCTGTCCGTTAGTGCGCTTATCACTTGAGAACCACTTATCCGATTTACGTGTTTTTATAAATTTAAATATATGTTCTATATAATTCGATATAAGCCTAGATAATGGAAGATAAGGAGAAATAATGGGAGATAAGCCGAGATAAGGCTCGATAATGGGAGATAAGGTGAGTTAATGGGAGATAAATATAAATAATGAGAGATAAGGAGAAATAATGGGAGATAAGCAAAGATAAGTCTAGATAATGGGAGTTATGGTGAGATAATGGGAGATAAGAAGAAATAATGGGAGATAAGGAGAAATATTGAGAGCTAACTCGAGATAAGCCTAGATAATGGGAGATAAGGTGAGATAATGGGAGATAAGGAGAAATAATGGGAGATAAGGAGAAATAATGGGAGATAAGGAGAAATAATGGGAGATAAGGAGAAATAATGGGAGATGAGCAGAATTAAGGCTAGATAATCGAAATTATGTAGAGATAATGGGAGATAAGGAGAAATATTGAGAGATAAGGGGAAATAATGGGAGATATTTTATTACGTTGGGCAAATTAAGGAATAAGCAGTGACGATAGTGGTGAATCAAGTCCACGCGAGCGGAGCCGCGGGCCCAGCTAGTTATTAATATGATGAGATACTTTACGTATGGTTACTGAGGTTAACAGTTTTGGCACTAACAGATTAAATTAAAGATATAAATATTTTCTAATAAAAAGTCATATAGAGCTCACTATTATTTGTTAAAACCCAGTAGAATTAATCTAAATTCAAATACACAGAATTATGACGGTACCGATGCTGTATCTTTCTAGGTTGTTTTGTTGACAAGTACTTAGGTTAAGTGTTGCTTCCGGAAATATATGATATTGCGTATAATGCAACTAGGAACTAAGAAGTGTTCATCTGATATTTTAAGTTTTAACTTTTAAGACTAACCTTTTCTAGCTGCTGTATCTACAAGTTTTGTAAATAACTTAAACAAATGAGATAGCTTATTGGTGTTGCTATAAATTTAGTTTCGTGTTGTGTTCATTGTTAAAATGTTAACTCCAAACTGATAAACTGGGCGTTAGAAGCTGCCCCATCGCATTATGTAGGTATATTTATATAATTCTTTTTATCTTGATATCCAAATAGTGAAGCGATTATCTTTTAATAAACTCTGTGCCAATAATATTAAAACAAACATTTTAAACTCTTAAATTCAGTCGAGTTGCTCATATTTTAAGCAGTAGAAAAGGAACAAATTATGTGCTATTTAATTACATAATCAAGGATGCCCGACATTGTCTTCCGACAGCGTATCATAAAACGTATATTAATGAAGATAGACACCAAAAAAGCTTCTGGAGTTGACGGAATATCTGCCATAGTACTCAAAAACTGCACTAGAGAACAAACACCACTTTTCAACATATCCTACAGAAAGGGAATATTTGCTTCCTACTGGAAATATGCCACAGTTCAGCCGATACCCAAAAAAGGCAAGAAGATCTTGCCAAACAACTACCAACCAGTCGCCCTGGTTTCAATAATATTAAAAGTTATAGAAAAGGCTAGCAATCAGCATCTTCTAAAATATCTTGGATTCAATATTATTAGTGACCATCAATATGGCTTTCGTAAACATAGATCAACAGGAGATCTTCTAAGAGAATTGAATACTGTGGAGAATCTCGAGTGGTTGCTCTTGATGTATCCAAAGCATTCAAGCGTGTTTGGCAAGACGGATTGTTGGCTAAGCTACGCTCTTCTGGTATGTCTGTAAAGTTCTATTTATGGCTCTCAAGTTTCCTCAAAGATCGTTCTTTATGCATGGCAATCGACGGGTTTCTTTCTAATACCTTTACTATCAACGCCGGTGTACCCCAGGGCTCCATACTGTTTCCTCTCATTAACGATCAGCTGGAAAAGATCAGGAATCCAATCTACAGCTTTGCAGATGACAGTACGCTTATCTCACCATTCACTTTAAACATTCGAACATCGGCTACTCATATAAATATCCGTAGACAGCAGGAGGTCGTTCAACTTAATAAAGACCTGGAAGAAATTCTATCTTGAGGTGACAGTAACCAAGTAGAATTTAACGCTACGAAAATCCAGGCGGCAGTTTTTCTGAAAAAGTTAACGTTGCTGAACCCGACGTAGTTAAGTCGGGGCACTCCATTCCTCTAACATCGTCACTCAATTTGCTGAGTGTTAATTTGGGAGCAAATATGTCTTGGTATGAACATGTTGCAAACAACGCAAAAAGAGCTTTTCGAAAGCTGGGGTTATTATTTCGAACTAGAAAGCTTTACACTCCACAACTGTTAATTTTGTACAAAGCGCAAATTTAACAAACGATGGAATACTGCTCCCACGTTTGGAGCTCTGCTTCCAAACATACACTTGATTCTATTCAGAAGAGAGCTGTTCGCCTGATTGGAGACCCGGAACTAGCCAGCAAACTTGATGCGTTGGAACATTGAAGAATGGTTGTCGACTTGAATCTATTCTACAAGTATTTTCATGGAAAGTATTCGAAGGACGTAGCCCGCTTAAGTCCTCCCAGAGCGGTGCATGCAAAAAATACACGTCGCGCTAATATCACATCCGTATGAAGTTCAGCTTGTTACTCCTCGTACAACCCTTTTCCAGCTGTCTTTATATGAAGAATCTCATTCCTTTGGAATAATTTGCCCAGGACTGTTTCTAACCGAGTACAATTTACAGCGATTCAAGACCAATGTGAATCGCTTTTTTTTTTTTTTTTTCCGCACATGTGACACTCCTATAGAGCTTTAGGGATATCCCTGCAGCACGTGTGCTAGGTCCATAAAAAAAATAAATAACACTTAAAAAACACGACCTGGATTTTTGTAATCCAGACGACTATACTATCTTATTTAAATGACACTAATTTTGTAACTTCAGCATTTTTCTTAATTTCTAGTAGAAATAGGGTTAATGTAATGACCCAGCACTCTAAAACCAGTAATATTTTTTTAAAACAAAAAAAATCCACCAAGAAAAATAATTTATCTCTGAAAATTGCCTGGTATCTTTCATGTGACCTGTCAATTGTCTTTAAGCTCTTTGTTGTCACCACCCGCTGTACTTTATTCTTAGCTTTTTGTCAGTGGGTTTCGCCGCATTTCAGTTATTTTACGCCATTTTCTGTTTGTTCATTTTCTAGCGGTTGTCGCAGTCAATTTCTTGTTCTTTTTTAACTTTTATGTTTTAGAGTCGTGCTAATGAAAATGTGTGAAAAATAAGGAATAAAATGAAATAAAAATATATGCTTTTAGGGTCTTCTCCAAGGTGCAAAATCCATGGTAGAGTCGGAGGAAGGTTTAAAAGAAATAACCGAGATTAGAATCCATACTAATATACAGAGTACTATATTTGTGAAAAAATCACATTGCGTGAATTTTGCTTCTCTTCACAGTTGAGGGTTCCTAGATGACGACAAATACAGGGTTACAGGGAAAGTCGTCCTAAATAATTAAGGACGTTATAGTTTAGGTTATTTCTGACCGATTTGACTCTATGACATGATGTCCTAAACTTAACCGTTTTCGAGATATTGAAGTTTAAAGATTTTCTAAAAAAAACATGTTTATATCGATTTTTTTTTATTAGAGGTTCTCCAGTGCGGTTTTTGGTTATTTTTAGTGAGTCTGTATGTCAAGTATCAAAAATCATCAAAAAAATTTGAACTAGTTACTAACAGTTTCAAATGGCTGCTTGTTAATGTTTCTAAATTACGAATTTTTACCAAGTGTTTCCTACTTTAAATCAATAAAGAGAAAAAAAAAAATGTATGAAAGTTATTCTGCAAATTATTTTAAAAACTTTTACGTCTTTTTAGCTACCAAAAAAGGTATAATACTAGGAGTTTAATAGGAAAACGGTACACAGAATGACACCTAAAGCGGCTCGGGTAGCAAAAGGTAAATTTTTAGTTCTAGGTGAAAATACGAAAAATACACAAATAAAACAAAAAAAACCTTGCAATTTAATATTTTTTATTAGTTATAATTCATGTTCTATATGGTCGCCCCTATTTCTAACACAAATTCTCATTCTTTTTCTTAAATTACTTTTCAAGAGGGGGGGAACAACGCTGGTTGTGAGGTGCCGCCTCAATTATTTTTTCTCTTAGGACATCCACGTTTTCGATAGGAGTCATCTGGTCGTATACGAGACTTTTCATGTGACCCCACTCATAAAAATCCATCGGTGTTAGGTCTCGGCTTCTCGCCGGCCAAGGTATGGGTCCGCCTCTTCCAATCCATTTGTTGGGATAATTGTCATTGAGCCATGCACGAACACTTCCTCTGTAGTGAGCTGGGCAGCCATCGTGTTGAAAGTACATGTTTTGTCTCGAACCAATAGGTAGATCTTCCATCAAATTAGGTAAATCGTTCCGCAAAAAATTGTCGTATTCCTCGCCATTCAAATTATCTGGCAGGAAGAATGGCCCAAGCAAATAATTTGAAATTATACCCATCAACACATTTAAGCTGAATCTTGTTTGTGATCCTTTCGTTCTTTTTTTGTTTGGGTTGCCTTCCTCTTTAGAAGCCCAATAGTGGGCATTGTGGTAGTTTGTAAGACCGTCTTTGTCGAATTTCGACTCGTCAGTCCATAGTATTTTCTTAAAAAAAGATGCATCTTCGACATCGGTATTGAGCATAAATCTGCAGAATTCTAATCGTCGCAACAGATCCCCTTCTTCAATGACTTGCACGGGCGTATAGTGGTAAGGGTGTTGCCCAACAGCATGCATTACAAACCATACCTTCCACTGCGAAATACCAAGCTTTTGTGCGACAACATTTGTAGATGTGGTTGGGTCCACCTCAAAGAGACGTCGTATTTCGTTTTCTTCGTCTTCGTCAAAGATACGTGGTCGTCCCATGTCAGTCCGCCGTCTTTGTACGGAACCAGTTTCTCGTAGTCTTCGATAAGTTCCATCAAATACGCTAACATCAGGTACACGACGAGTAGGATATCGCAGTATGTATTCATCACGTGCACGCGACGACACTCCTTCGCAAAATCCGTAACACATTAGGATGTCAGCATATTCCTCGTTGGTATACGTTGCCATATTCACAAGCAGAGATCAAAATCCAGTTACGAGCCAATTCACACAGTCAGAAGATGAAACACAGATATTTTTGAAAAGCACGGTATAGCACATCTACCACGGACGAATCGCATGAGCAGACTAAAAATCATTCAATAATGTTTAGTGAACAGAAAATGTCACTCGCACAGAGAGTACCCCGACCGGAAAAAATGCTTACTCAACCCTTTTTATTGTTTGAAGGTGCAGGTAGTAAACCGGTAATTGGTAGTATCAAATTCTATTATTATGTTACTCTACATTTGGGCCTATTGAAATCTCATTTTCTTAGAATTTTCAATAGATCCAGTAGATATTACACCGTTTTAGATAGCTAAAAAGACGTAAAAGTTTTTAAAATAATTTGCAGAATAACTTCCATACATTTTTTTTTTTTTCTCTTTATTGATTTAAAGTAGGAAATACTTGGTAAAAATTCGTAATTTAGAAACATTAACAAGCCGCCATTTGAAACTGTTAGTAACTAGTTCAAATTTTTTTGATGATTTTTGATACTTGACATACAGACTAACTAAAAATAACCAAAAAATCGCACTCGAGAACCTCTAATAAAAAAAATCGATATATAAACGCAAAAAAAACATGTTTTTTTAGAAAATCTTTAAACTTCAATATCTCGAAAACGGTTAAATTTAGGACATCATGTCATAGAGTCAAATCGGTCAGAAACGACCTAAACTATAACGTCCTTAATTATCTAGGACGACTTTCCCTGTAACCCTGTATAGTCACTCATTTTCATAGGTCTATCTGTCTGTCGGTCTGTGGGCACGGTAACTCTGAAACGAAATATAATACCTAATGGGAGGATGAAGCCTATAGCTTTTGACCGATATCGCTTAAGACGAAGGGGTAAAAGGAGTTTTAATAGTAATATGGTAATTTTTCTGATTTTTTATTGAGATCATCGTCATCATCATCAATCAGCACCAATCTGTCCATTGTCGGACATAGGCCTCCTCAAGATCCTGCCACCTTCCTCTGTCCTGTGCAGTTGCCATCCAATTTCCAGAAACCCTTTAGATATCATCGGTCCATCTTGTGGGTGGTCTTCCCCTGTTTTGTCTATCCGTTCTTGGTCTCCACTCCAGGATCCTCCTTGTCCATCTGTTGTCCTTCATTCTGGCGACATGCCCCGCCCATATCCACTATAGTCCGAATATGCGCTCTATTATGTCGTCCATGCCTGTTCTCCTGCCGATCTCCTCATTTCTCATCCTGTCTCTTAGGGTAATACCCCGCATGGACCTCTCCATTTTACGTTGTGTTTGTTGCAGTTTAAGTATGGATTTTTTGGTGAGAATTAGGGTCTCTGCTCCGAATGTAAGAACCGGTATTACACACTGATTAAATGCTCTTTTGTTCAAACTGATTGGCACTTCGCCCTTAAATACATATCGGAGTCTGCCAAACGCTGCCCATCCTAAGGTTGTTCTTCTAAGCAATTCTCGCATTTTTATCTCTGCAAAGTTCGTGGCCCAGGTATATGTAACTCTCGGTCATCTTAATATCTCTACCTGGCCGACCGATTTATCGGTCGGCCAGGAACTAAGTTAGTCATCACCTTTGTCTTTTTGTAGTTTATTTTCAAGCCAACTTTTTGCGCGGCATTTTGCAGCTTTTTTGCATACCTTTAGCTTCTCCTAAATTGTCAGATATAATGACAATGTTATCTGCGAATCTTAAATGACTGAGCCGCTCTCCATCAATATTTACTCCCTTGTTTTCCCATTCTAACGTTTTGAATGCTTTTTCCAGCACGTTGTTGAGGTAATAGACAAATATTGTGAGAGTTCACTCTGCTAGTGGAATAATACCTTTCAGCTTATTTGTAATTTCCGAATATTACAATATAATTTTTATTATACAAACTGTGTTAAAAAATTGAAGACAACTTATTACAATTTTCAGTCGTACTGCCATATGTAAAATTATTTGTAATGTTTATTTGTACAGTTGTTAAAAATATATATTGGCTCAGATGTCATTCTTAACAACCGAGAAAAAGGCCCATTATTCAGTTAACAAATAAACAATAGATATTTACTTTCTGTAATAGCGTAAAATTAGGGGATTTCTGCACTGTCGTAATATTTAAATTTTAATTACGAGTACAGGTTACGTACGTGTCTATCCTACAAGATTTAAAAAAATTTGTATCAAATCAGTCAGCAGTTTTGTGTTTGCGACGGAAATTACGTAATATGGACCGTTGCTGCTGATATTATGACGTTTACTAGAGAGGTGGATTAGTAAGTAGTGACGTATTGCCGCTTAAATTACATTATAAATCTCCTATCTTGCGAACTCACCTAAAAAGTACTGTCAAATGACATGAAAATCTGTATACTAACCATTCCTCAGTAGTGCCACTGTCACAAAAACAAATTATGATATCTTCACTTGCAACCGCGTTAAGATGAAGTAACAAATTTAACTCAGTAAGCTGTTTTTCGTTATATGGGATGTTTTGTAAATAAGTTTTAATTTGTTTTATCTAGCAACGCAACGGGTAGAAGAAGCAATATTGAGGCACAAAGCGTAACCTTGGCCGTCGGCAATTTATTTTCCATGGAGCGTTTCTGCCAGAGTGGAACTTGCCTTTTGGTGTCTGATAGTGACAATAATTCTGCGACTACCCCTTACTTAAAAAATTCAATTTTATTATAAATAATGCAATTTTTCATAATTTAATTTCAGTGTGTTTTAATTTTAACCAATAATTAAAGGTTTTATAGATTCTACGTAAATTACATTCTTTATTAAATAAAAATGTTTTATCACTGCACGATAGTCGCTTTATTAATTTCTATGAACGTCAAACACCAATCACTTATGATAGCTGTCAACAAACAACTGCGTGGTGTATCTATTTCAAACTTTGAACACAAACGTTATAAGAATCTCATTTACCATCAATCATGTCAATCTACCCTCGTATTTTTGGCAAACTGTCACAGGCGACGAGACTGGGGTGTTGTTCTATTGGAATCCTCCAACGAAGCAGGAGTCGATATAACTGATTCATAAAAGACCATGTCTAAAGAAGGCGAAAACTTAGTTGCCACCTTGAAACTCGACATCGACCGTTTCTTGCGACTACGAAGAGCTTTTACTTATTGAATATAGCGAAAAAGGGCACCCAATTAATCAAAAGTTAGTAGGGAACGGGGATATTTTCAAAAGTTTAACCAAACCAAAAGCATACAAGAAATATGTGCAGTCAGCAAAGACACAAAAGTGTTTTAGCTAGTCTCATCGTTGGCCTTAGACCGAGATGTATTAGTCTGGTTTACTTATTTTCGAGGTAAGAACAATATAAAATATGTTGATTAGTAACTGTAATTTTTAACTAAATGTTACTGTTAATTTTAACAAAATTTTAAACCAATTATTCATATATAGAAGACAAAATTTCAAGTATACATGTTTTTATATTTTGTGATTTGAATTATTATTTGTATCTGTTTGCATTTTTTAATTTACTTTTAGAAATGAAAACCAATACCAAAGAAATTTTTAGAGAAGTGTTTTACTGAAAAGATCCTTATGCCCAAGATTAAAATAAAAGATTTATATACATAAAGGTTCAAGAATTGTCATATATATATATATATATATATATATATATATATATATATATATATATATATATATATATATATATATATATATACAGTGCCGGCCAAAAGTGGAGGAACTTTTAATTTATTTTCTAATTTTATAATATATTCAAAATTTTTGTGCGACTATGTATGTTTATCTTAGCCTGAGTAATAAATGCATATAAAAACAACTTAGAATTTTATCGAAGGAATGTGATTAGTAAACAATATTTCTTTTTCTTGTGGACATAAATGGAGAAACTTTTTATGTATAAATTATAAATTGAATAGTTCTCGTTCGAAGCTGTTCGTTTTGCAGTGTTGCGAAACTTAATTACTTACCAAAATGCCTCGAGGTATAAACTTATCACAACAAATAAAAAAACTTATATTTGAGAAGCACAACGCGGGAGTGAAAAAAGTGACAATTGCTAAGGACCTAAATCTACATAAAAGTGTTGTTTGTAAACAAATCAAATTGTGGCAAGCTAGGGGCACTACTACTAGCACTTCTAAGCCAGGTAGACCTAAAAAAACAACATCTGGAACCGATAAGCTGATTAGAAGATGTTCTATAAAAAATTCATTTTTCTCTGCTGAAGATATAAAAATACCCCAGCATTCCTCTCTCAATTCGATCTATTCGAAGACGCTTATGCGACGCAAACTTAAAGGCCATTTCAACGAGCTCCTCGAGAGATTCGCAACAGAGCATTTACACTGGACGTACAGTCAATGGAAAAGGGTCTTATGGTCGGATGAGAGTAAATTTAATTTATTTGGATCAAATGGTATGAGATGGGTTAGACGTACAGTGAATGAAAGATTTAACCCTAAGTACACTACACCCACAATCAAACATGGAGGTGGTAATGTCTTGGTGTGGGGATGTTTTACCGGCCACGGCGTTGGCCCACTGGTGAGGATAGAGGGGATCATGGATAGCCAATATTATTTAAACATCTTAAGAAATATTATGCTTCCATATGCGGAGGATAATCTGCCGTTAATTTGGAAATTTCAGCATGATAACGATCCGAAGGATACTTCAAAAATTGTTAAAAATTTCTTCATCTCGGTAACAAAGGCAGGTTCTGAGGTGGCCAGCTCAAAGTCCGGACTTGAATCCTATCGAGAACATGTGGGAGCACCTAGACAGAAAAGTTAGACAAAATAATCCCAATAAGTTCCGAAATAAAGATAAATTATTCCAAGCCTTGGAAGAAGCATGGAATGAATTTTCCGAAGATGTTATTCAGAATCTTCTTGAGTCCATGTCAAGAAGATGTGCTGAGGTTGTGAAGAATAAGGGTTATGCCACTAAGTACTAGTATGTTTTCTTTTAATTTGCTATATAATAATACATAATATGGCATAAAACTGGAAAGTTTCTCCATTTTTGTCCCTAGAATAAATACATTTTATTTGTACATTTCACAATAAATTATTTGTTTTCGAAATTGTTGTTTCATTAATTAGGTGAGGTTTATAGGTAACCATAAATATTATTTAAAATTGCTTCGAATTCACTCCAATAAGACAAAAATAATAATACTAAAAGTTTCTCCACTTTTGGCCGGCACTGTATATATATATATATATATATATATATATATATATATATATATATATATATATATATATATATATATATATATATATATATATATATATATATATATATATATATATATATATATATATATATATATATATATGTAAATATATATTTATATATATATATATATATATATATATATATATATATATATATATATATATTATATATATATATATATATATATATATATATATATATATATATATATATATATATACATATATATATATATATATATATATATATATATATATATATATATATATATATTTATATATATATATATATATATATATATATATATATATATATATATATATATATATATATATATATATGAGCCGCTTATAACTTGCTGACAGTAAAAAAAATTCCTTTTTTTTGAGGTTATTGTTGGCACACCTGCAAACAATGCTTTGTGGAAAGAGATTCATTTCTTATTTATGGTTAAATAGTTCATTGTCTAATATGTAATAATCCAAAAGGTCGGAAATGACGCCTACAGCGGGTAGCAAATTGTTGGAATGTTAAGTTAAACAATGTTGATGATCTACTAGAACATGGTTCGAGAGGAAAAGTGTCGGACAAGGACGAAAAAATGATTATTAACATGTTTTCCCGAAATCGTTAATTAACTTTGCCCTAAGGGGGTAAAAACTAAAGCAGAAAGGTTTGGACATATCGTATGAAATGATTCGCACTCACCTCCGGGCTGGCGATTTGAAGAGGTGGAGTACAATCAAAAAACCATTGCAGAGCGAAAATCACAGAGAGAAACAACTCGCGTGGACCGAAGAAAACATAGATCGGTACTAGAGCAATATAATTTTTGACGATGAAGCTTCATTTTGAGGTAATGTTATTACCGGCCGTGGCGTAGTACTTGCTTGCGATGCAGAAGGTTGTTAGATTCAAAATTTGCCCTTGAAAATATATTGTCTAACTTTTGATTTTCATAGGCTTTGATAGAAGTAAATGATCATAAAATTAAAATATAGATTATTGTTTATTTACGTCAAGGTGACATAAACTTGTAATTTTCTCATATTTTCCAAAGTTACCAGTATCATGTAAGGAACTAGTATATGGTTTCTATAGTGCTTTTTCAGTGGAGCTAAATGGAAACACTTCATTTTCATGGATAGATTTACGATTTAATGCTGATTTGGTAAAGAAACAGAATTGACATTTTGAAGTTGAGACGTCACATGTCTTGAAGTTTATAAATGCAGCGTTGCCAAAGATGGTCTAAAGCCAGGTTGCTTATTATTTCAAGCTTTATTTTCTCTCGCACTCTTACAGATGTATTGATATAGAGTGGAAATAAACCTCAAGTCTGTTGAGTTGATTTCTCTCACCTCATGTTCGACACGAACCAGTGTTCGAATCTTTAATATTTGGATTATTTGCAAATTGCACATTTTGTCCCCAGAAGGGGAAGTAAAAATCCGGAGTGGGACAATCCTATTTAAAGCAAAAACCACGTTAGTGATATCTCTGTGTCACGATACTTCCAGTGGAGTAATTCAGTATTTTCAAAAAGTTTTATAAAAAACGGGCGTTGTGCCGATTATTGGAAAGCTGAAATTCCCGGTTGGAGTACTGTGGAAAGTGCAGAAGAGCGTTTTAAAGACTCGAAGGTTTTTTTTCCATTTTTATGTTTGGAATTTTGGACTCTAAAGTTTTTGGTTATTAATTCTTGGATTCTTTTTGAATCTCCCGTCATTCCAACTTTCATTTGGATTTTGGTCTTACTCAACCAAGTTACCACTTTGAAATTTTCTTTTACTATTGGGGTAAGAGTACTTCTGGTTGTACCAGCAGGACTTGAGACTTAAACGAACCACGTACACACCGGACCATCCATCAAACGTTTTGGAGAACCATCCAGTTCGTGTTCCTTCTCCATCATTAGGAGGGCCGACTAGAAAACTCCAGATAAGTCTCAACCATACCATTTTCATATTTAGTTTTTATTCGCGAAGAATCGAAACGTCTAGTAAGTTTTCTGTTTTGTAAATTCACTAGTTAAAATCTCTGCGATTCTATATCTTTGCAAACACATGTACACCATTATTTAAATTTAAGTACTGTATGTCTTCAATTAGCTATTAGTAATAATTGTCGTACGTCACCAACGCCACAACTTTCTAGTATGGTAAACCATACACCATCATTGTAACTGTCTAGTTTTGTAAGATTTATTTTATTGACTTTATAGAAGTTCAAAGTTCATTTCTTGATTCTAGATAATTAAATACACTTAGATTTCTTTAAAGGTAAATGTACATCTTTTCATTCATTTCCTTTTATTGTTAACAAAATATTTTACAGTTTTTTTTCGCTCTGACCGTTCCAGTCGGTTGTAGTAAAAATAAACTTCGGTGGCGCATTTAGGGGATTCGGGAGAGATCAAATTAACAGGGACAGTAAAAGACCGAACCTGCCTGAGAAAGAGCTACCTAGTTTAGGTCGTAGATCTTATCCTACCGAACCTAAAAGGGGGAGCTTGGGCGTTAACCTGAACGATAGTTTTGGATTCTGGGAAATTTTCCTTATTTGGGAGATTGGGTAGGTTTTGGCTTCGTTAAGGGTACCTACCGGGGAGACCAAGCGCAGTGAGGGGTGGATTCTTATTCTAACAGCAAGTGGTTATACCGAAAGCCTGTAACAGTCTTCTTGCAGGCCACTAGCGAGCGATTATTGAGTTTGACTAGCCCAACAGCGAGTTTTAAGGGGAAAATTGGTTAGGGATGAAGGGTTCCTTATTTTGGTAAAACTATTGGGCAGCAACCAATTGCGAATTAAAGCCACTCCAACGTAATAAATGGCGCGAAAGAAAAGATAAGAAGGTCTCTAGTTCAATCTCGCAGGTCGGTATACTTATTTATTTAAGTATAATTGGCCTGGCCACGTATACAGGTAGTAGTTGTTTGCAGAAATGCAACAACGTCCGTGTCAGCACCACCGCGTTATCTAAAAGGTGCTGCGAGATATAAAAATGTATGTTTCGGCACTTGGACAACGTTGGCGTTGGGTATTACGACATCCTCGCCGATATCTTTAGGATATGAAAAAGGGTAAAATCTCTACTCAGGAGGGGATGTGAACGATAAAAAAAAAGGCAAGAGCCTGATCAATTTCCGCTACCACTTACACACCATAAGCAAAGACCGGAGTTCTCAAGTGATTGAAAAATTTAATTTTTGTTTTAAATAAAGCAAATTTCTAATATTTCAATTTTTCTAGGTCAAAATATCTTTTAATTTTTGACCAATAATTAAAGATTTAATTTACATGTAAGAGAAGTAATAAAAATCTGTATGGTAGACGAAAAGAAGTGTGTGCTTCTTTTACGGTCCCAATAAAATTTTCATGTCCTTCACCTACTCTAGTGTTTGGGATAATAATGTCTAATATATCACGATCAATAATAATGTCTAATATATCACGATCACCTGAAATTAACGCATAACGATATATAATATGAAAGTATCGTAAGTAAAATAACGTGTGAGTTTATTACATGTTCCTGTATACTTCCCTATTAGTGCAAATAGTTCAAAACGATTCCATGAGATCGGATGAATGAAACTTAACAAAATAAAACAAATCGTTTTCACCCGTACTGATTATTGTTTAATTGTTTATTTACACAATAGAGGCAATGTGATAGCTGAAACAATAAGTTTATCACTTGAAATTCCATCTCGAAGCATTCCTTTACTATCTCCTTTTAAAATAAAATCGTACTGCCCGTAAGTAAATGCATAGCAACTGTAAATACAATAGTTTTGTCCTAATGACGATCAACTTGTCGTATTGTCTTCACGAGGTTCGTAGTATAGTCTCAGTCTACTATAATAGTAATAATAGACGGTTTTTCTAGTATTAGGTGTACAAAACATAGAGTCGATTTCTTCGAAATAACTAAATGCCAACTTTATTTAAGTAAGCGGAAATACTTTTCCGAAACCCAGCTCGAGCACTTGCCACAGAATTTAATGAAAAAGGGTCCACAATTAAGGGAAAGCTTTAGGGAAGGAAGATCTAAAACCTGCAGGAGGTCATTAGAGACAAATATCCGAATTCCTGGAGAAGTAAAACTTTGTTATTGTCTGAGTCCACAATACTCGCCCAGTTTAAGACACTACCGAAAGTTATGGATTCACAGGGTTACTACCAAGTATGTGTGTGTATATATATATATATATATATATATATATATATATATATATATATATATATATATATATATATGTATATATATATATATATATATATATATATATATATATATATATATATATGTATATATATACATATATACATATATACGTATATACATATATATATATATATATATATATATATATATATATATATATATATATATATAATATATATATATATATATATATATATATATATATATATATATATATATATATATATATATATATTATATATATATATATATATATATATATATATATATATATATATATATATATATATATATATATATATATATATATATATATATATATATATATATATATATATATATATATATATATATATATATATATATATATATATATATATATATATATATATATATATATATATATATATATATATATATATATATATATATATATATATATATATATATATATATATATATATATATATATATATATATATATATATATACATAGAGATATTTAGAAATTTTAAGGCAGCAAATAGAACCTCTTGTTGATGAACTGCCCTTAATGAACCTTAGAAATATATTTTTTCAACACGACGGGGCAACCCCTCATAACGCTGCAGTTATCAGTAATTTTTTATCGGCCAATTTCGACAATAACTGGATAGCCAACCAAGGTCCGAACCGTTGGCCGGCAAGGTCACCGAATTTAACACCCATGGACTTCTATCTCTGGGGAAGATTAAAAGACCTAATTTTTAAATTGCCGACAAACACCAGGCAAGAGTTAGAAGTCGCAGTGATACAAAGTTTTGCAGCTCTCACTCCTCTTGAACTAATCAACTCGGTAAGAAGTGTCCAGAAAAGGTGCTGCCTATGTGTAAATGAAACTGGTCGACATTTCGAACATCTCTTTTAGTTTGCTCTACTCAGAATAAATTAGTTTATTGTTGTTTTGTTTTTATTTTCTACATAGTTTAAAGTACTATAGCATTTAGTAAATTTCATTGTAGTTATGACTCTTAAGAGTTACTTCTGGGAATTTTTTTTTATGATTTGCCTGCTATCGGTAAACAATTAATATTGTAGCTCCGTCCAAAGCCTACTGACAAAATCAACAAAAATAAAAAAGTATATGCGATAAGGTGTAGTGATTGTGACAAAAAGATGTGGGGCAAATTAGATGATTGATTGAAATAAGATTTAAAGATTTTAGGTACAGTAGATCAAAAAATCAAGTATTGCTGAATATACCCTTGAACATAATTATATAGTAACATGAAAAAATTAAGGTTAATTAAAAATGCATCTACAGCAAACGGTTAGACGGATATGAAACTATTTTTTACAGCTCTCTGACTTGTTATTTGACCAGAACTAAACAGCCGTGTATAACTGGTCAGTTAAAGTGGAGTAATATACAATTTTAGTATAAATAATCTAATTTTTAACCTTAGGTTTAGTCAGTATCGCTCCTGAAGTTATTTACATATCGTGCGAAACGCGCGATGTGCATAAAAATTAAGTGTTTGGTGTAGTGGTGATCACTGTTGTATAATGTCATTGTTTTCAAGATTCTAAAATCTCAGCGTACTTTGAAGTCTAGCTACTTAAAACACATTTTTTTTTGCAAAATTCGACTTTAGTCATCAACATCTCCTTCAAAAGCAATACAATCAGTCCAACGCTTTTCTAACATTTCTATCAGGTCTGGGAAAAAGTTCGTGGCGTTTTTTTTAGTAAAATTCAACTGGTTTTCTCATAGTGTGAATATGAATTTATTTAAACCAAATATGCTCCATTATTATCGTCAATGTTTCGCCATTTTTCAGGTAGAGCCATGATGCCATCGCTGAAGAACTTCTGTGGTTTCTGGTTGAAAAACTGAATCAAGTGGTTTTCACAGGCTTCTTTTGAAAGCAGCTTAATTCCATTGAGAGAATTCTGCAGAGATCGGAACAAGTGATAGTCAGAAAGTGCTATGTCTGGACTATATGGTGGATGCATCAAAACTTCCCAACCAAGCTCTCGCAATTTTTGACGGGACCTCAAAGAACTGTGTGGTCGGGCGTTGTCATGATGGAAGACAACACCTTTCCTATTAATCAATTCGGGCCGTTTTCTTTCAACTGCCTGGCGTAATCTCTCTAGTTGTCCACAGTAGAGTTGAGAATCAATCGTCTGACCAACTGGAAGCAGCTCATGGTGGACGATCCAGTCCCACCACACACACACAGCATCACCTTTTTCGGCGTCAATCCTGGATTCGCGAAGGCTTGTGACGGCTCACCATCCCTTGTCCACGATCTTTTACGCTTCCGATTTTCGTACGTGATCCATTTTTCATCACCGGTTATGTCACGTTTCAGAAATGGCTCGATTTCATTGCGTTTCAGCAGCGCATCGCAGATGTTTATTCGTTCTATCATGTTTTTCGCGCTCAACTCATGAAGAACCCATACATCGAGCTTCTTCTTGTAGCCAGCTTTGTGCAAATGGTTAACCGTTTTGTGGTCAATGCCTAGCTCCATCCCAATATCGATTTGACGAGCAGAGCGTGACTCATCTTTCACATCAAAATTACCAGAACGAAAGCGAGCAAACCATTTCCGCGCAGCAGATTTTGATAAAGTGCCTTCACCGTACACAGCACAAATTTTTTCACAAGCCTGCGCAGCGTTCTTCCCTTTGTCGTAATAATATTTCAATATATAGCGCAATTTTTTATTACTTTTATCCATTTTCAAACGCAAACAACTTTCCAACCCCTGCACCAATTTCGATGTCTATACACTCAAAGTAACGCTCGAAGTGTCACCTTTCCAACGAGCGTCTGGTGGTGTCGCTGCGATCTGTGTTTCTTGAGTTATTTGCAATTGACGCCATCTATCGGGAAAAAAACGCCACGAACTTTTCCCAGACCTGATATACCTTTCTTGTAGAAGGATTGGTCTTTGCCTTCAAAACAGGCCTCAGTTTCGGCGATAACATCTTCACTGGAGCCAAATCTCTTTCCCCCAAGCATTTTTTTGAGGTGTGCGAATAGATAATAGTCGCTGAGGGCTCTGGAGAATACGGTGGATGAGGAAGCAATTCGAACTTCAATTCATGCAATTTAGCCATCGTAACCATTAACTCGTGACACGGTGCATTGTCTTGATGAAAGAGCACTTTTTTCGTGTTCATTTGGGGCCGTTTCTTTGCGATTTCTGCCTTCAAACGCAGCAATAACTTTATATAATACTCACTATTGATGATTTTTCCCGTCTCAGCGTAGTCAATGAAAATTATTTGCTGCGCATCCCAAAATACAGAGGTCAAAACCTTCCCAGCCGACTGTTGTGTCTTTGGTCGCTTCGGGCGGGTTTCACCAGTTGCTGTCCATTCAGCTGACTGCCGATTTGATTCCGGTGTGTAGTGATGGATCCACGTTTCATCCATGTCACAAATCTTCTTTATTGCGCTTAAACAGGCTCAAACAGCGCTCAGAATCACCAACACGTTGTTGTTTTTGGTCCACTGTGAGCAAACGTGGTACCCATTTCGAACAGCGCTTTCTCATGCTCAAATGTTCATGCAAAATATGAGCAACACGTTCTTTTGATATCTTTAGGGTGTCAGTTATCTCACGCAATTTCACTTTTTGGTCATCCAAACCAATTTTGTGGATTGTGTGGTGTGACCACCTCATTTGGGCGTCGAAAGCGCTCAGCATCAGTTCTGTCTGTATGAGCACATTTAAATTCAGCATACTAGTAAATGATGAATGATTTTTCAGGGGCAGAGTCCTCGTAACACTTATCAAGCCATTGCTTTGCTTGAATGGTACTTTTTCCCATCAAAAAACATTGTTTAATCAACAAATGAAATTAGATTTTTTCCATTGTTTTGAAAATATCAAAAGTAGCGTCACTAAAATCACTGTAACTTGTAAGCTAATGGTCGAAATGTCATGAAATTTTGTCACGTATCGTTTGAAGGTTGGCACTTCCTAAAAATCTTATGCATTTTTTGAAAAAGGTGACAAACCAAACATTTTTCAGCCTACGTGTTATAAATAAATTTTTAATATAATAAACTCTACGATATAAAAGCTCGTCGGTGATGACTCATAAGGTTAAAAACAAGATCGGGTTAATCCTCGAGGGATAAATTCCAGGATGATATATGACACAGTGACACCAGCTCACATACAATGCGCCCATGTTACTAACTGTGCCGATGTCCTATTTTTTTAAGGGAAAATTAAAAGGCTTTAGAGGAAGAATCTAGGTTATTTTTTTACTGAAAGATATAACATTGTCTATATAAAAATCCTATCGGTGTTTCATGTAGAAAGTATCATAACATATATGGAAAAAGCTTAAAGTACGAGGCATGTTTTTTAAGTAAGTACCGTTTTGGAATTAAAAAAAAGACGTGCAAAGATATCGCTATAATTTTATTTTTACATGAAAGCCTGTACCTTAATCTACTTTTCTACATAATTTCCGTGAATATTGAGGCACTTGTTATAACGTGGCACCAGTTTTTGAATACCCTCCTCATAAAATTCTGCCGCCTGACTTGTTAACCACTGTATCACAAATGTTTTGACTTCGTTATCGTCAGCAGTCGCACAATGATGAAATTGTAAAGCGTCTGTTTTCTCTCACCTTTTCGTCCACTTTCTGCACCAAATCTTCATTAACGACCGAAGGACGCCCACTCCGTTCTTCATCATGCACATTTGTGCGGCCATCTTTAAATGCTCTCACCCATTTCCTTACCATTCCATCACTCATAATGTTTTGTCCGTAAACTTCACAGATCTCACGATGAATATCGATCGGTTTTACGCCTTTAGCACTAAGAAATCGTATAACAGCCCGTACTTCACAATCGGCGGGACTCACGATTGTCGGAGGCATCTTAAACACTCAGTAAACAACGTATACAATGAAGAATCAGACTGTAATGGCGTCAGTGCGTAGACATGAGATGTAGGTTACCAGCGCGCATGCGCGGAACGCCGACCGTATCGCTGCGGCGGCGGAATCACAAAACGGTACTTACTTAAAAAACATGCCTCGTACTTAACATTAGCATGAAAGCTATTAAGGTTTAGTTCCAGTTATTAAAACTTAATTAAAAGATTTGAACATAACTTAATCTACGTAAAAAAAAAATATTAATTTATACAGCATGTAGAATAGCTTTCACTTTCAAACGAGTATAGTAATATAAAATTACTTAACAAAAACTTGAAACAGCCCTAATGTAAAACTGAGCGTGCAATTTAAAAACAGGTACACTCTGTCAAGAAAGAACGTGTCTGCGATAATTCATTTTTAGTAGATGCGGTTCTAGCTATTTAACAAAAAATCGCTAGAGGGAACTTTTGTCTAGGACGCATTTTAGTTGATGCTGAACTTTCGTCGAAATCACGTAAAATCCCAAATGAATCACTTGTTTGCGCGTGGTTTCGAGGCAGTCTTTCTTTGTTCCCATCCAAAGAGGCCTAAATTAACAAATATATTAAAAAGTCAGTATCGTTTGTGAAGAAATTCCGAAGCATGTTGAAGAGACCTTTGTTGGACGAAAATCCCGTCGCGAAGCAGCCCGCTTGGGCCCACGATAAGATACTAGAGTGGCCCTCACAATCACTCAACCCTATTAAAAACGTTAAGTCCCTTGTAAAGAGAAAGCTCAGACGAAAAACTGAGCACTTTGACTCAGTTGTCTCGCGAGATTTGAAAAATGTGGAGATCATCATAGAAAATATCGTCGACAGCATGTCGCGAAAATGCCAGGCGATTTTTGATGCAGGGGGCGACTGGACAACTTACTAATATAATTGCGCAGTTGTTAGCACACCAAAGAATACATTCACGGCAAAAAATGTTCTTGAAACATATTTTATATATATATATATATATATATATATATATATATATATATATATATATATATATATATATATATATATATATATTGACTTTAAAGACTTGCATATAGTTTACTAATTATTTATGTAACAGAAATCGAATTACATGAATTTCAAAGAGTCGATATTTCAAATTCTCCATCAGCTGGTTTGGGCCTTCATTATTTATCTTACATACTTTTGAATTTCATCGCTCTAATAAACGTGGAAATATAGTTTTCGTTCAACTATGATGTTCCCAAAAATTGTGTATATTTAATCAATAAAAATCTGCTTAATATTTTAAAACTATAAACTACCATGGCTTAAAAATAAATAAAACAAAAATTAATTTACTTTTAATCGGCCTTGAAATATTAAACGAAAACAATAATTTTTAAAGTTACTCTTCGCAATTTTACAATACCAGCAATAAAATCTGGATAAAACTTTGGATCAATATTTAAGGTTCGACGAATACATAAAAAATATCTTGAAACACATATTTTAAATTTAGGATTTTCTATAATTTTAAAGATAATTTCAACAGTCAAGCAAAACTGTATATTCTTGAATCCAGTATTTTAAATGTACTAAATTGCTGTTATATTATGTATTTACTAGCAGAGCCCGCGGCTCCGCTCGCGTAGACTTGATTCACTACTATCGTCACTGCTTATTCCTTATGTTACCCAACGTAATAAAATATCTCCCATTATTTCCCCTTATCTCTCAATATTTCTCCTTAGCTCTATATAATTTCCATTCTCTAGGCTTATCTCTGCTCATCTCCCATTATTTCTCCTTATCTCCCATTATTTTTCCTTATCTCTCATTACCTCACCTTATCTAGCAATATTTCTCCTTCTCTCCATTATTTCTCCTTATCTCCCATTATCTTACCATAACTCCCATTATTTAGACTTATTTCTGCTTATCTCCCATTATTTCTCCTTATCTCCCATTATTTATACTTATTTCCCATTATCTCACCTTATCTCCCATTATCGAGGCTTATCTCGACTTATCTCCCATTATTTCTCCTTATCTCCCATTATCTCACCTTATCTCCCATTATCTAGGCTTATATCGAATTATATAGAACATATGTATAAATTTATAAAAACACGTAAATCGGATAAGTGGTTCTCAAGTGATAAGCGCACTAACGGACAGACAGAGAGACGTTGCATTTTATATATATTATATTCTTTGCTACATGATATTGTTCCATATTTAATGCTTTAGGCAGTGTATTGCAAGAGAACGCGCTAGCGGCAAATTTTTCTCCGACTTGATTCTCTATTATCGTCACTGCTTATTCCTTATGTCACCTAACGTAATAAAATATATCCTATAATCTGGCCAGAGAACATACGTATGTTTAAAAAAAAAGCACGTAAATCGGATAAATGCTTCTCGCGTGATAAACGCACTAACGGACAGACAGACAGACAGAAAGACGTTGTATTTTATATATATTATAGATATTCTTTGCTCTATGATATTGTTCCATATTTAATGGTTTAGCATGTTTAAAAAAAGCACGTAAATCGGATAAGTGGTTCTCCAGTGATAAGCGCACAAACGGACAAACAGACAGAGAGACGTTGCATTTTATATATATTATAAATATGCTTTGCTACATGATATTGTTCCATATTTAGTGGTTTAGGCAGTTTATTGCAAGAGAACGCGCTAGCGGCAAACTTTTTTTCCGATTTGATTCACTATTATCGTCACTGCTGCTTAAAAAAAAGCACGTAAATCGGATAATTGGTTCTCCAGTGATAAGCGCACTAACGGACGGACCGACAGACAGACAGACGGATAGAGAGACGTTGCATTTTATATATATTATAGATATAGATTCTATTTTTAATATTTATATATGTATGAATGAACAGGTAAATCGGATAAGTGATTCTCGCGTGATAAACGCACTAATGCACAGACAGACAGACAGAGAGACATTGCATTTTATATATATTATAGATATAGATTCTATTATTAATATTATATATGTATGAATGAACAGGTAAATCAGATAAGTGATTTTCGCGTGATAAACGCACTAATGCACAGACAGACAGACAGAGAGACATTGCATTTTATATATATTATAGAATATTGATTAAAGATATTCTTTGCTACATAATATTGTTCCATATTTAATGGGTTTAGGCTGTGTATTGCAAGGGAACGGGGTAGCGGCAAACTTTTTTCCGACTTCAGTCACTATTTTACGTCACTGCTCATTCCTCATGCTACCTATCGTAATAAAATATAGCCTATAACCTGGCCAGAGGACATATGTATGTTTTAAAAGAAAAAGTACTTAAATCGGATAAGTGGTTCTCCAGTGATAAGCGCACTAACGGACAGACAGACAAACAGACAGACAGAGAGACGTTGCATTTTATATATATTATAGATAATCAAAACAGCATTCTGTATAAGGATTGTATCGGATTTTCAGCAGAGCTTAACAAAAACGAGAATATATCATCAACATTCAATCAACATAACTTCATAATACTAGAGTATCAACGCTTAATCCATCTAACTTGTCTTATACATAATGTAATTTTAACATAAGGTCCCGACTAATTATAATTCAATTTAAAAATAACATTTATGATTTTAAGAGAAGGAGTAAAAATAAATTAGAAATACCTATACATCAGACCGAGAAATACAGACCTTCATTAAAACAGATTCGCCTAAAAACAGTATACTGTCTAATCTATAAAATTTAAATTATTCCACTTTTAAAACTAAATTTAAAAAAGTATCTACGTAGTTTTAGTTTCTTATAAGTATTTTCTTTGAAGAGAAACCACGCAGTTTCTACAAAGACAGAATTTAAAAACTTGTAAAACTATGGGAGACAGTTGCAGAAAATGACAGAGTACATTATCTATAATATATAAAATGAAACGTCTGTCTGTCTGTCTGTCCGTTAGTGCGCTTATCACTGGAGAACCACTTATCCGATTTACGTACTTTTTTTTTTTTAAAACATACATATGTTCTCTGGCCAGGTTATAGGCTATATTTTATTACGATAGGTTGCATAAGAAATGAGTAGTGACGTAAAATAGTGCATAATGTCGGAAAAAAGTTTGCCGCTAGCGCGTTGCCTTGCAATACACCGCCTAAACCATTAAATATGGAACAATATTATGTAGCAGAGAATATCTATAATCTATAATATATATAAAATACAATGTCTCTCTGTCTGTCTATACATTAGTGCGTTTATCACGCGAAAACCACCTTATCCGATTTATGTGTCTTTTTAAATTCATACATATATTCTTTGGCCAGGTTACATAATAATAATAATAATCTAAATCTATAATATATATAAAATGCAACGTCTCTCTGTCTATCTGTCAGTCTATTAGTGCGCTTATCCCTCGAGATCCACTTATCCCATTTACGTGATTTTTTAAATTCATACATATGTTCTCTGACCAGGTTATAGATATATATTTTATTACATCTATAATATATATAAAATGTAACGTATATCTGGCTGTTTGTCCGTTTGTGCGCTTATCACTGGAGAACCACTTATCCGATTTATGTGTTTTTTTTAAACATGCTAAACCATTAAATATGAAACAATATCATATAGCAAAGAATATCTATAATATATATAAAATGCAAGGTCTCTCTGTCTGTCTGTCTGTCCGTTAGTGCGCTTATTACTGGAGAACCACTTATCCGATTTACGTGCTTTTTTGTTAAACATACATATGTTCTCTGGCCAGGTTATAGGATATATTTTATTACGCTAGGTGACATAAGGAATAAGCAGTGACGATAATAGTGAATCAAGTCGGAGAAAAGTTTGCCGCTAGCGCGTTCTCTTGCAATACACTGCCTAAAGCATTAAATATGGAACAATATCATGTAGCAAAGAATATAATATATATAAAATGCAACGTCTCTCTGTCTGTGTGTCTGTCCGTTAGTGCGCTTATCACTCGAGAACCCTTTATCCGATTTACGTGTTTTTTTTTTTAATTTATACATTTGTTCTTTGGCCAGGTTATTTATAATCTTCTATCTAGAATATATATAAAATGCAACGTCTTTCTGTCTGTCTGTCTGTCCGTTAGTGCGCTTATCACTTGAGAACCACTTATATCCGTGTTTTTATAAATTTAAACATATGTTCTATATAATTCGATATAAGCCTAGATAATGGGAGATAAGGAGAAATAATGGGAGATAAGTCGAGATAAGGCTCGATAATGGGAGATAAATATAAATAATGGGAGATAAGGAGAAATAATGGGAGATAAGCAAAGATAAGTTTAGATAATGGGAGTTATGGTGAGATAAGGAGAAATAATGGGAGATAAGGATAAATATTGAGAGATAAGTCGAGATAAGCCTAGATAATGGGAGATAAGGTGAGATAATGGGAGATAAGGAGAAATAATGGGAGATAAGGAGAAATAATGGGAGATGAGCAGAGTTAAGCCTAGATAATCGAAATTATGTAGAGATAATGGGAGATAAGGAGAAATATTGAGAGATAAGGGGAAATAATGGGAGATATTGTATTACGCTGGGTAAATTAAGGAATAAGCAGTGACGATAGTGGTGAATCAAGTCCACGCGAGCGGAGCCGGGCCCGGCTAGTTAATTAATAAATACTATTTTTCACGCAAAAGTATTTAATTTGGTTTCTAATCGGGCAGAAATTGTTGCAATCATCCAATATATATATATATATATATATATATATATATATATATATATATATATATATATATATATATATATATATATATATATATACGGTATATGGTATATACTCGACGCGGTGGGTAATAATGCACAAAAAGAATATTACGGATTCAATCACATATAAAAAAAAACTGGATGGATACCAAGATAAAATGCTGTACATTAAAAGATTTTTTACTTAAAAAAATACACACAATTTTAAAAACGCCTTCACATCAAAACAAAAATACCGCCAATACATATTCTGTAAGTCTATTTATCAAATTCAAATGAGTTTTCAGAAGATACAGGAGCCATATGGGAAATAAATTACATTTTTTCTTTTGTATGTCTAATTTAGTAACTACTAACAGTTTTGTAACGCCACAAAATTAGATCATTCATAGACATGTGTTATTAGAGATTTCTAGGGCTTCCCGTCTTGAATGCTTACTGATTTAAGACGCCTTAATTTATGATACAGGCCCACGTATGGTTTCTAAAATCAGTTTATAAGTAGTATTAGAACTGAAAAGCCTCTTAAGGAATTAGCACAGTAGATTTTAAGTATACGTAATGTAATGATAAGAATTTTAATTTATTGCTTGATTAGTTGACGTTTAGCAGAATAGGTAATTTATTTTCTAGTGTAATTAGAAATATACATACAATAAAAGTATTCGGTAAAAATTACTAATAACAGTAAGTGCAAGTCGGACTTACGCGGTGATTGTTTTTAAGATAAAATAAAATCCTTAACTAGGCTAACTTAATTAGGTCACTGACATCTTACGATCCAATATGTATTTCCACTTTTTTTCTTAGTTAATATTGTATAATAGTTACAGCATATTAGCTAACACGTAGGCTGAAAAGTTTTTGGTCTAGCTACTTAGAACACATTTTTTTGCAAAATTCGACTTTATTCATCAACATAGTCACCTTCAAGAGCGATACAATCAGTCCAACGCTTTTCTAATATTTCTATACCTTTATTGTAGAAGGATTTCTTTTTGCCTTCAAAATATGCCTCAGTTTTGGCGATAACTTTTTCATTGGAGCCAAATCTCTTTCCCGCGAGCATTTTTTTGGGGTCTGCGGATAGATAATAGTCGCTGGGGGCCCAATCTGGAGAATACGGTGGATGAGGAAGCAATTCGAACTTCAGTTCAAGCAATTTTACCATCGTAACCATTGACTTGTGACACGGTGCATCGTCTTGATGAAAGAGCACTTTTTTCTTGTTCATTTGGGGCCGTTTCTTTGCGATTTCTGCCTTCAAACGCACCAGTAACTTTGTATAATATGGTTTTTCCCTTCTCAGCATAGCCGATGAAATTTATTCCACGTGCATCCCAAAATACAAAGGCTAAAACCTTCTCAGGCGACTGTTGTGTCTTTTACCGACTATTGTTCGCTCAGCTGACTGTCGATTTGATTCCGGTGTGTAGTGGTGGATCCATGTCTCATCCATTATCACATATCGCATGATAACATCCTTTTTATTGAGCTTAAACAGATCCAAACAGCGCTCAGAACTATCAACACGTTGTTGTTTTTGGTCCACTGTGAGCAAACGCAGTACCCATTTCGAACAGAGCTTCCTCATGCCCAAATATTCATGCACAGTATGACCAATACGTTTTTTTGATGTCTTTAGGGTATCAGCTAACTCACGAAATTTCACATTAAGGTCATCCCAAAATATTTTGTGGATTTTTTTATGTTTTCCGGTGTAACCACCTCATTTGGGCATTCAGAGCGTTCAGCAGCATTTGTGTCTGTACGACCGCATTTCAATTCAGCATACCAGTAAATGATGAGTGATTTTTCCAGGGGCAGAGCCCCCGTAACACTTATCAAGCCTTGCCTTGCTTGAAGGTATTTTTTCCCATCAAAAAACAGTGTTTAATCAACACACGAAATTCGATTTTTTCCATTGTTTTGAAAATCAAAAGTAGCGTCGCTAAAACCACTGTAACTTGTAATCTAATCGTCGAAATGTCATGAAATTTTGACAGGTATCATTTGAAGGTTGGTACTTTCTAAAAATCATATGGATTTTTTGAAAAGGGCGACCTCGATGTGTCAGACCAAAAACTTTTCAGCCTACGTGTTAGATTACTCAAACGTGTAAATCCAGTCTACCTCTCATATTTTGGTTACATCGCCAGAAGCAGAAACATCATGGGAGAAACGGGAGGCGGGCCAAATAGCCCTAGATCGAGAGATCTGGAAGGATCAGGTGCGAAAAACCAGCTCATGAGTAGTCACCAGTCAAGGGCAATCGGACAGAAGAGGAGGAGAAGGAGGAGGTGTGTTTCTTTCTATAAAAGTTCAATTTCTTTTCGGACAAAGAGCGTAGATGTCTATCTTTTAATGAATTGTCGTAAATTATTTCTAAGTGACTTGAAGACTCTAAATAAAATCTTATACTCACACTTTTTGCATCGGAATCATATAAGCTAACTAGCCGTGCCCGCGGCTCCGCTCGCGTGGACTTGATTCACTACTATCGTCATTGCTTATTCCTTATGTTACCTAACGTAATAAAATATTTGCCATTATTTCCCCTTATCTCCCATTATTTCTCCTTATCTCCCATTATCTCTACATAATTTCCATTATCTAGGCTTATTTCTGCTTATCTCCCATTATTTCTCCTTATCTTCCATTATTTCTCCTTATCTCCCATTATTTCTCCTTATCGTCCATTATCTCACCATAACTCCCATTATCTACACTTATCTCTGCTTATCTCCCATTATTTCTCCTTATCTCCCATTATTTATATTTATCTCCCATTATCTCACCTTATCTCCCGTTATCTAGGCTTATATCGAATTATATAGAACATAGGTATAAATTTATAAAAACACGTAAATCGGATAAGTGGTTCTTAAGTGATAAGCGCACTAACGGACAGATAAACAGACAGGGAGACGTTGGATTTTATATATATTATATTCTTTGCAACATGATATTGTTCCATATTTAATGGTTTAGGCAGTGTATTGCAAGAGAACGCGCTAACGGTAACCTTTTTTCCGACTTGATTTACTATTATCGTCACTGCTTACCATATTCTTTATGTTACCTAACGCAATAAAATATATCCTATAACCTGGCCAGAGAACATATGTATGTTTTAAAAAAAAAAGCACGTAAATCGGATAAGTGGTTCTCCAGTGATAAGCGCACTAACGGACAGACAGACAGGCAGGCAGAGAGGCAGGCAGACAGACAGACAGAGAGACGTTGCATTTTATATATATTATAGATAGAAGATTATAGATAACCTGGCCAGAGAATAAATGTATGAATTAAAAAAAAAACACGTAAATCACTAGCACTAACGGACAGACAGATGGACAGAGAGACGTTGCATTGTATTGCAAGAGAACGCGCTAGCGGCAAACTTTTCTCCGACTTGATTCACTATTATCGTCACTGCTTATTCCTTATGTCATCTAGCGTAATAAAATATATCCTATAACCTAGACAGAGAAATATATGTATGTTTAAGTGATAAGCGCACTAACGGACAGACAGACAGATATACATTGCATTTTATATTATTATATATACATATATATATATATTATAGATGTAATAAAATATATATCTATAACTATAACCCGGTCAGAGCACATATGTATGAATCACGTAAATCGGATAAGTGGTTCTCGAGGGATAAGCGCACTAACGGACAGACAGACAGACAGAGAGACGTTGCATTTTATATATATTATAGATATAGATTATTATTATTATTATATAACCTGGCCAAAGAATATATATGAATTTAAAAAAAGATACGTAAATCGGATAAGTGGTTCTCGCGTGATAAACGCACCAATGGACAGACAGACAGAGAGACATTACATTTTATATATATTATAGATTATAGATATTCTCTGCTACATAATATTGTTCCATATTTAATGGTTTAGGCTGTGTATTGCAAGGGAACACGCTAGCGGCCAACTTGTTTCTGACTTCATTCACTATTATGGTCACTGCTCATTCCTTATGCTACCTATCGTAATAAAATATAGCTATAACCTGGCCAGAGAACATATGTATGTTTTAAAAAAAAAGTACGTAAACCGGATAAGTGGTTCTCCAGTGATAAGCGCACTAACGGACAGACAGACAGACGTTGCATTTTATATATATTATAGATGAAATAATATTTTTTTCAAACCTATTACTGTGATACTTCCTTATGTAAGTTACCTTTACATAAAGAATACTGTAGTACTTTGACATGCTGCAGATTTTTGAGCATAAAACAATTTTTCTCATACATCAGTAAAAATGTCACTATCGATTGTAACTCCACCCTTTTTAAGATCTAAAAATATTTTTTCCCAGTACATACAGCTATATACTGGCTAAAAAAATTATTTAGATTCGTCAAGTTCTTCAATGTAATTTCTACTTTTAAGAAGTTCCGTAACAATTCATTACAATGTAAATTTCTACAAACATAACACTAGTATAACTTTTGAACTAAAAATAAAAAAATATAATCGAAACTGTTACTATGACTTTGTATCACATAAATACCTAAAAAAAGTCATTAAACTACATTATCACACTCCTTGTGCGTCAGTGGATTGATTTTTAAGAAATTATATTCCTATGTACTGTGTATTTCTTAATTCCCTTAAAGAGTATTTAAAGCCGAATAAAATAATTTTTTGTTGGGCACACGTTTCAAAGCTATATTCTTGAATTTTGTTCCGCCTCTTATATACTTCAAAAGAAACTTTCTTTTAGTTAATGAAAGAACATAACATGTGTTTAAGAGCTTAGAAACCAACAACAAATAAGAAAATATAAAAATGTAAAGGCACAACCACAAGAGAATGCAAATACTGCCGGTGGGGATCGACCCACGATTTCGGAGCATGCGTCTCTGTGGTTTACCAAGCCACAGCGTCAGCGTGTTGCCCACCACGGTCAAAAATTATTTTCATTTTTTTGACGTCATGCACCTTGGCGTCATCACTACTGTGTGCTGTCTTTGTTGTTGCATTTTAACAATTGTTAATACTTATTTTACTTTATTTAGTAATTTTTTTACTAGCCATCCAATAGCAAGCAATCCAAACATTACAAAGATTTTCATTTGAATTGATTCAGCCGATACTTGGTGGAAATCCATAACTAGAAGTTTTGCAAGAAGTAAAACACTACTTAAATTTCTACTAAATTTTTTATTTTTAACACCATGACATATTTCGCTGTACGACAGCTTCTTCAGATCATTTGAATATGTCATGGAGTTAAAAATAAAAAATTTAGTGGAAATATAAGTAATGTTTTACTTCTTGCAAAACTTCTAAATATTTTCATGTCATGATCTAATATAGAACTTCTAATATTTTGATAGAACTCAGCATTACAAAAGTTTTAGACCAATTTTTGTACATGCAAAATAGTAAATTTGTAGCAATTTTTTTACTGTTCCGTACGGAACACTTATAAGATCACTTCGGTGTCTGTCCGTCCGTCACACCCGATTTTCTCCGAAACTATTTGTCACAGAAAGTTGAAATTTGGTAATAATATAGGAATTGATGACCTCATCATGTAGTTTTGAAAGTTAAATTTTGACTTAAGGAGTTAGTTTTGGGGCGTGAAATCGGAAGTGGAAAAAAATTTTTTTTACTAGGTAATCGAGTGTGGTGTCAAATGAAAGCTTGGGAAAACACGAGTAAAAAATATATATATATATAATGTAATACTTGCGCGCACTTTTCTTTGTATTATTTTTAAAAAATCGCGAAAAATTGCTGTCCACCCGCCTTATCTCGAAAAGTACTTATCAAAAAAATTGGACAGATGTCCAAATCCCACAGGGCCAAGATCCAGACAGTTCAAAATAAAGCCCTTCGTATTATTGCAGGTGCTCCTTGGTTCGTCCGCAACAATCAGTTGCACCGGGAGTTTGATATACCCAGGATTATAGATTTTACTCGTGATTCTCAGCTTCGCTTCCTTGAGAAAGCAGTAGCCCCATTCTAACAAAGAGATTGCAAACACTTTCAGAGGCAATGTAAATGTCGCGGGTAGACACTTACGACCAACAGACATCTTACCACTAGACTGACATTAGACAAAGACTAACCTTGACTTTATCTTAAGGCCGTAGGTTAGTTGAGCCACTCCTTCAGTTTAAAGTGTAACAATATACACCATTCAGAAATAAACTCAACACCCCCAGCATTGGGGAATTAGGTTAGGTTAGATTTAAGGTAGGTTAAGTTAGGGTTAGATCTAGAATTAGAAAATTAGCCATAGAGCTAAAACTCGCAAAAACATCCTAAACATATAACAAGCTCAGATATGTAAAAGGAGTAAAGGGGTTTCCCGGCTCACAAGGAGTTTTAGTGGGTATGCCAACCCCTCAGGTTGGAGAGCCCCACATATCTGGAGCAATCCATAAGGCGGATTTCTCCTTGACAAAAAAAAAAATAATAAAAAAAATTTTGAAAAAATTCTGGAATATTCTCCACGGGGTGTAGATTGAACGAAAATGATCACGAGTGCATTACCTTTAATAATTTTTCTGGTACATAAAAAAAAAAAAAATTTCAAGGTCATCAGATTTCAGTAAAGATTGGAAACAAACTTTGTTGAAAACTCATTTGGGGTGTGTTTTGTGAAGTCACTGATCATTTTATACCTCTGTAACAAAATTTTTTATTTGAAAAGCAATCAACGTACGGAACACTAATTGCGCAAGTTCAACTTGCACTTGACCTGTTATTATTTATTTTTAATAAAATCCAGAATTTGTGTAATTTTTGACGGTCTACACAAATTGAGACAACACAATAAGGTAGGCAATTGTATCGTTTTTCTTTTCAACCTTTTTTTGTATGAGTTACGTTTCCCGGTGCTTATAAAATTTATTCTCAGTTTTCCTTGACATTTTGAACAGTTCTTAAATTTATTACTTTGGCCTGTTGTGCTTGGAACTTTCATGAATTCCAGTTTTTGGAAAATATATATTTCCTGGATACATTTATTAAGAGTATTTAGTTACTGATAGCTTTTAGGAATGTTTTTTATTTTTTCCAGCTACTTACATGAATTAAATTTCTTTTAAAAAGAATAAAGCAAGTTGGCTTTTAATGTTTTAAAAGCCGTTGAAATGAAATATTACGAGTAATTACCAAATTAATTAACACGAGTCTTAAACACAGATCCGATCTAATTATCATGGGATTTAAAACTTCCAGTTGTACAGTTGATTTGTTGTTTTGTTGTTGATATATTTCATATGGTGCGTGTCACCAGCGACGCTTTATTAAAAAAAAAATTAAAATATAAATTGGGACCTTCAGTCAGGTAAGAACATTAGTAGTGTGATAATTTTTTATTTTTTCGGAATAACGAATTTTCTGGACTTACAGTGGGTCAAGTAAGAACGTGCCGTGCATTGTTCATTAAAAATGCCTCCTGTGCGATCAGGCATGTCATTCCTATAAAAATCAAATAGATCCAATTGAGAATCAAGCCTAAGAATTGCAACGGGAGCTTACAGAACTTCCCCTATTCCTAGCCTTCAGTGTATCTCATCTATCCCTTCCTTATCCTCGTCTAGATCCCAATCCCCCCTTCACTATTTCTCTTCCTCTCTTTTAAAACCGGACATTAGATCAAACCTTAATTTAAACAACATTCACACCTCCTCCCCATCCATACCCTTTACTTTGAAACATAAAATAAAAACATTTCTAAATACACACAACTTGATTATTAATCCTCCTATTCACTCTTCATTAAATTTTCCTCCCTGGGATTATCCGACTCTGAATATAGATTTATTTCTTCATTCTCTAGACAAATATTCCTCTCACAAATCCCAAATCATCGCTACTTTCAATTCCCATATTAAAGAGAAATACCCGAATCACTCCCAGAGATGGATCTAAATCTCCAAGGGGAGTGGGAGCGGCAGTTTTCTTTCCGTATTACTATAAAAAAAAAACTAAATTTGCACTTTCTAATCTTTTCAGCCGAACTGTTTGCAATCAGAGAGGCCCGAAAGATAATTATAGAATCCAACGTCGATAAAAATTATCTTATCATCTTGGACTCTCTAAGCTCAATCCAAGCAATCCCCTCTAATATTAAACCTTCTCCTACATCACAGACATCAAAAATATGTTATACGTCTGCTGTCATAGAACCATCAATGTAACTTTTCTCTGGGTTCCCAGTGATAAGGATATTGAAGGAAATGAGGTAGCGGATAATCTCGCTAATCTGGCAAGCACTAACGGAGAACAGATAATGACTCCAAGCTCCTCAAATGATCTAGCTTGAATGGGATACTCTCATGACAGATAATAAATTATGGCACACAAAACCTCTAGTATTTCCACCATTTCATCTAAACTCCTTATCCAGAAGAGAGAACACCATCTGTCATACTCATCTGACCCACTCCTATCTCCTTAAAAGAGAACCCCCCAACATGTCATTTCTGCCAAGTTCCCTTCACCATAGTTCATATTTTTAATTGCTTTTATCTTTTCTAATAGAAAAATACGACTTAAAGAAACCAATCAACTTTCTTCTGAAACCTAATCCTACAATCTTTAAAAACATAATGATATTCCTTAATGAATTAAACTACCTGAATTTAATTTAAAGCATTTCTTTGCGGCGCTAAATGATCTTAGATATCGATGCGCTCTACCTCAAACTTTTATCTCTCTCACATTAAAAAAAATGTATTTATTTAAAAGTTTTTTAGATCACACGAAAATAACGGATTGGCATTAAAGTGCTAATGATTCAGTAGTTCGTCCAGTCCCTATTAGTCTCAATGATCACCTGGCATCTCATCTCATCCGCGTGTTTTTGAGGCAAATATTTCCAAATTGCCGAATTTGCCGTGACATCTGCTTCACTGTGTACATATCTTTACTACGAAGCTTCTGCTTGATGTATGACGAGACGTTCTCGACTAGATTTGCATATCGGGCGAGTGGCATAGCCAATCTATCCAATCAAGCCAATCGGAGTCCCTTTTCCACTGGCTATACGTTTTACTCCGATGTTTGGGGTCCTTACCCTCTTGAAGAATCCACTTCCCATTTTTATTGACAAACACCGTTTAGCAGTCGGTACTAATGCCTTCTTGTAAATCTGAAGCATTCCCCAAAACCTTTTTCCAAAAATCATCCCCAAATATGGATCTTCATAGGGTGTTTAACGGTGCGCTGAATCAATCGGTTAATAGAAATTGGCCAGAATCCTGGGGTTATGACATACCCTCAAAATGAACCTTCATCGGAAAAAATTACATTGCTCCTTTCCAGTCTCGATATATGCTTTTCTCTGCAGCAATAGCTTTTGATTGTACTACACAACATTAAATCGTTATGCCGGAGATGACTACGAATCATTTTCTACGATATATCCAACCCTTTTTCTGCTTTACTTTTTGCGCCCCTTGAAGCAAAGTTAATTAATCGACTGTATATTGCTCAGCCTTATAACTTTAATAAGTCTACTTGCCTTATTGTTAATTTAAACTGCAGATTTCAAATTAGACCACTTCTAAAGTTAAACCTTATTAGGAATAAAGCAGTAAATGTTTACAATTCGGTTTCATTTACAATTAAACCAAAATCAAATAGATATAATTTTAAAATGTTTAGAATTTCAAATATCAGTTTTCTTACCTGGTTTTTATATTTGTTTTTTATGAAAACAATTCTTTGGTGATACTGACCATATACAATATAACGCAGCTCTGTCAACTAGAAGTTTTAACTTTAATAACAACTAAACTGGAACTAAGTTGTAGATCCTTTTAGTGAATATCGCTTTGAGGCCAACATTTTACATCAAAGTATAGACTCTTGAGGTAATGACTTATTTAACGATTTTAATGTAAATATAGAATTCTTGATAACTGGAAAGGGTTGGTTATTTCATTAAATAGAAAAGTTCGACGACTTTAAAGTATTTGTGGAATGCAAATAGTTTTTACGTAGTGTGTAAAAATTTTTATGCTTATGTCAGTTTTAGGTAATGTCCTGCTTTCAATGAAGAGAGCTTGTTAATATGTTTTCAACGATTTTAACTACTCAGTATATATCTCCACTACACCAAACACTTTATTTTTGCACTCGACGCGCATTTCGCTAACTATGTTAGCTTCATCGGGAGCGGTGCTTGACTCAAGCAATTTAAAATATTATTCAGGTATCACCTTTTTAAAAAATACGATACCTACCCCGAACAGGATTGTCGGTTTTAAAAGTATTTATATAATTGAATAAAACAATGGCGCACACACGATGGACGAGTAATTTGCCAAGCTGAGGTAATGCACTAATGATAATCTTCATTCAATCTGTACCTTATGGAGAATATTCCAGAATATTGTCGAAATTTTTTGATTAGTACTCTTAGCGATAGAGGCGGGGGCAGCGATTTTTGGCAATTTTTTAAAAATAATATAAAGAAAAGTTTGCGCGAGTATTACATCATATATATTTTTGAACTCGTGTTTTCACAAGTTCCCATTTGACAGCCTACACGTTGACCTTGCTAAAAAAAAATGTTTTCACTTCCCATTGCATTCTCCAAAACAACCCCCTTAAGCGGAAATTTGACTTTCAAAACTACACAGCTCTGATTGGGTCATTAATTCCTAGATTTGTGACGAATTTTAACTTTGTATGTCAAATAGTTTCGGAGAAAATCAGGTGTAGAAGACAAATAGGCAGACGGACGGAGAGACACCAAAGTGATCCTAAAAGTGTTCCGTACGGAACGCTAAAAACAATATTCTCTTAAAGGGTTATATATATCTCGAATTTTTGAAGAATTTGATTTTTTATTCTCTATACTTCTAAGAATTATTCAAAAAAAATTTTTTACGAAAATTCCATTCCATTACAAAGTTAATGCATTAAATGTGACCTGGCGTCGGGTTGGGACCGCTACCTGTTTTCAGGCACTGTCTGCAATAATAATTACTTTTTCTGTAAAATGTCGAGAGGTTTTTTTAAATTTTTCTAATAGACCATTTTTTATAAATAATTGAACATACATTTTTTGGTCGAATATTGCATACTAAAGTTTGAAACACCGTAAATTTTCGATTAAAAAAAAAACTCTTCGACAATTTTTAACTACTACATTATTTTACAAAATTAATTTTCATTTTTGCATATTGGATTATTTTTTGCGAAGTTGCGAATTCCCTTAATAAGCTTCTATAATCTGTAATATATAAAATGCAACGTCTCTCTGTCCGTCTGTCCGTTAGTGCGCTTATCACTGGAGAACCACTATCTGATTTACACGCTTTTTTTTTTAAAACATACATATGGTCTCTGGCCAGGTTATAGGCTATATTTTATTAGGTTAGGTACCATAAGGAATAAGCAGTGACGATAATAGTGAATCAAGCTGGAAAAAAGTTTGCCGCTAGCGCTTAGTCTCTTGCAATACACTGCCTAAACCACTAAATATGGAACAATAATATGTAGCAAAGAATATCTATATCTACAGTATATATAAAATGCAACGTCTCTCTGTCTGTCTGTCCGTTAGTGCGCTTATCACTCGGGAACCACTTATCCGATTTACGTGTTTTTTTTTTTTTAATTCATATATTTATTCTCTGGCCAGGTTATCTAAAATCTTCTATAATATATATATATATATAATATATATATATATATATATATATATAAAGCAACCTCTCTCTGTCTATCTGTCTGTCTACCTGTCCGTTAGTGCGCTTATCACTCGAGAACCACTTATCCGATTTACGTGCTTTTTTTTTAAACATACATATGTTCTCTGGCCAGATTATAGCATATATTTTATTACGTTAGGTAACATAAGGAATAAGCAGTGACGATAATAGGGAATTAAGTCGGGAAAAAGTTTGCCGCTCTAGTGCGTTCTCTTGCAATACGCTATCTAAACCATTAAATATGGAACAATATCATGTAGCAAAGAACATAATATATATAAAATGCAATGACTCTCTGTCTGCCTGTCTGTCCGTTAGTGCGCTTATTATTCGAGAACTACTTATCCGATTTACGTGTTTTTTTTTTAATTCATACATATGTTGTCTGGCCAGGTTATAGGATATAATTTATTACGTTAGGTAATATAAGGAATCAGCAGTGACGACAATAGGAATGAAGTCCACGCGAGCGGAGCCGCGGGCAAGGCTAGTTAAAATATGTTTTTAGTGTTCCGTACGGAACACTTATAAGATCACTTCGGTGTCTGTCCGTCTGTCTGTCCGTCTGTCACACCCGATTTTCTCCGAAACTATTTGTCATAGAAAGTTGAAATTTGGCACTAATATAGGAATTGATGGCCTCATCAGAGCCATGTAGTTTTGAAAGTTAAATTTTGACTTAAGGGGTTGGTTTTGGGGGTGAAATCGGAAGTGAAAAAAAAAGTTTCTTACTAGGTAATCGAGTGTGGTGTCAAATGAAAGCTTGTGAAAACACGAGTAAAAAATATATATATAATGTAATACTTGCGCGCGCTTTTCTTTGTATTATTTTAAAAATATCGCGAAAAATCGCTGTCTTATCTCGAAAAGTACTTATCAAAAAATTTTGAAAAAATTCTGGAATATTCTCCACGGAGTGTAGATTGAACGAAAATTATCACGAGTGCATTACCTTTAATAATTTATCTGGTATATAAAAAAAAACAAAAATTTCAAGGTCATTAGATTTCAGTAAAGATTGAAAACAAACTTTGTTGAAAACTCATTTGGGGTGTGTTTTGTTAAGTCACTGATCATTTTATACCTCTGTAACAAAACTTTTTATTTGAAAAGCAATCAACGTACGGAACACTAATTGCGCAAGTTCAACTTGCACTTGACCGGTTATTTTATTTAAATATACATACTTCTTGTAGCGCCCAAGTGTATGTAACCAAATAAATTGAAAATAGTTTCAATGATTGTTTTGAAGGCACCGAACCCTATTTAAAGGATTATTAGCAGTTATATCTACTTAATCAGACGATAAACGCTAACCTTAAACAAAAAATCTATAAGTTCAAGCTTACTGAACTCAAAAATTACTTCCCGTGTAAGAAAAGCCTTAATTTAAATATTACAATGACCGACGAAAAAAACGTGACTCATGCAATAGTTGTCAAGAGGTTCCGGTTCTCGTTTCGACGGAATTTTAAGAATTGATTTTCGGAATCGAAGAAAGCGATGACTAAACGAATGGATTGCCGCCGCACTACATTACGGAGTTCCCCATAATAAACGAGTTAACGTAGATTAATGGCATATTAAATTTTTCTTGCCTAATGTATTAAAAGCATTAGAAAATATTTTATCTAATATAAAAATAATTACGTACTTTTACTGCTCTTCCATTATGAAATGGTTAAAAACGTAGGCCTCTAATAGGAAGACTGAAAAAGTTCTAGATAATATGGCACAAACAAGGATTTAAATGTATTGGGAAAGCAGATCCAAGCTGAAGACCAGCTTCTTTCTATTTTATTTAATGTTTTTAGTACTAATGGGTAGTTATTTAACGATATGTTATTTGATAACTGTTATGCTACAATAACAGTTTGCTACTTGCTAGATACGAGGCTGGTTTGAAAAGTCCGTGCAAAAATAAAAACTACTTATGTGTTTGGGGTAAACCTTTTTTATTTTTCGACATAGTCTCCTTTTAGGCTTATACACTTCGTCCAACGATGTTCTAGTTTGTTGATCCCTTCCGAATAATAGGATTTGTCCAAGTCTGCAAAATATCCATTAGTGTCTGCAATCGCCTCCTCGTTTGAATAAAATCTTTGTCCCGCCAGCCATTTCTTCAAATTGGGGAACAAATAGTAGTCCGAGGGAGCCAAGTCTGGAGAATAGGGGGGATGTGAAACGAGTTGGAATCCTATTTCCATTAATTTTGCGACCACAACTGCTGAGGTGTGTGCTGGTGCGTTGTCGTGATGGAAAAGGACTTTCTTGTGGGCCAATCGCGGGCGTTTTCTTGCAGCTCGGTTTTCAAACGGTCCAATAACGATGAATAATATTCACATGTAATAGTTTTACCCTTTTCCAGATAGTCGATGAGGATTATCCCTTGCGAATCCCAAAAGACAGTCGCCATAACCTTTCCGGCCGAAGGAACGGTCTTCGCCTTTTTTGGTGCAGATTCCCCCTTGGTAACTCATTGTTTAGATTGTTGTTTGGTCTCAGGAGTATAGTAATGTATCCATGTTTCATCCACAGTGACGAAACGACGCTTAAAGTCCTCCGGATTCTTCTGGAACAGCTGCAAACCATCCTTGCAACATTTCACACGATTCCGTTTTTGGTCAAGCGTGAGCAATCGCGGCACCCATCTTGCGGATAGCTTTCTCATGTCCAAATGTTTATGCAAAATATTATGTACCCATTCAGTCGAGATGCCCACAGCACTAGCAATCTCACGCACCTTAACTCTTCTGTCATCCATCACCATATTATGGATTTGATCAATGATTTCTGGAGTCGTAACCTCCACAGGCCGTCCAGAACGTTCAGCGTCACTTGTGCCCATATGGCCAGTCCGAAAATTTTTGAAACCACTTATAAACTGTTCTAATCGAAGGTGCAGAGTCACCATAATGTTTATCAAGCTTCTCTTTAGTCTCCTGAGGCGTTTTGCCTTTCATAAAGTAATGTTTAATCACCACACGAAATTCTTTTTCGTCCATTTCTTGAAAATCACTCGACTTCCTTGATTCACACGAATGCCAAACACAAAGAAATAAACCAATATGGCTGAAACTTGGTGTGCGTTCATTCAAGAGATGCTACTAACTAAACATGACCTCGATATGCGCCGGTGGTACGATCTCTCGGACTTTGCACGGACTTTTCAAACCAGCCTCGTATAAATAACAGATATTACTGGCAACCGAGCAACCTAGGAGCAGTTGTAGTAGACGCTGCGACTAAAAAATATCGTTTCCGGCAAAAAATGGATTTACGCAAATAATAATTTTGTCCAGTCAAATAGCGATTCAAACCTCGGAATGAAAGTTACAAATTTTTATAAATCTTTGTTTAGACTCAAAAGTCTCATAGAATCTCGTGTCCGCCAGTCAAGATATTCAAGGTCAAACGTCGCGAAAATCGTTTTCTTGCAAATATCTTGTTTCCTATGCTGAAACTATGAGTGATGTTTGAATTTATTACAAAACTTGTAGAGCATAAAATTCTCTATAAATTTGGTCTTAGGCGATGCTTTATATAATTAACCGTTCTTGAGATTGAGCGCGAAGAATGGGAAGCGCCCATCAATATATAGGATAACGCTATGTCAACTGTAGAATCAAATGCATAGTACAGTTTATAAAATTAATTACTTCAACAGAAGTTCCTCGAGAAGGCGTCCCAGCAGCCGAACTCGTGCATCAGGGACGCCTTCCAACTCCCACCTCAAGCCAGCCGCCAGTTCCCGAGACCGTCGGACCCGCTGCTGCTCTCGGACGAAGGCGATGACCCCCCTCGCCCACCGTGAGAAGAGGATTATCATTCTAGGTTAAGTTTAAATTAGTCCTAATTTAAGTCACTGTTACGTCCTAGTTTAAGTTAGCGTAAATCTTAGTCTAAGGTAGTTTTAGTCTTAGTTCTAAGTCCTAGCATTAAAGAAACTCATGTATATACCAAACACATTTCCTAGGTTAAGTTAGTATAGGATTCCTATTATAAGAGCTTAGATTAAGATAGAATAAGTACACATTCATTAACTGAATTTTTTTATACTTTCAAAATTGTGAGAAAGAGGCACGGCCTATCTTGATTTTCAATAAAAATAGTGATTAATTATTTACAAGTATTATAATTATTAAGAAACTTGAATTATTTATTTATTTACAAATGATATGTATAACTGTTATTCATAAATAACACATCCGTGTGATAATATTTAGTTAATTTATATAAATAATAAGATATTAAAATGAAATAGTTTAAATACGTTGTAATTACATTTTTATTTATCATAAGTTTATTCTAATCCTATTACAATTTATTTATGTTAAAATGTAAAGCGATTTTTTTCCCCGATTATCAATGCAGCTTAATATTTCTTTTGTTTGTCGTCGTCTTCCTCTAGTCGTCCAAATTGAATTTCCAGACCGTTATCATCATCCTCGTCCGTCATATTTGGCTTTAAAGCCTCAAGGACCTCAGGTACATATTCATTCTCTTCATCAACATCATTTGGATATGAAGCGTTGGAACATACTTGTCCGTTACGCTGGACACTAACTTAATACTTAATAATAAATACTTAATCTTTTTCTTACTTAAAATGTAATTATAATAAATAATAACCGGTCAAGTGCAAGTTGAACTTGCACAATTAGTATTCCGTACGTTGATTGCTTTTTAAAAAAAAATTTTGTGACGGTGGTATAACACACCCCAAAGAAGTGTTCAACAAAGTTTGTTTCCAATCTTTACTGAAAACTGATGACTTTGAAATTTTTGTTCTTTTTATATACCAAATAAATTATTAAAGGTAATGCACTCGTGATAATTTTCGTTCAATCTACACCCCGTGGAGAGCATTCCAGAATTTTTAAAAAATTTTTGATCAGTAATTTTCGCGACTTTTTAAAAATAATACAAAGAAAAGTGAGTCCAAGTACTACATTATATATATATTTTTTACTCGTGTTTTCACAAGCTTTCATTTGACACCACACTCGATGACCTAGAAAAAAATTTTTTTCACTTCCGATTTCACCCCCCAAAACTAACCCCTTAAGTCAAAATTTAACTTTCAAAACTGCACGGCTTTGATGAGGCCATGAATTTCTATATTATTACCAAATTTTAACTTTCTATGACAAATAGTTTCGGAGCAAATCCGGTGTGACAGACAGACAGATGGACAGACACACAGACACCGAAGTCATCTTATAAGTCAGGAGTGCTCAAACTTAAACTGCTGGCGATCTACCTCAATATTGTTAGACTACGATCGATCGACTCTGAGAGGCTGCAAGTAAGTGTGATGCATGATTGTCGTCTAGGTAGGGTGTATCGTGGCATAGATATTAGTTTTCCGCACAATATGCATTTTTTTAGTCAAGATAAGTGTAGATCTGCTCTAAAATGTCAATGAAAAAAACTCATAATTATTCAAAATTGTGAGTTTATTGGTTCTTACAAAACAAACGAGTTCTAGTGTCTAAACTTAACTAAAGAGTGACTTTGGATGTTGAAGCGTGGCACTGCATGTCCTCAGCATAATTTTCATAAGATGGTAAGTAATTACCTAGTGCTAATCGCAAGCATGATGACATATGTTCGTCAGTTAGTCGATTGCGATATTTTGACTTAATTATCTTCATTTCAGAAAATGCAGACTCGCACAAGTAAGTTGACCCAAACATTGCCGTCAGTTGAAGGGCGATTTGCC
>CM032446.1:212257297-212274797 GCA_019049505.1 Pachyrhynchus sulphureomaculatus
ACTTTTGGTAATCCATACATTTTTTTGGTTCATCTTTCATGATTTCTCTCTAGGGATAAGTTTCTTTTTTAACGTTTCTTCATAAAAGAGGAGGCCTTGATTGCGGATTTAGGTGGTTTTCTCTAGGTATGTTGTTCGATCACTTGTGGATGGCATTCTACGAAGTAATCATTTAAAAGGTTGAGGCATCTTTGGTGGTAAGTCGTCAGAGTTGAGAACCCACGGTGGTGCATTGCCTTGTGGGCTGGTAAGACAATAATTGATCGGTCTTTGCGCAGATCGCGCAGGGCTCGGAAGTTCTTCACCGGATCTGTTTTTCTTGGGCGGCTTGGACCTACGTCGAATGCTAGTTGTTTCTTTGACGAAGAATTTCCGCTAGTGTCTGCAATTCAGTTCGGTGATGGCCTTCTCGAACCCTCCACAGATTATGTTGTCTCAACTGGGAATGCGTGACGGAGCAATAAGCAAAATGAACACTCTTGGCCGATGCGTTTTCAGCCAGCTGGAGTGAGACAATTTGTCTGACAGGTTTGTCTACTTTTTCTGGTGGGACCAATCTTGGGTTTTTCCTGCTAGTGTCTTTTGTTGTTTTCCGTAGTAGCATAGTGAGACTTGGCCTTTTGCCTTTCAGTTCTAATGGAGGAAGTCGGTTTCGACTCTGAATTCAGCTAGAGTAATCTATGATAGACCAAGTGATGGTGATGACGTTGCTAAGGCGAGACGGTAGCTTGCATAGTTGTGTGGTCGTTAGTGTTCAATCTCTTCTTGACTGTCATAGATTCCGTTCCCGGATGATAGCAATAGCTGGCGTTGTTCAATATTCTGTTTTAACTTGCTGGTCTTCGTATCATGTCATTAATTCTTTACAATAATTAAGTGAAAATACAGAAAACAAGACACGTTTTCAATTTCTTCAACTCCAAAAATCCTGAAAAGGATGTATAACATGATTTTCGCGAAGCAATCCTTTTAACACTATCCCCTATCCGTTTAACCCCTTAGATAAATAATTATACCTAAAATGTGTCAAAAAAATCGACAAAATGGAATAGAAATATACATAATAGTTTCTAAACCCTCACCCTTTTATTCTATATCAATACTGCTGAAAAACTATAGGTTTCATTTCTATTTCAGATATTATATGTGTACCAAATTTGAAAATTGATTCTCGTTTCATTCATGAGTTTTAGTGTCAAAAACAGATATACATGACAGATCGATGGAAACACGGGGCTATATTTTTCGTGATCTAGGGATACCAAAACGTGAAAAAATGCAAAAATCACGGAGGGAAAATGTTTTATTATTAATTTTCGATAGTGTAATACGCATAAACTCAACAACCTCAAACCAAGCTCCATGACGGGGGTTCCAGTCCGTGACTACCGTAAAGCGTCAATCCATCTTCCGATAAATAGATTAACCTCTTTGTAATTTTTTACTTAAAAATAATTAATTCCGATCTTGTCCGAGGTTTACAAGAAGAAAATCGTATAAATTGCGCAAACTCGGTAGTACTGAACAAAGCGCCATAACGGGGTCATTGTAGCAAGGCATTAGCAATATATTAGTTATGTATACGTGCAGCACTCGGGACGAAGTAATTCAAAAGCTGTACCAGTACTAACAGCTATAGGGAAATAGATTTTATTGAATGGAAGTCTCATATTTCTCCTCCTTTATGCTTCATCCTACGTAAAGACGCGGTGATATCATGCCACTATTTTAAACCTATGTTTCTTGTTCTTGGGGTGATACTTTCAGTTGGCCAGTTGTTTTATTATGGTCCGATTACTGTGTGGGAGACCGTCCTCTCGGTCTTTTGCCCTCGACATTGCTTCCGCTCTACTGTGTCCCTCCCTCTTGCTATGTGACCAATGTATGTTTCTTATTTACTTACTTAATCCTTATGCCTTTCTACCCCGTTTGTTAGCAGTGTAAGGCCCGTGGAGTTGGGTTATTCTATATTTCTTTATAGTATTCCCTCCATATTTCCATAAATTTGTCTTCTTCTTTTATGACCTTTCCTTCTAATTTTTTGCATCCATTTCCTCTCTGTTTCTGTGATTCCTACATAGTGTATTTGTTGTTCTTCTGTACTTTTGTGTCCATACTCCTCTCCATAAAATGTTCTACACCCATTTTTAGATCTGGTTGGGTAATCGCTTCAAATCTCACTCCCGATATTACAATATTATTCCTTACGTTGTCTTTTTCCAGTCTACTCATCTTCAAATCCATATTTCTCATGTTTTCTTTAATTATCTTATTTTCCTCTTTCAACACTTCATTCTCCTTTCTTAGTTCCTTCAACTCCTGTTGGTATCTCTTCTGATCTTGTTTTATATCCTTTATATCTGACATTATCTCTCTGATCATTTCTATTAAATTGTCTTTCTTATTTACTCTTTCGTTTTTTCTCTTTCTGTGTTATTCTTCACTCAGCTTTTTACTTTTTCTTGAATAATCCCATTTTCTCTTCTTTTTCTTCGACTCCTCCTCTTTTCGAGTCTCCTGATGTATAACCATCGCTATCCATTATTCTTTCTTACGTGTGTTCCTCGTATACTCTATTTTCAAACACGGGAGGGGGAGAAAAGGAAAAAAAACTGTTGTTTATACTTCTTATCACCGTAAACAGTAAAACCATCAAGATGTCTTATAACCTTTTTCGTTAGCTTCATACAATTTCACAGAATTATTCTCATTAACCTTGTAATTTTTTACTTATTGTCTTAATTCTGACACTACACTGCTTTATTTCTAGTCCTCTCATATGCAATCAACAAAATAATTAAATAGATCGAAACACTACGTAATAATGCTCGTTGAACGAGTTGACTACTGCCGAGCGTTCGATTCCCATGCACACACTTCGCGATCCGAAACTCAACTCATGTATGTTGCTATTGACTATAACAGTATATATACAATAGTCAGTCTTGTTTTGATGTTGAGCTCACCTAGGATGGAAGTATTTGTGCGGTGCGGTATCCAGGGTATCCGAAGCATCCTTCTGTACACCCACATTCTCATATTACCCAACAACAGAAGCAAATGGGTGTTTTATGCAAAATTTCCTCCTCCCCTATCAGAAGAACATACAGAAATAATTTATCTATTTTTTGAGCTTTCCTGGGATGAGTTGTCACAAAAGTAATTAAGTTGAAACTTTTCGAGTTATTAACTACTCTCAAAAGTAAGTTCATGAATACATTACAACAACGAAAAAAGGTGCAACCCAAGCAACTTTATTTAAAAAGTAGCTTAAATAAGCTACTAAAAAGTATTTAAGTTAAAAGCTTATTTATAATTAAATTCATCTAGTTAGTGTACAGCTCGGCAGAACACGTTGTTTTTCGTCTAATTAATGTTATCTGTCTCTTGTCAGAAACCCAATAAATTAGGCAGCTAAGTAATTGGACTATAAAGTTTTAAATGCTTAGGTGTTTCAAACATGGAAATTGTAAACAAATTTTATTTCTCTAATTTAAAGGTGCAAGGAAAACAGATTACAGCTGTAGATTGCTTTAGGAGATTTTAGAGATAAGCTACGATTCGAAAATATCCTCAGAAATTACGCGGTTAGATTGGAGTTTTATCCGTTTAAATCTCGGTTCAGCCGTCTTTATTAAGGATTTCGTGAAGAGTTGCTTAATTTTGTGGCGGAAATAATTCGGTGTAGTTATTGGAACTGTGGTAACCACTTGTAAACATGGAAGCCTGGAAAATCGTTATCGCTCTCTTACTTATCTCGAATGATTGGGCTGTAATTTAAGTTTAAATGGGTACTTTTAGTTTGAAAACCCGAGCTGAAACTTTTTTTAAACGTAGAACAAAAGAATTTTTAGAAATATATTTCCTATTACGTTCAAAAATTAAGGGGGTTTTTATTTTTAAAATGTGGACACAATTACTATCTATAAAAGTATTCAGTTTTAGTGTCCCGTACAGAATATTATGAGATCACTTCAATGTGCGTCCGTCCGTCTGTAACACCCGATTTTCTCCGAAACTATTTGATATAGAAAGTTGAAATTTGGCACAAATATAGGAATCGATGGCCCAATCAGAGCCGTGTAGTTTTGAAAGTCAAATTTTAACTTAAGGGGTTAGTTTTGGGGGTGAACTCGAAAGTGAAAAAAATAATTTTACCAGGTCATCGTGTGGGGTATCAAATGAAAGCTTGTGAAAACACGAGTTCAAAAATACATATGATGTAATACTAGCCCACACTTTTCTTTGTATTATTTTAAAAAAAGGGCCAAAAATCCCTGCCCCTTATTTGTTTATAATTAAACAAATATTTAGGTAGTAAATATTTGTTTTATACTTTTATTACTGGTTTCTAGATTGAGCTAGACTGATTTATTGGCTATTAGGTAGCTAAGACGCTATAACTATTGTACATTATTGACTAAGAAAAAACCTGAAAATACATATTGGATCTTAAGATACATACATGTCAGCGACCTAATTTAACTTAGCCTAGGTAAGGATTTTATTTTATTTTAAAAGCAATTACCGGACGGACACACTAATTGGCAGTTCGATTTGCACCTGGCTGGTTTTTTAGATTGATAGTAAAGAACGCTCCCATAAAGAAAACCTTTCAGATATCCATAAAAGCGTAGCTTAGCCAACATCGGTCATGCTCAACGCGGTCGAATGCCTCAGATATATCAAGTGCACCCACTTGGGAATTTATATGACACTAGTTAGAAGACCTGACCGAAGCAGTGCGACTGGTCGGTTGGTAGTTGTTTGCAAGTTCTTGTCTTTTTTGGGCATCTAACCTGAACTCTAGAGCATTTCCAGCAGGAAGAAAATATTCCTTATCTGCAGGGTGGATTGAAAAAGTTTAACGAATAACTGGTAGTTTGCTCGCACATTTTAAATACTACGGCAGGTATTCCATTAGAGTCAGTTTTTTTGGTATCTAACTCATAAAGATATTAGAATAGAGGAAGTAAGTTCTCGCGAAAAGCGTAGCGCTCATAGAAAGAGAAAGAAAGAATATGTGTCATTCTATCCCTCTTACTTGGCGCACGCTCACAACACTAAGTTAGATTGTGAGAATGTGATTCGTATTCTTCGCTCGCTCTGATAAGAGAGACAGAATGACATATTATTTCTTTCTCTTTTTAACGACGCCACGCTTTCGCTTACAGCAGGCTCTATACTTTTTCTCCTCTATTCTAATATCTCTATAATCTAGCTTCATTAAAATACGTTTTATGATACGCTGTCTGAATCCCCGGAAATGAACAGAAGAGTATGAGATATTTGGCTAGTCACAAGGGTAAATAATAAGTGGTTTTCTGTCGACAAACGTTTGTACATAAAAAAAAACTACTTTTCGCATGGATAAGCTTCGACAAGAATTTAAAATAATTATCTCCTCGGCCCCAGTTTTTGGTTGAAAATATAAATAATTTTCTAGCATTTTACAAAAACCTATAGCATTGCATCCCTAGATTAACATATTTTGATTATTAACTATACTAATTAAATTCTAAACTTTGAGCCAAACCGTATAAAAGTTCAGATCTGAATAATCTTATGCCGGAAATATTAGCGATGTGGTTTAACAATCAATAAGCTAAGACGGAAAAAATGGTGCGGAATTAGGTTGTGTCGAGGTTTTTACTATCTAAAACTGTACTCTGGAAAATTTCTATGTAAACTGATTAAAAAAGCTCGAGGAATTTATTTGTGGTTTAACAAGAACTAATATAAATAATTTTTATTTCTTGAGTAATGTGATATGAAACAATCAGCAAGTACGTAAGTTACCACTTCTTGTTTGGTTAGAAATTCAAAAATATATTTATTTGTTGATTGATTACTAACAACACTGTTTCAGAAAGTAACAAAAAAAACAAGTTTTGTCAACTAAAGTTATTTCTGTTTGTAATTAAGAACTCCATTTTGCCATACAATAAATAAAAGACTGCAGAGAAAGATGTAGTAACCAGAATCCTGGCAATTATAAACATATTTTCTGCGCGCTTTCGTTTAGTGTTGTAAAATGATATCCCTTTATTACAAATGGGAATAAACGCTGTGCTGTAGAAGAACAGAAAATTCGTCTTTATATATGCTTAAACCTACAAAAATTAAAAACGTATTTTAAAATTCTGTTAAGCATTTTTCTACCGGTTCCAAGATTTTTTTTCGATTAACCATACATACATACAGTGCCAAAACCAAAGTCAGCTGGGACAATTTTTAAATTTCTTAACAACTACGAGCGTGGATTGAAGTCTTGTAAAAAATAAGCTAACTAAAATTTTTTTAACATTTCTTTGTAAAAATAAAAATTTATTTCTTAACATAATCTCCATTGAGCTCGATACATTTGGTTAAGCGAGATTTCAATTTTTTATTTCCTCAGAAAAAAATTGTTTCGAACTGAATATAATACTCATTTTACAGCACAGATACCCTCCTCATACGATTTTTTTTTTTTCCTTCAAGTCAATTTTTGGTGGGACCATTAGAGCAGTAGGTAATGAAACCTACTATGAATCTGAGGGTTGGCGGTTCGATTCCGCCTGACTGCTTGGGTGTTTGTTTCGTCCTTAATAAGTTGATTGCATATGTATGGACTGGGATAGCCGCATGACTACGAGTCAGACAGTCGCTACCAGTCAAGAATAGCATGGCTAATAGACTTAATTGATCCGAGCCAATAGACAAAAAAAAGTCAATTTTTGAGGTTAGGAAACAAATAAAGTCACTTGGGGCCAGACCTGGGTGGATAGAGAACTCTTTCGAACCCCAGCTCGTGCATTTGTGCTATTGCAACGACCGACGTGTAAGCAGGCACATTGTCCTGGTGAAGGAGTACTTTTTTGGGCGCTAATTTTCTGCTTTAACTCACTATGCCAACAGTCTAATAACGTTGTGTAATAATAGCCAGTCACTGGTTTAGTCTTTTCCAAATAATCAATCGTGAGGATACCCTGTGAGTCTTAAAAAACAGTTGTCATCACTTTTTCCCACGATAAATCTGTTTTCGCTTTTCTCGGTGCACTTTCTTCGCTAACCTACTGTTTTGACTGCCGTTCGGTCTCCAGGATTTATGTAACGGTGGATCCTACAGTCACAAAACGACGCCAGAAGTCTTTTGGATTACTCTGCAACTTTTCCATACAGGATTTTGAAATGTCCTTCGCAGTGCGTTTTTGGTCTGGTGTCAACAAACGTGGCACCCATCGCGCACTCAACTATTTTATTTTTAGAATTTCATGCAGGATATTATGTAGCCGTTCATATGAGATGCCTACCATTTCATCAAATTCACGAAGCTTAATGCGACGATCTTCTATTACGATACCATAAACTTTATCAACCATTTCTTCAGAAGGGGCGTCCTGAAACGTGTAGCATCTCCAGTACGCGTATGGCCACGTTTAAATTTATTTATCCAGTAACAAATGATCTTCAGAGCTGGTGCAGAGTCCCCATGAACTTCCTTCAGTTCAGTCTCTACCTGGACCGCAGTTTCCATTTTTTTTTTAAAAAACCGTGTTATCACTGCCCGATACTTCTAACGAAACGTGTAACACCGATCACTGACGATAGCTGCCAACAAACAACCTCGCGTTGCATTTGTTTAAAACTTTAAACACAACTGTTACAAGAATCACGCTTACCAAAAGTCCTGCCGCTTAACAAAATTTTCCGCCATGTCGTAAAAATTTACCAGACTTATTAATCCACCCTCGTAGATCACTGAATAATGAATTACTTGGTGGTCGAAAGAATCTGACCGAGGATTTACAGATTATAGTGTAAATCTCAGAATTGGTGGTCAACAATAGATGGAGAAGATCAGCGAATTCTCCTTCACGATCAGGAATCCAAGTTGATTTATTTAAAAAACTGAGTAAAACCGCAACTAATTGCAAAAGTTTCATCTTGACAGCCAGACTTCGGTTGTTTTTGAATATTTACGTTTGATACTAACATTAAAGTTGCCCTTGGATGACTAACCCGTAAAAAGAAATGGTTTTTGAAACTGAAACGGAAAGTGCAGTGCAAATGTTATTGCGTGGTTGATAAAGACAGGAGATGGGGCTTAGCCTCTACAGCCTCCTTTGGTTGACGAGAAAGATTCTTCTGACAAAAAGACAAATTGAACAGCTAGGTCTGAGATAGGCATAAAAGTTGAATCCAAGTTATGGAAAGTTGATTGTGCTAGTCAAAAACGATTTTAGTTCCACAGAGGACTGGTATGGTTTATTTGATTGAAGGTGTTGGCCCTGAATTATTATCCGAGTTTAAATCTCTTTAGATTGCAAAAATCTTCTTTAAAATTGTGATACTCTAATGACGACACTCCCCTAATAAGTCATCATACGGGGGAGCTATTTTACCTCTGAAGTTTTTTTTACCTTAGGAGCGATAATTGTTGTTTCAGATAGGACTTTACAACTCTTTACATTCAGAAAATGTAGAAAAAGTGGATGTAAGAGATATGGCAAAATCTCCATAATCTTGTGGAAATTTTTTGTAAAATTAAAATTGGAATTATTTGGTAATGCCGGCCTATTTTTTTTTATCAAAAACTCAAAATTGGTGGATAATTATTAACTTTAGTTGTACAATTCTTGATTTTAGAGTAGAATCAACTAGGATATTAAAAAGCAACAGTTTACGATTGTGAGGAGTAATTCTAAGTACTAAAAATTGAGGAAATCCCTGGTATTAGCCTCTACCTGGTAAAGGGTGAGTGCTACCACCTACATTCATTCAAAAACTAACATTTTTATTCCTCAATTACATTCATTCTTTTAATCATTCATAAAACAAAAATAAATAAATTAGTGAATCTAATCCGAATCATTTTAAAACTCAAAACAATTAGCCATATTGTACATAAAAACAAAACCCTATCAAGAGGGAAACAAAACACCCGACTGGCAAAATGTCAATACCGCCCTTAGTAATCAAGGGTGGTGATTTCTGCAACATTTCTATATAGTACTTACCTATGGAGCTGAAATCCAGCTCAACCATGTTTGTCTGCATTTAAATGTCACTTATTCCAACAAGTTTTCATTCATAAATTAGCAAACTTTTCACGGAATTCATTGCAAAAACAATTTAAACAAACATATCGCGAACGAACGAAGATGCACCGCACCGCGATCAAAACACACATACCAAGTTCAACGAGCGAATGAGGAATTTGAGCCCTACCGATAAGGAATGATTTTTTTCATTTTCTATCCTTGTTGTAAATATGACTTAAAAAGGAATAGAAAATTAAATAGCTTAGTGGCGTCATCTACTGATCTAGACATATAGCTTAACATATCTATAAAAAAATATTACAGGAATATGCTACGTATGTTCTAATTTATTGAAACCCTGTTTAAGTGACAATAATTAGTTTCTAATATGATGTACTTTATTTTAAATAAAAAAGCCCACCCAGGAGAAACAGTTACTAACATTCTAAATAAACTAAAATTTTGAAATAAATGTAATTGTTACCTCTCATTATCTTAATTCTTTTGTGGGTGGCTTTGCGTTTTAGGATTTCTAGCTAGTAAACCGTATTGTAGCTTATATGTAGGTAAACTATCCGGTTTCTAACGAAATCAGCAAAGGCGTGCTAAACGAATAAGCAATTATTGTAAAGAAAATAAAATATTTCTCGTCAGCAGTCGAAAGTCACAATATTTTTTGGCTACACAGATGAACGTCAAGAAAAAAATAGGACTTTTTAGCACTCTGACAGAAATTAACAAAAAAAATTGAGGGCATTGGTTTTTTCGACCATTCCCGGAGAATCAGATGATTATGACAGCTGTCATATTGACAACATCGGTTTTGTGTGGGTTATAAAAACGAAAACGTTGTGCAATTTGTAAAATTATTGTGGTAATTACTTGATTGTTGCAAAAATTGAATTTGGAATAATACTTATCCAATTAGATCCAAAATGAAAACTCGATTTAATACATATGATATCGTCTGTGTTGTGACAGAGTTGCAAAGGTATATTTTTTCACAATACTCTAATTATTATAATATTTGTGATTCTGGCTTTCTGGCAACTCACCTAGCAATTTTTTAATTTTAGCCTTATTGGCATGCGGGTCAACAATGTATATGACATAGATAACAAGACCTATTTAATTCGGTTCCAAAGAAATGAAGAGAAGCAGATTTTACTTCTCGAGTCCGGTAACAGAATTCATACCACTAATTTTGAATGGCCTAAAAATGTTGCTCCATCTGGATTTAGTATGAAGGTATGTGTAATATGAATATATATTTTTTTTGTTTCTTATTCAAATCATGTTTTATGGAAAGTACCTAATCATGCATAAAATTGTTTATTGAACTGTGAAACTTTTATTTTTAAGGACACTTCGTATTAAATTACTTAATCATTGGTTAAATCAACATATTGAAGTTTGTTCAAGATATGGCTAATTTAAAAAAATAGAATTGGTAGATTTTAAGGGGGTATGCATTTTCTAGTTGTCATTGAGGGTAATTTTAAGTATCTTTGACAATGTTTTATCCAAAAAGCATAAAATTTTCTTTATTAATAATAAAATATTTCAGTATGTGTCTAACTATACCTATATTATCTTTGTTGATAATACATACGAGGCTGGTTTGAAAAGTCCGTGCAAAAATAAAAACTACTTATGTGTTTGGGGTAAACCTTTTTTATTTTTCGACATAGTCTCCTTTTAGGCTTATACACTTCGTCCAACGATGTTCTAGTTTGTTGATCCCTTCCGAATAATAGGATTTGTCCAAGTCTGCAAAATATCCATTAATGGCTGCAATCACCTCCTCGTTTGAATAAAATCTTTGTCCCGCCAGCCATTTCTTCAAATTGGGGAACAAATAGTAGTCCATGGGAGCCAAGTCTGGAGAATAGGGGGGATGTGAAACGAGTTGGAATCCTATTTCCATTAATTTTGCGACCACAACTGCTGAGGTGTGTGCTGGTGCGTTGTCGTGATGGAAAAGGACTTTCTTTGTGGGCCAATCGCGGGCGTTTTTCTTGCAGCTCGGTTTTCAAACGGTCCAATAACGATGAATAATATTCACCTGTAATAGTTTTACCCTTTTCCAGATAGTCGATGAGGATTATCCCTTGCGAATCCCAAAAGACAGTCGCCATAACCTTTCCGGCCGAAGGAACGGTCTTCGCCTTTTTTGGTGCAGATTCCCCCTTGGTAACCCATTGTTTAGATTGTTGTTTGTTCTCAGGAGTATAGTAATGTATCCATGTTTCATCCACAGTGACGAAACGACGTTTAAAGTCCTCCGGATTCTTCTGGAACAGCTGCAAACCATCCTTGCAACACTTCACACGATTTCGTTCTTGGTCAAGCGTGAGCAATCGCGGCACCCATCTTGCGGATAGCTTTCTCATGTCCAAATGTTTATGCAAAATATTATGTACCCGTTCAGTCGAGATGCCCACAGCACTAGCAATCTCACGCACCTTAACTCTTCTGTCATCCATCACCATATCATGGATTTGATCAATGATTTCTGGAGTCGTAACCTCCACAGGCCGTCCAGAACGTTCAGCGTCACTTGTGCCCATATGGCCAGTCCGAAAATTTTGAAACCACTTATAAACTGTTCTAATCGAAGGTGCAGAGTCACCATAATGTTTATCAAGCTTCTCTTTAGTTTCCTGAGGTGTTTTGACCTTTCATAAAGTAATGTTTAATCACCACACGAAATTCTTTTTCGTCCATTTCTTGAAAATCACTCGACTTCCTTGATTCACACGAATGCCAAACACAAAGAAATAGACCAATATGGCTGAAACTTGGTGTGCGTTCATTCAAGAGATGCTACTAACTAAACATGACCTCGATACGCGCCGGTGGTGCCATCTCTCGGACTTTGCACGGACTTTTCAAACCAGCCTCGTATACTGACTTAAAATACTTTAAAGATTTTAAAGTAAATAATATTACTTTTTCTGTATTCTTTGTGAAATTATTCTAATGTTGGTAAAAGGGCATTTACATTTTATTTTTAATATTTATAAAGCATTTTTTAATATTGAGGTTAACAAAAAAATTACCAGCCAAGAAAATAGGAGTAGTACGAATAAAAATAAGTAAGAATCATTAATCAAAGTTGTAAAAAGGTGTTGGTAATATAGATAGAGATATTTTATTTATGATCATAGTTGAAGCAAATTTCTTGCAAGAAGTTTTTTTTGATAGACAATGTTTAGTTGATGTTTACATTTCAAGACGGTTTTTTTTTTTTAAAATAATATCACAAATTAATGACACCTAGGTGCCTGTATGTGTCTAGGTAGTTTAACTAATAACTTTCGTTCTGGATCAGGTTTTTTTTCCTTCTTTTGTGACAGACAATAATACAGATACAAATACAATGACAGATACAATACATGGTTCATGTGTAATGGCTGTCAACCAAACAAACTCAAAAATTCGAAAGTTATCAAATATATATGCTTTACATAATTCACAAAAATGTTTTTCTCCAGCCTCATCAAATTGGGCAGAAGGTTGTAGCTTCGTGGACCTAAATAAGATTTATGTTGTTGTTCCTGGGCAATATTAAGTTTTTATTTTCTCTAGAACATGTTTTGTGAGTATGATTAACAAATTTATTCCGTTCTTTACGAATATGTAGAAAGGTGCAAACTGTTGTGAGATACATTGTTCTAATATTGCATGTTTCTTGTGGAAAGAGAAGGGCAGTCGGATATATTCTGTGTTTTTTATAAATTATTTTCAATATACACCTCTGTACTATATTCAGTCCATACAATGCAGATTCATACAGCCCTGTTAGTGATACATTTTGGTTTTGAATGGTTTTTAATTAACAAAAAATGATCTGTTTGATGTTTTTGTATAGATGTACAATACAGTAAACCTATTTTTATATGATTTTCTATATTTTTTAAATATAAGTTGTTTTATAGCTCTTTTTATACAATTATAGTTTTGATAGTGACATTTAGTAACAAAATAAAATTTTAGCACAGTCCAATATCTAATATTTAGAGACATTAATAGACTGGGAATCTTTCCTGCCCAAGAATTTAACCTTTAATTGGTATATATAAAGAGACATAAAATTTCAACATTAACTATTGTTGGTTGTATCTGAAAAATTAAATGAAAAAGATAGTTGTTAATTATAACAATAACTATTGGCAAAGAAATGTTCATTTCTAGAACTCACAGTTTCATTTTCTTAAATTCTGTAAATTTATGTGGTGGTTTAAGGCCCATGATAACAGACGGCATCACTATTAAAGTGTCCAATTTAAGTTGGTCTTAAGCATGTCCACCCCTGTATAAGCACGCTTCACCCCAATCTATGATGCACAATTTGTGAAATTAATTTTTAAGTCATATAATTAAAATTACATTCCAACCAAGTTTTTAAATTGCTTACTAGATATCCTTTCTTTTAAAAAAAATTCTGAATTACGGCTCTTAAAAGTATTCAGGTTCTATATATGAAGAATCCAGTTGTATTTGATTCTATGCTATTACTTTTAATTATCACTGTTGTTTTAAACCAATAAACTTTTTAAAACATAATGAAATTGATGATGTATAAATAATTAAATTAACCATAAATTAGTAGTTAGAGCAGAAAAACAACTGTTGTAGAACCAAAGTTTTCAGGAGAAAATTGTCATAAATGTTGATATTACTTTGCTCCATATGTTTTTTAATATATTATCGATACTCCTTCTGACTTATCTCATAACCTCTTTTACCTATACAGAGCTGGGTCAGCTATTAGAAAAAAGCTAACCACACAGTGCAAGTTACTTAAAATACAAGTAATTAGGTTACCTATTAATCAAGCTACAACCTTTCAAAAGGCTACAGGTATTATTAGTAATATTTGTTCTTCACAATTGGCTTTCAAAATATTAGGACCAGCAGTAACTTTTCAATCTGATCAATTTATAAAAGTATTTAATCTTTTTGAAAAGTTCTCATTCCTTTCTTAGTGTTCTGTACAGAATACTTATGGGATCACTTCTGTGTCTGCCTGTCCATCTGTCTGTCTGTCACACCTATTTGACATAGAAAGTTGAAAATTGGCACAAATATAGGAATTGATTTTGACTTAAGGGGTTAGTTTCGGGAGGTGAAATTGGAAGTGAAAAAAAATTTTTTTTTCTGGGTCATAGAGTGGGGTGTCAAACAAAACCTTGTAAAAACATGAGTTCAAAAATATATATGATGTAATACTTGCGGACATTTTTCTTTGTATTTTGATAAAAAAAAAAATGGCAAAAAAACACCCCTGTCCACCCACTTTATCTCAAAAAATACTAATCAAAAAGTTTTGAAAAGATGCTAGAATAGTCTTTATAAAGTTTAGATTGAGTGAAAATTATCTTGTGTGCATTATGTATGGTAATTTATCTCGTATAAAAAAAGTAGTGAAAAACTACCGATAACTATGTTTCCCTACAAGGTGGATTATTTTCCATACATTACTGTGCATTGCTTGTCTAGAGACAAAATTTTATTTTATTTATTTATAATTAAATATTTAGGTAAATATTTGTGTTACACTTTTATTACTAGCATCTAGATTGTGCTAGATTGATTTATTAGCTATTAGATGGCTAAAATGCTATAACTATTATACATTATTGACTAAGAAAACACGTGAAAATACATATTAGATCTTAAGAGATATACATGTCAAAAACTTTCTGTCTTGTGGGTGTGTTTTGTGAAGTCACTGATCATTTTATACCTCTGTAACAAAAATTTTGTATTTTGAAGGCTTTGGATCTCAAGATACATACATGTCAGGAACCTAATTAACTTAGCATAGGTAAGAATTTTATGTTATTTTAAAAGCATTCAAGGTACAGAACACTAATTGCGTGAGTCCAACTTGTTCTTGACCAGTTCTTTTTTAATTTAATGTTGTTGGCGCACATTTTTTCCGATAATTTTAATTCAAATTGTAATTTTAGCTAAGAAAACATCTTAAGAATAAGAGGGTTGAAGAGATCTCCCAGCTAGGTACAGATCGTATTATAAACCTGCAGTTTGGCACGGGAGAAGTAGCATACCATGTAATATTAGAACTTTTTGATAGAGGAAATATAATGCTAACTGATCATGAATGGACCATTTTATATGTCTTAAGACCCCACACCGAAGGTGATAAAGTTAAATTTGCCGTTAGAGAAAAATACCCTCAGGATAGAGCAAGAGAATTGGAGGAGATCAGTAAGGAGAAAATAATGGGAATATTAGAGAAAGGAAAGACTGGTGATCAGCTAAAGAAAGTTCTTGTGTCAAATTTAGGTCAGTAAATCTTAAAATATAAACGACTTGCTTATATTTTTTCTTTTTTTTTTACTTCCCGCATGGCTAGTGCATACGCATATCAAGAGCTCTTAATCCACTGGACACTTACTGATGAAGACTATAACTCCTTGAATAATAAAGTGTTGTGATGAGTTTCTTAGCTTTCAAGATCCTCCATATGATTTCCCTTGCTGAAGGGAAGTATTGTATTTGTGAAGAAAATCACCCTTCATATCAGGATCCCTAGATCACTAAAAACTAAGTTTACCATTTCCGTGGATCTGTCTATCTATCTGTCAGTCTGTTCAGCACAATAAGTCTCGAATGAAATGAGATTTCATTCAAGTTTGGTGTATAATATTTAAAGTAGGAAATTAACCTATAGCTTTGAGCCATATTGTTTCAGAAGAGGGTGAAGCAAGTGCAGGTTAAATGTTTTATAGTTTCAATAATATAATAGAATTTTTCCTGGTTTTTGTTTGAGATACTGAACAAACTTTATCTACAGGGAAACATATAAGGACACAAAGTGACACATGAGGAGTTTGAAGGAGTTATATGATCCTATAGGATGTTAAAGGAATGAGAAAATGGATTAGAGAGGTTTGCGTCATATATATCATGTTATATATATATCAGAAGTTAAGAGTTGAAGATTCTGAATATTATATTATTGTTTTTTTGTTTTCAATTTTAACAAGAATAGTATGTATAGGTTTGAATTAAATTATTCTATAGTGTGAGGCAGTTAAATTCAGTATTTATTTCAGACTGCATGTTTGAGCAGGACGTCGTGAAAAAATTACTTTACCACTTTTTACATTATATTTTTTCCTACACTAATAGTTTTTGGTTATAAATGGGCTCCTCCTTTAATTCTTTTATTATTAACAAGAATAATTGATAATTTTTATAGAATAGGTTTATCTTATATTATGGTGTGTCATATAGGTAGGCATAATGCCTGTTTTATCTTCTCTAGGCTTCTTCCGATGTGGACGTCCAGCATTCTTTCCACCTTTTTGGAGATTTACCCCTGGTTCTTCTACCGCAAGGTTTATTGAGTTTGGCCTTTTTTTGCTAGTCTGTTGTCATCTATTGATCTACGTGTTCATTCCATTGTTTTCTTCTGGATCTGGTCTATTGGGATATTTCTGGGATCTTGCTTAGTTCTTATAGATTTTTGGTGTGGATTTTGTCATGGATACTTTTTCCATGTATGTCTCTAATCACCTTTGTTTCTGTTGTCCTCATCATTTGTGCTATTTTACATGTATTGGCTCTTGTTTTTACAACATATGTTAGAACCAATCTCACTATTGTTTTCTATATACTTATTTTACTTTCCATTATAGGTTTATCTAATAAAATACATTTTATATTTTAATTTTTGTAGACACAGGGTGGTAATGTTGTATTTTTTACATATCAAAAAGTATATTTGAACTCACCTGTAAATTCTATACACATTTTGTGTAACATCCATATACTCATATCAAATAGTTTCTGAAATAGAGAAAAAGGCCTTTTTCATGCTTCACCAATTATAGCATACAAACAGTTGGATTGACTGGAAAATTAGTTTGTTTGATATCCTGTCAAAAAATTATACTAGTAGTCAAATTGATGTGTTCGTCCCTGAAAACAGTGATACACTCAGTGTAGGCCTCTTCCAAAATCTTCCATGTCCTTCTATTCATCGCAATTTGGGTCCAGTTTGTTCGTGCAATCCTCTGGATGTGTCGTCTTGCCATCGCTTTTGTGGTCTTCCCACACTTCCCTTGGTCTCCATATTAACAAGTTATTAGTTCATCTATTCGGATCTTGTCTCACAATGTGGCCATTGCCACTTCAGCTATGCTATTTTTTTCTAATACATCTGGTACTTTTGTTCTTTCTTGGATGTCTTGGTTTCAGATTCGGTCTCGAAGGCTTATTCCAAGCTTAGGTTTTTCCATTGCTCTTTGAGTAATTTGGAGCTTGTTAACCAACTTGCGAGTTAGTGGCCCTCCCAGTTGAATCTTCTGTCCTAATTATATGAACGAAGGCATGTTTTCGAGCAATTGGTTGGCAACACTTACAGCTATGTCTCGAGGACTCATTATTTTGGCTTGGTTTTTTTTGGTTACCCTCCTCTTCCTCAAAAACCAAAATAA
>CM032446.1:212279797-212299797 GCA_019049505.1 Pachyrhynchus sulphureomaculatus
GTCTACATGCTTCTGCCCAAGTCTTGCCTATGAAGATTAGTACTGTGTCTTCTACATATGAAATTTTAGAGCCATGAACATATAATTTAAGTAATGAATTTATATATGTTATAAACAGTATTGGCCCCAGCACTGTTCTCTGCGGTACACCAATCCTGATTATGCTTGCATTACTTAGTACGTTGTTAATTCTTACCATTTGTTGTCTGTTTCCAAGCTAGTTCACCATCAATTCATGCACTTTTCATGTAGTTTTTTATGTGAGACCATATCAAATGCCTTAGCCAGGTCAATGGACACCCCTATGGACTTCTCACCAAGATTTAATTGGTCAGTTATTTCAGATGTAAAATGGTATAGAGTGTCTGTGGTGCTACGCCCTTGCATGAAACTGCCTATCATTTAGAATGTTGCACTTTAACAGAAAATTCAGCAGCCTACTTTTTAGACATTTTTTAAAGATTTTAGCTAAACATGTTACCAAGCTAATAGGTCGGTAATTCCCAATGTTGGTCTTTGATCCACTTTTATGAATTTTTATTGCAATTGAAGTTTTAAAAATTGTTGAGATTTTGCCTGTTTGGAATATTAAGTTAAATAAATGAATTAAGGGAGTCACAATTTCAACATGCATGTCTTTTATCTGCTTAGCTGTTACTCCATCGACACCAGGAACACACTTCATTTTCAGCCCATTTATGTGCTTTATTAGTTCATTTACTGGTCATAGATACTTTGATTGCAAATTTGGTGTTTCGGCAGGTATAGGAGAGCTTGGGAGGGGTATATGCTCCTTCATTTTGATTCCAATATTTGTAAAATAATAATTACAATAATCGGCCATTTCAGGATCGTCCCGAAATGCTCCATCATTGGTCTCTATGTATTACAATTCTTTCATCCTTCTTGACATTTATTTCATTCCTTATGTCTTTTATTACTTCATACATCTTCCTTAGGTCTTTTTTGTTCTGATTTAATTCACGTCTATAATAATCTCTTTTCTGTTTGGTGATTATTTTATTTAAAATGTTCCTATATGTTTTATATTCATTTTCCAAACAGACAGAATAGTTATTTATAGGTCGCCTTTTCATTTTGTCTTTTTTTTTAATTGAATTTTTTCTTTTTATGCATTTTATATACCGTGCTTCTTTTTTAGCAATTTAAATGTATCTATAAAATTATTTGTTCAGAGTGATTCCCTTTTGTCACATTGTCCCATTTTTGTTCTGATAATATATACATATATATATATATATATATATATATATATATATATATATATATATATATATATATATATATATATATACAGTCGACACTCTATATAGTGAAAGACCAAAATGTTGACTGAAATTTCACTATAGAAAGTTTTTCACTATATAAAGAAAAAATCCGTATATATTGCTATGTATGTATAATATTCTAGGTCTTGAAAAAATTGCACTATAAAGAGTTTTTCACTGTATAGAGTTTTACTATAAACAGTGTCGACTGTATATATATATATATATATATATATATATATATATATATATATATATATATATATATATGTGTGTCATAAAACTAATAGAAAATTGAACAAGTTTTCTACTCAATTGCCATTGTATTAAATTTATTTCAAAACTTCCAGATCTAATTTTCCCGGCTGACGACTAATTTGCGAACTTATTTTTTCAATAAATATATCTAATTAATACGTATTTACTGTGTTATAGTATTGACTAAATTAAATCATTTTGTCAAATATTTCATATATAGAGATTGAACTTAAGTAATACGTATGATAAATTTCTTTATTTTATTTTAGATATCCTGGCCTGATATTGAAGAAATGGTAAGAAAAGCGGCTAGTGAGGGTGACGCGTTAGCTAACTCTATAAGAAAACTTAAACTGGAAATTAACCATATAAGTTTACTATTACATGATCCATATGGTGAGCAACCTGATAGTAACACTTCAGATCAGGAAAATGATAATAGGATTCCTTCAATGATTGTCGATGTTGATTTGGATTTGTCAGCTTTTGCTAATGGAAGAAGGTAATAAATAGTTTAAAAATATTTTATCAATAACTTTATTTACTGTAAACTATTTTTAAAATATTTGGCTAGGGCAGCTTTCATGTTTGATTGCCAGTAGACTCTCGCAAACTCTCAAAAGCTACTACTCTGTAAAAAAAGGCCATTGTTGCTAGGAGCCTGGTTCGAATCATGAAGACACCACTCCTCGGTATGGGTGGGGCCGATACTAGGCGTTGGTCTCCGAGGACCGGAAGGTGAACGATAGCTCTCTTTTAAATTATAGACCGTTCTGAAGTCGAGCTGCAAGGTTGAAACGCCATCTCCAACGAACAGACTTTACCGCAACGCCACGAAGACGTTTATATAGCTCCCAATCCCAAAATATAAGATCCTGATTTTTGCTATTTTAAGTGGGCAATATAAAAATTCTGACCTTTTGTTTATTATAGGTTGCAGAGTTGGACTTAAGAATTTTATTCATTAATGCAAATAAATAAAATTATAAGTGTTTTTGAAGATGTTTATTTATAGATGCATGTAAAAACAAATGGATAAGTACAAATATACAGTTTGGGTTTACAAGAGGGGACATATTGTATATATATTGTATAAATAAAATTATATTTTAACTTAAGCCTAATTCGGTTTCACTATCACTGTCATCAGCTGAGGTAATTATCAGTGGTTTTATATTATTTACTTAAATATATGAATCTTCAACCTTAACAAGGTTCTGAATGGAATTCTTCCAGCTTCCACAAGGTATATCATTTATAACTTTTTTTGCTAATTCAACCACTGACACACTTAAAGTAGGAGAAACATTTTGTGCCCTAATTTTTGATTTAACTCGATGCCAAATATGTTCAATTGAATTAAACACACAATAATATGGAGGAAGCCGCAAAACAGTGTGTCCCATTTTCTCAGCCATACTATCACAAACATATTTCTTTTTCAATTTATAGTCTTTCAAAACTTCCAAAAGATCACTTTTTATAACTAAAGTCAAAATAAATGTCATTTTCTAACATATATCCCTGTATTTCCGATTTGGTGTTGGCTGCATTAGGAACCTTATTTAGTAGGCGACTATGGTAACTTGTATTGTCCATAACTATAACTCTGTACGGGAACATTTGGTAAAAGGAAATTTTGAAACCACTTTTGAAAAAGTTCTACGGTCGTGTCTTTGTGATAGTCCAAACTAGAATCTTTTATATTTTTTTGCAGATAATAGTAGACAATTTGAAACCCAGCCCTTTTCAGATCCCGCATGCAAAATGGTTATTCGTTTACCTTTATTTGAAGATGCATTAGTCTGACATTTTCTACTGCTGTCAACCCATCCTTTTTGCACAGTGTCATGGGTATCGAACCATGTTTCGCCAAGGTAAATTATCGGCCAATTCTCTGATCGATACTTTTTAATTTCTTGTAAATAAGTATGTCGCAAGATTCGTAATCTTTGTGACTCCATCACTACTTGCCTTTTGTTGATTTTGCGGATCGTGAATCCCATTCTTAAGAGAATTCTGTGAAGAGTTGATCGGCCACAATGTATATTGGTCCCGTCCTGCACCAGTCTTAATTTTATTTTGTCTAGTGTCGGCACCATACATAGAATATATTTTTTAGCGTCAAGTAATAAATGCTTTCTCTTGCGATTGTATTGCAATTTTCCCACGGACGCCACATAATTAAAATAGAACCGTTACATTGTAAGTTGTAAGTAAAAATAAAAATAATAAAAAGTATCTTTTGAATCTTAACGGTGACCTGTGGTCCATACTTAAAGGGCTCCAAAACGGGTTGCCAGGTAGTAAATATATAGGTAAAAATAGATCCAATATGATTGCAGGTGCAAGTGAGGGCGGTATAGAAAGCAGGTAAAATAAAAATACGTTTATCTTAATATCTAGCAACTTTTTTTTTTTTTTTTTTTTATTGGTCTAGCACACGTGCTGCAGGGAAGTCCCTAAAGCGCTCTAGGAGCGGCACGAGTGCGGAAAAAGCGATTCACGTTGTTCTTGAATCGCTGTAAATTGTACTCGGTGGGAAACACAGCGCTGGGCAAATTATTCCAAAGGGATGACGTTCTCCATATAAAAGATTGCTTGAAAAGCGTTGTACGCGGAGTAACAAGCTGAACCTCATACGGATGCGAAGCACCAGCGCGACGTGTATTTCTAACATGCACCGCTTTGGGAGGAATTAAGCGGGCTACATCCTTCGAACACTTTCCATGAAAATACTTGTAGAACAGACTCAAGTCGCCACAACCGTTCTTCGATGTTCCAGCGAATCAAGGCCGCCGGTCAATTCCGGGTCCCCAATCAGACGGACCGCTCTTCTCTGAACAGAATCCAACAAATGCAGTATATGTTTGGGAGCGGAGCCCCAAACGTGGGAGCAGTATTCCATAGTTGGTCGAATTTGGGCTTTGTAAAGAATTAACAGTTGTTGTGGGGTGTAAAGCTTTCTGGTTCTAAATAATATTCCTAACTTTTGAGAAGCTCTCCTTGCTATGCCTGCAACATGTTCATGCCAAGACATATTTGCTCCCAAACTAACGCCCAACAAATTGAGCGACGATGCTAGGGGAATGGAGTGCCCCGACATAACTATGTCGGGTTCAGCAACGTTAACTTTTTTAGAAAAAACTGCCGCTTGGGTTTTTGTAGCGTTAAATTCCACTTGGTTACTGTCACCCCAGGTCTTTGTTAAGTTGAACGACCTCCTGCTGTCTGCGGATATTCGCCTGAGCAGCCGATGTCCGAGCGTTCAAGGTGAATGAAGAGACAAGCGTACTGTCATCTGCAAAGCTATAGATTGGATTTCCGGTCTTTTCCAGCAGATCGTTAATGTAAATGAGAAAGAGAGTAGGAGACAGTATGGAGCCCTGGGGCACACCGGCGTTGATAGTGAGGGTGTTGGAAAGAAATCCGTCGACCGCCACTCGTAAAGAACGCTCTCTGAGGAAACATGAGAGCCACAAACAGAACCTTTCAGACGTACCATAAGAGCGCAACTTAGCCAACAGTCCATCGTGCCAAACACGGTCGAATGCCTTGGATATGTCAAGAGCAACCGCTCGAGATTCTCCAAAGTGTTCAATTGCGTTGTTCCAAACATGTGTTACATAAGTCAGAAGATCTCCTGTTGATCTATGTTTACGAAAACCATATTGGTGATCGCTAATAATATTGAATCGTTCAAGATATTTTAGAAGATGCCCATTGATAACCTTTTCCATGACTTTCGATATTATTGAAAGCAGTGCAACTGGTCGGTAGTTATTTGGCAAGGTCTTCTTACCTTTTTTAGGTATCGGCTGAACCGTGGCACATTTCCAGCAGGACGGAAAATATTCCCTTTCTGTAGGATAGGTTAAAAAGTCTACAGAAAACTGGTGTTAGTTCCCTTGCACAGTTTTTTGAGAACTATGGCAGGTATTCCGTCAGCGCCAGAAGCCTTCTTGGTGTCTAGCTTCATTAAAATACGCTTTATGATGCGCTGTCTGAAGACAACATCGGGCATCCTTGACTGCAAAATGGGAATAGTAGGTGGTGTTTTTCCTTGGAAATCGACAGTAGAATGTGAAGCAAAGAGTTCAGCCAACAAGTTCGCTCTCTCAACAGGTGTGGTTGCAATGGAATTATCTCGCCGTGTGAGTGGTGGTATGGTGGATTTGGTAAAATTTTGACTAACTGCCTTAGCGACTGCCCAAAAGGACCTGGAATTGTTGGGACAAGCGAGAAGTTTGTTTCTAATTCGTTGATTGTGTGCCTCCTTGGTTTCGTCGATAATTCCCTTGCATCTGTTCCGGGCATGAACAAAGATGTTTCGATTTACGGTGTTAGGATTTTCACGCCATTGTCGGTAGGCAATATGTTTAGAAGCAACAGCTTCTTTGCATTTTCGGTCGAACCAAGGCTTGCCGTTGGAGGAGCATTTCTTCGAAAAAGGGATGTAAGCTTCCATACCAGCCAAAATAACATCGGAGACCTCCCTGGCGCAGTCAGATGGGTTATCGGATCGAAAACAAACGTCCATCCAAGGGAAAGTTCGAAAGTATTCCATGAGATCTTCCCATTTAGCAGATTTGTAGTGCCAAATCTTGCGCGGCCTAGGCGCCCTCTCTGCCACTGGTTGGCAGGATACTCGATGTCGAAAGCAGTTTATGGTCGGAAGAACCTAACTATGCACAAACCCTTAATAGGGTCGTTTATTGCCCCATTCAAAAAGCAAAAAGGCAGGATCGTATATCTTGGGATTTTCTTTACATGTATAAAACTTTTGTCAATCCGCGAAAGTTCGTGGCCAGCAGAGAGTGAAAAGATCGTAAAACAGCGAGCTGAGAGAGTACCATCTGCCGATTATGTCGTTCAAGTCTCACTCGTCACAAGTCCCGTCTAGTTGGCATTACCAAGACCTTAAGTGGGTTGGCAAAAAGGATGTCTCTTTACTTGGCTATAAGCATCTTCACCACACATAGTTGACCTTATATTTGATGATGACTACCTCGGCTTTTCAGGAAAAAAAAATTAAGGAAGTTGTAGGGGTATTTTGACATTATTCACTTTTTCTGGAACACATTGTATTTCATAGATTTTAATACAGTTTTAATTATCGGATCGAAAATCTCTTGAAGAAAATGCAGATTAATTTTATTTTTTAGATATTATGACAAGAAACGTACAGCAGCCAAAAAACAGCAAAAAACCATAGAATCGCAAATCAAAGCCCTAAAATCAGCCGAAAAGAAGACTAAACAGACTTTAAAAGATGTCCAAGCTATCACAAACATTAATAAAGCCAGGAAAACTTACTGGTTCGAAAAATTTTATTGGTTTATTAGCTCGGAGAATTATTTAGTTATTGCTGGTAGGGATCAGCAGCAGAACGAGCTCATAGTAAAAAGGTATAACTTATTAGTAAAAAAATTTTTTTTACATTGTTTCTAATAGTAGCTGATTTGTGGAGGGGAGTGCAGGTGGTAACTTTAATCAAGGTAATGGTGGTATGTCGATTTTTCTTCATTTTTTGTGTTATTTATGTGTATTTGAAAATATTTACTTTTTTGTTTTAGTATTTCCGAATTCCTAAATGCTTATAAGTTATATTATTAATAATTTAAGTTTAACACTTAAGTCCGACAGGGTTTTTCATTTATTATTATTAAACAAATATACTTGTGAGTCATGTATAATTTTCAGGCGTTTAGGCCGTACTCTACCTGACAGACAAACAGGTCAAACAAAACGTCGTCACTAACCGAAGTGGGTTGGCTACCATTGGATCGTTAAAATATGCCTCGTCGAGTTTTTCAGAGATGCCACGCAAATAGAAGTTGTATTTAACAGTAATAGTGAAAAATATTCGCGACATGTCTAAACCGACGCGACACATTTTAACAGTCCGGCAATAGCCAGTCGGTTCAGTTTTGCGGCGACGTTTTGTTCTGTGTGTTTGTCTTCCTGTAACGGCAGCTATATTTTCTGTGTCTGACATGTCGTCTGCTTTTATTGCATACACTGTCAAACGCGTTATTACCCTTACTACGATCAAAGTACTCTTCCCGACGACGTACTATCAACTATCAATATCACATCTGACTGACGTGCATGCCTTCATTGTTGGTTAATTTTACTTCTATTTCTCCTCAGCAAACCAGTTTTATTTTTTTTTAAATATATGATCACATTTTCACATGTCAGAAGATACAAGGAGAAATGTCAAAATATTGCTAAATGTCAAAGTGGGATTATATTGCACATTAATGATCCATATCATTTATATGCATCTCGATTTGATTCATTAAAACCATAACCTCTATTAGTCCAAAAATATTATAGTCAAAACCATAGTAAATGTTTAATGTATGGTGTTGGGATGTTCTAGAAGCCGAAATTAAAAAAAAAATCAGTAGACAGTATTTTTTTTTGTATGAACGTATTTATAGGTTCACAGTCCACTCCTGGATATAGGCCTCTCCCAACTCCTTCCATGGTGCCTTATTCTCAACCAGTTGGTGCAAATTTTTTCCCACTTTCTGTTTAATGTCGTCTAGCCAACGTTTTGTTGGTCTGCCAAATTTCCGTTTATGCAGGCAGCGTCTCCAGTGTATAATGTGTTCTGTCCACCGAGCGCTGTCTTGGCGAGCAACGTGTCTTACTCAGGTCCATTTTAATTGGGCTATACGAGTAATTACGCCTTCGACTTTTGTTCTTTGTCTTTTTGACACTAACCTGTCTTTGAGGTTCGGTCAAATTCTGCGGAATCCATTGGGAACAGATCTTTTTTACAGCTAAATGTTCATGCAAAATTGAATGTATAGCAGTCTTCGATATGCCTAAGGGTGTCTCTATCTGACGGTAAGTCACATGCCGATCCTCTTTAATCATGTTGCGTGCAGCATCGACGTTTTTTGGAACAACAACCGATTTTAGTTGACCTTCACAAAATTGAACGCTGAAGGAAACACGTCCATGACGAAATTCTGCAAACCAATTGCAAATAGTCTTTTTTGTTGTTGAGTTAAGCCTTTACTAAAATCGTAAAAAATCATCAAACGAAATTTTCCATTTGTTCACGACACTATTTTTTTTTTAAACGCTCACTGTAAAACTACTCGGCCAATTTCTGAGCTGCTACTGCTTTAACAATAACAAATGTCAAATTTTACAATAATGTAATGTCACATCTCAATAGCGCCATCTAGTGGTCCTTTGTAAAAACTTAAAAGGCCGCCTTTATATTTGCGTAGAGTTTCTTTGAGTCTATTTTTCCATGACATTTCGCTTAAGTTTATTGTATAAATTAAATACTTTAAAATGTATGTGCCTTTAGAGGTTTTGATGTTTATTGAATAACATTAAAAAATTTCGATCCAAGATAAAAAAAAAAAATAACATGATATGGTTTAATGAAATAATAATTATATTTTATAGGTACATGAGGCCAACAGATATTTATGTCCACGCGGATATCCATGGTGCAAGTAGTGTTGTTATAAAAAATCCTATTGGTCATCCTGTACCACCAAAGACATTAAATGAAGCTGGAATTATGGCGATATGTTATAGGTATATATAAACAAATTATTTTTATGTTATCAGTGTTGTCTGAAATTTATATTATTAAGTGTAACATGTAACATGTAACAGTAACAGTAAACATGTAACACATGTTTGGAACAACGCAATTGAACACTTTGGAGAATCTCGAGCGGTTGCTCTTGACATATCCAAGGCATTTGACCGTGTTTGGCACGATGGGCTGTTGGCTAAGCTACGTTCTTATGGTATGTCTGAAAAGTTCTGTTTGTGGCTCTCATGTTTCCTCAGAGAGCGTTCTTTACGAGTGGCAGTTGACGGATTTCTTTCTAACACCTTCACTATCAACGCCGGTGTGCCCCAAGGTTCCATACTGTCTCCTACTCTCTTCCTCATTTATATTAACGATCTGCTGGAAAAGACCGAGAATCCAATCTACAGCTTTGCAGATGACAGTACACTTATCTCTTCATTCACTTTGAACGCTCGGACATCGACTACTCAGACAAATATCCGCAGACAGCAGGAAGTCAACTTAACAAAGACCTGGAAGAAATTCTATCTTGGGGTGACAGTAACCAAGTGGAATTTAACGCTACAAAAACCCAGGCGGCAGTTTTTTCTAAAAAAGTTAACGTTGCAGAACCCGACATAGTTATGTCGGGGCACTCCATCCCTCTAACATCGTCACTCGATCTGTTAGGCGTTAATTTGGGAGCAAATATCTCCTGGCATGAACATGTTGCAGGCATAGCAAGAAGAGCTTCTCAAAAGTTGGGAATATTGTTTCGAACCAGAAAGCTTTACACTCCACAACAACTGTTAATTCTTTACAAAGCTCAAATTCGACCAACTATGGAATACTGCTCCCATGTTTGGAGCTCCGCTCCCAAACATACACTGCATTTGTTGGATTCTATCCAGAGAAGAGCTGTTCGTCTGATTGGACACCCGAATTGACCGACGGCCTTGATTCGCTGGAACATCGAAGAACGGTTGGCGACTTGAGCCTATTCTACAAGTACTTTCATGGAAAGTGTTCGAAAGATGTGGCCCGTTTAATTCCTCCCAGAGCGGTGCATATTAGAAGTACACGTCGCGCTAATGCTTCACATCCGTATGAGGTTCAGCTTGTTACTCCTCGTACAACGCTTTTCAAGCAGTCTTTTATATGGAGAACATCATACCTTTGGAATGGTTTACCCAGGACTGTGTTTCCCATCGAGTACAATCTACAGCGATTCAAGAACAACGTGAATCGTTTTCTCCGCACACGTGTCGCTCCTGTAGCGCTTTAGGGACTTCCCTGTAGCACGTGTGCTAGACCCATAAAAAAAAAAAAAAAAAAAAAGAGCATAGAAAGGTTTGTTCAGTCTAATATCAATGTGTTATTTGCAGAAGAATATGTAGTAGTTTATCGGAGACATAGAAAATCGAAATTTGGTACTAATATAGGAATTGATGGCCCCATCAGAGCCGTGTAGTTTTGAAAGTTAAATTTTGAATTAAGGGGTTAGTTTTGAGGGGTGAGATCAGGGGGGAAAAAAAATTTTACTAGGTCATCGAGTGGGGTGTCAAATGAAAGCTTGTAAAAACGTGAGTTCAAAAGTATATATAATGTAGTACTTGCGCATACTTTCCTTTGCTGTTATTTTTAAAAAATCGCTGTCCCCCCCTTATCTCGAAAAGTACTGATCAAAAAATTTTGAAAAAATTCTGGAACATTTTCCACAGGGTGTAGATTGAACGAAAATTATCGCGAGTGCGTTACCTCTAATAATTTATCTGATATATAAAAAAACAAAAGTTTCAAGTTCAGGAATTTTCAATAAAGATCGAAAATAAACTTTGTTGAAATCTCATTATGGGTGTGTTTTGTGAAGTCGGTGATCATTTTATACCTCTGTAACAAAAATTTTTTTTTTAAAAGCAATCAACCTACATAACACTAATTGCGCAAGTTCAACTTGCACTTGACCGGTTATTCTGTTTAACATCGCTGTTTTTAATGGTAGTGAAAGGTAAAAGATACCATGAAATATTGGAAATTTAGGCTTGCTCTATGTTAAATAAAATCCTGTGTAATGCAATTTAAAAATAAAACTGAGAGAAACTATTTATTTTAGCATAGCATGGGAGGCTAAAGTTGTAACGAATGCCTACTGGGTGCAAGGTGATCAAGTTAGTAAAACGGCACCGACAGGAGAATATTTAACTACAGGTAACAAACACCTTATGATAAATAGTTTTTATTACTTATATATCTTGCCAGTCATCTATTTCAACAGAAGTCTGTAGATATAAGAATTTACTGTTTAGTGCTTACAAATATAAGACTATCGTACAGCACAATAAACGTTTCATATCCACCACTGTCACACTATGGAATTCTTAAGTTCAAATGTATTTTAATATTAAAGAGGCTGAGGAGGAGCTTAAAGCCGAGCAAACAGACCTGAGGGATCCTTTTAGCCAGTCCGAGTTAACATCTGGGTAATGTCAACTAGAATTTAACATGGTATCTGAACCACATGATCGCAGATGATACTTTCAGAGCCTGCTGTTTTAGGATCTTATTCTTTTCGCTCCCTGCTAGCTACAAACCTCGACTGTAGCTGTTCAACTTTTAATACCTCTATGAACTTCTCCATGACATTGCGGAGAAGTATATTTAATAGCACCGGCGTTCAAACCTTTCATCTTGCTTCAGACCTGCATCTCATTCACGAGAGCACTGCTTTATTTGCTTTCTGACTCAAGTAACCATGTAGTAGTAGTAGGCGGAGTAGGCTCCCAGTCCTCGAAGTTTGACTGCAGATATCCGCCGCATTCATAGGGAAAGGCGGTACCGTCATCGTTAGCCTTTCATGGTCCAAGTAGTCACCCACCAACTGCGTACCCGGCAGTTTTTTGGTCGGGGTTGGCATACATAAGGTGCTATTTGAGTATTAAATTTGAAATTGAGATCTCATTTGTTCGGAAGTTTTCACGGTATAAGATTCACAAGCAGATAGAGATAAATTCGATAAGTTTTTTTTTGTGATCGGAGGAACTTAGGGGATTATTTCACGAATGCAATCTTTTTTTTGGCGAGGGAGGTAAAGAGACGACTGGATAGCAAAGAAGGCGCCAGAATTAAAAACTTTTATATTTGTCTTTTTATATTTTAGGTAGTTTTATGATACGAGGAAAAAAGAACTTTTTACCACCTTCACACTTAATTCTTGGACTAAGCTTTCTATTTAGATTGGAAGACGGTTCTGTAGAAAGACATTTAGGTATTATTTTTCACCTTAATATTTATTTAATAATACTAATTTTAAGAACATTGCTTTTCCTGTTAATATTTATTTAATTATGCTTAGTTTTAAAGTAAGTTCGACAGGCTCCTGTCACCTTTTTTTTTTACGAGCTGATCATAACATGGTGATAAAATAAACACCAAAAATATTCATTTGTCTAAGTACCGCACTATCCTTTTGAATATTAAATATATGTTGTTTTACCCATTTGAAATACACTAGTGAGCAAAAAAATCGACTCAAACTATTTGGCTTCATTTAACACGGATCCTAGAATTTAGTGTTCATATATTTTTATTGATTTTAGTATCATTTGAAAGCCCATTCTATTCCCTTTCTAATAATAAAAATTCCATAGCATACCTCCTGCTTTTTACTGATTGAAAGGGGAAACAAGGAGAACAAGGATTGAAATTAGGGGTAAGAGAAAGGAAAAAGTAAACAAATTTTGAGTTTAACAATTAAATTTAGTGATAAAAACCAAAATCAGCCCTTATTACTGCTTCCCGCGAGTTTTTCGTAAAGCGGGTAAACTTTTTCACCACTGTCTGTGGGAATTCTTCTCCATTCTTTCACCATCGCAAACTTTAAGTCCCTCAGCGATGCAGGGGTTGGATTTCTGGCTTGAACCCTGATTTGAGCTCATCATACATGTGCTCGATTCGATTGAGGCCAGGTCTCCACACAGGTCACTCTAATGTGGGTATTCCCATTTCCGCCAGATATTGCCGCGCTGATGCAGCAGTATGTGGCCTCGTTTTTTCATGCAATAGAACGAAGCTATCGCCAACAAACTCAGAGTAAAGATCGACGTGTTCCTGCAGGATCTTCTTGATATACCGGTGAGCAATTAATCCACCGCTACGAGTCTCGTCAGTCTCGAAAACCAAATCGGTTTTCATATCCAGTCAGATGCCTCCCCACACAATGATAGAACCTCTTCCGTAAGCGACCGTTTCAGTAATGCAGCACTAGGCACTGCTCTCCCCAGGCCTCCTATAGACTCATCTTCTTCCATTATTGCTATATATAAAACTGAGCGCCATTGCTTTAAGGTCCAGTCGACATGTTCTCGGTCAAATGTGAGTCGCGCTTGTCGATGGGCTGCTGTCAATTTGGGTCCTTTAGCTGGTCTCTTCGGAGTTAAGTTAGCTTCTTTAAATCTTCTGACTGTCCAATAACTGACAGCCCGACCACGAACTTGTCGGAGCTCCTACTGGACGTCGACATCGGTCAAGTGACGATTTCTTAGAGTTGTGTTGACAGTGTCGTCTCGCTCCGAGGTACACCTTCTTCATGATACTGATGTCCGTGTAAAAGCACCAGTCTCTTGATAACGTCTGTAGACTCTGGAGACAGCTGACTGGCTCAGGTGCAGTTGCGCAACGACTACGCATTGGCTAGGCCCTTCTTGCAATAGGACAATGACTTGTGCCGTTTATTCCGGTGTGGTACATTTTTCTATGACGTAATTAGTGAGCATGTATAGCAGAGATGTTGACGGTTCAAGTTTAGATAAAGGAATGATAGGAAAATGCAGTTGCATGTGTTTTTATAGGGATGAATAACGCGCAACTAGTACGTTGCTGGGCGAGCAAAAACGGTTCTATTGTGTAAAACCGTTTTAATCAGTACAACTGAAAGAGTAGAAAATCAGCATTCTAATAAAATCAAAAATAATGCCACTGTTTGAAAACTAAATTCAAGGATCTGTGTTAAATGAAGCAAAATCGTCTATAATGGTAAGATACAACGAATTGTACCAAGTGCGCACACCTAATACGTCATCGTAGGCTGACACAGCAGTCACAATCCGAGAGAGTGGTTGACAAAGTCAGCACTTCAACGTAGGCGGCACGGTTTTCAAGGGCATATGTGTTGAAGGGTTGTCTTTGTCAACCACTCTGTCGGCTTGTGGCTGCGGTGTTAGTCTACCATGGAGTATTAGGTGTGGGTACTTGATACAATTCGTTGTATCTTACCACTACATTCTGTAAGTCCCTGGATAAGGACTAGTAAATTCTGTTCTCTTGTTTGACGATTCTAGCCCGACTGATGAGCCGTGATACGGCGAACCGCGTCTCGGGATGGATTGACAAATAAGAGAACAGTCGGTAGACTGTTGAAATATGGACTTTGTTTTCGGTAGTTTTATGTTTAACCCCAGTTAAATTATTTTAACGGGTAATACTAATAATTATATGATATTCATTTTTTTTTATATTTAGGTGAAAGAAAAGTATTAACCCAAAATGAAGAATTAAGTAGACAAAATAGTGAATTAACCAAAGATGAAGACGTGGAAGTGGAAATATTAGACGAAAGCGATGGTAATATACGTACATTTTTTTTTTTAAATTTTCTATTGCCTTTTCTAAAAAAGAAAAAAAAAATAAGAAGTAATTTCTCCAGACAGACTAAATAAATAAAACTAAATTTTTAATAAATGGATTTAGTTTTATTTAGTCTTGCTTCTTGCTAGGACATGGGGTGAAAATTCCCGAGAGTTTTGAAGAAAAAACAGTATTTTTTTCCGTCAAAAAGTATTGTTTGATCAACACACGAAGTTCTTTTTGTTTCATCGTTTTTACAAAACCAAAAGCCACTCAAATAGTTGTAAGTCGCAAACTAATAGACAAAAGGTCATGATTATTTTACCCAAATCGTCTGAGAGTTGACACCAACTGAATATGTTTTTTTCTGTTTATGCTGCAATCTCACGGAAATTCTCGGCACTTTTCATCCTATGTAGTAAAATGCATATTCTTTTGAATATGAATATTTTTAAAAAAAGTATTGGGACAGCTTTTTTTAATAAAATATAAATTTTTAGAAGAAAAAATGGAAAAAGAAGTAACTACCCGAGAGAGTAATAATCCAGATGAAAAAATTTCAAAACAAAATTTTAAGGAAAACGAAATTAAAAATAATTATTCTAAGGAAGACCAAGTTAAAATGGAAAACTTTGATGAAAATGAGATTGAAAAGGTAGACACCATAAAAAATGAAATTAAAAAAGGGACACTGATGACGATCGACACGAAAAAGGAAATACCGAAGAACATGAGAAACAAGATGATAATAGCTCTTCAGATAGTGAAGGCGACTCTAAGTTTCCAGATACTCATATAAAAATACAACATTTTGGTGGCACAAAGTAAGTTGAAAGATTAGTTTTTTTTTAATTCTCTCGCTAAGAGGAAGTATTATCTTCGTGAAAAAAACCATCCTCCGATTTTTACATTTTTTCACGTTTTGGGCTCTCAAGTTCAGGAAATACGTAATTTTCTGTTTTCGCCAGTTTATGTATCAGCCTGTTTGTTTGTTATTTGATATGATAATTCTCGAACGAAATGATATAGCAATTTAAAAATTTGTACACATAATATTTGAAGTAAGAATGGAACCTGGAGTTTTTGAGCCATATAGCTTTAGAAAAAGGAGGGTGAAAAAGATTTGGATCGATAAATTTTGTACATTTTCGATATTATTATGAAAACTTTTCTTGGTTTTTGGTTCCAACAAACAAAATTTTAAACATAATTCTTTATCGTCAAGTATATAAGGGGTCCAAGTGTTGCTTCGTATATATAGTGTTATAATCTTTTAAACTTAAGTTATTTTCAATTATTAGTTAACATATAATAGATTAATGAAGAGAAGGTAGGGGGGTAGAGGGGTTGCTTTGCGTCTCTCTCAGAAATCTTGGAGTTGAAGAATCTAATAATTGTGTTTTTTTTTCAATTTTAACAGACATAGTACGTAAAGAAAAATGGCAGTTGTCACTTGTAATTTTTTTGAAGCTCTTATTTTTAATCAACTTTGTTTTGTAATTAATATCTTACTATAAAGACATATCATCTAAAATTTCGACTTGTAGTCCTTGAATTAAGTTGTTCTTTAATGTGAGAAAGAAATTCAGTACTTATTTTAAAACTACGCGTTTGCAAAGGAAGTAGTGTCTAAATCATTTTGCCCATTTTTTTTTTATCCTGGAGTTAAATGGATTCAACTCATAACAGTATTCCTTGGTTTCCCTTTTGTTAATATTACCTCTGCCTCTTAGCTTGCCTAGGGCGTCCTAATATGTAAAGTGTTTTTTTTTTTTAAATTCTTTAGACATATTTTAACCGAACCTATTAAAAAAGAAGAAGAAAATCGGGATGAAGAGAACGTGATATATTTAGGAGATGATAAACCTATTATTCTAAAACCTTCACAAAATAAACCTAGAAGTAGAGGAGTTAGCGAATCCAGTATTAAAGAAAAAAGGAATAAACTGCAAAAGAGTAAGTAGTTACTAATAAATTGCACTCTCTGTCTAGTGTGCACGTCGATATATATATATATATATATATATATATATATATATATATATATATATATATATATATATATATATATATATATATTTTGCATAAAACACCCATTTGCTTTTGTTGTTGGGTAATAGGAGAATGTGGGTGTACAGAAGGATGCTGTATTTTTTCCCATCAAAAGTGTTTAATCAACACACGAAATTCGATCTTTTCCATTGTTTTGAAAATTTTCAAAGTAGCGTTACTAAAACCACTGTAACTTGTAAACTAATCGTTGAAATGTCATGAAATTTTGACACGTATCGTTTGAAGGTTGGTACTTTCTAAAGATCATATATATATATATATATATATATATATATATATATATATATATATATATATATATATATATGTATATATATATATATATATATATATATATGTATATATATATATATATATATATGTATATATATATAAATGTATATATATATATATATATATATATATATATATATATATATATATATATATAAACATGTAGGCTGAAAAGTTTTTGGTCTGACATATAGATGTCGTCCTTTTCAAAAAATCCATATGATTTTAGGAAGTACCAACCTTCAAACGATACATGTCAAAATTTCATGACATTTCGACAATTTGTTTACAAGTTACAGTGGTTTTAGTGACGCTACTTTTAATATTTTCAAAACAGTGGAAAAAATCGAATTTCGTGTGTTGATTAAACACTGTGTGTTGTTATACTGTATTTAAATGTGGTCGTACAGACAAATGCCCAAATGAGGTGGTTACACCCGAAAACACCAAACGTGTTGGTCATAATTTGCATGAACATTTGGGCATGAGAAAGCTCTGATCGAAATGGGTACCGCGTTCGGACCAAAAACACCAACATGTTGATGATTCTGTTGAGACCTGTTTAAGCGCAATAAAAAGGACTTTTTCAGGCGAAATGTGATAGTGGATGAAACATGAATCCACTACTATACACCGGAATCAAATCGGCAGTTAGCTGAGTGCACAGCAACCGGTAAAAGTCGCCTGAAGCGACCAAAGACACAACAGTCGCCTGGGAAGGTTTTGGCATCTGTATTTTGGGATGCCCATGGAATAATTTTCATCGACTATGCTGAGAAGGGAAAAACCATCAATAGCGAATATTAGATAAAGTTATTGGTGCGTTTGAAGGCAGAAATCGCAAAGAAACGGCCACAAATGAACAAAAAAAAAGCACTCTCTCATCAAGTCAGTGCACCGTGTCACAAGTCGATGGCTACGATGTCAAAATTGAATTAAGTGTAGTTTGAATTGCTTCCTCATTCACCGTATTCTCCAGATTTGGCCCCCGGCGACTATTATCTATTTGCAGACCTCAAAAGAATGCTCGCGGGAAAGCGATTTGGCTCCAGTGAAGAAGTTATCGCCGAAACTAAGGCTTATTTTGAAGACAAAGACAAATCCTTCTGCAAGAAAGTATAGAAGGGTTAGAAAAGCGTTGGACTGATTGTATCGTTCTTGAAGGAGACTATGTTGAAGAATAAAGTCGAATTTTGCAAAAAAATATGTTTTAAATAGCTAGACCAAAAACTTTTCAGCCTATGTGTTGTATCAACTATTGCAGCGACTTTCTTCGAGAAAAGCCGGGGCAATCTCTGGATTTGCTTTCACATTAATACGAAAACTCACAATCGCTAAACATCACAGAGCGGAGTCGTTTTCGGTTTTTCGTTTCAATAGCGTTAGCAATATGTTATATATATTAGCGAGGGTGAGTTTTCGTAATACTGTGAAAGAAAACACATGGTTTGCCGATTTTTTACTGAAAAGGTCGCTGCAAATTCTTTGGTGATTTCACAGGTCCGGAATTTAAATTTCAACAATTTTGAATGATATATTCTTATTATTTTGTGGTGATCGATTTACTATTGACTTTTTAGTGAATATTATGGATATTTTCTAACGTTAAAGAACATGTAGTATTTATTATGCATTTAATAGAATTACTTATAATTTTTTAAAAGTTCCCTGTGGTATCTTGTTAAATTGTTTAACCCTTTTTTTTATTTTTATAAATTTTATTTCTGTCGTGCTTCATTTATGAAAAGGAAGATAAATTCAAATTTTATATTCAGCAATTAAATTATTAAGCAGTAATAAGTATATCAGATAGGGAAATACACACATCATGTCATGTGTATTTTTGCCAAATTTCAACTTTCTATGTCAAATAGTTTCGGAGGAAATCGGGTGTGACAGACAGACGGACACCAAGGTGATCCCAAAAGTGTTCCGTATGGAACAGTAAAGAGCTACATGACGGGGTCATAACTGTAGAAGAGCATTGGCGCATATATATATATATATATATATATATATATATATATATATATATATATATATATATATATATATATATACAGTCCCTGGCCAAATTATTAGACGCATTGCAAGATTTCATGTAAAATATTAATTACCGAGTGATATTGTACCGTTTTTATTATTTTAAATTGATTTGTTTTTTTTTTTTATATTATCCAATCAATTACCTATTTATTTGACATAAATAAAACAGCATTAATTTAGAAAAGCATAAGTTTATTAAGTTTTAAAGAAAAGTGAAATTAATGTTAGTAAAAGTCAATATTTAGTTGAGCCACCTTTAGCTGCTATCAAAGCTTTAATTCTGCGCGGCATGCTATCAATGCAAGATTGTACTGTCTCCTGCATTTGAGGATGATGATTCCACACATGAATAATCTTTTCTAGGAGCTGGGTTTTGTTGATAATCACATCTTTAGCCACTTCTCTTTTCATCAGCTCCCACACATTTTCAATGGGCTATTACCCCGGCCAATCCAACAGAGGGATACTTTTTTCTGCCAAAAAAGCTTTAACAGACCGAGCAGTGTGGCAGGGAGCTCCATCTTGCATGAAAGTGAATGGTTCCCCATTTGGAAACCATTCTCTGAGCTGCGGAATCAACCGATTTTGTAATACTTCCTTGTACTGATCTTGCCTCATTATTCCTTTGACGACGTACAGACGTCCAGTGCCCTTGCCGCTGATGACTGACCAAATCATCACTTTGGTGGGATGTTTAACCGTCGGGACGACACAATCAGGATGAAACTTTTCTCCATGACGACGACGCACATACTGAGCTTTATTCTGCAAAATTTCGAATGTGCTTTCGTCACTGAAGCAGACCTGTCAAAAATAGGAAAAAATATATAAACTTCCATGTTTATTTGCTTTATTTAACTGAAAATGATAATAATGTATCAATT
>CM032446.1:212304797-212673334 GCA_019049505.1 Pachyrhynchus sulphureomaculatus
AGCACGTCAAAAATCTTCGGAGAAGTATATACTGGTTTCTGGGTAAAAAATTTGTCGGCCTGTGTAATTATTCTTTATCATAAATTGGTTTTTTATACCTTCAGGAACAACAGATGGCAACGGGTTATAATCGTGGGAAAAATCGATATTTTTATCTTCGGATTGTGCATTCGCGCGTTGTTACTGGCACCAAGATTCTTCTCCTTTAGGACAGTATTGGTGTTGGGTATTCATCGATTGAGCTGTAATGATAATAAGTTGACGAAATAGCCTCGTTCACCTTAACAAAGACCTGGAAGAAATTCTATCTTGGGGTGACAGTAACCAAGTGGAATTTAACGCTACAAAAACCCAGGCGGCAGTTTTTTTCTAAAAAAGTTAACGTTGCTGAACCCGACATAGTTATGTTGTTGTTGTTGTTGTTGGGCGTTAATTTGAGAGCAAATATGTCTTGGCATGAACATGTTGCAGGCATAGCAAGGAGAGCTTCTCAAAAGTTGGGAATACTATTTCGAACCAGAAAGTTTTACACTCCACAACAACTGTTAATTTTTTTACAAAGCTCAACAAATTTGACCAACTATGGAATACTGCTCCCATGTTTGGGGCTCCGCTCCCAAACATACACTGCATTTGTTGGATTCTGTTCAGAGAAGAGCTGTTCGTCTTATTGGAGACGCGGAACTGATCGGCAGCCTTGATTCGCTGGAACATCGAAAACCGGTTGGCGACTTGAGTCTGTTCTACAAGTATTTTCATGGAAAGTGTTCAAAGGATGTAGCCCGCTTAATTCCTCCCAAAGCGGTGCATGTTAGAAATACACGTCGCGCTAATACTTCACATCCGTATGAGGTTTAGCTTGTTACTCCGCGTACAACGCTTTTCAAGCAGTCTTTTATATGGAGAACATCATCCCTTTGGAATAATTTGCCCAGCGCTGTGTTTCCCACCGAGTACAATTTACAGCGATTCAAGAACAACGTGAATCGCTTTTTCCGCACACGTGTCGGTCCTGAAGCGCTTTAGGGACTTCTCTGCAGCACGTGTGCTAGACCCATAAAAAAAATAGCTTCTAGCGAGACATGACAGTGTTGACGTATGTATAAATTTTTCATCACTCTCCGGTATTTTAGGGTTAAAATACTGTTTTCTTGGTTTTTTTTGGTCTTGCTTAATTAACTTTTAAAGTTTAACGTTCATGATGTGAGTAACTAAAAATTGAAATACAAACTTTAGTAACTGCTACGAGTGAAGTGTACTACGGTACTGAAAAAACTCCCAGTTTCTAATATAGAACCTTAGAATAGCAGATGTGAATGCCTTGTCCCTTCTAAGAAGGACAATTGAAGAATCTCTATGTATTATATTATAAAAGAAAAAGTTTAAAATACATTAAAATCGAGTTAAGGTCGACAAAGGCTGACCCGAGAGCAGGTACTCGCTACCGGCTCCGAAAACTCTACGTAACGGCACTTCTTTTAAATTGCTATAACCTCGTCAATTTTTAACCGAATCTTATGAAACTTACAGAAAATAGTCTTAAGATATCATACTAAAAGTATGAATGTAAAAATCCAAAAATCGATTTTTTGACCCAGATGATTAGGTATTTCCCCTTAAAATTCGTTTTACGTGTTATTATTGAGGGGCGCTGTTTATCAATATTTTTCTTCAATTTCTTTTGCTATAAGAATTTATCAGTTTGAATATATTAGGGCACGGGTTCCCAATCTTTTTTACTGCGACTCCCTTTACAGGTTGCAATTTTTTTGCAACGCCCTTCTAAAAGAAGATACCCGAGTGTAGCTCTAGCAGAGAATAATATTACTTTATTATTAAAAGAAAACTCCAAAGCATATAGAATCTTAATTATTATTTATTAGAAAACATAAAAAACTACAAACAATACAATTAATGAGAAGGATGAGTTTGCTTTTCTAAGCATAACTTCTCAAATTGGGGCTGAAGTTTTTTTTAAATTTATTTGTGACCTGTACTCCGATTTGATTACTGGAACTGCAGAGAAGCCAGTTTCACACAAGTACAACGTAGCAAATGGTAAAAGAACCCTCAAAGTCGTAGTACTGATAATAGGATATTCTTGGGATGCATTGTTTCAAAAGTAAAACAGTTAAAACTGTCGAATCGTAGTTTTAGGCTCGTAACACAAGATAGTTCTAACAGTTGTTTTTCCCCGATTGTTGAAAGTGTAGATGGTGGTGGGGTCGATTGGAGTGGGTTTCTAATCCAGTTTTATTGATTTAGATTTTCTGGAAAACTTTTATTAAAATGGGTGCTTAATGTTGATAAGTGTTGGATAAATATCAATTGCAAACTTGGCTCCAGATTTTGAATAGATTTTTCTTTCAGAAGGCATTTCAAAACAGGACAACAGTCAGTATTTTCTTGCTCCTCTTCTAGTTTTCTTTTCCACAACAGCAACTTCTTTTGAAACGCTGCAACTGATGCGTTTCGTTTCCCTGCAACGATTTATTAAAGACATTTAATTTCTCAAATATGTCACAAAGATACGTCAATTTTATTAAGAAGTCAGTATTTTTAAACTTTTCTGCGTCACGATGCGATTCTGTCAATAAATACGTGTACAACTCATTTTTTAATTCGTGTACACGTGGGAGTACGTTACCTCTCGACAACCGACGAGAGTTACAGTAATAAAGTAAAGATGTATGCTCAGCACCTAAATCTTCACAAAGCTTTTATGAAGTTTACCATTTTGATAATTATATCCATCACAAAATTTAATTCAGGTGAAATATTTTTTTGCAGCCAGGGCCTCCCTATGTATGTCGCAATGTGTCCATTTTACATTTGGAGCCTTGGTTTTAATGAGAGCATGAAGTCTTCCTTACTGCCCTGACATCGCGCGAGCTCCATCCGTATACACACCTACACACTTCTGCCATTGAATGTTATTATCTTCCGTGTATAAATCTAAAATCTCAAACAAATTACTAGCCTTACTGGTATCAGTCATTTTTTGCAAACTAACAAATCCTCAGGTACATTTGTTTCTTCCATGTACCGCACGTAACTTATTAATTGAGCGTCGTGATTACTGTCTGTCGCTTCATCCAGTTGAATGGCAAATAAACCAGAAAATTTTCCACAATTTGCATAAGCAAATTACATCCAAAAAACATCGATAGACATTAATATAATGTATATGTCATGAATGCGACGGCTAATTGTATTGTTAGAAAAAGGAATATTTTTTATATCTTTAGCTGCCGATTTTCCAACCATATCAATCGCTGTAGGTAAAATAAGAACTTCGGCAATCGTATGTGGTTTCTTACATTTGACAATACAGTGAGCGACCTCGTAAGAGGCGAGCAGTGCTCTGGAAAGAATAGATGTTCCGGAAAACAAGGATGTCGACTGGTGTTTCAGTTCTTGCAATTTTCTTGCAAAAAAATCTCGAGGCTTTCCTTGTAAATTACTGTGAGTTGTTTCTAAATGACCTTACAATTTAGCAACTGACAGCCCCTTATGACAAATAACACATTGACGTAGGTAAATCCAAATCTAAATATTGGTCATCATATTTTCCGTACTTTTTTCGTTTTTCTATAGTTTCTTTTGTCCTCTCCCCTGCGTCTTCAACACGTTTTCTATTTATTTGATTAAAGTAATGAATATGCGCGCGTAAATTAAATACAACACACTTGAAATCAAAACACTGCATTCATCAACGCTTGTAATCGACGAATAAATAAAGCACCGAAACAAAATATCGAACGATGAACGAACGAAAGCGCAGGGAATTGGAGGGGCGGGCTTACTAAGTCGCTGATGAGACGCGCGTCGCGGCGCGCACTAGCTCATTACGTCGCGTGCAGGCCACCTGTGCGTATCGTCTCGCGACTCCCCTGGGGAGTTAGGGAACCCCTGTATTAGGGAATTTTTATAACACCCTGTATACTATTAACGTTCTTCCCCATATTAAGCATGGAAATATTTTGACCTTTGCTGACAATACTTGAATCTACCACTATCTAGTCAACTATAACGCTCTAAAAAAATGTATATCATTAATCAGTGACAATCTACTGAATATTTCGAAAAAAAAAGTTTTAATCAATTGGCTTTAAAGTTCTTCAATAATAATCTTCGCTGGGTTGAATTGGAAAAATGATTAATTATTCAAAATCGCAACCATTTTTGCCAACTAGTATATCTTTAATAAAAACGGTACTAATACGATATCTTAGTCTTCAGGAACTCAGAAAGAAAACAAAAAATCCAAGAAAGGTGTCAAGGAACAACAAAACAAAAATACTAAAAGAGAACCCAAGGTACCCAAGCCTCAACAACCCAAAGAACCAAATGACGTTGACGATGACGAACCAATTGTACAGGCTGATGTTGATATGATTAACGCGCTTACAGGAATACCTCTAGAAGACGACGAATTGTTATTTGCAGTGCCGGTTATTGCTCCATATAACACTATGTCAAATTATAAGTAAGTAAATTAGTTAGTTAATGTATTACTTGCTTTAATGCGACAAATCTTTTACTTCCATTGTTCCATGGTAAAGAGCAGTATTGTATTTGTAAAAAAAATCGTTCTCATAGATTGTTGCATTTCTTCACTTTTCAGAGTCCCTAGGTCACGAAAGACAATTTTTAATATATATATATATATATATATATATATATATATATATATATATATATATATATATATATATATATATATATATATATATATATAGCAAGTAATAAAGGAAACTACAGTTTTTGAGAGATATCACTTTAATGGAAGGAAGTGAAAAGAAGTTGTTTGTTTTTATTTTCAATATCATTATAAGATTTTTCTTGGTTTGTGGTTGTATTGAACAAATTTTCCTTGAAATAGAGGAATCACTTCTAATTGTAACAGAAACAGTATGTAGAAGGAAATGTCAGTTTTCAGTCGTAAATACCTCTGTACTGGGTAAATTACTTTACCAATTTTGTTTTATAATTTTTTGCTATTGGTCTGTTGGCACAATAATATTGCGCAGAAGAATGGTTTATAAATTCACTAGTTTTTACTTTTCCTACTAAAGGAAAAAATCAGCTCCCTTGATTTCTGCATTTTTTCCCGTTTCAGGGCCCCTAGATCACGAAAAACATAGTCCGCTATTACCGTCGGTCTGTTTTTACGTTAACTCTCGATCTCGAAATGAGATATCGATTTATAATTTGGTACACCTATAATAATTGAATTAGAAAACAAAACATAGTTTTTGAGCGATATAGCTTTAGATTAAGGAGGTTGGGAGTAATAAGTTCGGTAAAATTTCAGTAGTGGTATTGAGATTCTGCCTGGCTTTGGGTTGGAGAATGAATAACTTTTTAGCTAAATTATTTATAGTTAAACAAATAAGAATGAGGAAGGCGATTAGTAGTTTTGAGTATATTATGTTATATGCTGTGGCATAGTTTAAAGGGGCCAGAAAGTCGTAATTAGTCCTCCCTGTGTTTATAGATTTAGAAAATAGTGCTCTCTAAGAAATAGCGCTTTTTGGGGAGTTCTTTTTTCTGAAGAATTTTTTGTAGGGTTTAAGTTTTTAAAGTTACGATTTTAATGTTTCCAACGTTGGTAAAATGACAATTACATTTTATTTTCAATATTGGTAAAATGTATTTAAATATAAAGACTAACTAAAAAACTATGAAAATAATAGTAAAAATTATTAAGCAAGGCGATATAAATTTCTTACAAACTCTAAATTCTCACTTAGAAAAAATGTTCAGATGATGTTAACGAAAAATTATTTTGATTCATTCTGAACGACTTTTTGCATCACAAAATACTGTCTAGAATATATGTACAATATAAACCACGTATTTTTGCAATATCTTCCGTATTTTTAAGTTGTTTTCAAATTTTTTTAATAGTCTAGTGGTTTTGACATAATGAAATTACTTCACAAAATTAAATTTTAGTATGTACCAATATCAGATATTTACAGTACTGGATTATTCGATTATTAACTCTACCGATTTTGTTTTTAGATTTAAAGTAAAATTGACACCTGGTACTGCCAGGAGAGGAAAAGCAGCTAAAACAGCGGTATCAATGTTCCTTAAAGATCGAAGTATAACACCGAGAGAAAAGGATCTCTTAAAAGCGGTAAAAGATGAGCAACTTGCGAGAAATCTACCTGGAAAAGTGAAGTTATCCGCACCAAAACTACAAACTTTAAAAAAATAAGTATCAAAGTTACGTTTTTTCAACCTGTTTTTTTTCACACTAGTATTTTTACCTCTTCCTACTTTTGAAATAAAATGATATGAATTATTATTATTAATCAAAATTGTTTTTTTTAACTGTCTTGAACTCGATGAGCCCTGTTAGATAAATATGCGTACAAAAAAGGATAAAACGGACGTGATGATGTTGAGTACTATTTCGGTGATAGGGTAGTTACCTATGTAGTTGTTTTTCATTCATTGAACTTTTATTACTATTAAGTACTTCTAAACAGAATATATATATATATATATATATATATATATATATATATATATATATATATATATATATATATATATATATATATATATATACACACAATAGAATCTCGATTATCCGACATAATATGGACCAAAGTGATTTCAGATAATCGAAATTTCGGTTAATCCGAATTTTTTTATAAAATAGAAGTTTAGAATGAACATTGCAGATTGATTTAAAAACATTTATACGATATGCTATTACGTACATAGGTATTTATTAAAACAAAGAATAGAACAATTAGTTTACTTATTGTATGTATATGTACGGAAAATCGAAAATAAAACAGTTTCATTCTTTACTTTAATGTCTTAAAAATGAGGTAATTTTTAACTGCACCGTTTTGCGTTAGTTCTGTTTTTGGCTGCAATGTCTCTCCAACGTTTGATAAGCAAAACGTCCGCGGCGGTTGCATTTTCTTGTTGTTCTACATAAATTAACGCTTTTTCTAGGACCTCTAGTCCTTCTGAATGTGACATTTTTACTGGAATATTGTCAATGGCTTCTACTTCGTTATCATCATCGTCATCACTGTATATTTTATTAGCATTTTTGCATACACTTTTAATTAATTCTTTGTCATTTCACCTTCCACACTATCACTGTTTAACCATTCACAAACATTGGTTTCCGTAACACTTTCACGTCCTGATATTCTTGTAATAATTTGATGTAAACTTTCATTATCTTCTGTTTCTGTCTCTGAGTAATGTCTCTCCTCTTGTGGAATCAATTTTGACCAAGATTTTTCCAGAGTACTACGCTTTACTTGATTCCAGGCTGAAGCTATCCAATATATTTTTTCATATTTTTCTTTTTTAGACAATCAGATTGCCACTTTCATCTGCTTCTTCTAAAATATGCTCCAATAACAAACGCCTGTAATTGCGTTTTAAATTTTCCACTACACCGTGATCCATAGGCTGAATGAGAGAAGTTACAGCAGGAGGCAAAAACATTGCTTTTATTTCACCACTTTCGAGTTGCTCCGCACTTGAGTGAGTGGGGGCGTTATCTAGTAACAGAATATATTTTCTAGGATATCTATGTTCTTTTAAAAAAAGTTCCACTTTGGGAAAAAAATCTCCAAAAAACCAGTCTTTAAATAAAGTCGCGTTTATCCAGGCATTGTTTTGATTTTATATAAAACAGGAAAAGCATTGTGACGAATATTCTTAAAGGTTCGTGGATTTGCTGACTTACCAATACATAATAATGGGAGTTTGTGTCTTCCACAAGCATTACTGTATGCAAGAACAGTAATATGTTCTTTGCTACGTTTGTAACCAGGTGCTCCAGCTTCCGTTTTTGAAGCTAAGGTATTTGACGGCAACATTTTGTAGTTCAAGCCTGTTTCATCACAATTATAGATTTGGTCTGGTTGTAAACCATGTTCTTTCATAAGCTGCTCAAAATTCTCTGCAAATTTTTTTTGCAGCAGATACATCAGCCGACAATCCTTCTCCACAAACTTTTAGTTGACGTACACCATGTCTTTTTCCACCTGTCTAGCCATCCATCACTTGCAGAAAAATTTACAGGCGCTTCAATAACCGGCAACTCTTCGCTTAAACTCCCTGCCTTATGTTTTAAAATTGTTCCTGAAATTGGTATTCCACGTTCTCGATTCTGTATAAACTATAAAAATAATCATCCACTTTTTGGTATTCACCGCTTTTCATACTTTTTCTTGCATGTGTGGGCGATGACAACTACACGATTTCTTCTCCACTCTGAAACAGTACTCACGGCTATACCTAAATATTTCGCTATATTTTTAAGAAGTTCACCATTATCTAAATGTTGAATTGTTTCAAGTTTCTCTTTTCAGGTAATAACAATACGTTTACGGTTATTATTATGACGCTCCATTTTGTAAAATATCTATTAAAACGAAACTGTTACCTCTGCGATAATAATAGACGTAATGAGTAACTTATAACACTCGTCGACTAACCAAAACATAGACAGCGGTTAATTTCTGGACGTCGGAGAGTCCCCGACGCGTTAAGGAAACCACTCATCGTCTGTTTCAAATAATTGGGATTTTTTCGTTTAATGGGAAAACAATTTGCTTTTTAACAGTTTCTTTCGGATAAGCCGGATTTCAGATAATCGCGATTCGGATAATCAGGATTGTATGTATATATATATATATATATATATATATATATATATATATATATATATATATATACGGTCAAGCTCTAAAAAACTTACACCCCCTTTAAAAATCGATGGGTGGGGAGATCTTGCGCAAAAAATTACTGAAAAATTAGCTGATTAAGTACTATGATAAATATTTCATCATGGTTGGAGCGCTGGACAAAAATACATAGCCATATGGCCCGTGTCTGAATTTACAAACTGTTTACTTCTTACCATACGCTGCTATGATAAAATCGTACGTAGGAAGGTATTTTCACTGTTTAATGAATATTGTATGGATACGCAGAGGTTAAAAAAAGTTGCGGCAACTAACCGCATCCAGATTCGTTAATGTGTGATGACCTCTGTGTTTCGAATTGTAAATGTCATCAAAGAAACCTTTATAAGAAAATGTAAAATAAAAATTGAGAGTTAAGTAGGAAAGTTGATTTTTATAATAGTAATATAATTTTTAATTTTATTAATTTAATTGTAAAAATAATTTTCAGCTTAATACAGTCGTGTCAAGTAAGAACGTGTCCGCGATAATTTATTTTTGGTAGATGCGATTCTAGCGATTCAAGAAAAAAATCAGTAGAGGGAACCTTTGCCTATGACGCATTTTAGTAAAAGTATCAGTCGCTTCCGAACTTTCAGGTAAAATCCAATATGAGTCATTTGTTTGCGCGTCGGTTCAAGGCAGTTTTTCTTTATTCTCATCCAAAGGGGCCTAAAATGACACATTCCGGGGCCGCTAAATAAATCAAAAAGTCGATGTCGTTTGTGAAAAAGTGGGACGAAACATGTCGATGACTTACCAAAATGTGATTCGGTCGCTGGGCGAAAATCACGTCGCGAAGCGGCTCGCTTGGACCCACGATAAGATATTAGAGTAGCCCTCACAATCGTCGGACGCTAACCCTATTGACAACGTTTGGTCCATTATAAAGAGAAAGCTCAGAGGAAAGATCCTGGTGACTTTGACTCGGTTGTCTCCCGAGATTCGAAAAATTTGGAGATAATTGCCGCGCGAGTATACAGAAAATCTTGTCGACAGCATGCCTCGAAGATGCCAGGCGATTATTGATGCAGGAAGCGATTGGACAACTTACTAAGGTAATTGCGCTGCTGTTAGCACACTAAAGAATACACTGAAAGCAAAAAATGTTCTCGAAACGCATTTTTTTCAAGAATACAAGCGGTCACGTTCTTACAGACTGTAACTTTAGGTGACCTACTGATGTTTTTGAAATTTAAACACCTTTTTGCCAAACTAAATTTTATTGTACTTAAACCCTTTTTTGAAGAATGAAGGAGTACATGTCTAAAGACAGTTTGTTTGGATTTTATTATATAATTAAATAAGTTTATTGGCGAATGCACACAATTTATAATTTTTTTTACAAGAATCTCCTATTTAAAAAAGTGATATAAAAGTGGATTATATTTTTAAAATTTTAATATATTTCTAGTTATAACTAAACAAAATAAAAAAAATTGGCCAAGTGTAAGTCGGGCTTGCACAATTAGTGTTCCGTACAGTGCTTGCTTTTGAAATAAAATTTTTTGTTTCGGATATATAAAATAATCAGCGACTTCACAAAATACACCCCAAATGCGTTTTAACAAAGTGTTTCCGATCTATGTCTTTATACAGCAGATAAATTGTGCACTCGTATTAATTTTTATTCAATCTACACCTTATTCCAAAATTTTTTCGAAATTTTCTGATTAGGACTCTTAGAGATAGAACAGCGATTTTTGACAGTTTTTTTTTTTAATCATAGAAAAAAAAGCTTGTAGGAGTATTACATCATATATATTTTTTCTCTTACTATTTTACCCCCCCCCAAAAAAAAAAACTAACCCCTTAAGTCAAAAGTTAACTTTCAAAACTACACGGCCCTGACTGAGCCATAAAATATATGTGACAAATATCAACTTTCTATGTCAAATGGTTTCGGAGAAAATCGGATGTGACAGACAGGCGGGCACCGAAATTACCCCATAAGTGTCCCCTACGGAACATTATAAAAACGCTAATTACACTTTTATTCACGCCTTGTTACAGTAATTGCGGGTACAAGAAATTATTGCCAAACGGAAAATTTTTTTCTAAAGAAAATAATATATTTTGCATTAATAATAATATTATTTCATGATATTGTAAACAAAATAAAAAAGTTTATCTTTTAAAATACCTTAGATAAATCCGAAAGAACAAACAAATAAGTAATATTAATATGCAATTAACAATAGTATTTCAATTTTCCATATTTATAATAATACTTAATTGGGCGGTGATTGGCAATTATTATTAAACTTTTATGCATTTGTTCCACATGGCAGTACATTGTTCATATATTATTAGTATTTTTAATATGATTGTTATATTTTTTATCGTCGATGATATAATCACCGACTGCGGCAAATTGTGTCGTTAAAAGAACAAAAATACTCTATTTAATAAAATGCAATCTGCATGTTCTGCAAATAGACATTTTTATATACAAAGTTTCCCATGAATTGCGTAATGAAGCCCCGATTAAAAAAAATTGGATGCAAGAGTTTTAAGTAATTGGTTCGACTTTAACTAAACGTCGGGCATGGCGACCTAGTACATCAAGAAGCAGTGTAATGGGTTACGTTCTAGTGTCAGTTCGGGTTCAAGGTTCGTGACAATGCCTTTTTGGCAAAGATGTACGTCTGCACCCCTACAAGGTACAGCTAGTACGAGGATTAAAGCCACTGTTCAAAGTATCAGTATTTGAACGCTTGTTAATATTTACGCTCCTATGAGCCTTACTTCAACATTAACAATTACACCAGTAAATATATTTGCCCTTATTGGAGTCCGACAGATCCAGAACTAAATCATCAAAAGTCTTTATTTGTTCTTGAAATGACGTCTTGGGTAGTAACGTCGGCGCAGAAAATAATAATTACATACATTTATAGCCACTGTTCGTGTAATTAAACACAATTTCGGGAACCTTCCAAGTTTTTGTGTAAATTTGCAACGCCCGACCAATCTTTCTTTCAAATTATCAAACTGTACGCTCGAAAATAAAAATCAAAAATTTAATATTATTGTTAAAATAAAAATGTGGACAAATAATCTCAATCTGATAAATAACCAAAGATTATCTTGTGAGGTTTATGAATGTATCTGGTCGTTTTTCGACTTTCGGAGTGACCTTTACCACCGAGCCACGGTTTGGCAAGTCGTCGACATTTTTCGTCTCGTTAAAAGATTTACCCACTTTTTCACAAACGTCACCGACTTTTTGGTATATTTAGTGACCATGTGTGTTGTTTTAGGCCCTTTTGGATGAGAACAAAGAAAGACTGCCTCGAACTGGCGCTTTGGATCTTACGTGATTTCGACGAAAATTCAGAATCAACTGACGCTTTTACTAAAATACGTCATAGGTTCCCTTTACCGATTTTTTGTTGAATCACATCACAATTAATTATCGCGGACACGTTCGTACTTGACAGGCTACATTTTTTACAGTATACTTCTTTGGAGATGACAAAACTAATTTAATAATGTACTGTACGGATTTTAATGCAACTTGAAATTTCGAAAAGAAAATTGATTTTATTAAAAAAAAAGTTTTATACATTTTCTTTATCATGCACTTTTATTCGTACGGCCAAATATGATCCAAATTACTAAAGCTGAAAAAGAAAGTTTAAAATTGATGATTCTTTTTCCATTGACGTTGTCAGGTATTTCTACATCTTGGGTGGTGCTTTATTTCTGAACTTACCAGGTGGTGAATAGACCAGTGAAAACTGTGTTGGCATTTCTTTAGTAGGTAAATAGGTTCTGAAAATAGCTTGAACATTATATTATTATTAAAGCTCAGAGAAGTTTAATTTTTTTTTAAGTGTCTGTGTATGTGTTGAAAATTTTTTTATCCCACTTTGAGATTTTTTCAAGATCTAGGGTTCACATATTACAAGATATTGTAATTTTTGTTGTCTGTCGATCGGTCGAACTGTTGCCGCGATAATTCTCGCAGGAAATGGGATGTCGATCTCAAAAGTGACGCAAATATAGTACTTGAAGTACAGAAAATCTATTTTTCTGACAAATTATATAGGATTTTAAGTTAATTTTAAGCATAATTATTAACATAAAGATATAGCGAGGTGGGAAAGGAGTATTTCAGTATATCCTGTTAGATTTCATTTTCAAAGTTCTTGGAGTTAACGAATTCCAGAATCATGCTATTTTTTTTATTAGTTCCAGTCTCAACTAAAATAGTCAGTAGAAGGGAAGACCTTAAAAAGATATTTCCTTCGCTCGCTGAGGAAAGCATTTGTAAAAAAATCTGTAGGTTTTCAACATTTCATAATGTTGCAGAGCTCCTCCCTAGATTACAAAACATATGGTTTTTAATTCTTGTCGATATGCCGGTCTGTCAATGCTATAACTTTCAGAGGAAATCAAAAGCCGATTTCAAATTTGCCGTCTCACTGTGTGTAGTTTTTGACAAAGATCATTTTAACGTTTTGTATTATAACTTATCACGTAATATCATTTGACTTTCTCCTTGTTTTTGGTTCAACATGGAAGTCAATTCTAAGCACTATTCTTAACATAACCGTAGTGGTGAAAAAGCAAGTAGTGATAGGGCGCAAAGGTATCATTTCAAAATGCAAAGTATCTAAAAATGATTAGATTAAGTTGTGGGTGAGAAAAACAAATTCTATATGTCTGTATTTGAGCTTATAGAAATCTGGCATATAATTTAGCAGTAAGGTACAAATTGTATCACTGGCTATATTCTACAGATTAAGGGAGTAATTTTTAACAAGGAAGCATCTCGCAGTTACAATTGCTAAAATGACCGCTAGATAGCGACACGTATCCTCAACCACGAAAAAAATAGAGCAACTGCTGACAGAAGTCCATATTTCTGCAAATATCTATTACCCTTCCGGCTGTCAAACCACCTTGAGATTCCCGTTTCGCTGTATAACATTTTATCATTTTCAAGCTCTATTCAGTTATAATGAACTGCATCTTATATATTAGAATATTATTACTCTACTAATTTTCGGGGCTTTTACGAACCCCCCCAATTAGGAAACGGCAACCTCCAGGGGTAGTTACGAGCTAGTATAGCCCTAGGCGGAGATAGCATTTTTGTGTAGAATTTTTTCGCTTGATGTTACTGGGTAACCCTTAAGAAGCATAATTAATAGAGTTAATTTTTGTTAAAAATCGCCAAGCTTATCGATTTTAAAGTTACTGTGTTGGACAGTTTTTAGAGCTTTAGTGCATGACAGTTTTTTATTTTTTTTTTTCAAAAGACTCCGCCCCCGGTTATCAATGGACGCCCCCCTCCCGTTTCTCAATTGGCGCTTTCCCCTCTATAAGTAGTTTTTTCTTCAATGTTCTTTTTTTTCCTTAAGAAAACAAATATATACGAATTTGTGTAAAGTTACTTATTTAACATATATAATAACAATTTACTGTATTATGGCTTATGTATTATGTTATCTCCATGTCTGGCGTGCCTAATATTTTGGGTTAGCACAGAATTATGCCACGTTAAACATAAAACACAGTAGCGATAGTCCGACTCGGCACCTTTGAGCTCAAGGGGTTCGAATTGTATTGATCACATGACCTGTCGCCATATTGCTGGTATGATGTCCGCGAGTTTTTGAAATCCCTTCTTTCAAGAAAAATCCTATTCTGTAGAATAAAAATGAATTTTGCTGATTGAAAGGAAGCAAAAAAACGAGAAGTTTTTTTTTACAAACATTTTTTTATCAAGTTCTTATTAAACAATTATACAAAAAACAGGGAAAAAGGCAAAAAACACAAGGAAAAGATAAATTTGTGTTCAACGCTTTTTGCACGTTATTCATTTAAATATCATTGTTGAATTTATGTTCATTTTGAGAATATATCCCTATATCACCTTCAGCCTCGCGCGTATAATGTCAAGAATCATGCTCCTTATATTTCAGCGAATCTCAGTAATCTGGATAGATTGAAAATAATTATCATTTTTTTTGTATGGTTGTAGCTTCTACTTGATGGGAATTCATTATAAATATACAATAAAAGACTGTTTTTAGTCAATTTCCACTGGTTTATTTAAATTGCGATGACGTGTTTCGCTGTCGATGCAGCTTCTTCAGATCTACGTTTTACACTGTCAAGTTAGGTTTAATGTTCACAATTTTATATAATTTCTTAATTATAATATTACCCCTAATTAAATTACATTGATAGTATTGGAAAAACCCACACAGACTCATAATGTCAAATTTTAAAGCACGTTGAAGAAATCTTTGGGCGAAAATCACGTCGCGAAACGGCTCGCTTGGACCCACGATGAGATATTAGAGTAGCCGTCACAATCGTCGGACGCCAACCCTATTGAAAACGTTTAGTCCCTTATAAAGAAAAAGCTCAGAGGAACGACCCTGCGGACTTTGACTCAGTTGTCTCCTGAGATTCGAAAAATTTGGGAGATCATTGCCGCGCGAGTATGCAGAAAATCTTGTCGACAGCATGCCTCGAAGATACCAGGCGATTATTAATACAGGAAGCGATTGGACAACTTACTAAGGTAATTGCGCTGCTGTTAGCACACTAAAAAATACACTGAAAGCAAAAAATGTTCTCGAAACGCATTTTTTTTCAAGAATATGAGCGGTTATGTTCTTATAGACTGTAACTTTAGGTGACTTACTGATGTTTTTGAAATTTAAACACCTTTTTGCCAAATTAAATTTGATTGTACTTAAACCCTTTTTTTAAGAATGAAGGCGTACATGTCTAAAGACTTTGTTTGGATTTTATTATATAATTAAATAAGTTTATTGGCCAATGCACAGAATTTATAATTTTTTTTACAAGAATCTCCTATTTAAAAACGTGATATAAAAGTGGATAATATTTTTAAAATTTAAATATATTTATAGGTATAACTAAACAAAATAAAAAAAATTGGCCAAGTGTAAGTCGGGCTTGCACAATTAGTGTTCCGTACAGTGATAGCTTTTGAAATAAAAATTTTTGTTTCGGATATATAAAATAATCAGCGACTTCACAAAATACACCCCAAATGCGTTTTAACAAAGTCTGTTTCCGATCTATGTTTTTATACAGCAGATAAATTATGCACTCGTATTAATTTTTATTCAATCTACACCTTATTCCAAAATTTCTTCGAAATTTTTTGATTAGGACTCTTAAAGATAGAACAGCGATTTTTGACAGTTTTTTTTTTAAATTATAGAACGAGTTTTTTTTAGAAACATTTTTTATCAAGTTCTTATTAAACAATTATACAAAAAACAGGGAAAAAGGCAAAAAACACAAGGAAAAGATAAATTTATGTTCAACGCTTTTTGCACGTTATTCATTTAAATATTGAATTTATGTTCATTTTGAGAATATATCCCTATATCACCTTCAGCCTCGCGCGTATAATGTCAAGAATCATGCTCCTTATATTTCAGCGAATCCCAGTAATCTGGAGAGATTGAAAATAATTATCTTTTTTTTGGGTGGTCGTAGCTTCTACTTGATGGAAATTCATTATAAAAATATATAATAAAAGACTGTTTTTAGTCAATTTCCACTAGTTTATTTAAATTGCGATGACGCGCTTCTTCAGATCTACATTTTACACTGTCAAGTTAGGTTTAATGTTCACAATTTTATATAATTTCTTAATTATAATATTACGCCTAATTAAATTACATTGATAGTATTGGAAAACCCACACAGACATGGAATTAGGAGAATAAATTCAATAATGGTGAATTGTTTAAATCTACCTGGTCGTTGAGTAAAGTACCTGTAGTCCTTAATCGATTTATTTGCATTGTCTCTAAAAGGTTTAGTTTTAAACCTTTTTTGTTGGGTATGTAAAATTTTGAAATTCTTGTTAAACGGGTGATTTTCTGTTAAAAGATGATTAGCATATGTTGAATTAGACTTTCTATGGATGAAACTTTTTTCGTGTTCTGTAATTCTTTGTATAAATGTACGTCCAGTTTGTCCTATGTATGTTTTAGGACATGACCCACATGTTAATCGATAAACCCCTGATTTATTGTCTTTATTGATTTGTGGTTTGTAGTTTTTGAGGTGAGAGAGAGATAGTATTGTTAGTCTTGTAAGTTATGTTGATATTTTTTTGATTTAAAAATTTTCCCAGTTTTTCTGTTGGTTTGCCGAAATAGGTTTTTCTGTCCTTAAAACGTGGGTATATTTCCTAGATTGCCTTGTTTCTAAGTTTTTTCCTCACGATGTTATCGATTAAAGTAACCGAATAACTGTTGTTAACGGCTACTTGTTTTAAGTAGTTTAATTCTTTAGTGAAATTGTCCTCTGATAAGGGGATATTAGTTAGTCTATGTATAAAGCTATGATAAGCCGCGAGTTTATGATGGTTAAGGTGGTGAGAACTATTGTGAATTGTGGTATCTGTATGACAAGGTTTGCGATATATTGCAAATTCATGTTTTTTCCTGGTTTTACTGATTGTTAAGTCTAGGAAGTTGATTTTCCCTTCGACTTCTTCTTCCATTGTAAAACTGATATTTCTAAGTAAATAATTAATGTACTGGAAAGTGAATTAATTGTACCCCCTAATACCTGTAAAGCAAACAATTATATCGTCCACGTATCGATACCAGTATAAACAATTATTGCTAAGTAATGGACTTAATGGACTCCCCATAATTAACCCTTCCTTACTATTGTAGAATTTATTGTTAAATGAAAAATAATTTTGTTATTACATGCATTACTTGCCGAAATTTTCATGGACAGTATTGAAACAGTGATATTTAACAACCATAATAACAATAGAATTTTTCAACTATTGTATAAAACCCACTATTTACTACAGGTCAAGTGAAATTTTTTTAAAAGTTACATCACCTTAGTCTTTTCGCTGTATTAAGTACAAATTTATTTTTTTTAACACAGTTGCATGAAAATATTTAATGCAAAACAATAATTATTGGCCATACAAACACAAAATAATTGTTTAGATTTGGCTGAATTACTGATGTTTTGCTTTAGTAATTTTCATATGTCATTGTTATAACCCGTGTAATGATACACAACATTAGTAGAATAAAATTAAAATGATTATTTTTTAAATATATTAAATTATAATAAACTAAAACAAATTGCATGTAATAAACAAAAACTAGTTTCTTGTATAATGACAACGCATTCATTGTCAATGAATAATTTAGTGCATTTTTTTAATTGCATTTCCATAAAGTTGGCATTACGATGCAAATAATTATAATTTTGCCTTTCTAATATTCGCACTAAAATAAGCCTCCTACCCATAGGGTGAAAGGGAGATAAAAATACAAATGAGCTAGTGCCCTTTAAAAACAGAAAACGCAGTGTCACATCGAAAGAGGATTATTTATTATTTAGGATATGTCTTCCTAAAAAAAACTATAAATATTTTAATTTTGGACCAAAAATGAACTAACTGAAGAACTCAGAGATATCAGGTCTATAAATCATTAATGTTTCTGAAGTCGATTCGTAATAATCTCGTAACATAAAAGTATTCTATATGTATAGAAAGTATGAAATCTTGTGAACTCATTTTGCGGGAAAAAACTATCGTTCAAATTTTTAAAGTTTAATTGAAACAAAATGGCGGATAAAATTCTACTTCATTCTTACTGAATTCTAACTGGAGAAAAAAGTAACGTAAGTAAGTAAGTGCAGGTTCTATGGACGATTGGAAATGTCATAGAGCTGGTTACAGCGCTTAATAGTTCTCGAAGAACATTTACAATGAGTTACGATCGCTTGGTAAAGTGCAAATGTTTGAAAAGTAGCTACCACACGACTTAAGTTTGTACGACACTAATTATTCTCTTATCATTTCTAAGCCGTTCGCCATTTTTGGAACAAATTGTGGCAGAGGATTTTCAGTGGCCATTCCAATAGGTAGATAAAGATAAGGTTCCAGAAACATCACTAAAAGCAGATTTACTTCTAAGAAAAGTAATGCTGTGCGGTTGGTGAAACTACTTGCTTACTTACTTACTTCCTCTTCTGAGTAGGTCACCAACCTGTTCTACTTCCTTATTTAGCCTTAGATTCGGATGTCCTGCTGTCTCTCCATCTCTTTGGTGGTCGTCCTTTTAGTGTTGTTTCGTGTGGTTTTTTGTTCACACATATTTTTATCATTTTCATATCTTCCAATCTTTTTTACATGTTCACGCCTCTCTCTTCTTCTCTTTCTTCCCCATCTGACTATATCCTCTAGTGTGCATTGTTTTCTTATGGTGTTGTTACTCACTCTGTCTACTAAACTTTTTCCTGTTATTGCTCTCAGTATTTTCATTTCATTTGTTCTTAGTAGCTGTTTGGTTATGTTTGTGTCTGCCCATGTTTCTATGCTATAAGCCAGTATAGGTCTAACGCAAGTTCTATATATTCTTGTTTTTGCTTCTGCACTTATTTGTTTGTCGTCTCACTTCTTCTGTTATATCTCCGTAACTAGTAATTAGTACTCCAAGATATGGGAATTTTATTACTTGCTCTATTAATTTCCCATTTATTTCTAATTTACACCTTACTTTAGCTATTGTGATGCATTTTGTTTTGTCGGTACTGATTTCCATGTTGTATCTTTCTGCTACTTGTTTGCATTTATAGAACAGTCTTTGAAGGCCGTGTTCCGATCGTGATATTAGAACAAAATCATCTGTTTATCTCCTAGTTCGTATCCATCGTTGACTAGTTTTACTTTCTCAATGGTTTTGTCCATTATTATGCAGAATACTAACGGGCTTAAGCTATCTCCCTGTCTTATTCCTACTTTTATGTTTATTTGCTTTGTTAATTCGTTATTACTTCTTATTCTTGTTGTGTTACCGTGATTGAGTTTTTGGATTATTTGTGGTATTGGGTACGGAATTAAGTCCTTTATTAATTCTAATATATCTTTTAACCTAGCTCTGTCGAATGCTTTTCTTAAGTCGATGAAACAAAAAAATGCTGGTTTCTGGTATTCTATAGCTTTTTCTCTTATTTGCCTTATTGCAAAGATAGCGTCTGTGGTTGATCTGTTTTGACGGAACCCTTGTTGCTCGTCGCTTATGTGTATATTGTTTTCTATTTCACTTTTCAGAATACTTGTGAAACTATAAAGGCTTAATTTATTTCGAGCCGCACCCAACCAAACGTTGACCAACGAGTTTATTGTGAACCATTGGAGATACTTCATCAAGTTTTAAGGGAAGAGAAACCCAGAATGGCGAACCAGAAGGGTGGAATTCGTTAGCATAACACTACCCAGCCATAGACGGAATTTAATTACGGTAGAAAATTAGACTAGATATTAGACACTCTCCATACTCTCCCGGCACTATTTCTTCCAGTTATCATTTGTTATAGAATTGCCTTATTGGAAAAACATTTATTGATAAACAATAATTAAAAATACCATCGCGAAATTTTTCTCAATGAAACCCTCAGAGGTACATGAATTTAAAACCTATCAAAACTTGGGGCAGAAGTAGTTGAGAATATTTTAGATTAATTTTTATTTGTCTATCAGATATATAGCTTTGACTTATACGGCTTTAATTTTTATTAGACCTGACAATTCATGGCTTATATCTGTATATTGTCTTTAAAAACAAAACTGAATTCGTATGTATGACTTGACTATATAAGACGGTTAAATTATCAGAATGTCGTGATAGAAAATGTAGCTATCGCTACAGAATAACAAACAGGTGGAACAAAACGAAGCCGGCTGGCCACCGCTGGTTCGTTAAAATGTTTCTAAGAAATGCTGCCCAAGTAGAAGTTCTATTATATGTAACAATATGCGCGACACCTCTGAGAAATTCGACGAGTCATATTTTAACGATCCGGCGGTAGCCAGCTGGCTTCGTTTTACGGCGACGTTTTATTTCACGTGTTTGTTTTTCTATAACAAAAGCTGATGGACCATTTAACATGATTAACGTAGTAAATAGAAAACGATCTTGCTGGAAGTCAAAATAAGTTTCAAATCAGACCACAGTTGACAGTATTTTAGATCTTACTGCCTTTCAGTGCTAAGCTTCTGCTAGAACTTGACCTTGGTTTTACTTTCTTCTTAAAGTGCCAATTCGGTTCGAATGTTGGCAATCATTCTAGCTAATATTGCTTTTTCCCCTGCAGCTGTGAAAAGACCGGTAATATTTGTTGAGAACCAATTGTTTGGCAAGAGAAAACATTTATCACTTGACGCTAAACAAATAGTGAAAAATATCTACGACAGTTTGGTAAAAAGAAATTTGAATAAACAAAGTGCTTTGCAAGAAGCCAGTGAACTAACAAAAACCCCAATTTCTACGATTAAGGGTATTGTAGGAAAACCATCACTCAGGAACAGGAAAAAACGGAAAGATCATGTAGACGGTTGTGAAAAAGACGTCATCAGGAAAAAATCTATTCTATGTATGAAGAGCAGTTAGTGTCGACACTAGACAAAGACTGGTGCAGGACGGGGCCAATATACATTGTAGCCGATCAACCCTTCACAGAATTCTCTTAAGAATGGGATTCACGTTCCGAAAAATCAACAAAAGGCAAGTAGTGATGGAGTCACAAAGATTACGAATCTTCCGATATACTTCTTTACAAGAAATTAAAAAGTATCGATTAGAGAAATGGCCAATAATTTACCTTGACGAAACATGGTACGATACCCATGACAGTGTGCAAAAAGGGTGGGTTGACTGCAGTACAAAATGTCAGACTAACGCCCCTTCAAATAAAGGTAAACGAATAACCATTTTGCATGCTAGATCTGAAAAGGGCTGGGTTTCAAATTGTCTACTATTATCTGCAAAAAATATAAAAGATTCTAGTTTGGACTATCAGGAAGACACGACCGCAGAACTTTTTGAAAATTGGTTTCAAAATTCCCTTTTGCGAAATGTTCCCGAACAGAGTGTTATAGTTATGGACAATGCAAGGTACCATAGTCGCCTGCTAAATAAGGTTCCTAATGCAGCCAACACCAAATCGGAAATACAGGAATATATGTTAGAAAATGACATTTATTTTGACTTTAGTTATAAAAAGTGATCTTTTGGAAGTTTTGAAAGACTATAAATTGAAAATGAAATATGGTTGAGAAAATGGGACACACTGTTTTGCGGCTTCCTCCGTATTATTGTGTGTTTAATCCAATTGAACATATTTGGCATCAAGTTAAATCAGAAATAAGGGCACAAAATGTTTCTCCTACTTTAAGCGTGTCAGTGGTTGAATTAGTAAAAAAAATGATATATCTTGTGAAAGCTGGAAGAATTTCATTCAGCACGTTGTTAAAGTTGAAGATTCATATATTTATGTAAATAATATAAAACAACAGATAATTACCTCAGCCGATGACAGTGATAGTGAAACCGAATTAGGCTTAAGTTAAAATATATTTTTATTTATACAATATGTCCCCTCTTGTAAACCCCATTCATTCAAACTGTATATTTGTACTTCTTATCCATTTGTTTTTACATGCATCTGTAAATAAACATCTTCAAAAACACTTATAATTTTATTTATTTGCATTAATGAATAAAATTCTTAAGTCCATTTCTGCAATCTATCATAAACAAAAGGTCATAATTTTTATATTGCCCACTCAAAATGGCAAAAATCAGGATCTTATATTTTGGGACAGGCTATAGCTGATACTAATTTTTATATACATCGGGTAGAACCCTGACATAAGCGCTGCCTAGCGGCAATTGTTAGCAACTTGCTGAATCCTTCCTCTATCGGTTTGTGGCCTTAAAAAGATGCAAATTATTGTATCTTACTTATTATATATTAATTTGTTTTTAGAAATTAAAGTTTTTTTATGGGATTCTTTGTAGTTTTATTCTTACTACTATCTTTATAATTTCTTAAAATCGAATTTGAACGATTGGAAAATTATTACAGAATTATCCCGGGATATATATAATTAGAATAGAACGCTTTATATACGAGGGTCGCCTTTTAAGTTTTTTCAAACGACCACTAGATGGCGCTATTGAGATGTGACATTACCATTGTTGTGAAATTATACATTTGTTATTATTAAAACAGTGGCACCTTAGAAATTGGCCGAGTAGTTTGTTTGCAGTGAGCGTTTAAAAAAAAACAGTTTGTCGAACAAATGGAAATTTTACGCGAAGGTTTTCATTGGATGATTTTTTACCTTTTTAGTAAAGGCCTAACTCAAAAACAATGCCTCGAATCGCTTCATTTCACTTTTGGTAATGACTGACCATCAGACGAGACTGTTTACAATTGGTTTGCAGAATTTCATCATGATTGTGTTTCCGTCAGCTATGAATTTCGTGAACGTCGACCAAAATCGGTTGTTGTTCCAAAACACATCGATGCTGTGCGCAACATGATTGAAGAGGAATGGCATGTGATTTGCCTTGAGATAGAGGCATCCTTAGGCATATCAAAGACTGCAGTACATTCGATTTTGTATGAACTTGTGAAAAAGATCTGTTCCCGATAGATTCCGCATAATTTGACCGAAACTTAAAAACAGGCTCGTGTCAATCAAAATCAAAAAATTCGGCCCAGGACATGCAAAATCCGTAACAGGAGACGAAACTTGGATATATTCGTACGAGCCGGAAACTAAGCAACAAATAACTGTTTGGGTGTTCCAAGATGAACCGAATCCAACAATATTGGTTCGTTTGCGAAGCACTTCCAAGAAAATGATCGCTTGTTTCTTTGATTATACTGGACATGTTGCAACTGTTGCTTTAGAGGATTTAGGAACAGTTAATGTTGAATGGTATACAACAATTTGTTTGCTAGAAATCATCTATGAAATCAGGAAAGACAACCGAAAACGTCGCCTCATTCTTCATCATGGCAATGCCAGCTTTCATACAGCACGTCAAACAATTGATTATTTGACGGAGAAAAAACATCGAATTAATGTCTCAATGTCCGTATTCACCTGATTTTTCATCTATTTCTTTTTGTTCCCGAATGTCAAAAAAAAAAAATGCGTGGAGAGCGGTTTTCATCATCTCAAGAAGCTGTTGAATCTTTTCAAAACCATATTTATCAGGTACCATCTTCATAGTGGAAAAAATGTTTCGAGAATTGGTTTGAACGCATACAAAAGTGTATAAATCTTAAAGGCAAATATTTTGAGAAACAATAAAACGCTTCGTACGAAAAATTTTTTTTTCTTCCATTGTTTTTGTAAACACTTAAAAGATAGCCCTCGTAATTTTTGTAAATATATAGATTAGTTTTAAAAAGAGGCAGTGTTTCCTGTTTTAAACAAATTTCAGCTAATAAACAGTACCTTAATCTTTCATTACCTTCGACGATAAATACCCATGACACTAAACTTGACCATAATACTTGCTAAACGGGTAAAGAACTTGAGGATTAGTAATCTTGAAGGACAAGGAAACGGTGTACCATGCGTTATGCACCTTCACAAACTTATAAAAGCTCTATCAACTAACGCTTTTTTTTACATTTTGCATTAGAAAATATGTGCCAATCCCGACAATTCTTTTAATATCCGTATATAATTAATTCGAGCTAGTCAGCTGCATAAGATATTTCATTTTAAAATAGTTTATAAAGGGGACAATTAATGTGATTTTCTTTTCAAAATGAAAACTCATTTTTTGTTAAATGCTATAGTGTTAATGCTTTTACAAAATTTGAAAAATTCAAGTGAAGCATATTTCCAAAATGATTTCGATTTGTTTCCCGAGTTGCCTCTCGGCGTGCCTAAAAGTGACAATCCAGTGTGCAGAGAACACAGTGAACTTTTTGTGGATAACTTGAAAAATTTAACTTTGTGGGCTCACGAAAGTAAGTATAAATGATTTTTGGTAGAATAACTTAACATTTACACAAAACTTTATTCTGCAATTACTTTATTATGCAATAAGTTAAAAACAAGCTAACGACCTTATTAACGAGATATCGATCAAAATGACCTTTCAAGGAAGCTGAATCTTGGAAATTAGAAAATATATAAAAATGTAAGTAATTAAATAAAAAAATAACCGGCCAAGTGCAAGTCGTACTTGTGCAATTAGTGTTTCGTACGTTGATTGCTTTTAAAATGAACATTTTTGTTACGGAGGTATAAAATGACTAACTTCACAAAACACACCCCAAATAAGTTTTCAGCAAAGTTTTTTCCGGTGTTTACTGAAAACTGATAACCCTGAAATTTTTTAAGGTAATGCACTCGTGATAATTTTCGTTCAATCTACACGCTGTAGAGAATATTGCAGATTTTTTCAAAATTTTTTAAAAATAATACAAAGAAAAGTTTGCACTACATTATATATATTTTGTATGTATTACATTATATATATATATATATATATATATATATATATATATATATATATATATATGTATATATATATATATATATATATATATATATATATATATATATATATATATATATATATATAATTTGACACCCCACCGGATGACCTGGTAATTTTTTTTTTTCACTTCCGATTTCATCCCCCAAAACTAACCTCTTAAGTCAAACTTTAACTTTCAAAACTACACGGTTCGGATGAGGCCATCTATTCCTATGTTAGTGCCAAATTTTAACTTTCTATGTCAACTAGTTTCAGAGGAAATCGAGACTGATAGACAGTCAGACAGACAAACAGACGGCCAGACACCGAAGTGATCTTATAAGTGTCCGTACGGAAAACTAAAAATTAGATTCGTGAATTGTTGTTGAAGCTGAAAAAGGTCTGAAAATGGCTGAATTGCTGACGGAAGTATCTATCAATCATCTACTAATATTTGGAACAAACTTTCTTAAGGAATTAAAAAATCCATGAAAATATAGTAACCGAAGAAATTCTGCCGAAACTCTGTAAAGCGGTAATTAAAAACAAAGGAGGTCACATAGATGAGAAGAATTCTGGAAAATCATGACCCTTTTTCTGATTTTCTAGGCTGTAAATAATGTGAAAATAAATAATAATTCATTAAATTAAAAAATATATATATTATATGGGTTTTTGTTGTCTTGGGACTGAAATAACTAGGTGGGCAAATACTTTCTGACGGTAGTGTACACATCCCAATTTTTCTGGGCGCCTTGTGCAACAGAATTTCGCCACTATTTTTAATCAATGATGCACTTTCGGTTCTTTTTTACGTCTAGGTGTATTGCAAATCATATATCTTAAAACCGATAGTTTTTTTTTTTGTTGTTACCAACATTATTTTACTAATTTATGTATGAAATGTAATCTTGGAGCTCCAAATAAGAAACGAAACTTCCTCCTTTCTCCTCGCAAAATACCAGATATTAAAAATTAGCATTTTGTAAATTAATTAGTAAGAAAATTAAACTCGATATCAATACCGAAGTTTATCAGCAAAAACGGAATTTCTGACAAAAATACAGTTTAAAATATGGTTAGGTAGCATATTTTCGACAAATAAAATACCTACAAGGGATTTTAAAAGATTTTAAATTTAAAGAGCTGCACACTTTACACAAATTAACGGTGCGTTAATTCCAAGTTTATTAACTCTAAATATCTGGGCACCTATTTAGAGAAAAGATTATCATGAAAGGATGCCGCAGATTCCGTTTGTAAGAAACTAAATTTATATTAGCATTTGATTCGAGATTTCAGAAAGAGCTTCATGGAAAAAAATCTACAAAAATTTACTATTATTTTACTTGCGTTACAGCCATTTAGCCTACAACATGGCTTTGCAAAAGAAACGCTCTTATGCAAATAGAATATTTATAAGAAAAAAAATCAGCCAAGTACAAGTCGGACTTGCGCAGTTTGTGTTCCGCATGGTGATTGCTTTTAAAATAAAAATTTTTACGGATGTATAAAATGATCAGTGACTTTACCGAACACCCTAAATGAGTTTTCAACAAAGTTTGTTTCCGATCTTTGTTCTTATATACCAGATAAATTACACTGTGCAACATTTTCGAGGTCATCGAATGTAAACTAAATTCTGATTTTAGTTTCTGGAAATGCCCACATGAACTAGCAAAACCCTATTTGGGTTTTAATAGTTTAGTTTGAATTTTTTTTTTTTTGCCATTATCAATTTTTTTGCTCGAGCTTTGGTTTTGCACGGCTATATTTCGTAAACTATTGGAAATTTCTCAATGCAATCTTCAGATGAAATGTTCTTCACACTAAAATACACAATTTTTGTAAACATGTCGAGGCCCGATTTTTACTCTTTCGGGGTGTTTTTAGTGCAGAAAGCCCGAAAAAATGCAATTTTTTCACATTTTCGACCATAACTTACAAACCGTGCATATTTTAGCATAATTGTCTTTGACAAAAATGTTCTCTGCATCAATACGAGTAACTTTGTTGAACATTGCAATAACCTACAATCGATCCTTATATGTTAGTTCTTTTGGCCGTTGTAAGGAATTTCACACCAAAATTTCAGCTTTTTTCAGGTTTTCCGTTCAAAAAACTGGTCTTTAGCTCACTTTTGAATGTTTCCTAACCATTAGCATCTATTTTTGGAAAAGAAATTAAAAAAAAAATTTTCGTTTGTAAACTGCTATGGTACACACACGCTGGAATGAATACACACACATTTGAACGGGGAATCGCTTGTGTGTAGTATGGAATTGACGCGCACTGTGCTAGTATTGGTACAGTACCACATATCTAACACGTGCGCATGTTAAGTATATGGCACTGTACCAATATTAGCACAGTGTGTGCCAATTCCATACTAGTGTTGGTATAGATTGTTGCACAGTAGGAACTCTATAAAATGGATAAAAATTTGCGAAATAAACTTTAACACAAAAAAAAAGATATATTTGCTGATGAAAGCTGAAATTTTGGTGTGAAATGTACTATTTGGTGGCGAAATTCCTTACAATGGCCAAAAGAACTATAAGGATCGATTGTAGGTTATTGCAATGTTCAGCAAAGTTACTCGTGTTAATGCAGAGAACATTTTTTGTTGAAGACAGTTATGCTAAAATATGCACGGTTTGTGAGTTATGGTAAAAAATGTGAAAAAATGGCATTTTTTCGGGCTTTCTGCACTAAAAAACACCCCGAAAGAGTGAAAATCTAGCCTCGACATGTTCTCAAAAATTGTGTATTTTGGTGTGAAGAACATTTCGTCTGAAGATTGTATTGAGAAATTCCCAATAATTTACAAGATATAGCCGTGCAAAACCAAAGCTCGAGCAAAAAAATTGATGATGGTAAAAAAAAAATTCGAACTAAACTATCAAAATCCAAATAGGGTTTTGCTAGTCTGGGTGGGCACTTCCAGAAATTGAAGTCAGAATTTAGTTTACATTTTATGTGTTGCACTGTGTTATTAAAGGTGTTTCCATCATCAGACTGTAGCATGTCAATTGGCTGATGGGCAGTACAGTTATCAATCAGCAACAATGCCTTTGGTGGTAAATTATTTTAGCAGAAAATTGGCGAACCGACAAAAATTTTTATGCAATAACCTGCAAAATTTTTTATGAAACTAAAAAAATAAGTTTATCTGTTTTATAAATGAATGATGGAACCAGTTGAAGAATAACTCTGAATTCATCCACGACTTCTCCGAATTGGCGTATTCCAATGGGTTTTCAAATCCCTTAGAGCAACGTCGATTTGCAGATTTACCAATGACCGACGGCTTTAACTTGTGCGAACCATCTGCGTTAGCACACAACAAAAATGTGATTCTTTCCTTTGCAATTTTTCGGCCCGGTGCGGTCTTTTCGTTTGCTGTGACAAATGTTTTATCCGGTAAAAAAACGATAAGATAGTCCAGATTCATCCGCGTTATATAGTTGCGAGTCGGAGATGTCCATTTCATTAATTTTTGCTCTTAAATTATGAATGAAAGATGTAACATCCGACGTATCGCTTGAAAGGATTTCCCCACAAATTTTGAGATGGCGAATACCATGTATTCTCTTAAAATTTGCTAGTCATCCATCACTGGCATTAAATTTTTTTCCAGGGTGCAGTATGGCGAATTCGTGCTTAGCTCTTGATTTTAAAATTGGACCAGTCATTGCACAATTACGCTGTCGTTGGTTCAAGAACCATTTATACAACCTTGCCTCAAGATCAGCATATTCCGGTTTATGTAGTGTTTTCTTGTGTGCTTTTTCATATGTGTTCGCCACAGGCGTTTTTTTCTTTATTTTTGAGATGGCTACTTTAGATACACCATAATTCAACGCCAATCGTGTTCCGTGAATACCTTGATCAACCTTTTTTAAAATCTCCACTTTCTGCTGCAAATCTAATTTGATTTGTGATGATTTGTTCTGCTTTGACATTTTTTAAGTAAACAATACACAACTCACAAACTCAAACGCTAACGACTAACTAAATCAATGTTGTTTGATGATGAAGCTGATCATAGGTTTTCGCAGCTCAAAATAGAAAAGAAGTTCGGGGAATACCATAATCCAACAAACAAAATTAGAGCTCAGTGCGGCCACTGAGAATTTTTTAAAAGTGGCCAAATTGCCACTTTTATGAACGGAAAAAACCGTTGTTTTGAAAAATTCATACGCTCTGAAAAGTTAACTGAAGAGTTAACTTTTTAGAGAGGCACGTGGATGCTGAAATACGGTTAACTTACCCGAGCGATTAACTTTTACGCGAGTTAATTTTTTCGAGATTCTACTGTACTAAAAATGTTATTAAGGCTAATTTTCAATTTAAGACGACGACAATCTTGGTGGGAGACTTTAACGCAACATGAAATTTAATCTTTAATATCTTCAGATATTTTAAAAATAATCTTATACGTCAAAACGCAGTGAAATGTTTTTGAATTCTGTGACAATACCCATAATTATAATACGTGTAATGATCAGTTGCTAAAAAGTATTAATCATAAAACAATATTTAAAATCTCCTTTGTACTTGAACATTACCCTTTATAATAAACATCCAAATGCAATAACATGTCATTAACAAAAAAAAAAGTATATTATTTAGTGACTAAATTTTTGGAGAATGGCATATCAATTGGCAGTATTTGAAAAGGTATTAATCAAAGGAAAAATATTAGAAAAAATATTAAACATACGTTCGGGTTACTCATTTATTAAAATAAATAATTTAAACAATGTCCAGAATTAATAGACGTTATCTACCTTGAAGTTGGACTCATCCGACCACACGATAGACCAATCTTCTTCGATGAAAGATTTATGTTTCTCAGCCCATACCAAGTGGATCTATTTATTATTCTCCGATAGCCAGGATTTTTTGCAGCTTTACAGCCTTTGAGCCCAGCATTTTGAAGCCCTCTTCTCACTGTTCTCGTTCAGCACATAGCTCGAAGATGTCTTTCGGCGATTTTTCAAAAAATCATGTATCAACTGCCTGTCTTCTCTCGTATTTATAATACGTTTCGACTACTCTTTGTTGTTGTTTTGTGCGTTTTATGGTATCTCATTGTACTATTTCATTATTTTTGCAATGTTTTTTATATGTTTTTCTAAAACCAATTCACATTTTTTTAATATTTCTAGATAAAAATACACTCAACTTTTAGTGGAAAGCACTAAAAGTGACAAATTATTAACGATGCGTACACTACGAGATCTCGAAATAAACTTAGGGATAGCCCTTAGATGAATAGAACGGTCTTAAAATTCTTAGTAACTAGTTTAATTCTAATATCGAGCTTTTGATCTCAAATCGAATCATATTCAGGACCTGAAGGATATAGAAAAGAACTATCATAAGTCAGAATACCTTCTGAAGGAATATACCGTACTTTCAAAAGAAGAAAAGTAAGAAACACTACCATAATTTTTTAATTTTTAAATCCGAGTTATTAGCTTAAAATAGTACTTACTGAATATTTACAGGTGGTTCGCTGTTGAATCTGAATCCGATCTATATTAATTCCAGAAAAGGAACTGATACAGATCAGATTCTCAAAGTACGGTATAATCTTTGAGAGGGTACTCTGACTTATGAGAGTTCTTTTCTCTATCTTCCAGATGATGTACGATTTGGCATCGAAAGCTCGATATTACAATAAAACTACAATTTCTAAGAACTTTAAGATCTTTTTGTTCACTCTGTAATCCTAAGGGCTATCCCTAAGTTAAACCCCTTTTTTGTTGCTTCCAGTAAGGCCTTTTACTGACTTTCTCTTAAATGTATATACGACTTCAATTCTTGACCAAACCTGTAATTAATAAATATTTATTTATTTAATATCTCAGAAATTAAACAATAACAGTAAAATTTCAAAACATCGAAATTTAAAAATCAAAACTGAGACTACAAGACTATGGAGATATTTTCCGTGCTCGCCATAATATGGCGTACCTTTTTAAACAAATATTTGTTAAAAAGTATGTTATGATGTTATCTTTAATAAAGTTAATGACATTTTATAATACTGATGTTTTTATGCATAATTTTTTATCATTACATAATATCGTAATATAATTATAGGTATTAGTTTTCATATCACAAATCTAATGTAAATTTAATGTTTAAATGACCAGTTTTTCTCACATTTTCAGGATATAATTATAATCACGTGCACTTTTTTTTTATTTCTGACTAATAAATACAACTAAACTACAAATTTATTCATGATACGCTAGAATTTAACGCCAAAAATGACTTTCCAGAGCGAAGAGTGTAATTTTAAAGTTAGGTACTGAAAATCAAGCGCTTATGCTTATGCTTTGGCAAGAGTTTTCAGAGACTTAGGTAATTAGGAAATCTGTGAATTAATTCGTTTATCAAATGTAATATCTTTTTTAAAACTTTACCAAGTATGATCTATCATTTTAAACTGACTTGTAAGCTCTTATATCAACTGATTCATAATATTATGTAATAATAAACAATAAAGGCAGAAAAAAAAACAAATAAAATAATTAAAATTGTAAAAATAAAAGAACTTACTTTTAATTAAGGAATTACGAAGCATTTCATATATTTTTGCATTTAATGTAACATTTTTATAATAACTAAGCTGTTAACAATAAGTATAACACGAAGTAAAACTTCTTGTTTTCAAAAATCACCAACATTTCAAGTCGTTATCCAAGCTACTTATCGTGCAAAGATTTGTGTTGACTCAGAAGCGAAAAAATACTTAAAAAAACACAAGACACTGCGGATATAACATCATTAAAAGAATATCTTTATACAATAAAATATATACAAACAAAATTATTTGTGTCCTTCTCTAAGAAGGCCCTCGGGTTGAAAAATAAATATTACAATAGCGAAATATAAACATTGATGCTCCGAAAAAAAAAGTTCTACATGAAATGGCTTAGTACTAAAGGAGGAGGGGGTAAGGAGGAATACCTCAAAATAAAACGAACACATAGAAGAACAAAAATGAAAGCTAAGATGTGAGATAAAAATGCTCATAAATTAATACGTACATACGTTTTTACAAACGCCCACTAGATGACGCTATTAAGATGTGACATAACCATTGTTGTAAAATTTGATATTTGTTATTGTTAAAATAGTGGCAGCTCAGACATTGACCGAGTAGTTTGTTTACAGTGAGCGTTAAAAAAACAGTTTTGTGAACAAATGGAAATTTCACTTGATGATTTTTACGATTTTAGTAAAAGCTTAACTCAACAACAATGTCTCGAATCCCTTTGTTCAACTTTTGGCTAAAAAGACTGTTTACAATTGGTTGGTAGAATTTCGTGAAGGTCGACCAAAATCGGGTGTTGTTACAAAAAACATCAATGCTATGCTCAACATGATTGAGGAGGATCGGTATGTGACTTATCGTGAGATAGAGGCATCCTTAGGCATATCGAAGATTGCGGCACATTCGATTTTGCATGAATATTTAGCTGTAGAACAGATCTATCAACTGTTTGGGTGTTCCAAGATGAACCAAATGCAACAAAAATGGTTCGTTCGGGGTGTACTTCCAAGAAAATGATTGCTTGTTTCTTTGGTTGTACTGGACATGTTGCCACCATTGCTTTAGAGGATCAAAGAACAGTTAATGCTGAATGGTATACAATTTGTTTACCGGACGTCATCGATGAAATCAGGAAAAACAACCGAAAACGTCGCAACATTCTTCACCATAATAATGCAGGCACTCACACAGCACGAGAATTGGTTCGAACGCATGCAGAAGTGTATAAATCTTAAAGGCGAATATTTTGAGAAATAATAAAAGTATTTGTAACATTTTTTTTTTTCATTGTTTTTGTAAAAACTTAAAAGGTAGCGCTTATATCAAATAATAAAGACGATCTGGAATATATGCCGTGACGGTTAGCGAAGGAATATAGAATGTGAGAATTAGTATACGATACTCAAAATACAAAATACCTACCCATAAAGGCAGAATCAACAAATATGCGATTAGGAACAGAAAAAAATAACCACTTATACTCATATCTGGTTCGGAGTAGACTTCAATGCAACAGGAATAGATGACAAGGAGATTAACAAAAGAATAACATGCAAGAAAACAATTAGCTGTTTAACTGGAATATTACATACAGAGATATGTAGTATAAAAAAAACTGAACAAATTTTAGCCGATGGAACTAGATTAGTTTAGAGGATTGGGGGATATTTAGAATAGATGGAATGAAATGGAATAAATGGTAACGAATGAGATTGGATGGTTCTCTGATGGCGGACCTTGAAACAAAGTAACTAATTTGTTCCTTGATGGCGGACATTGAAACGAAGTAACTAAGATGTGGCGGTTATATACAGAAAATGGAGGAAATAAGATGGCATAAAAGAGTAATGAGCGAAGGCCTGCTAAAACTCCAAGAAACCTAGAAAACCAGAAATGACCTGCAAAGAGGCCATCAATAACTAGAGCAATGTGCTCAAGGGAACTAGAAGAGGATTAATAGACTGACAGAAACACATAGAAGTTAAGCATCTTACAACATCTCAGACTTTTTTAATTCAGTATATGTAAAAATATTTTCAGTGTTTCATATTTTTATATGTATTTTTTAAACTATAAGCCGACAGAAACTTCTAGACCTTCAATAGCTTTGCTAAAGACATAAACTGAAATAAATGTAAGCCAATTTTCATAGCAATAAAAAACTAAAAAATATTTTTTATAGTGTGGGATGCCACTGCAAAAGCCACCACAGGAGTTCTACGTGGAACCGTTTTCCAAATGGGTCACTTTGAACAATGTTTGACCGCGAAAGCCCCATTTGAGACTCTTTATTGTATGGCGACAGTAACAGTACATATACCCCAATTGGAAAATCCAAACAGAGATATATTGGCGATTGATTTCGATGGTGGAGATTCGGTATTGGATAGACTTCATGTAAGTAAGTACTTTTTACCAATTATTATTTCCCTGAGAAAAAGAGTACGTAGTATGTGTGGTTAAACACAGAACTATTTAGGAGGTTATTCTAAATACCTCCTTGCTTAGCCAAGAATCGTTTAGTACTACTAGGCTGTATTCCAGAGCACTAAAGGTTCCAACAAGAGAAGTGAGGAAATCTATATCTTTATATTTTTTGCTTATTGCCAGTGGTTTGCAAAAGAAGTAAATATTTCGAAGATATATGAATTACAATTTAAGGAAATCCTCGCCTGTTCTACCCATAAAAAAAATCACTGCATGGTGACTATTGTCATTTGCTTTGCGATGAGACTTTTTTTGTAGGTTAAGTTGAAAAGTTAAAGGTCTAGTTTGCTTACAAGAGCGTTAGTAAATTGTAATTTCTTCATATAACTCCAAAACCCCCCAGAACAATACTATTTAATATATGTTAGAAGTATTTCCTTATGTCACTTACTTTTGAAAAAAGGCTTGTTGAATAATGGTAGCTCACAATATTAATCGGATGGAAATGTGCGATAAATCGAAAATGTGATGTGACAATCATTGTCACTATGACTTACAAGAGTATTCTAGAAATCCTTCGACGAGTGACTGATGTTGATGAGTACCATTTTCAATATTAACTAACCTTATTCTCTCGTTTCTAGAGTGTGAGCTCTAAAGATGACCCGGTTCTAAGGCCTGAGGCGCTTGGCGAATATTTAAATGAAATATACCCAAACATACAAAGTTTTATTCTTTCTTCTCGTATTACTTGGTGTACAAACTAATATTGATGGAATGAATTTTAGTTACTCCAGGTTTATGCATATTTGTTGCTCTTCTTCTCATGAAGGTTGGCGATCCATATAGCTAAACGAACTTTAGAAACTGCTGCTCGAAAAATATCACTCGAAGCACATCCAAAACACCTTCGGATGTCTTTCAGCCAAGAATTTTGTCGTGTTCCGATTGATCGTTTGCCCTTTATTTTACATTACCTGAATATATTTCCTGTCTTAGGTTCCACTTGTCATTTATATTGATTCCCAAATATTTAAATGGGGAGTCCTGTTCTACGGTGTTCTCCCTGATTTCGAGGGATTTTGGTAGCAGATTTTTCTTTGTTATTGCCATTACTTGGTTTTTGTTATATTCATAGTTAATCTAAATCTTTTACTGGCTGTTACGACTCGATTGATCAGCTACTGGAGATCTTTGATATTATTTGCTAATAGAACAGTATCATCAGCATATCGTATGTTGTTTAGTGTACTCCTATTAACTATTATTCCTTCAATGGATTTATACATGGGCTCATTAAACACAGCATCAGAATAAAGATTGAACAAGAGTGGTGAGAGAATGCATCCCTGTCTTACACCTTGGTTTATTTTTAGTATGTTGTTCAGTGTACACCCATTAACTGTTATTCTTTCAATGGATTTATAGATGGCCTCATTAAACACAGCATCAGAATAAACAATGAACAAAAGTGGTGAGAGAATGCATGCCTGTCTTACACCTTGGGTTATTTTTATGACTTCGGACTTTTCCAGCCCAATTTTAACTTTCACTAATTGATTCCAGTACAGATTTTTAATAATATCTAGATCTTTTTTGTCTATATTTATTGTTTCTAGAATTTTTATTAATTTCTTATGCATCACACAGTCGAAAGCTTTATTGTAATCTAAGAAATATGCATATACATCTACATTCCTATCTTTACAACGCTGGACCAGTACATTCAATAAGAATAAAGCTTCAAATGTACCCATGCCTTTCCGGAATCCGAATTGTGTGTTATTTATTTCTGCTTCACATTTTCTATATATTCTGATAAGGATGATTCTCAGGAACATCTTGAGAACGTGAGACGAAACCTTTTTTTGCTATTGCGTGTATATTTTCTGAATAATTTTCATTGTGTGTCGTCGATATTGTGAAAACTTTAGATCTATTTGATGTACTGTACTGTTTGTTGTCTTGTGTTTATCAGCTTGTATTTTGATTACTGCTCTCTTGCAGTATTGGTTATTATTATTTACTTTTTGTGTATATAAGCTTTAGACACAGTGTAGGAGAATATGGCAGCGCAGCATTGTTTTAGACTGACCCTGTGTATATGCTGTTGCTGGCTGTCTGATAATATAATTTAAAATTATTATTTAATTAATTTATTCGAGATTTTTTTATTTATTTATTTTATTGATAATGATTCAGATTAATGATTTAGGCCTTTAACAATACTAGCAAAAAGATACAATACATCTTAAGAAGTGAAGGAAAGAAAGAAGGATTTGTTTTTTTTTTTTTACCTGAAGTTACTTTCTATTGAGCACTTAGATAGCTAATATATCAATTTTAAACACAACTTTCCAAAGTTTCCTTTAACCATTCGTAATTAAATTTCAAAATCTACTTTAAGTTAAAATATGTAACGAAACATAATTTTTTGTTTCATTCCAATAAAATTTAATAGTTATCAAACAGTTTTTAGATTTTTAAGAAACTTGGAATACCTAGAATTTTCGGGGAGATTTACTTCCCACTTGTCTATATTATTCGAACCATTTCTAATAATAGACTACAGTTAAAATCTTCTTAAAACTATAAAACTTTTTTTTTATGAATGTGTCTCTACTTCATAGTTATCTATCATTTTTCTCAATTTATTTTTATATTGTTATAGGCCCGTAAAAATCTGTTTTCTGCTTATAAAATAGTAAAAAAAATTGTATTTTTGTGATCTAGTACACAAAAAATAAATATGTGTTTTGATCGGGAATTATGAAACTTTGTTTCCAGAGATACGAAGACAGAACTCAGCAGCCAAGAGATACAATAAATCTGGGATGGTGTGTTCCCGCGTCGTGCACCCTACAAGATCTTGAAACTTCTTTAAATGATTACCTTAATAATATAGATACACCATTGAATAAAAAAAATGTGACATATACAGCAAGGATTAAAAAGGAGTATAGTCACAGATCAAATGAAAAACTATATTACAACTCTTTTGATTATTCGTTTGGGTAAGAGAATTATGAAACCTATTAATAGCTGATTCTTACTTTTCTAAGCTGAAGGAGTATTGTATTCGTTAACCCCCAAAAATTTTTAGGTGAGCGTCAGAAGCTCATGAGAAACATTCTTCGATCAGTCTATCTGTCTGTCGGTCTATACATATAGAAGTTGAAGTAGGGGAGAATAGTTGTAGGGTTAGTGAAAAACTATCATTTAGTCCAGTCAGAATACGACCAAAACAGGCCAAAAACAGAAATCATCGGATACTGTTACTTTTTTTTTTAAATACTCGTCTTGACGAGTATATTAAGCAAAAATGTTGCTACCGCTGAAAAATTGGGGCAACACGCTCAAAAATGGCAAAATTGGCCCGTTTTTGGGTTTTTAGCGTATTTTTGCAATTATATCATAAATTTATGGAAGATAAATTAAAAATTCTGATAGATTTTGATTCTAGATAAAAAAAAAGAAAATTTTAAGGGGCCATGGATGTCATTTGAACCTTTTGATCGAGAGAAATTGGCCGTTTTTGTCGTCTTTTTTCTTTTGTCATTTTTTATGATTAAATAGGTGTACTTACAAACTGTAAGCTAATTTTTTATAGTTAACTCTGATAATGTGTTCTACGGACATTACTTTAATTAATCTAAACCTAATTTTAGCCATTTTTTACATATTAGATATATTTTTTCCTGATAATATTTATTTTTATATAAATTTTACCGATTCACGTTCTTTTCTTTGACGAATTTTTTAAACAACTTTTTTCAGTATACTACTACCTTACCTAAAATATCAGAAAATGTTCCATAGTCCCTAAGCTTTCATTTGAGAACTCATTTAAATAATTTAGGCCCCAGACACGCTCAAAAATGGCAGAATTGGCCCGTTTTTGGGTTTTTAGCGTATTTTTGCAATTATATCATAAATTTATGGAAGATAAATTAAAAATTCTGACAGATTTTGATTCTAGATAAAAAAAAAAAGAAAATTTTAAGGGGCCATGGATGTCATTTGAACCTTTTGATCGAGAGAAATTGGCCGTTTTTGTCGTCTTTTTTCTTTTGTCATTTTTTATGATTAATAGGTGTACTTACAAACTGTAAGCTAATTTTTTTATAGTTAACTCTGATAATGTGTTCTACGGACATTACTTTAATTGATCTAAACCTAATTTTAGCCATTTTTTACATATTAGATATATTTTTCCTGATAATATTTATTTTTATATAAATTTTACCGATTCACGTTCTTATCTTTGACGAATTTTTTAAACAACTTTTTTCAGTATACTACTACCTTACCTAAAATATCAGAAAAATGTTCCATAGTCCCTAAGCTTGCATTTGAGAACTCATTTAAACAATTTAGGCCCGAGAAATTGGCTATTTTTTTCCCCTAATTTATTTTTTTTTAATGTAAACTTATTGTTTCTTTTTAAAAAAATTATTTTTTCTTGAGTTTTATAATATTTTCAGTAACCAAAGTTATTTTTAATTACTATACAGAGGTTACTGTAAATGTTGAGTGAGTGGGGAAGTGATTTGGTTCATTTAGGTTGAAAAAACTGGCCAGTATGAATCTTATATTTGTACATCATATTTTTTATTTAATATTAATTAATACGATTTTAATACAAATAAAAAACAAATTAACCAATAATGATGTCGAGAAGATTACTTTTTTATAATAATTAAATTAATAAAAATTATAAAGTTACTGCCCAAAATAATAATTTTATTGATACAAGTTTAACTAGTTAAATAAAATAATAAATTATATTTAAATTGTTGTAGCAATGTATTTTTTATTTAATAGAAATATTACTACTTTTTTAAAACATTGTGAACAAACAAGAATAAACAAACATAAAACGGGGTTCTTAATATAACTAACCTGAACTAGAAAAATGATCTTCGTTACGGCAAATATGATAAAATTCAAGAAAAATTAATTTTTTAAAAGTAACTGTAAATTTGAAACAAAAAATTGAAAGTAAAATGGGCCCGTTCTGTCAGCCCAAATGGATCAAGTGATTTCCTCAGTCACTCAACATGTACAGTAATCTGTGTGTAATTAAAAATAACTTTGGTTACTGAAAATATTATAAAACTCAAGAAAAAATAATTTTTTTAAAACAAATCGTAAATTTGCATTAAACAAATTAAACAGACTAAAATGGCCAATTTCTCGGGCCTATATTATTTAAATGAGTTCTTAAGTACCTCAAACGAAAGTTTAGGGACTAAGCAACATTTTTTTTTTATATTTTAGGGAAAGTAGTAGTATACTGAAAAAAATTGTTTAACAAATTCGTCAAAGGAAAAAAAAACGTGAATTGTTAGAATTTATCAAGTGCAAGTTGATCTTGCGCAATTAGTGTTTCGTACGTTGATTGCTTTTGAAATAAAAAATTTTGTTACAGAGGTATAAAATGATCAATAACTTCACAAAACACAGCCCAAATGAGTTTTCAACAAGGTTTGTTTCCGATCTTTACTGAAAACTGGTGACCTTGAATTTTTTTTTTATATACCAGATAAATTATTAAAGGTAATGCACTCGTGATAATTTTCGTTCAATCTACACCCCGTGGAGAATATTCCAGAATTTTTTCAAAATTTTTGGATCAGTACTTTTCAAAATAATACAAAGAAAAGTGTGCGCATGTAAGACATTATATATATTTTTGAACTCGTGTTTTTACAAGCTTTTATTTGACACTCCACTCGATGATCTGGTAATTTATTATTTCTCTTTCGATTTCAACTCCCCAAACTAACCCCTTAAGTCAAAATTTAACTTTCAAAACTACACCGCTCTGAGTGGGGCTTCAGTTCCTATAGTTGTGACAAATTTCAACTTTCTGTGTCAAATAGTTTCGGACAAAATCAGATGTGATGGACAGGCAGACGGACAGATGGACACAGAAATTATCCCATAAGTGTTCGTAGGAAACACTAAAAATGTTATTAAAGCTAATTTTCAATAGCAATGTCCGACAATTTGACCTTAAAATCGTATTCTGACTGGACTAATTACAGGAACAAGAGGTAGCAGTAAATAAAGAAAAATGTGTTGGGGATATTCCTAGACCGTAAGACTAAACTTTGTATGAAATCGTTTTAATAGTTTCATTCGCCACAGATAGTCACTCAGTTTTTGGTGTTAGGGATGTGGATACAATACTTTTTCTCTTGTATAATCGCACAAAATTAAAAACAAACAATTTTTGGTGAATTGACAATCGTATTTTGAAATAATTTTAATTATTTGTAGATTATTAACACTAATTTTGGTTCTCCTAGTATTATTGTCTACCATATATGACTATCAGGCTAATAAAGAAAAGTCTGACGAAAAGGCTAAAAAAAGTAAGATTTATTTCCTTTAATTTCTTTTTCGAATAGAAAAAAGAATAAAAAATTTTTAAACATTTTCTTTTAATTTGTAGAATCTTTGGCACAAAAAATTATTCTAGCTTTTTCTGCACGAGCTAATTTCACAGAAATGTCACAATTAGAAACCACAAATGAGCATCTGAATATTTTATATGGAATGAGAACTATTGCTATTTTGGTTATTATTATTGATCACAGATTTGGAACATACACTTCATCGGCTTTGGTTAATTTCGATTATGTTGAAAGCGTAAGTATACTTGTTATTTAATAATCAGTCGCGTAGCAATGAAAAGGAAGATACAAGTATTCAAAGATGTGCTTAACAAAGCTGAACTTCTGAACAGTATTCGCCGATATTAATTCTTGCACTAGTTCTATCTTGTAAGTGTGAAGGCAGATTTTTACGAAGGATGCTTTGTTAGGATATTCTGAGTATCTTCACGGGCCTTGATCGTTGGCATGTTAAAAGGTCAGAAGTTTAACGAACTGATAAATGCACTCCACGTTTCTTGATGCCCTGATGAGGTTCAAGTAAAGTGGAACCAGTTGCTTTAAACTACTGTATATATATTTTAACCAATTGAACACTCCGGGCTTCATTTACGTTTTACCAATTACACTTAAATAACCTTAAACGTTTATGTTCTAAGCTAAACAAAGTTGAACTGTTTTATGAGACATCCTTATTATAAATACGAGGGTTGTGTGATAAGTATCTGGCCTTGACAAGAACAAAACATTTTTATTTTTATTTTATTTTTCAACATAGTCTCCTTTTAGCTCGATACGCTTAGTCTAACGTTTTTCTATCTTTGTATCCCATCTAAAAAAAATACAATTTCTCCAACCCTTTAAAACAGGCGTTTGTTTCAGCAATGACCGCATCGATTGAACCAAATTTTTTTCCACCGAGTCATATTTTGAGATTCGGAAACAGGAAATAATCGCTGGAGGCTAAATTTGGCGAATATGGTGGATGCTGAAACAATTCTTTTTTTTTATGGGTCTAGCACACGTGCTGCAGGGAAGTCCCTAAAGCGCTACAGGAGCGACACGTGTGCGGAAAAAAAAAAAAAAAAAAAGCGATTCACGTTGCTCTTGAATCGCTGTAAATTTTACTCGATGGGAAACACAGTCCTGGGCAAATTATTCCAAAGGGATGATGTTTTCCATATAAAAGACTGCTTGAAAAGCATTGTACGAGGAGTAACAAGCTGAACCTCATATGGATGTGAAGTATTAGCGCGACGTTTAGTTCTAACATGCACCGCTCTGGGAGGAATTAAGCGGGCTACATCCTTCGAACACTTTCCATGAAAATACTTGTAAAACAGGCTCAAGTCGCCAACCGTTCTTCGATGTTCCAGCGAATCAAGGCCGCCGGTCAGTTCCGGGTCTCCAATCACACGAACAGCTCTTCTCTGAATAGAATCCAACAAATGCAGTGTATGTTTGGGAGCGGAGCCCCAAACATGGGAGCAGTATTCCAAAGTTGGTCGAATTTGAGCTTTGTAAAGAATTAACAGTTGTTTTGGAGTGTAAAGCTTTCTGGTTCGAAATAATATTCTCAACTTTTGAGAAGCTCTCCTTGCTATGCCTGAAATATGTTCATGCCAGGATATATTAGCTCCCAAATTAACGCCCAATAAATTGAGTGACGATGTTAGAGGAATGGAGTGCCCCGACATGACTATGTCGGGTTCAGCAACGTTAACTTTTTTAGAAAAAACTGCCGCCTGGGTTTTTGTAGCGTTAAATTCCAGTTGGTTACTGTCACCCCCCCAAGATATAATTTCTTCCAGATCTTTGTTAAGTTGAATGACTTCCTGCTGTCTGCGGATATTCGTCTAAGTCTAAACGGCAAATAAGAATAGAAAACCAAATCAACAACATCAGGAGATATCTAGGACACCTTACCCAGTTTATCAACGGGAACGTGTCCAAACGAGTCACGCAGAGTATAAACAAGATCAAGTCCGGGTCTCCCAACAGAACACTGCCAGAAATCCTGGATACTCTGAAACAAAAATTATCCGTATATGCCGCAAGACTTCGTAGATACAAAGAACCAAATGAGAGGAAAGATACCAACAACCTCTTCCGAAGAAGCCAAACACAGTTCTATGCACAGCAAACAGACAGCAGTGACCGAACCATCAAACAAACAAGAACTCACAGATCATTGGAAAAGTATCTGGTCAGAACCCAAACTACCCAATAATAACACCCACTGGATCAAAGCCAAAGAAGGCAAAGATAAACATGTGACAGAACAGGAAAATTCCACATTAACTACTGTGGGACCAAAGAGCATGATGAGGCGCCTGGATGCAAGAAGTTCCGGAGGTAGAATGGCCCCCCGTTCGGATCTCCGGGTAGGGGCTGGTTCGGAGGCGTCGACTTGCAGACATCATAATTTTAAGATAGATTTTTGCAACATACGAGGTATAAACTCGAACATAAATTCAGTGCATCAACACCTGCAATCAGATAAACCTCATGTACTCGCTCTATGTGAAACCAAGGTCAGTCCATCGACCAGCACGGTCAACTATCTTTATCCTAGGTACGACTTCTATTCCCGATTTAGGCGTAACTTTGGAATCTGTCTTTTTGTCAGAAGCGATCTCTCTTGTCAACGAGAAGCAGCTCTGGAGCCCCCAAACTTTGATGTTATGTGGTTAAAAATAACGACTCAACAAACCACAAGGTTCATCTGTATCCTGTATCGACCACCAAGTGATACCAATTTTCGAACACTTTTCGCTTCTCTTGCAGACACCATCGATCATTTACAAAGTAACTATCCAAGTGCCGAAATTGCCATCCTGGGCGACTTTAATGTCCACAATATCAACTGGCTCAAATATTCAAATACTACCGACGAACAAGGTCGTGAAGCTGAATCTTTCTCAATCAGTTATGGCTTAACTCAGCTTATTGACGAACCAACACGGATCCCTGATCGAGACCGGGAGTTCGCCAGTCTTCTTGATCTGTTTTTAACCACCAATCCGGAGATTTACACTGTCACCGTAAATCCGCCGTTAGGTTCTTCTGACCATAAACTGCATTCGACATCGAGTATCCTGCCAATCAGTGACAGAGAGGCGCCTAGGCCGCGCAAGATTTGGCACTACAAATCTGCTAAATGGGAAGATCTCATGGAATACTTTCGAACTTTCCCTTGGATGGACGTTTGTTTTCGATCCGATAACCCATCTGACTGGGCCAGGGAGGTCTCCGAGGTTATTTTGGCTGGTATGGAAGCTTACATCCCTTTTTCGAAGAAATGCTCCTCCAACGGCAAGTCTTGGTTCGACCGAAAATGCAAAGAAGCTGTTGCTTCTAAACATATTGCCTACCGACAATGGCGTGAAAATCCTAACACCTTAAATCGAAACATCTTTGTTCATGCCCGGAACAGATGCAAGGGAATTATCGACGAAACCAAGGAGGCACACAATCAACGAATTAGAAACAAACTTCTCGCTTGTCCCAACAATTCCAGGTCCTTTTGGGCAGTCGCTAAGGCAGTTAGTCAAAACTTTACCAAATCCACCATACCACCACTCACACGGCCAGATAATTCCATTGCAACCACACCTGTTGAGAGAGCGAACTTGTTGGCTGAACTCTTTGCTTCACATTCTACTGTCGATTTCCAAGGAAAAACACCACCTACTATTCCCATATTGCAGTCAAGGATGCCCGATGTTGTCTTCAGACAGCGCATCATAAAGAGTATTTTAATGAAGCTAGACACCAAGAAGGCTTCTGGCGCTGACGGAATACCTGCCATAGTTCTCAAAAACTGTGCAAGGGAACTAACACCAGTTTTCTGTAGACTTTTTAACCTATCCTACAGAAAGGGAATATTTCCGTCCTGCTGGAAATGTGCCACGGTTCAGCCGATACCTAAAAAAGGTAAGAAGACCTTGCCAAATAACTACCGACCAGTTGCACTGCTTTCAATAATATCGAAAGTCATGGAAAAGGTTATCAATGAGCATCTTCTAAAATATCTTGAACGATTCAATATTATTAGCGATCACCAATATGGTTTTCGTAAACATAGATCAACAGGAGATCTTCTGACTTATGTAACACATGTTTGGAACAACGCAATTGAACACTTTGGAGAATCTCGAGCGGTTGCTCTTGACATATCCAAGGCATTCGACCGTGTTTGGCACGATGGACTGTTGGCTAAGTTGCGCTCTTATGGTATGTCTGAAAGGTTCTGTTTGTGGCTCTCATGTTTCCTCAGAGAGCGTTCTTTACGAGTGGCGGTCGACGGATTTCTTTCTAACACCCTCACTATCAACGCCGGTGTGCCCCAGGGCTCCATACTGTCTCCTACTCTCTTTCTCATTTACATTAACGATCTGCTGGAAAAGACCGGGAATCCAATCTATAGCTTTGCAGATGACAGTACGCTTGTCTCTTCATTCACCTTGAACGCTCGGATATCGGCTGCTCAGGCGAATATCCGCAGACAGCAGGAGGTCGTTCAACTTAACAAAGACCTGGAAGAAATTCTATCTTGGGGTGACAGTAACCAAGTGGAATTTAACGCTACAAAAACCCAAGCGGCAGTTTTTTTTCTAAAAAAGTTAACGTTGCTGAACCCGACATAGCTATGTCGGGGCACTCCATTCCCCTAGCATCGTCGCTCAATTTGTTGGGCGTTAGTTTGGGAGCAAATATGTCTTGGCATGAACATGTTGCAGGCATAGCAAGGAGAGCTTCTCAAAAATTGGGAATATTATTTAGAACCAGAAAGCTTTACACCCCACAGCAACTGTTAATTCTTTACAAAGCCCAAATTCGACCAACTATGGAATACTACTCCCACGTTTGGGGCTCCGCTCCCAAACATACACTGCATTTGTTGGATTCTGTTCAGAGAAGAGCGGTCCGTCTGATTGGGGACCCGGAATTGACCGGCGGCCTTGATTCGCTGGAACATCGAAGAACGGTTGGCGACTTGAGTCTGTTCTACAAGTATTTTCATGGAAAGTGTTCGAAGGATGTAGCCCGCTTAATTCCTCCCAAAGCGGTGCATGTTAGAAATACACGTCGCGCTGGTGCTTCGCATCCGTATGAGGTTCAGCTTGTTACTCCGCGTACGACGCTTTTTAAGCAATCTTTTATATGGAGAACGTCATCCCTTTGGAATAATTTGCCCAGCGCTGTGTTTCCCACCGAGTACAATTTACAGCGATTCAAGAACAACGTGAATCGCTTTTTTTCCGCACTCGTGCCGCTCCTGGAGCGCTTTAGGGACTTCCCTGCAGCACGTGTGCTAGACCAATAAAAAAAAAAAAAAAAAAAAAAAAAAAAAGTAGCCGATGTCCGAGCGTTCAAAGTGAATGAAGAGATAAGCATACTGTCATCTGCAAAGCTGTAGATTGGATTCTCGGTCTTTTTCAGCAGATCGTTAATCTAAATGAGAAAGATAGTAGGAGACAGTATGGAGCCTTGAGGTACACCGGCGTTGATAGTGAAGGTGTTAGAAAGAAATCCGTCTACTGCCACTCGTAAAGAACGCTCTCTGAGGAAACATGAGAACCACAAACAAAACTTTTCAGACATACCATAAGAGCGTAGCTTAGCCAACAGCCCATCGTGCCAAACACGGTCGAATGCCTTGGATATGTCAAGAGCAACCGCTCGACATTCTCCAAAGTGCTCAATTGCGTTGTTCTAAACGTGTGTTACATAATTCGTACCCTAACTCATGGTATTTTGCCATAACGATGAAGCGCGTGCACGCGTGGGTTGTCTGGATGAAAGAGAATTTTTTCTTCACCAAATGCGGACGTTTTTCTTTCGCAGCATGGTTGAAACGTTCCAATAAGTTGACATAATACTCTCCATTAATCGTTTTGCCCTTTTCAAGGTAATCGACATGGATTATGTCGCGTGCATCCCAAAATTCCATAGCCATGACTTTGTTGACTAATAAAGTAGCGTTGGCTTTCTTTGGCACCGGTTCGCGACTGAAAATACACTTTTTGGACTGTTCTTTTATCTCTGTGTGCTGTGATGAATCTATGTTTCGTCAACAGTGATGAATCGACGCCAAAAATCATTCAGATTGCGCTTTAACATCGCCAAACATTCTTTTTGAAGTTGACACACATGCATGCTTATTGTAAATTGTGAGCAATCGCGGCACCCATGTTGCGGAACGATTTCTCATATCCATAGGAGTTGTTAAAATGTTCTGCACCCGTTCAGTCGAGATGCCCACAGTCTCAGCAATCTCACGCACTTTGGCTCTCCGGTCATTTATCACTATATTGTGGATTTTTCAATCATTTCTGATGTGGTGACTTCATTTGGACGAGCTGGACGTTCTTCATCAAAAATTGCCCATACGGCCGCGTTTAAATTCAGCTGCCCAATATTTTATGGTCGATAACGAAGGTACAGAGTCCCAACTAAGTTGGGAATGTGGAATCTTTGGCACAATGTTACTACTCAGTATATATCACCACTACACCAAACACTTTATTTTTGCACTCGACGCGCGTTTCGCTAACCATGTTAGCTTCATCAGGAGCGATGATTGACTCGCTCCCCATGAAGCTAACATGGTTAGCGAAACGCGCGTCGAGTGCAAAATAAAGTGTTTGGTGTAGTGGTGATATATACTAAGTAGTATCGTTGTGCCAAAGATTCTACATTCCCAACTTAGTTGAGATGGCTTCACGGTCAACGGAATTAAACCTTTATCGTAGGTACAGTAGTAAGATTAGATTAGTAGGTGCAGATATTTGGTTTTTAAAGTCAAGAAATTTAAAGTTTTTCCTAATTTTATTAAGGTTAATTTACCAAAATCAAACATTTTAGAAAAAGTTTCATTCTTTGCTAAACAAAAATGGCTTGACTTAGAAATCAAGAATTTGTACACAAAACGTAGTATGTTAGAAGTAGAATCATACAGCATATTCAAAAAACTTACTTCATGATTAAACAATATTGAATATGAAGTATGGAGCGAGTTCCAGAGGAAAATGTTTTTAGTTATTAATATTCAATATAAAAAGAAATTCTCTATTCTAAGTAAAAAATTAAAAAAGCTCTTACCAAAGAAGAATAGTCCTCAGGAACTCGTAAATATTGTAGAAAATCATTCATCTCAATCCTTTACACGAAATGAAATTCGCTTCTTAAACAAAGGTCTTAACAGTTAATCATGGCTCCTGATGAAGCTAACATGGTTAGCGAAACGCGCGTCGAGTGCAAAAATAACGTGTTTGGTGTAGTGGTGATATATACTGAGTAGTACAGAGTCCCCATAAACTTCGCTGAGTTCGGCTTTTATCTCATCATCCGTTTTCTTTTTCAAAAACAAATATTTTATTACTGTTCAATATTCAGTTTTTTGCATTGTGGTAAAATTACAAAAGTTGTTCTATTTAAATGGCTGTCACTCACAAACTAAATTATACGGCTATTGGAAAATTTGACAGGATTCTTATGAAAGGTTATTTTTACGAAAAATATAATTTTTTTAAATAGAAGTAGCGCCATCTCTGGCCGATGCCAGGTACTTATCATATAACCTTCGTATATTCTGGCAGATTTCTTTTATGTTCGTCCTAGAAAACCAATGTAACAAAGAAGAATAAAACGATCCCTATTAATTGAGGATGTCCCTTAAAGACCCAAATAAAGAAAAAATTTAGTTCTGATGGCTCAATCCTCACATTATAAAATCGAGTCCACCCATGACTAATATTATTTCATTTTATTTCTTTAGCAATATAGAGCACCATTCGCTTGTGTAGTCTTTCATGGAGATTTATTTGTGGATACATTTTTTATTTTGAGTGGAATACTTGTGGCTTATGGATTACTCAGTCAGTTTGACAAAAGAATAATCAATCCTGGATTTATTATATTTCTTCGGTATATAAGGTAAGATTCTGGAACTTTTTTAACTATAGCAGGTCATGTTGCATGTCAATTCTAGAGTTTTTTTGATATAGTCGAGCAATTTTAAGTCATGTCTATTTCTCGTTATTTACAGTAAGAACAAATATGTGTTTTTAGCGAGTTTGGAAAGTTGGTCTTACAATAAAATATCTTCCTTTTTAGTGTTCGGTATCAAAATTGAAAAACGGAACAGTCATGGGATCCCGTCGGTGTCTGACTGTCACTGTCGATTTTTTCTCCGAAACTATTTGACATAGAAAGTTAAAATTGTGTAGTTAGTTTTGGGGTGGAAAATCGGAAGTGGAAAAATTTTTTTTAAGGTCATCGAGTGTGGTGTCAGATGAAAGCTTGTAAAAACATAATACTCCCGCAAACTTTTTTTTATATTATTTTACAAAAATTACCAAAAATCGCTGTCCCCAAGAATACTAATCAAGTACTAATCAAAAGATTTCAAAAATATTCTGGAATATTCTCTATAAAGTGTCGATTGAATGAAAATAATTACGAGTGCATTATTTTTGATAACACAGGCCAACGATGAAAAAACTTTTTTAATAATTTTACCTGATTCCTATGTTTTTTTGGTGTGTGCTGAGTCCGAAAATAATAATAAAAACCAATTTTTCACATTTCAACATTCAAAATGTGAAAAGTTTATTTTTTATCATTCGAATGTTATTAGGTTGGCAATAAAATCAGAATTTTATAAGATTGGCAGTAAAATCAAATGTTATTAGGTTGGCAGTTTCGATAAATGTCACAGCTGTTTGTTTTCTTCCAGTTAATATAACCTTGCATTGCAGTGTTTAACCCATGTGCTTTATTTCACACTCAAAGTTTGGCTTATCGTATGTGGTGAGTTTGTAGTTAAAAAACATCGAAGGAACATTACTGACTTTGTAAAAAAAGTATACTTTGCATATTTTGGTGTAGAAATCGGTAATCAAGATAAATGTTGGGCTCTTCACAAAGTATGTTATGTTTTTGACGATGATCTTAGGAAATGGTATAAGAAAGAAAAGAAAGCTTTTAGATTTGCAGTACTCATGGTATGGAGAGACCAAGAAAATCATTCGAATGTTTGATATTTTTGCAGCGTTGATGTTTCTGGATATAACTCCAAAAATAAGAAAGTAATTGTTTATCCTAACTTTACTTCAGCTAATCGGCCGGTAGGACATGGACCGGGACTTTCTGTCCCTGAGCCAGCTCAGTCTGTTGATGACGTTTTACAGTTCAGTCCTGAATTGATCGGATGACGATGAGTTTCAATGTTCTCTAGAAAATTTAAAACCACGGTTGTTTACACAAGCTGAGTTAAATGATTTAGCGAGAGATTTGGGTTTGACTAAGGAAAAAGCAAAATTGCTTAGTTCTAGGCTGAAAGAAAAACATTTATTGGCATCTTGAACATCTATTTAGCATCATAGAACATCTATTTACCATCATAGAACAAGAGATCAATAGTTTGCTCAGTTTTTCATGCAGGAAGATGATTTGGTTTACTACGATGATATTGGTAGTCTAATGAACGAATTTGGCATTGAGTACAAGAAGGAAGGATACTTTTTATAGACTCATCAAAAACTAGTTTAAAAGGTGTTCTGTTACACAATGGAAATATTTATGCTTCACTGCCTGTTGCTCATTCAGTCCATATGAAGGAAACTTACCAAAATATTAACATGATTTTACAGAAAATTAAGTATCCAGCTCAGGATTGGATGCTATGTGGAGATTTAAAAGTTGTCTCCATGATCCTTGGTCAACAAAAGGGATTTACAAAGTTTCCATGTTTTATATGTGAGTGGGACAGCTTTGACACCTGGCGAGAAGAACATTTTGCATAAAAGTTTAGTAGACTCAAAAAAGATTCTTCTACCACCACTACACATCAAGTTAGGCTTAATGAAATAATTTGTGAAAGCCTTGCCTAAAGATGGTGAATGTTTTAAATAATTGTATAAAAGATTTCCTCATTTAACAGAAGCCAAACTGAAAGAAGGGGTTTTCGTTGGGCCTGATATTCGTAAAATGAGGTTCGATTCCAACTTTGAAGCAAGGATGATTACAAAGGAAAAGGAGACTTGGATATCATTTAAAGAAGTTGTGACTAAGTTTTTGGGCAATGTGAAAGACCCTAACTATGAACTTATCGTAGCTAATATGATAGACAAGTTCAAAAGTCTGGGTTGTCTGATGAGCCTTAAAGTCCACTTCTTGCACAACCATCTTGACTTTTTTCCTAAAAACTTAGGTAATGTGAGTAAAGAGCAGAGGGAACGGTTTCATCAGGACATAAAGGAGATGGAGAAACGGTACCAGGGACGATAATATCAACATGATGGGTGATTACTGTTGGTCACTTCATAGAGAACAACAAAATGCACCACATCGGAGAAACTTTATAGAAAAAAGAAAAAGGAAATACAAAAAAATATGATGCACCTAAAATAATCTTTTTTTTGCAGTGAAATATGTTATCGTGAGTAAAAATTGTAGCCTAGTCAAATAAAAGTACGGTTTAGGTTTTTGTTTTTTATGTATCAAATTTTCCCCATTTTGAAATTTAATCGATGTCATATTGTGAGAGAACTGTGGGTGATACAAAAAAAAACTGATACCAGATACGGTTTTCAGCACCCAAAAATACATAACACACACAGATGTATTGGTTTAAAAAGTTTTTACAAATATTTTTTTTGTTGGCCTGTGTAATTAATCTGGTATATAAAAACAAAGATTGATTTTTTTTTATTTCAAAAGCAATCACGATACGGAACACTACTTGAGCACGCCCGACTTACACTTGGCTGGTTTTTATTTAAAGTTTTTAGTAATTTATTACATTTCAAGAAAAAAAGATGGCAAGATGCTTAAAATATAAGCAGATCACGTTTCCGAGTTTATGTATAATGCTGTACCCCAGAGGTAAAGTGTCTTAACTACAAAATTTGTGAGTTTTGGTTTATCATTTACGTTTTGTAGTGGTAAGACGGCGCAACTGCAGTACACATGGAAAAGTAAAAACATTGAATATAGAAATCCTGAGTCTTATATAGAAATGCCCATTGGTTTACATCGTTTAAAAAAAGTAGTGTAATAACAATTCTGAAAAGTCATTCCTGCAAAATTACGACTAATGTAGTTAGGACACTTTACCTCTGGAGAACAGAATGTAAATTGGGCCTTGTATGTACATGCGCAGAAGCTACGAGTTTCTTGTGGATTTTCTTAAATTCATTATCCATCTATCTACCTACACAATTTAAAAGGTCGTTAAAAATGCTTATATGAGTATACTTCTTTCAGCAAGTAGTTGCAGTACATAGTTTGTAATGTTTTAAATATTAAAAACAGGCATAGTTTAATGTAGCCGAAATAACATGTATCCCGTAAAATTTTATCAACATCATGTCATTATGGCCTAATGAAGAGTAAACTACTGACATAGTAAAATGAGATATATACTTGTCGTGTCGATTGTTGAAACAACGTCCGGTAATTATTGACAATAGATTTTACGAAGTGTAAAATAATGAGAGTAATCGTAACATAAATACAGTCTATTAAGTAAGAACGTGACAGCTCGTATTCTTCAAAAAATGTGTTTCGAGAACATTTTTTGCCATCAGTGTATTCTTTTCTGTGCTAACAACGGAGCAATTACCTTAGTAAGTTGTCCAATCGCGTCCTAGATTAATAATCGCCTGGCATCTTCGAGGCATGCTGTCGACGAGATTTTCTGCATACTCTGCAAACTTTTCGAATCTTGTGAGACCACTGAGTCAAAGTCCTCAGAGTCTTTCCTCTGAGCTTTCTCTTTACAAGGGACCAAACGTTTTAAAAAGGGTTGGAGTCCGGCGATTGTGAGGGCCTCTCTAGTATCTTATCGGGGGCCCAAACCAGCCGCTTCATGAGGGGGGGGGGGGGGGGGGTCGTGATTTTCGCCCAGCAAAGGTTTCTTCAACGTGCTTCTGAATTTGACATCATGAGCACGAATATGTTGTCAAATGATCTCATGGGACACATTCAAACCCGCTTCTTCAGCGTCAATTTCGGATCCTGTGAAAACAAAGACACGATTCGTTTTTCGACTTTCGGAGTGACTTTGTTTACCGAGCCACGTTTTGGCAAGTTGTTGACGTTTTTCGTCTCATTAAAACGATTTACTTACTTTTTCACAAACGACACCGATTTTCTAATACATTTAGCGGCCGCAGAATATGTCATTTTAGGCCCTTTTGAATGGAAACAAAGAAAGACTGCCTCGAACCGACGCGCAAAAAAGTGACTCATTTTGGATTTTACGTGATTTCGATGAAAGTTCGGAATTTACTAAAATGCGTCGTAATTCAAAGGTTCCCTCTACCGATTTTTTGTTGAATCGCTGCAACCTAAAATGAATTATCGCGGACACGTTCTTACTTGACATACTGTAGTCTTTCAGATAGAATAATGTATCTTATACGTAGGCTGAAAAGTTTTTGGTTTGACACATAGATGTTGCCCTTTTCAAAAAAATCCACATGACTTTTAGGAAGTGCCAACCTTCAAACGATACGTGTCAAAATTTCATGATATTTCGACGATTAATTTACAAGTTACAATGGTTTTAGTGACGCTACCTTTGATATTTTCAAAATAATGGAAAAAATCGAATTTCATGTATTGATTAAACACTGTTTTTTGATTGAAAAAAATACCGTTCAAGCAAAGTAATGACTTGATAAGTGTTACGGGGACTCTGCTCCTCGAAAATCATTCATCATTTACTGGTAAGTTGAATTTAAACGCGGTCGTACAGATACATATGATGCTGAATGCTCTGGACGCCCAAATGCGGTAGTTACACCGGACAACATAAAAAAAATCGACAAAATTGTTTTGGATAACCGTAAAGTAAAATTGCGTGAGATAGCTGACACCCTAAAGATATTAAAAGAACGTGTTGGTCATATTTTGCATGAATATTTGGGCATGAGAAAGCTCTGTTCGTAATGGGTACCGCGTTTGCTCACAGTGGACCAAAAACAACGTGTTGATGATTCTGAGCGCTGTTTGGGCCTGTTTAAGCACAATAAAAATAATTTTTTCATGCGATATGTGACAATGGATGAAACATGGATCCACCACTACACACCGGAATCAAATCGGCAGTCAGCTGAGTGGACAGCAGCCGGTGAAAGCCGCCCAAGCGACCAAAGATACAACAGTCGGCTGGGAAGTTTTTGGCCTCTGTATTTTGGAATGGAATAATTTTCAACGACTATGCTGAAAAGGGAAAAACCATCAATAGCGAATATTATATAAAGTTATTGGTGCGTTTGAAGGTAGAAATCGCAAAGAAACGGCCCCAAATAGGCAAGAAAAAAGTGCTCTTTCATCAAGACAATGCACTGGGTCACAACTCAATGGTTACGATGCAAAATTGCATGAATTCGAGTTCGAATTGCTTCCTCATCCACCGTATTCTCTAGATTTGGCCCCTAGCGGAGACCTTAAAAAAAATCTCGCGGGAAAGAGATTTGGCTCCAATGAAGAAGTTATCGCCGAAACTGAGGCCTATTTTGAAGGCAAAGACAAATCCTTCTACAAGAAAGGTATAGAAATGTTAGAAAAGCGTTAGACTGATTGTATCACTCTTGAAGGAGACCATGTTGATGAATAAAGTCGAATTTTGCAAAAAAAAAATGTGTTTTAAGTAACTAGATCAAAAACTTTTCAGCCTACGTGTTAGTAATTTATTATTTGGAAGATACCTAAATAATTTTTCTCGATACCTAGGGTATATGTAAATTTTTTACATGAAAAAATTATGATTTTGTAGGATATAAGATTTATTACATACTTTTGTATTATTGTAATAACCGCAACTATTTTAAATTGTTATCGTTTCATATAAAAAAACATATAAACATTGAAACGCAGCAACGCGGTAAAAGTAGAGTTCTGGGTGACTTAACAGCAATCATTTTTTGTTTAAAATTTATCCTGCATTTTCACACATCCTAAAAAAAGCAAATTGTTATTTAGAAAAATATCTTATATAATTAAACTAGAAAAAAGATTTTACTTCGCATTATTTTATTTAGTTATTGGGTGTGTGGTTTAATTACGTTTAAACATAGACTAAAGAATTATGTTATTATTTCCTATAAAACTATGTTACTCAATGTAAACTTTAGGTAACCTCAATAGTGGGTAGCTGGGGTAGCAGATCCCGCGCGGACACGATGTAATATATATATAGTTTGTAGAATTTGTCAGAAGAAGTGCTTTAGTTTTTTTAATTTCTTGTTGCGTAGCCATCATTTGAGTGATATAACATAATTCTTAGTTCATGGTTTTATGGTCATTCTCGGAGAAATTCAGAAATTTCCGTAAAGATATTATCAGCAAACATTGTTAGTTTGTTTGATTTAATACATCAATTGCGATAATTACCAATAAATAGCAGTTAGGGCATCCATGAGTAGAATATCAAGATTTCGAAGTTGAAGAACAAACAGGACACATTTTCCTTAACTCATAACTCAAAATGGCACGAAACCAAGAAGTCCACTTACTGTTCGTTGACTTGGGAAAAGCATGTGATAGCGTTCCTCTGCAGAAATTGTGGCAATAATTGGACAGTATTAATATTGACATAGAATTAATTAAATCTATAAAAATACTATACAACCAACCCATAACAAAAATTAAAACAGGAACACAAATAACAGCAGGATTTATTATGTCAAAAAGTCTGAAGCAGGGGTGCTGTTTATCACCAACCCTTTTTGAGATATATCTGGAAAGTGTACTAGAGAGATGGAAGCAGAAATGTAGACCAATGGGGATACCATTAATTAACACCATGTTGTACACGCTATGCTTCTCGGATGACCAAGTGGTAATGGACCAATATCGGCACGACCTGAACTACACGATGAGAAAACTATTTGACAAATACAAAGATTAGGGTTTAGAAGTCAATATAAAGAAGGCAGAATACCTATGCTGGATCTTATACTGGACGATCAAACCACGATAAAACACTGCGGCGATTGTAAGTATCTGGGTATATGAATTTCAGAGGATGATGAAAAACTCGAGAGGGCAATAAAGGGCAATAAGAAAGAGAAATACGGCAAGAAGAACGGCGCTTAAACTGATAAACAGCATTCCATGAGATAAATCTATAAATAAAACCAACCAAAAGAGGATATATGAAACCATAGTAAAAAGTATCGCATTATATACCTGTGCAGTATGGCCTCTTAAAGAAAGAGCATTAGCACCGCTGAGAGCAACGCAAATGGACTTCTGGAGAAGAGTAGCAGGAATATCTAGAAGAGAAAGAGTCACCGACGAATGTATTAAAGAAATCATGGGAATCAAACACAATATTATAGGCAACATTCTAACTAAACAACTTATGTGGTCTGGGCACATCCAAAAAAGGGACTAAGATCGAATCTCAAAAGAAATACCAAAATGACAACCAGTCCAAACAAGTAGGGCAGGTTTGTAAAGAAATAAATTTTCTTGCCCTGGAAATCCAAATCGATGACCGAGAGGTGGGAGATTTTTCACAAAAAAGAACCCTCTCATACAATGAAACTTAAGAAGCTTAAACGCTTTGCGAAAAATAACTTAATCCAAACACTACAAGCCGTGTTATAAATGATGATGTACTTTCAGGTGAGTTATTAATCACAAAAAAGTTGAACAGGGGAAGAACTTCAGAGATATTTACAGCCGAAACCTGATATTTCCCTTTGCATACTATTTCCGTTAAAATTTAAAATAATGAAAATACGCTATTTTCCTCTACTCCATGAAAAGGACGTAGGACACGATACGCACGAACAAAGCTCGCCTCCTCTTCTACCTGATTAACCCCTTACACGTTTGATCAATTAAAAATCATGAAAAAAAAATATATATTTTCAGAATCCTCAACTTCATGAACCTTGTAAAGGAGTTTAAAACAATATATACAAAACAACCTCTTTAACCCCTCCCCACCTTATTAAATTCCTGTAAGCGTGACCATAAATTACTCAAAATAATTAAAAGATAACATTTTCAGAATCTTTGACTAAAAAACACGAATAGGACGTATAACGCGCAACCGAACACCACCTTGTGCCTCTACTCCTTAAATGATATCGGCCAAAAACTATAGGTTCCATTCCCACTTCAAGTATTGTATGATTTGAAATTATTATTTTTGAGAGTTATAATGCTAACAGACCGACACATAGTCATACAAACCGATAGACGGATAGACGACAGATTGATGGAAATGAGAGCCTATACTTTTCGGGATCTAGAAACTGTGAAACCTAAAGAATGGAAAAAATTTCGGAGGGGTGATTTTTTCGTGAATACGATAATTATCTTCAGCAAGGGCATCAAAAGCCCTAGAGGGCGCTATTTTCCAGATATATACGCGCGGCTGACATACCCACCGTATATATTATTGGTCAACAAAGGTCATCGTCCATAAAACAAATTTTAAATTTCTTTTGGGGCATCATCTTCTCTCTTTCTTCCTCTTCTCTCTCTCGCCCTCTCTTTCTCTTTATATATATATATATATATATATATATATATATATATATATATATATATATATGTATATATATGTATATATATGTATATATGTATATATATATATATATATATATATATATATATATATATATATATATATATATATATATATATATATATATATATACGAGGCTGGTTTGAAAAGTCCGTGCAAAGTCCGAGAGATGGCACCACCGGCGCGTATCGAGGTCATGTTTAGTTAGTAGCATCTCTTGAATGAACGCACACCAAGTTTCAGCCATATTGGTCTATTCCTTTGTGTTTGGCATTCGTGTGAATCAAGGAAGTCGAGTGATTTTCAAAAAATGGACGAAAAAGAATTTCGTGTGGTGATTAAACATTACTTTATGAAAGGCAAAACGCCTCAGGAGACTAAAGAGAAGCTTGATAAACATTATGGTGACTCTGCACCTTCGATTAGAACAGTTTATAAGTGGTTTCAAAATTTTCGGACTGGCCATATGGGCACAACTGACGCTGAACGTTCTGGACGGCCTGTGGAGGTTACGACTCCAGAAATCATTGATCAAATCCATGATATGGTGATGGATGACAGAAGAGTTAAGGTGCGTGAGATTGCTAGTGCTGTGGGCCTCTCGACTGAACGGGTACATAATATTTTGCATAAACATTTGGACATGAGAAACCTATCCGCAAGATGGGTGCCGCGATTGCTCACGCTTGACCAAAAACGGAATCGTGTGAAGTGTTGCAAGGATGGTTTGCAGCTGTTCCAGAATAATCCGGAGGACTTTAAGCGTCGTTTCGTCACTGTGGATGAAACATGGATACATTACTATACTCCTGAGACCAAACAACAATCTAAACAATGGGTTACCAAGGGGGAATCTGCACCAAAAAAGGCGTTCCTTCGGCCGGAAAGGTTATGGCGACTGTATTTTGGGATTCGCAAGGGATAATCCTCATCGACTATCTGGAAAAGGGTAAAACTATTACAGGTGAATATTATTCATCGTTATTGGACCGTTTGAAAACCGAGCTGCAAGAAAAACGCCCACGATTGGCCCACAAGAAAGTCCTTTTCCATCACGACAACGCACCAGCACACACCTCAGCAGTTGTGGTCGCAAAATTAATGGAAATAGGATTCCAACTCGTTTCACATCCCCCCTATTCTCCAGACTTGGCTCCCTCGGACTACTATTTGTTCCCCAATTTGAAGAAATGGCTGGCGGGACAAAGATTTTATTCAAACGAGGAGGTGATTGCAGACACTAATGGATATTTTGCAGACTTGGACAAATCCTATTATTCGGAAGGGATCAACAAACTAGAACATCGTTGGACGAAGTGTATACACTTCGTCCAACGTCCAACGCCTAAAAGGAGACTATGTCGAAAAATAAAAAAGGTTTACCCCAAACACATAAGTAGTTTTTATTTTTGCGCGGACTTTTCGAACCAGCCTCGTATATATATATATATATATATATATATATATATATATATATATATATATATATATATATGTATATATATATATATATATATATATATATATATATATATATATATATATATATATACCATATCACTAAATAGCAATATCTTTTTTTCTAAAGTAAATGTAATACCATTTTAGATATTACACCAAATTAGCATTTTTTTTACATTATTGATTAGTTTGGTATATTTTTTTTAGAGTATGAAGAATCAAAGTTAGCTCATTAAAATGTTTTTACTCACGATACTGGCAACTGCTATTGATCACCACAGGTTGTGGTGATCAATAGCAGGGTTATTCATGATTACGTAACAAGAATTAGAATCTTAGAATATGGAAATTTATAGTTCTCGCACTCGATAAACTGATCTACGGTGTAGATTTTCACGAAATTCATTAATGTGTGAATATCTCGAAATTTTTCACTAAGGTCATATTTACATATTCTGGTGAGTTATGACCTGGCCTACGAACCATCGAAGGGAATATATATATATATATATATATATATATATATATATATATATATATATATATATATATATATATATATATATATGTTTTATCGAATAGTCAAAATTTCATGTAATTTTCTTTCACGTTTATCATTTAGTCAGGTGTTTCTCTACATTTCATGAAAATTGGATCAGAAATAACGAAACTACCGGAAAAAGAGTCTGAATGATTTTTCTTGTCAGTTAGTAAAACCCCTTGTATAATTATTCAGGTTTTGCGTAGATCACATACCATAATAGTAGTTACAATTATTAGCCAATATTTAGTGAATTGTTAATTTCAGCTTACTCAGATACTCCTAGAAATGATTGATCTGATATTGGTAGTAATTTTATTATTTAACTGTTTCTATTGGACAAGAAATTAAATGATTTCGTAATCATGATTACCAAAAGTGTAAAACCAGGCTACAAATTATAATTACATTGCTCCATCTATAAAAATTCTTCGAAATTGATAAACATAGCAAAAATGTCAAGGTTTCGTGAATAGCTTGTTAGATGTAGTATTGACGGTAGAAACACAAATGTATCAACCAACTTCATACTTACCATCATAATCATAAGCTCCAAGAGCTTAGCTTGTGTTAGTAGTAAGTACTAGGACTTCTGTGAACTTTTTTTTGTTTCTTTTATTACATTCATGTAAGTAAGCGTTTTTCAAATCTATTCAATTAAAATAATGCTCCGATTTTATACACACCCTGTATATGAGTGATATGATAGGTAGGTGTAGTACCTATATTGTCTTTTGCGTGATGCTAGAATAGACACTTATACAACGAGAAACAGACAAACGTCTACAATTTTTTTTTTTTAACTCTTAAATAAAACCTTTTTTCAGAAAGTGCGAGGGCCGCCTTTTAAGTTTTTACAAATGATCACTAGATGGCGTTATTGGGATGTGACATTACCATTGTTGTAAAATTTGATGTTGGTTATTGTTAAAACAGTGGCAGCTCAGAAATTGGCCTAGTAGTTTGTTTACAGTGAGCGTTTAAACAAAAGAGTTTTATGAAGAAATGAAAATTTCACGTGAAAGTTTTCGTTGGAAGATTTTTTACGATTTTATTAAAGGCCTAACTCAACAACAAAGCCTCGAACCGCTTCGTTCAACTTTTGGTAATGAATCACCATCAGAAAATAATGTGCACAATTGGTTTGCAGAATTTCGTCATGGCCGTCAGCGATGAATTTCTTGAAGGTCGACCAAAATCGGTTGTTGTTCCAAAAAATATCGATGATGTGCACAACATGATTGAAGTGGAGCGGCATGTGAATTACCGTGAAATAGAGGCATCCTTGGCATATCGAAGACTGCCGTACGTTTGATTTTGAATGAACATTTAGCTGTGAAAAAGATCTGTTCCCGATGAATTCTGCATAATTTGACCGAAACTCAAAAACAGACTCGTGTCAATTAGTATAAGGAAATACTCAAAAAATTCGACCAAGGACATGCAGAGTTCGTATACAACAGCGTAACAGGAGATGAAACTTGGATATTTTCGTACGAGCCTGAAACTAAGCAACAATCAACTACAAGATGAACCGAATCCAACAAAAGTGCGCGAAGCACTTCCAAGAAAATGATCGCTTATTTCTTTGGTAATATTGGAACTATTGCTTTAGAAGATTGAAGAACAGTTAATGCTGAATGGTAATTGCTAGAAGTCCTCGATGAAATCAGGAAAAACAACAGAAAACGTCGCATCATTCTTCATCATGACAATGCCAACTCTCACACAGCACGTAAAACAATTGATTATTATCAGAAAAACATCGAATGAATGTCTCATTGCCCGTATTAACCTGATTTATCGCCTAACGACTTCTTTTTGTTCCCGAATGTCAAAAAAAATGCGTGGACAGCAATTTTCATTACCTAAAGAAACTGTTGAAACCTTCCAAAACCATGTTTTTAAGGTACCTTCGAGAATTGGTTCGAATTCATGCGAAAGTGTATAAATCTTAAAGGCGAATATTTTGAGAAACCGACACAGCACCTACTAGAATCTTATTTTATTTGGTATCAAAACTTGCCTTCGTCAACCTAGCTGTTTAGGGAAAAAGCATAACTAGTAACAATTACTACCTAATGATTTAAATTTAAAAAGAAATAACCGGTCAAGTGTAAGTTGAACTCGCACAATTAGTGTTACGTACGTTGATTGCTTTTAAAATAAAAAAATTTGTAACGGAGGTATAAAATGATCAGTGACTTCACAAACACACACCCCAAATGAGTTTTCAACAAAGTTTGTTTTCAATCTTTACTGAAATCTGATGACCTTGAAGTTTTTTTTTTTTTTTTTTATATACCAGATAAATTATTAAAGATAATGCACTAGTGATAATTTTCGTTCAACCTACACCCCGTGGAGAATATTCCAGAATTTTTTTTAAAATTTTTTGATCAGTACTTTTCGAGATAAGGTACGGGGACAGCGATTTTTTAGCGATTTTTTAAAAATAATAAAAAGAAAAGTGTGCGCAAGTATTACATTATATGTATTTTTTTACTCGTGTTTTCACAAGCTTTCATTTGACACCACACTCGATGACCTAGTAAAAAGATTTTTTTTTCACTTCCGATTTCACCCCCCAAAACTAACCCTTTAAGTCAAAATTTAACTTTCAAAGCTACACGGCTCTGATGAGGCCATCAATTCCTATATTAGTACCAAGTTTCAACTTTCTATGACAAATAGTTTCGGAGAAAATTGGGTGTGACAGACAGACAGACGGACAGACAGACAGACAGACATACACCGAAGTCATCTTATAAGTGTTCCGTACGGAACACTAAAAACAAAACAAACGGTATAACTAACATCTTTTTGTTAAAAATTGTTAAAAAATTACGTCAGTTTTAAATAGTGGAACTTTTTAAAGTTAAATTCTTAGAGTTAATTCAATCGTTATAAAATTCTAGAATAAATTTTTTACAAGTCAACTTAATTAATCATTTAATTACACACATTATTATTTCTCTTTAATATTATTACAGATTTTTAAAATTTAATTTTATGATATGCAAAAAGGTTATTTAAATAAAGTATAGGTAATAGTAGTTTTATATTATGACTAGCTAAAATTCATATTTTGTGGCATAACAACTACGACGCAATAATTATGTTTATATTCTTTTAGCTTTTTTTTTTTTTTTTTTTTTTTTATTGGTCTAGCACACGTGCTGCAGGGAAGTCCCTAAAGCGCTCCAGGAGCGGCACGAGTGCGGAAAAAAGCGATTCACGTTGTTCTTGAATCGCTGTAAATTATTAAACGTAATTCGGACATAAAGTCGAAAAAAAACCTGGTACCGACTCTGCGGGAGCTTTACTTTGTAGTTGTAGTCGATGTAAAAATTTCAACTTTTGACGTCCTTTAGGAATACAATGGCTAAGATCGACATTTGTAACCATCCCTAAAAAACATAATCCTAGACGCTGTGAAGACTTCAGAGTTAAAAGCCTAATGAGCCACGCAATCGAAGCTTTTTTGAGAATAATTCATTCCAGAATTGCCAATAAGTGCAAAGAAGTAAGTGGGGAAACACGGTTTGGATTTATGAAAGGTTTAGGAACGAGGGAAGCATTATTTTCAATGAAACTTCTTGTACAAAAATGTTACGACCCACGACAGGATGTATTTATATGTTTTTCTGACTACCAACGGGACAGCATAAAGCATGCAGCGGCTTTATGAGATTGGTATAGATGATAAGGATGTACGAATAATAAAACAGCTATACTGGAATCAATCTGCCGAGATCAAAATTAATAAGAACATTTAAACAGAACCTTTCAGTGTCTTAAAGGGTGTTAGGTCTGGACCACTAATTGCTTAAAGATAAGAACACTACTGAAAATTTACTGGTATTGTAAAAGATCGGAAAATATTGTACCTAGGTCGTATATTGCAAGCTCCTAAACAAAACTTCTGAACACTATTTTCATAGAAAAATCGAAAGAAAAGAGGACTAGGTCAAACAACGCGGCTTTGCAACATTCAGGACTGGTGAAACATCACCGATGCTGTATTATTTCGACGTGTAGAGGAAGGCACATTACGTATGGTCAATTGACCCCGTGACTACTCAAATGCTAAAAAGCGTAAAGCACTGTAAGGAGGAGAAGATACAATTCAAAAATAAAAAAAAAGAATTTTTTTACCGTTATTTTATTCGGACATAAAGACGAAAAAAATCTGGTACCCACTCTGCGGGTGTTTGGCAGCTTTGCTTTGTAGTTAGTTATACCCGAATACCTTTTCACTAAAATAGAATTTCGATGTAAAAATGTCAACTTTTGACGCTGTGAAGACTTCAGACTTATAAGCCTAATGAGTCACACCCTCAAAGCTTTTTTGAGAATAATTCATTCCAGAATTGTCAATGAGTGCGAAGAAGTAAGTGGGGAAAAACAGTTTGGATTTATAAAAGGTTTGGGAACGAGGGAAGCATTATTTTTAATGAAACTTCTTGTACAAAAATATTACGACCCACGACAAGATATATTTATATGTTTTATTGACTACCAACGGGACAGCATAAAGCATGCAGCGGCTTCATGAGATTGGTATAGATGATAAAGAGCCCCCAAACTTTGATGTTATGTGGTTAAAAATAACAACTCAACCAACCACAAGGTTCATCTGTATCCTCTATCGACCACAAAGTGATACTAACTTTAGAACACTTTTCGCTTCCCTTGCAGACACCATCGATCATTTACAAATTAACTATCCAAATGCCGAAATGGCCATCCTGGGCGACTTTAATGTCCACAACATCAACTGGCTTAAATATTCAAATACTACCGACGAACAAGGTCGTGAAGCCGAATCATTTTCAATCAGTTGTGGCTTAACTCAACTTATTGACGAACCAACACGGATCCCTGATCGAGACGGAGAGTTTGCCAGTCTTCTTGATCTCTTTTTAACCACCAAGCGGAGATTTACACAGTCAGCGTAAATCCGCCGTTAGGTTCTTCCGACCATAAACTACTTTCGACATCGAGTATTCTGTCAATCAATGACAGAGAGGCGCCTAAACCGCGCAAGATTTGGCACTACAAGTCTGCTAAATGGGAAGATCTCATGGAATATTTTCGAACTTTCCCTTGGTTAGACGTTTGTTTTCGATCCGACGACCCATCTGACTGCGCCAGGGAGGTTTCCGATGTTATTTTGGCCGGTATGGAGGCTTACATCCCTTTTTCGAAGAAATGCCCTTCCAACGGCAAGCCTTGGTTTGACCGAAAATGCAAAGAAGCTGTTGCTTCTAAACATCTTGCATACCGACAATGGCGCGAAAATCCTAACACCATAAATCGTAACACATTTGTTCGTGCCAGGAACAGATGCAAAGAAATTATCGACGAAACCAAGGAGGTACACAATCAACGGATTAGAAACAAACTTCTCGCCTGTCCCGGCAATTCAAGGTCCTTTTGGTCGGTCGCTAAGGCCGTTAGTCAGAATTTCACTAAATCCACCATACGACCACTCACACGGCCAGATAATTCTATTGCAACGACACCTGTTGAGAAAGCGAACTTGTTGGCTGAACTCTTTGCTTCACATTCTACTGTCGATTTCCAAGGAAAAACACCACCTACTATTCCCATAGTGCAGTCAAGGATGCCCGATGTTGTCTTCAGACAGCGTATCATAAAGCGTATTCTGATGAAGCTAGACACCAAAAAGGCTTCTGGCGCTGACGGAATACCTGCCATAGTACTTAAAATCTGTGCGAGGGAACTAACACTAGTTTTCTGTAGACTTTTCAAACTATCCTACAGAAAGGGAATATTTCCTTCCTGCTGGAAATGTGCTACAGTTCAGCCGATACCTAAAAAAGGCAAGAAGACCTTGCCAAATAACTACCGACCAGTCTCACTGCTTTCAATAATATCAAAAGTCATGGAAAAGGCTATCAATCAGCATCTTCTAAAATATCTTGAAGGATTCAACATTATTAGCGATCACCAATATGGCTTTCGTAAAAATAGATCAACAGGAGATCTTCTGACTTATGTAACATGTTTGGAACAATGCAACTGAACACTTTGCAGAATCTCGAGCGGTTGCTCTTAACATATCCAAGGCATTCGACCGTGTTTGGCACGATGGGCTGTTGGCTAAGCTACGTTCTTATGGTATGTCGGAAAAGTTCTGTTTGTGGCTCTCATGTTTCCTCAGAGAGCGTTCTTTACGAGTAGCAGTCGACGGATTTTTTTCTAACACCTTCACTATCAACGCCGGTGTACCCCAAGGCTCCATACTGTCTCCTACTCTCTTTCTCATTTACATTAACGATCTGCTGGAAAAGACCGAGAATCCGATCTACAGCTTTGCAGATGACAGTACACTTATCTCTTCATTCACTTTGAACGCTCGGACATCGGCTACTCAGACGAATATATTATAATATATTATTATTATATCTTGGGGTGACATTAACCAAGTGGAATTTAACGCTACAAAAACCCAGGCGGCAGTTTTTTCTAAAAAAGTTAACGTTGCTGAACCCCACATAGTTATGTCGGGGCACTTCATTCCTCTAACATCGTCACTCAATTTGTTGGGCGTTAATTTGGGAGCAAATATGTCCTGGCATGAACATGTTGCAGGCATAGCAAGGAGAACTTCTCAAAAGTTGGGAATATTATTTCGAACCAGAAAGCTTTACACTCCACAACAACTGTTAATTCTTTACAAAGCTCAAATTCGACCAACTATGGAATACTGCTCCCATGTTTGGAGCTCTGCTGCTGCAAACATACACTGCATTTGTTGGATTCTATTCAGAGAAGAGCTGTTCGTCTGATTGGAGACCCGGAACTGACCGTCGGCCTTGATTCGCTGGAACATCGAAGAACGGTTGGCGACTTGAGCCTATTCTACAAGTACTTTCATGGAAAGTGTTCGAAGGATGTGGCCCGCTTAATTCCTCCCAGAGCGGTGCATGTTAGAAGTACACGTCGCACTAATTCTTCACATCCGTATGAGGTTCAGCTTGTTACTCCTCGTACAACGCTTTTCAAGCAGTCTTTTATATGGAGAACATCATCCCTTTGAAATAATTTACCCAGGACTGTGTTTCCCACCGAGTACAATCTACAGCGATTCAAGAACAACGTGAATCGCTTTCTCCGCACACGTGTCGCTCCTGTAGCGCTTTAGGGACTTCCCTGTAGCACGTGTGCTAGACCCATAAAAAAAAAACGGATGTACGAATAATAAAACAGCTATACTGGAATCAATCTGCCGATATCAAAATTAAAAGTGCTAAGTAAGTGGAGAAACATAGTTTGGATTTATGAAAGGTTTGAGAACGAGGGAAGCATTATTTTCAATGAAACTTCTTGTACAAAAATGTTACGACCCATGACAGGATGTATTTATATGTTTTTTGACTATCAACGGGACAGCATAAAGCATGCAGCGGCTTCATGAGATTGGTATAGATGATAAGGATGTACGAATAATAAAACATCTATACTGGAATCAATCTGCCGAGATCAAAATTAATTAGAACATTTCAACAGAACCTTTCAGTGTCTTAAAGGGTGTAAAGCACTGTAAAGAGGAGAAGATAAAAAAAAATTACAGACATTTTTTACCGTTATTTTATTTGGACATAAAGACGAAAAAAAATCTGTTACCCACTCTGCGGGTATTTGGCAGCTTTGCTATGTAGTTAGTTGTATCCGAATACTTTTTTACTAAAATAGAATTTCGATGTAAAAATGTCAACTTTTGACGCTGTGGAGACTTCAGACTTATTAGCCTAATGAGTCACGCCCTCGAAGCTTCATTCATTCCAGAATTGTCAATAAGTGCGAAGAAGTAAGTGGGGAAAAACAGTTTGAATTTATGAAAGGTTTGGGAACGAGAGAAACATTATTTTCAATGAAACTTCTTGTACAAACATGTTACCACCCACGACAGGATGTATTTATATGTTTTATTGACTTTCAGTGTCTTAAAGGGTGTTAGACAGAGGTGCATACTGTCGCCAGTATTATTTAATATCTACGCAGAGAAAATATTTTAACTTGCTCTAGAAGATGAATGCAGAGGGATAAAAGTAAATGGAAAACCTATAAATAATATTCGGTATACAGACGATACCGCAATAGTTGCAAATAACATGGAAGATCTGCAAATTTTAATCAAAAAGCTGAATGATATTGACGAGGACTACGGTGTACATATAAATATTGAGAAAACTAAAATGATGGTGATTAGTACACCCCCCAAGAGGATGCATCTCTCTTTATAAAGGATCAAGAGATTGAGCGGGTTACTAAATTCAAATATCTAGGCGCTGTCGTCAACGAAGGATTAGATTGTGATGGGGAGGTTAAACTGAGGATTGGCATGGCAAAGGATACCTTTCTAAAGTTGAAAAATACGCTGCTTCAAATTGCTATGTCTGGCCTGTCCTTTTATATGGTGTAGAGACTTAGTCATTAAAAGTGACATCACTGAATCATATTTTGTGCTTTGGATACTGCGACGTTTGTTACGAATTTCTTGGACAGAACACCTAACCAATGAAGAAGTGCTTCAAAGGGCCGGGGTGAAGAGGCAACTACTTAATATCGTAAAATAAAGAAATGTGTCTTATTTGTGATATATACTAAGAGGTGACCGCCACTCGATTCCAAAACTTATTCTTCAGGGAAAAATGGGGGTCAGCGAGGACCCGGTAGAAAGCAGCACTCGTGACTCTGAAATATCAGGGCCTGGTGTGGAGTGCGTCCATTTTTCCCCGAACTATGTGAATATACGGGACAGAAGGAAGATGAAGGAATACATATGGAGAAATAATCATCAAAGCAGTGGTATTCAGGGAATTAGAAGGATTTCTTAAAAAAAAATATTCATATCCAACATAAATTGGATTCTCACAAACCCTTAAGATCTCTGGAAAACCTGGGAGGAATATATACAAATGCTATTAGTGGAGACTCTAACTACAGGTCTTAACAATAACCAAAATGACTTTTTTGGACCACTCATACTACAAAGAAAAAGGGACCGGATCAAACAACGTGGTTTTGCAACATTCAGGATTGGTGAAACATCACCGATGCTGCATTATTTCGACGTGTAGAGGAAGGCATAGTTCGTATGGTCAATTGAACTCGTGACTACTCAAATGCTAAAAAGCCTAAAGCACTGTAAGGAGAAGCAGATACAATTCAAAAATAAAAAAAGTTACAGAAATTTTTTACCGTTATTTTCGAGGGCCTTTTTAATACTGGTTCACTGAGCAGAATAAATTTAAAAGGTAATATATTTATTTGTATGCTTCTGAAAAACTGTTTGAACTATCTATGCACGATTGCACCAACAAATGTAGGTCATAATTCAGTTAATATTTCTTTTAAACCAACCAAGTGCAAGTCCGACTTCCGCAATTAAGGTTGCATACGGGATTGCTTTTAAAATAAAATAAAAACCGTACCTAGGCTAAGTTAATTATCTTAAGATCTAGTATGTATTTTCACGCTTTTCCTTAGTTGTGTAATAGTTATAGCATGGTAGCTACCTAATAACCAATAAATTAATCTAGCTCAATCTAGAATCTAGTAATAAAAGTGTAAAACAAATATTTGGTTAATTATAAACAAATAAAATAAAATTATTTTCTCTCGATACCCATCTGTGGGTGTACTGAAAAACCTCCACCATACTGTCAAGCAAAATAGTTTTCATATTTTTTTATACTAAATAAATTATTATACGTAATGCACTCGTGATAATTTTTGCTCAATCTACACTTTATGAAGAATATTCCAGAATTTTTTCAAAATTTTTTGAGCAGTAGTTTTCGAGAAAGAAAAGTGTGCGCAACTATTTTTTTTATAGGTCTAGCACATGTGCTACAGGGAAGTCCCTAAAGCGCTCCAGGAGCGGCACGTGTACGGAAAAAGCAGTTCACGTTGTTCTTGAATTTCTGTAAATTGTACTCGGTGGGAAACACAGCCTTGGGCAAATTATTCCAAAGGGATGATGTTCTCCATATAAAAGACTGCTTGAAAAGCGTTGTACGCGGAGTAACAAGTTGAACCTCAGACAGATGTGAAGTATTAGCGCGACGTGTATTTCTAACATGCACCGCTCTGGGAGGAATTAAGCGGGCTACATCCTTCGAACATTTTCCATGAAAATACTTGTAGAACAGACTGAAGTCGCCAACCGTTCGTCGACGTTCCAGCGAATCAAGGCCTCCGCGCCGGTGAGTTCCGGGTCTCCAATCAGACGAACAGCTCTTCTCTGAACAGAATATAACAAATGCAGTGTGTGTTTGGGAGCGGAGCCCCAAACATGGGAGCAGTATTCCATAGTTGATCGAATTTGAGCTTTGTAAAGAATTAACAGTTGTTGTGGAGCGTAAAGCTTTCTGGTTCGAAATAATATTCCCAACTTTTGAGAAGCTCTTCTTGCTATGCCTGCAACATGTTCATGCCAGGACATATTTGCTTCCAAATTAACGCTCAAGAAATTGAGTGACGACGCTAGGTAAATGGAGTGCCCCGACATGACTATGTCTGGTTCAGTAACGTTAACTTTTTTGGAAAAAAACTGCTGCCTGGGTTTTTGGAGCGTAGGAGACAGTGTGGAGCCTTGGAGCACACTGGCGTTGATAGTGAAGGTGTTAGAAAGAAACTCGTCGACCGCTACTCGTAAAGAACGCTCTTTGAGCAAACATGAGAGCCATAAACAGAACTTTTCAGACATACCATAAGAGCGTAGCTTAGCCAACAGTCCATCGTGCCAAACACGGTCGAATGCCTTGGATATGTCAAGAGCTATTACATCATATATATTTACACTCTTACGTCATATATATTTACAAGCTTTCATTTGACCCCCCCCACACACGATGACCTGGTAAAAAATGTTTTTCACTTCTGATTTCACCCCCCAATATTAACCGCTTAAGTCAAAATTTAACTTCCAAAACAACACGGCTCTGATTGGGCCATCAGTTCCTATATTTGTGGCAAATATCAACTCTATGATAAATAGTTTCGGAGAAAATCGGGTGTGACAGACTGATAGACGGACAGACGGATACCGAAGTGATCCCATAAGTGTTCCGTACAGAATGCTAAAAATGAGAAAATGACAAACCCATTTTATGTTACTGCAAATTTTGTGCTACCTATTCTAAATTCGTGGTTGTGTTCCTTTTTAATTAAAACATAAAAAGTGGCTTTCAAACATGTAAACATCTTTTATAATTAATGAATCATAGTCTTTATATTAAAGTATTGTTAATTATAAAAATAATCGTAATATCAATTATTTTTATATTATCGCATGTAATTTACATAGCTCCATTGTATGTTTTCCACATGCAAATTATATTATATAAAAAAATGTTTACAATTGCAAGATAAATTTCCTCTTATGTACGAAATATTGTAAATATTTTCAAATACAGTAGAACCCCGATTAACTGAGTCGCGATCATCCGAGCTCCGGATTAACCGAGCCAATCTAAGAACCTGATTATCCGAGGTAAGTGCGTCTATGCTGCGTAAATCGAGCTTTTAAAATATGTATGTACATATTTCCATTTAAAATCGTCGGGGCTTTCGGGGAATCCCCCTGGCCCGTGTGAGGGGTTCCCCTATTTATCTTTTTGGACTCTTTCAGCATGTAAATTTGTGTGAATGCAGTGCGTTATAGCGTTTACTACAGAGAAGTACGAGTATACTCACATAATTTATTTGGTTGGAGTTCTGGTAGTTAAGTGTAATTAATACGAACTGCTTTGTTTGAATTTTTGTTTGGAGCAAAACAAGCGTAAAAGAATCGTCGTTCCTATTGAAGAAAAATTAAAAGCCATCAGAAGAATTGAAGCAGGAGAGACAATTAAAGTTGTTGCACGAGATTATGGAGTAGATGAGGTAACAGTTGGAAATTGGAAAAGAAACCGCCCAAAAATAGAAGAATGGTGTATAAATCAAGTCTCCTCGTCCTCAGGAAGAAAATCAATGAAAACCGGCGACTAGGAAAAGGTAACGAAGCTTTATTCATGTGATTTAACCAACAGAGATCAAAAGGTGTGTCTCTGTCAGGTCCAATTTTACAACAGAAAGCAATAATGATTAGTAGGCAATTCCCAGAGATAGATCAGTTTACCGCCAGTTCTAGATGGCTTGACCGCTGGAAAAAACGGTGCGGTGTACGACAACTGACCGTATGTGGTGAAAAACTTTCTGCTGATGTGTCATCAATTGAGAAGTTTAAGCAGAACTTTAAAACGCAAATCGAAGATTGTGGATACACATGTGATCAAATTTACAACTGTGACGAAACTGGTCTGAATTATAAAATGCTTCCATCAAAAACATTGGCATCTCGACAGGAAAAATCAGCTCCTGGGCACAAACGAAGTAAGGAAAGATTAACTATAATGGTGTGTTCCAATGCATCTGGCAAGCACAAAATCCCACTGATGGTGATTAGCAAGTCTGCACGCCCAAGAGCTTTAAAAGACATCTCACCCAAAGCCTTACCAGACTATTATAAAAGTCAGAAGAGCGCATGGATGGATGCGACCTTATTTCCTAACTGGTTTGAAGAAGAGTTTGTGCCATCTGTGACTAAATTTTTGAACAGAAACCGTCTTCCTATTAAAGCAATTTGTTAATGGATAATGCCCCCTCTCACCCTGGAGAAGGACTTCATGTGGGCGAAATTGTTGTAAAATTTTACCTCCAAATGTAACCAGCATAATGCATCCAATGGATCAAGGCATCTTCGAAAACATTAAAAAAAATTGTAGGCGTTTATATCTTGAACATCTGTTAGAATACACAAAAAGGAGGATATTATCAATGGGACGAGAAAGGTTACACTGAAAAATGTTATTTACTGGGTAAGTCAAGCTTGGGATTCTGTGCGTACTACCACTATTCAAAAATGTTGGTCAAAAGTTATTGATTTTGAGGACTATAATGACAGTGAAGAAGATTCTCCATTAAATGAATTAGCTTTGAAATTGAGAAGCCATGGAGAAATGTCCTGTTCAAATTTTGACAGCGAGATAGAAGAAAAATAAAAAAGTTTATTTGAATTAATGCAAAAATTAAAAAGTTGCGAAAATGTGACAAGAGAAGATGTTGTTGAATGGATTACAGCAGATGATTTAGAAGAAGAAATGAGTATTGAAGAAATAACGAATGCCTTTCAGAAAACCGAAAAATCAGATGACGATGACGATGACGAAGCGGCGGTGGATGAACAGTCTCCCACTAAGATCTCTTATCAAGAAGGTTTTGCTTCTTTGAAAAAAGCTTTGAGGTATATCGAACAATAACCAGAGGCAACCCCAGCGGATTTGCTTCTTCTTAATAGATGGAGAAGCATTGCAGCGAGAAAAAGAAGATGCAATATGAAACAGAAGCGCACCTATTTCACTGTTTTATGATGTATGTACCTATTTATATGTTAAAAACGTTAATACATCGGGTTAAAGTATTGGTGTTTATTTTTTGAATGAAATAAAAAACAAATCCGGATTATCCGAGTTGTTTTCAGTTATCCGAGGAGGGTGCCCCCCCACGTTACCTCGGATAACCGGGGTTCTACTGTACATATAATAATGATGTTAACAGTAAATGCCAAGTTCATTAAATTATTTAGGGTATTTAAACAGTCATTAATTTCGTACAAAATTAATTATTCACCAAAAAGTTGTGACGTCAATCACTACGAAAAATAATAAACGATAAAAAATCGCCGGTCAGAAAGGGGAATTTGGGAAACAAAAAAAAACGTTTTATTGCTAGTAATAAATAGAAAGTATGTATTTTAGGTACGGTTAAAACGATATTCGAATTTCTTTAGAGTGTAATAATAGAGTTTTTTTCTACACACAAAAACTCGAAAACCAATCTTCCATAATACCCTAATATCGCTAACCATTGAACTGTACGATCATTGACGTCGGATTTTTTGGGTGGTTTTTTAGTTTATGATAGAAGTTTGCAACTTGAAATATTATTAGCCAAAAACAACCTTAGCATTATATTCACGCTTAATGGCAACATTTTTGATACTGGTACCATTTTTAAAGTGATAAATTAATATATATGAAAGAAATAATAGTATGATTAAAAAGCGACAACGTGAACGTAATACATTTCCAGAAACGGTTAGCGCCTAAGTAATGACACTGATATATATGATAGTAGAAAAGGAATAATACAATTCCAAGACGTAAATACCGAAATCTTGGAATAAACTACTGTCTACACGACGAAGAAAGGTGTTTACTGGTAGGGAATCTATGATATGAAATATTCGCTAGAATTATTCCACAGTTTTGATAGTAGGGAGAGCGAAATTGAGTACGTGTCACCGGCACATGATTATATTTCATTCTTGATTCACACAAAACACAATTCTTGCTTCTTTATTCCCATACTATGATATAAAAATTTGCAGTAGTCAACTGATAAAAGTCGAACTGATTCAAATCATTTTAATTTTTTTGTCTCTTTTATGACTTTGTTTCTTGTGGTGACTTACGTCTGCATAACAGTGTAACGTGTTCTGGCTCGATGGAACATTGGCGATGGTGCTGTTCAATTTTCTCAGAACAAACTGACCCACAAAATTACGACAATACATTCCAGTGTGGGGAAGATTTGTTGTGCCTTTGTTATAATGTGCTGGTGACTGATGTTCTACAGGAATATACCTTGGATTATAGGATCTTAGCAGAGTACTGAGTTCTTGCCAATCTGCTACATAGGCGTAAAGAACGAAACGGCTTTCCATCTGTAGTATCTCTTAAAGCCATTGTGCCTATTTTGACTGTTTCAGATGAACAGTTATTCGTGAATCTTCAACCCAAAACTGAATCGAATTAACTCAACATGATGAATTATTGGAGATTTTTGACGAAAATCACATTTTTTTTAATAGGCTTGGTCTACCGTAGACGTAGTATTATTTGGAAGTTCCATTAAAAATCTTGTCATGCTGTTATAAAAATTTTATTTCAGTCAATTAGCCACTATTGTTACGAGGATGGATTGAAAAGTTCGCGACCTCACCAAAAAATAATTATAATATTGTTATTATAATACTCTCAATAACTTCATACTTTGTTTGGTTGTCACAGTGTAAAATTTTGGTGATGTAGAATTTGTGCTTTTTAGGTTAGAACGAGTTTAGTGAGACCAAGTGCAGCGTTTTTGGAAAAATGGAAAAAATTGAACAACGTGTGGTCATCAAGGACCTGTTTAACAAAAGATTAACACCAAAGGAGATCCACGATGATTTGAAAACAACACTAGGGGAATCTGCTCCGTCATATACCATTGTGGAAAAATGGGTTGCAGAATTTAAACGTGGACGAGAGAGCATCGAAGATGACCCTCGGTCCGGCCGGCCCACGACGTCTACGACTGAAGAAAACATCGGCAAAGTGTGTGATCTCATATTGAAAGACCGTAGATTAACTATCAGGGAAACTGCAGAGACATCTCGTATGAACGAACACAAAACATCATTGCTAACGAACTCGGATTTTCTAAGGTTTCCGCTAGGTGGGTCTTCAGATTGCTTTCAGTTGAACAAAAACGAATTCGACTCACGATTTCTCGCGACTGTTCGGAGATGTTTGAGGCTGATCCGCAAGATTTTCTTAACAGGTTTGTGACAATGGACGAAACCTGGCTTCACCACTATATTTTAGAGTCAAAAAAACAATCCAAGCAGTAGAAAAAATCTGATGAACCTGCCCCAAAGAAAGCGAAGGCAATTCAATCTGCTGGAAAAGTGATGGCGTCAGTTTTTTGGGATGCTAAAGGTATTATTATGGTGGATTACCTTCCTAAAGGCGAAATAATAAACTCGACTTACTATTGCACCCTTTTGCGTCGTTTACGTCAAGAAATTAAAGAGAAACGCCCAGGATTACTGAGAAAGAAAGTTTTGTTCCATCATGACAACGCTCACGGTCACACGTCTGTTGAGTCCATGGCTCAAATTCGTGACTTTAGACTTCATCAAATGAAGAAGTCGAAGTTGCAGTTAACCAGCATTTTGTAGACTTTAAGGAATCTTTTTTTCAAACGGGTGTGGAAGCTTTGGAATGCAGGTGGAAGAAGTGCATAGAGCTAGGTGGAGATTGCGTCGAAAAAAAAAAATATTTTTGCACGTATTTTATTTTGTTTTCTCGAGTAGGCCACGAACTTTTCAATCCATCCTCGTAATAAGTTGGTGTGAGATAGTTTTATCGTCCGAGTTTTATTCATTTGGTATTGACTTTTTCATTTTCTTTCAGACTGACTCCCGTCTACGCTTTCGTTATATTTTACTATGCTACCGTGTTTGACTACACAGGGAATGGACCCCTTTGGAACGTTATAGCAGGAGCTGATTCTGCTGATTGCAAAAACAATTGGTGGGCCAATTTACTGTATATTAATAACTATGTAAATGCTGACCATATGGTAAGTAATTAGTGCCATTAATGTCTAAAATAGTTAAATTTGATTGAAGTACAAAAAACGGAAAATAGAACATTTTTAAGGGAGCTTAAATTGGCCCATTTAAAAGTATAATTAAAAAACAATTGCGTGTAATGAAATATTAATTTTTAGGTCGTTAATATTAGATTGTTGAACAAGTATTGAGCCGTTTTCTCGTTAGATAGCTTTAGCGTCATATATCTCAGGTAATAAGCAGCATGGGGACATACTTAGCGTCAGTTGAAAGCTGACAATTGACAGTAGTAGACTTGCAAAAACTGAAATTCGTTTATTCAGACTTAATTTAGAGCGCCTTGAAGATCAGTGAAATTTCTGCAAAAGTTGTCTACACTTTACAGTTTTGTTTCGATAAAGTCAAAAATGCTACGCAGGTCTATGAAGAAATGAACGCAAATCAAGCTAGAACACGTCTATTCGTTTCTTGTTATCCCGTCTGGACTTTGCCATGTTCATCGTCTATGTTCTGGTTTTTGGAAAAATGTATTCATAACGTACAAGTTATTTTCGTTGATAAAATTTGATAACATTTCTTCTCTGCTGTTTCATGCGCCCAAACCAAACTTCCCGATATTCTTCTCATTTGAATTCGCTGGTTTACCTATTTTGGCATTGAAGTCGCCGATTATTTTGATATACAGTAGAACCCCGATAACCGAGTCACGATTATCCGAGCTCCGGATTAACCGAGCCAATCTAAGAACCTGATTATCCGAGGTACGCACGTCTATGCTGCGTATTAACCGAGCTTCTAAAATATGTATGTACATATTTCCATTTAAAATCGTCGGGGCCTTCTGGGAATCCCCCTGGCCCGTGTGAGGGGTTCCCCTATTTATGTTTTGGGACTCTTTCAGCATGTAAATTTGCGTGAATGCAGTGCGTTCTAGGGTAAGTACGAGTATACTCACATAATTTATTTGGTTGGAGTTCTGGGAGTTAAGTGTAATTAATACGAACTGCTTTGTTTGAATTTTTGTTTGTCGTATTATACTCGTAATGGAGCAAAATAAGCGTAAAAGAATCATCGTTCCTATTGAAGAAAAATTAAAAGCCATCAGAAGAATTGAAGCAGGAGAGACAATTAAAGTTGTTGCACGAGATTATGGAGTAGGTGAGGTAACAGTTGGAGATTGGAAAAGAAACCGCACAAAAATAGCAGAGTGGTGTATAAATCAAGCCTCCTCGTCCTCAGGAAGAAAATCAATGAAAACCGGCGACTATGAAAAGGTTAACGAAGCTTATTCATGTGGTTTAACAAACAGAGATCAAAAAGTGTGCCTCTGTCAGGTCCAATTTTACAACAGAAAGCAATAATGATTAGTAAGCAATTCCCAGAGATAGATCAGTTTACCGCCAGTTTTGGATGGCTTGACCGCTGGAAAAAAAAAACGGCACGTATATGTGGTGAAAAACTTTCTGCTGATGTGTCATCAATTGAGAAGTTTAAGCAGAACTTTAAAAAGCAAATCGAAGATTGTGGATACACATGTGATCAAATTTACAACTGTGACGAAACTGGTCTGAATTATAAAATGCTTCCATCAAAAACATTGGCATCTTGACAGGAAAAATCAGCTCCTGGGCACAAACGAAGTAAGGAAAGATTAACTATAATGGTATGTTTCAATGCATCTGGCAAGCACAAAATCCCACTGATGGTGATTGGCAAGTCTGCACGTCCAAGAGCTTTAAAAGGCCTCTCACCCAAAGCCCTACCAGTCTATTATAAAAATCAGAAGAGCGCATGGATGGATGCGACCTTATTTACTAACTGGTTTGAAGAGGAGGTCGTGCCATCTGTGACTAAATTTTTGAACAGAAACCGTCTTCCTATTAAAGCAATTTTGTAAATGGATAATGCCCCTTCTCACCCTGGAGAAGGACTTCATATGGGCGAAATTGTTGTAAAATTTTTTCCTCCAAATGTAACCAGCATAATGCAACCAATGGATCAAAGCATCCTCGAAAACATTAAAAAAAATTAGAGGCGTTTATATTTTGAACATCTGTTAGAATACACAGAAAAGGAGGATATTATCAATGGGATGAAAAAGGTTACACTGAAAAATATTATTTACTAGGTAAGTCAAGCTTGGGATTCTGTGGTTACTACCACTATTCAAAAATCTTGGTCAAAAGTTATTGATTTTGAGGACTATAATGACAGTGAAGATGATACTCCATTAAATGAATTAGCTTTGAAATTGAAAAGCTATGGAGAAATGTCCTGTTCAATTTTTGATAGCGAGATAAAAGAAAAAGAAAAAAGTTTATTTGAATTAATGCAAAAATGTGACAAGAGAAGTTGTTATTGAATGGTTTACAGCAGGTGATTTAGAAGAAGAAATGAGTATTGAAGAAATAACGAATGCCTTTCAGGAAACTGAAAAATCAGATGATGATGACGAAGCGGCGGTGGATGAACAGTCTCCCACTAAGATCTCTCATCAAGAAGGTTTTGCTTCTTTGGAAAAAGCTTTGAGGTATATCGAACAACAACCAGAGGCAACCCCAGCGGATTTGCTTCTTCTTAATAGATGAAGAAACATTGCAGCGAGAAAAAGAAGATGCAATATGAAACAGAAGCGCATAGATACCTATTTCACTGTTTTATAATGTATGTACCTATTTATATATGTAAAAATGTTAATACATCGGTTTAAAGTATTGGTGTTTATTTTTTGAATGAATAAAAAACAAATCCGGATTATCCGAGTTTTCAGTTATTCGAGAAGGGTACCTCCCCACGTTACCTCGGATAACCGGGGTTCTATATATATATATATATATATATATATATATATATATATATATATATATATATATACATATATATATTTGATGTTCTACTAGCCTACAGCTATAACTAATGCGTTTTGGTTGGTTTACAGATCTACTGCAAACGCATAATATTCTTATTAATTGCTTCCTAAAGTGATAACGAATAAAGAAATACTCTTATATGGTCCTCTGTAGATCGGTACACTTAAAAAGCCATCAGTGTCAATGTTACTCGATAGCCAGTTTTCATAGAAACATTGTTAATATTCTTTTTAACTAACTTATTCTATAGCCTATTTATAAATCAACGAATTATCAGTCCTTAGTTACCTTCAAAACTCTATGAATGTATCTAGATTTATAACAGTAACAAGCTAAATAAGATGTATTTAAAAGCAATCATAATAATTTGCTGTTGTCATTTTATTAGTCTTACACTTCACATAGGTACAACAAAAAGTTATAACGTAATTAAGGTATAGAAGCAAGATTACTGCTACACATTAATTATAAATATTAATGGTTTTTAGTGTTCCGTACGAAACACTTATGGGATCACTTCGGTGTCTGTCCGTTCGTCTGTCACACTAGATTTTCTCCGAAACTATTTGACATGGAAAGTTGAAATTTAGCACAAATATAGGAATTGATTGCTCAATCAAAGCCGTGTTATTTTGAAAGTTAAATTTTGACTAAAGGGGTTAGTTTTGGGGAGTGAACTCGGAAGTAAAAAAAAATTACTAGGTCATCGAGTGGGATGTCAGATGAAAGCATGTGAAAACACGAATTCAAAAATATATATGATGTAATACTTGCTCACATTTTTTTTTGTATTACTTTAAAAAAATGGCCAAAAACTCCCTATCCACCCACCCTATCTCGAAAAGTGCCTACTGATCAAAAATTTTTGAAAAAATTCTGGAATAGTTTCCATAAGTAGATTCAGCAAAAATTATCACGAGTGAATTACTTTTGATAATTTACCTGGTATAACAAAAAACCTTCGAAAACATAGTTTTATAGTTCTGCTTAACAATATGGTGGAGCTTTAGTTAATATACTTTACAGTATATTACTGCACGCTCGGCTGTATCCAGACAAAAGAATTTTATTTTATTTGTTTATAATTAAACAAATATTTAGGTAGTAATTAATTGTTTTACACTTTTATTACTAGATTCTAGCTGATTTTGAGCTAGATTGATTTGGTGGCTATTAGTTAGGTAAGATGCTATAACTATTATACGTTATTGATTAAAAAAAAACGTGAAAATACATATTGGATCAAGATACTTGCATGTCAGGGACCTAATTAACTTAGCCTAGGTAAGGATTTTATTTTATTTTAAAGGCAATCAGGGTACGGAACACTAATTGTGTAAGTCCAACTTACACTTGACCAGTTTTTATTTTTAATTCTCGGAAAAAGCTTTTTCTATTATGAAGAAAACTTACAATGATACTTTAACAGTCTTTTCTGAAGTCGACCTATTCTTTTTGAATGACATGCGTCACATTTTGGGGTTAGCCTGTTGGTGATTATTTTAGTAACCAGTTTGTAGAGTACGTTAAGATAGGTTATAGAACGATAGTTTTTCAGTTCTGTTTCGTTTCACTTCGGTGTCTGTCTGTCTGTTTGTCATAGTCAATTTTTTCCGAAACTATTTGACACAGAAATTTGAAATTTGACACAAATGTAGGAATTGATGGTCCAATTACAGCCATGTAGTCTTGAAAGTTAAATTTTAACTTAAAGGATTAGTTTTGGGGGGTGAAATCGGAAGTGAAAAAAATATTTTTTCAAGGGCATCGAGTGGGGTGTCAAATGAAAGCTTCTGAAAACACGAGTTCAAAAATATATATAATGTAATACTTGCTAAAACTTTTTTTATATTATTTTTAAGAAATTGCTAAAAATCGCTGTCCGGCTAACTGCTAACTAGTACTCTAAGAATATTAATCAAAAAATTTCGAAAAAGTTCTGGAATATTCTCCATAAGGTGTAGATTGAATGAAAATTATCACGAGTGCATTACCTTTGATAATATATCTGGTACATGAAAACAAATATTTTAAAAGCGCAAGTTCGACTTGCACTTGGCCACTTTTTTTATGTACTAGTATTGTTAAAGATTCGTTCCAGTTGTTAGGGGTTCGTTTTCCCTAAAATATCAGGATCACGAGACTATACAAGGTGTTAATGACGGCTTCCTCGCCATTTTTCAATATTTATTTATTTATTTATTTATTTATTTAATACAACTATCCTACAGAACAATCCAATTATAGGATAGGAACATTCAAATATAACAAGTACAAATAGATAAGTATTTATCAAATTAGTATTTTAATAATTCTAATAACTACACTACAAGCTAAAGAAAAACAAAAATAAAAAGAGACAGACCTAATCCACAGTTAAACATGACCTACGTAGAGATGTCACACTGCAACAGAAAATATCAACTATATGTTTGACCCTTTCATAATTCATGCACATAACGTATATCGGCGAGTACATCAACAAGTTTGTTCTTGGAACAGGCATGTAGAAAAAGGAATGGTTTAGGCGAGCGTGTGGAGATGGCACACGGAACCTAATACTTGAGAGGGTGCAAGGGCATTCAATTCTGTTGTTCAAGATTTTATATAAAAACAAGATTGTAGCATATTCTCTACGCCGAGAAAGGCTAACAATATTGAATCTTCTTAATAGAACATCATTAGGGAAACCCAATGGTGGATAAATACCATCTAATTTAAACCAGAGGAACTTCACAAATCGTCTTTGGATTTTTTTCAATATGATTAATGTGGATCTTATATGTTGGGTACCAGATAACTGAACCATATTCCAGTTTAGAACGAACCAAAGCATTAAATAAAGTGTTGAGGGTTTCAATGAATGAATTGAAAGGTCTGTAGAATTCCTCATAATGAAACCCATACACCTATAAGAAGAAGCAATGATCTCATTTATATGATCCACAAAACTGAGTTTAGTATCAAACATTACACCAAGATCTTTGAAACGATAACATTTTTCAAGATTATTATGGTTTAAATTATATAAAAAATTTACTGGTAATTTCTTTCTAGTGAAAGACATTGAAAAACATTTCTTTGTGTTCAAATATAAGTTATTACGAATACACCAACGATTTAAAGTATCTAGATCATCCTGAAGAGTAACACAATCATGGAGAGAGTCTATGCATCGGTATATTTTCAGATCGTCAGCATAAAGCAAAGAGGACGAGGTGATTCCTGTGATTGTGCCTTCCGAGCCAGCCACTTTCAATACCTCCTTTATTTCTGATTGGCTGCCTTCTGGTTACATGTCCAAATTTACGTTTTTTATCTTGATCTGTATTTATTTCCTATAATCTTCAGATTGATTTTGTTCTAAACAATTCTGCTGAATATCTGTGTATAGAAATTGTAATTGTGCACAAATCTTTTAAGTTACGATTCTTAAATCTTTGGTGAGGTCGTGATTGTGTTGTGAAATGCTGAACATTGCATCTTTACCTCGGCTAACGGACATGCTATAACGTAAATAATAGCCTGAAGTTCTTGGATTGCCTTCGCTCTTAAAATAAGATCAAAAATTATTGACGATTTCGTCGTATATTTCTCTGAATAATAATAAAGTTATGGAATCAACAGTTTCTTGTATCTTGCAGTTATTCAAGAGAATATTATAAAATTAATGTAACATAGTTTTGCTGAGTCATGAGTTGTAAATACTTACATAGAAGTGTAGATTTATTATAATATCCTTGGATTAAAGAAAAATATAATATTATGTCATTTTTTCACTTTCTCTCACTGCAAGTGTATGCACGCGTGGGCTTGCAAAATATATATGTAGAGCCAGACGAATCATCTTAAAATGTAAAAAACTACATTTGAACTAGAAAACTTTATTGGTTGCAGACATCTAATAATACTAGTAGCAACTAATATTTTTGACAACAAACATCAAATATCAATTTTCATAATTTATAGAAAATCCTATGACCCCATCATCTAATATACACTAGATATTGAATGTTAAATTCTATAATTAAAAATCCTGATACTACTATTGTATTAGTATTCTTTGGTTATTACATTTTGGCCATATAACCTTAATAATGAGATGATATGGTTGTTGAAACAGCTCTAAAGGGACACGCATGAATTGGATCTACAGGAAACAAACTCTTTAACAGTCTGAAAGAACTAGGCATCAAAAACTAAACATGATTTTTTTTTATTAGTCATTTCCCGGCTACCATGTGTCTATATCTACCTCTGTCTATAGAGAGATGTTCGAGGAGATGTCATGATATAGGTAAACGTTTCCAGATAGAGAACGCTGTAGATCCACGAAGTACCTACATATAAGGAGAATTTTCGGTTTTCCCAGAGAGGTCAGCCATGCCAACACGATGCAGGTTAACTCCCACTAAGGCTGGCATCTGAGACTTAGGGTTTTTTCTTCTTATGGTCTAGCACACGTATTGTAGGGAACTCCCTAAAGCGCTATAGGAGCGACACGAGTGCGGAGAAAGCGATTCACGTTGTTCTTGAATCGCTGTAAATTGTACTCGGTGGGAAACACAGTCCTGGGCAAATTATTCCAAAGGGATGATGTTCTCCATATAAAACACTGCTTGAAATGCGTTGTACGAGGAGTAACAAGCTGAACCTCATACGGTTGTGAAATATTAGCGCGACGTGTATTTTTAGCATGTACCGCTCTGGGAGGAATTAAGCGGGCCACATCCTTCGAACACTTTCCATGAAAATACTTGTAGAATAGGCTCAAGTCGCCAACCGTTCTTCGATGTTTCGTGAATCAAGGCCGCCGGTCAATTCCGGGTCTCTAATCAGACGAACAGCTCTTCTATGAATAAAATCCAATAAATACAGTGTATGTTTGGGAGCGGAGCCCCAAATATGGGAGCAGTATTCCATAGTTGGTCGAATTTGAACTTTGTAAAGAATTAACAGTTGTTGTGGAGTGTAAAGCTTTCTGGTTCGAAATAATATTCCCAACTTTTGAGAAGCTCTTCTTGCTATACCTGCAACATGTTCATGCCAGGACATATTTGCTCCCAAATTAACGCCCAACAAATTGAGTGACGATGTTAAAGGAATGGAGTGCCCCGACACAACTATGTCGGGTTCTGCAACGGTAAATTTTTAGAAAAAACTGCCGCTTGGGTTTTTGTAGCGTTAAATTCCACTTGGTTTTGTTCCAGGTCTTTGTTAAGTTGAATGACTTCCTGCTGTAGCGGATGTCCGAGCGTTCAAAGTGAATGAAGAGATAAGCGTACTGTCATCTGCAAAGCTGTAGATTGGATTCTCGGTCTTTTCCAGAAGATCGTTGATGTAAATGAGAAAGAGAGTAGGAGAGAGTATGGAGCCTTGGGGTATACCGGCGTTGATAGTGAAGGTGTTAGAAAGAAATCCGTCGACTGGCACTCGTAAAGAACGCTCTCTGAGGAAACATGGGAGCCACAAACAGAATTTTTCAGACATACTATAAGAGCGTAGCTTAACCAACAGCCCATCGTGCCAAACACGGTCGAATGCCTTGGATATGTCAAGTGCAACCGCTCGGGATTTTCCAAGGTGTTCAATTGCGTTGTTCGAAACGTGTGTTACATAAGTCAGAAGATCTCCTGTTGATCTATTTTTACGAAAGCCATATTGGTGATCGCTAATAATGTTGAATCCTTCAAGATATTTTAGAAGATGCTGATTGATAGCGATAGCCTTTTCCATGACTTTCCATATTATTGAAAGCAGTGCGATTGGTCGGTAGTTATTTGGCAAGGTCTTCTTGCCTTTTTAGGTATCGGCTGAACTGTGGCACATTTCCAGCAGGAAGAAAATATTCCCTTTCTGTAGGATATGTTTAAAAGTCTACAGAAAACTGGTGTTAGTTCCCTCGCACAGTTTTTAAGAACTATGGCAGGTATTCCGTCAGCGCCAGAAGCTTTTGTGGTGTCTAGCTTCATTAAAATACGTTTTATGATACGATGTCTGAAGACATTATCGGGCATCCTTGACTGTACTATGGGAATAGTAGGTGGTGTTTTTCCTTGGAAATCGACAGCAGAATGTGAAGCAAAAAGTTCAGACAACAAGTTTGCTTTGTCAACAGGTGTCGTTGCAATAGAATTATCTGGCCGTGTGAGTGGTGGTATGGTGGATTTGGTGAAATTTTGACTGACTGCCTTAGCGACTGACCAAAAAGACCTGGAATTGTTGAGACAAGCGAGAAGTTTGTTTCTAATTCGTTGATTGTGTGCCTCCTTGGTTTCGTCGATAATTTCTTTGCGTCTGTTCCTGGCACGAACAAAGGTGTTACGGTTTATGGTGTTAGGATTTTCACGCCATTGTTGGTAGGCAAGCTGTTTAGAAGCAACCGCTTCTTTGCATTTTCGGTCAAACCAAGGCTTGCCGTTGGAAGGGCATTTCTTCGAAAAAGGGATGTAAGCCTCCATACCGGCCAAAATAACATCGGAAACCTTCCTGGCGCAGTCAGATGGGTCGTCGGATCGAAACAAACGTCTAACCAAGTTGTTCCAAGTTCGAAAATATTCCATGAGATCTTCCCCTTTAGCAGATTTGTAGTGCCAAATCTTGCGCGGTTTAGGCGCCTCTCTGTCACTAATTGGTAGGATACTCGATGTCGAAAGTAGTTTATAGTCAGAAGAACCTAACGGCGGATTTACGCTGACCGTATAAATCTCCGTTACTAGATTACTAGGGAAACGTTATTTGGCTACCTTAGCTGGTGCAAAGGGCGTTTCTTTTACTTGTCTACCTACCTTGGAACTTATACACAATTTGAAAATCGATGACCAGGGGATAAATATTTTCACAATTTTAAAAAAATCCATTTCTAAGGGGCATATTGGCACAGGAGGAGCAAATGCCTCTTTCGCCCCCGTTGGCTACGCCACAGCTTAGCGAGATAATATTTTTCGCCTTTATTAGTATAGTATAGGAGTATATATATATATATATATATATATATATATATATATATATATATATATATATATATATATGCATATATATATATATATATATATATATATATATATGCATATATATATATATATATATATATATATATATATATATATATATATATATATATATATATATATATATATATATATATATATATATATATATATATATATATATATATATATGCATATATATATATATATATATATATATATATATATATATATATATATATATATATATATATATATATATATATATATATATATATATATATATATATATATATATATATATATATATATATATATATATATATATATATATATATATATATATATATATATATATATATATATATATATATATATATATATATATATATATATATATATATATATATATATATATATATATATATATATATATATATATATATATATATATATATATATATATATATATATATATATATATATATATATATATATATATATAGCTCTTGTAGGTGAATGCGAGAAGTCACAAATTTTGATTCTTGAAAAATAGTTCTCCTTCCACCATTCATGCACCCGCTAGATTTCTTTTCTGGTGAACCTACTATATATGTATCAAATTTAACATCAATATATGGTTTTGTTCGATAGTTATCGTGGCAACCATTCGACAGACAGAAAGACTGACGGGCAAATAAACCGATGAACTGACGAAAATTAGAAGGTATGTTTTTCATGATCTAAAACGTGAGGTCGGAGCCGTAACATAGTGGTACAGCACGTGTCTACCAATCTAAGAGTACAGTCGCACTTTTTCCGTAATTTCAGCCTATAGATATACAAGAGTGTTACTCCTAGGAATTTGGAGTAACATCATAAGATATGAATAGGCTGTTGAAGCGTACTGCTGGCTACACTGTAATCCTAGTATACCTTGAGGTCCTTGTAATGACATTTTTACCTGCTCTCTCCAGGCGTTAAGGAAAGTTATTATTACGAGTAAAAATAGGTGGAAAAAGTATTGTTTTAGAGCCTTAATAGACTTTTGACCTCTGTACTTGAGAACACTCTTGTAGTTTCCTCTATAGAAAACAAAGATTGATATAATTATTATTAATTTTCATTCTTAGAATACGTAACTACATATCTATAAAGAAATTATTACCGCCAGTTTGTCAAGATTCTAATGTCCAAACCAAAATTTTTTTTTATGTATCTGTAATGACAACGGTATCGACAATACGTCCCATGTTTGAATTAGTAGAACATATACTTAAAATACACGTTACACAATGAAATCTTCTGATGGCGATGTGAAATCTACACAAAATGGCGAAGGGAAATTTTACACAAATTTTAGTCAAATTAAATCGGGTAAAGTTTACTAAGATGTTTGCTGTCTGTGTTGCGATTCTGTTTTTTTATTTTTAGTGTTCCGTACGGAGCACTTATAAGATCTGTCTGTCCGTCTATCTGTCACATCTATTTTGTTAAATTTATTTAAATGAAAGCTTGTGAAAACACGAGTTCAAAAAAAATATGTAATACTTGCGCACACTTTTCTTTATATTTATTTTTAAAAAATTGCCCCTCCCCTTTATCTCGAAAAGTGGTGATCAAAAAATTTTGAAACGATTCTGGAATATTCTCCACAGGGTGTAGATTCAACGAACATTTTTCACGAGCGTATTACCTTTAATAATTTATCTGGTATATAAAAAAAACTAAAATTTCAAGGTCATTAGTTTTCAAAAAAGATCGGAAACAAACTCTGTTAAAAACTTATTTGGGGTGTGTTTTGTGAAGTAACTCTCCGTAACAAAAATTTTTATTTTAAAAGCAATCAACGTACGGAACATTATTGTGTAAGTCCCACTTGCACTTGGCCTGTTATTGAAAATTTATTAAAAAATAATGGAATTTATAGGAGTTTTCCGCTGGTTAAATCTGTCTTCCCCCTCTAAGGAAAGTTGTTTCCATGGAAAATCACTCTTTAAGATATATGCATTTTTTCACGTTTCCGGTCCCCACGAGAGCTGTGATTCTATAAACAAATTAGGAAAAGACAACTTATCTTTGTTGCTTATGTTATATATCATCAAGTTGTTACCGTCTCGAGAGTGATACGGAAAGGAAAAACCAAAAATATTGCTTAAAGGTCACGAAAAGCATAGGTTTCCACCGGCTTGTCTGTCTGTCTATCTATCGATCTGTGGCATCATAATTGTTATATTTTGACTTTTCTGTTGTTTTTGATTAAGAATATATGTCAATTTTATGTAATGTTACTAACATAAACAGGTATTAGAGGGAATGAAAGAGAATAGAAGTTTTGAATATACAGTGCCACCTCGATAATCCGGATCTCCATTAAACCGGATTGTTTAATAATCCGGACAAACATTTCTATTGCATTGTGTACTTTATAATCCGGATTTGATATTACTAGGTAATCCGGACCTGCGTTTTTAGACATCTACTTAATTTAAACTACATCGGAAAGCTGAAATCGATAGTGCAGGGATTCCCCTAACTTCCAGTCTAATACATTTGGGATTCACACAAACTGTAGGTGCCTTTGATTTGCCTACAACGCATCGCGTATCGCGTCTAAAGGTTAAGGACTTTGTAGTTCTTTATTTATTGTCACAGGTACAACATACCGTTCTATTTTACTTTATGTGGTTCATAAGTATGTAAACGTTTTTTTACGTATATGTACCTACACATTAAAATGCCTTCTAAAAGAAAACATATTACACTAACAATAAATCAAAAGTCCGATATATTAGAAAGACTAGTTCTGGGTGAAAGCGGAAAAGTGTTGGCAAATGAATACGGAGTAGGAACATCCACAATTTCGAATATAAAAAAGAAGCAAGGGAAAATCAAAAGGTATGTATATATGATTTATTTTAAAGATAATTTTGGACACTCACTATGGACGTGTAACTTCTATTAGATTTATTTCGAAATGTGATTCCGGTCCTGGCGTCAGAAAAACCTTACGAAAAGCCGAATATCCAGAAATGGAAACTCGCTTATATACATGGTTTTGTACGCAACGATCAAGGCCCGTCCCAAATTCCTACGAAATTTTATCAGGCAAAGCAAAACAGTTTTACACTGAAACCTACGGGAATGATAATTTTAGAGCTAGCAGAGGCTGGATTTCTAACTTCAGAAAAAGACATGGTCTGCGTGCTTTAAAACTTTGTGCCGAAAAACTATCCAACTTTCCTAACTTTATTCGCAGATAAGATAAAAGAATTAAACCTTGGACCTACTCAAATATACAATGCAGATGAATCAGCTCTGTATTTTAAAATGTTGCCTGAAAAAACGCTGGTTCGTTCTCAGGAAAATACCGCACCAGGTCGAAAAAAATAAACAAAGAACGCGTTACCTTTCTAGCATGTTGCAATGCTGATGGATCACAAAAATTAAAGTTGGTAGTGATAGGAAAGGCAAAAAATCCGAGGGCTTTTAAAAATGTGAACATACCTGTTGAGAACAAATCATCTGCCAATGCGTGGATGACTACAGCAATTTTCTTAGACTGGTTTTATCATTCTTTTATTCGTCAAGTCAAAAGTCATTTAAGAAGTCTCAACTTGCCTGAAAGAGCCCTGCTAATCGTTGATGACGCTTTGAGCCATGGAACTATAGAAGAGCTGACTAGTGAGGATGGACAATTTACAACATTATCTTTTCCACCAAATTATACTGCACTTTTACAGCCTATGGACCAGAATGCAGACTGACAAAATTATATTTTATCGGAAAGGTCTTTTAGCCCATATTTTATCAAATAATGAAGAGAACCTTGTTTAGGTTATTAAAAAGCATTAACGTAAAAGATGCTGTATGTCTACTATGCAAGATTTGTTACCACTGGAAGACATAGATGATACAGATGAACAACACGACAGTGATAATGAAGGTTCAAAGTTAAATACGAATACAAACCAGACTGTTAAGAACACTGTGAAGAATGATGAGGCAGTTAAAAGTTTCAATGTGTGCATGAGATGGGCAGAAGAAAATGATATCCCTCTAAGTGATGTTCTTGTACTTCAAAGATTAAAAGAAATTGCTTTTATGATGAACCAGAGAAGGGTCAAGCAAATAAAAATTGCAAATTTTTTTACAAAATAAGATAAAACTTGATAAGATATGCTTCTATTTTAAATGTTATTCTATGTATGTACTATTTTTTAGTTGTTTCGTATTAAATGATTCGTGTTTTAATATAAATAATGTCCTGCTTCAGTAATTCGAATTATTTACTAATTCGGATCACCGCGGTTTTAATTAGTCCGGATTATCGAGGTCGCACTGTATTTTGTCATGCCCTTAGTCATTTTTAGATTTATTGAGATCGAAAAGTCATATCGATGATATTCCTTCCTAAAAGGTAGAAGAGGGAATAAGTGAGGAGAGGCGCTCGGAATAGATTTTGTCATGCCGAAATGTCAAATCAATTACCTCCCTCGACGAACAAATCATCTTTCAAGATTGTTTTCTCGATTTTGGTTCCTAAGTCCTGTTGACAAAATGAAAAAAAAATTAGACACGATCATAGTCTGGCATGTAAAAAGTAAGAAATCACTATACAACTAAAAACTAAACTCAACCAATGGGATTGTTAATATAATGTTATTTTTCTTATATTAAAGCATGAAATTATATTTAAAATTGTTAATATTTAGGTTGTAAAAGCAGAATAAGAAACATCATAGGTGAAAGTTTTTTGCTTGTTAGATAATATCTTGATCGGGACCAACATGAACGACCTTCAAGACATCTCGATGAGTCTTAGCGAATTTGCAACCTTGAAATTAATACTAATCGCTATAGCTTCCAATAGATTTTGTTTTACTTTGCTGGATGGAGAAGTTTAAAAACCTAATTGAGTATAAAAAAAGTCAAAACGTGTCTGTGTAACCTACTTCGTTCGTGTTCGCAGATCTTTAATAATTGAGACAACTAGCGTAACATAATTTGCGCATGGTTTTACTTTAATTATTGATTTTGTTCTACTTTCTTATTTTAATAATGCGGTCCAAAGGCTATCATACATTACGCATTAGATTACAACACCTTTTTGCATCCTAGATTTAAATTAGTAGCATTATTACTTAGGAATTTTTTTCAGAACCAGAAATTCTTTTTATATTGGGTACCAAATCGATATTTGTACGATAATTGTTTCTGTACAGGGTGAGTCAACGATAGAGTAAAGTTCATTATCTCATTTGTTTCGGGAATGACGAAAAAATGTTAAATACAATAGTTTTAGGGAATGTTAAGGTGCACAGTGTAAAATTATTTTTAACTATACAGGGTACATCCTGTTTTCTAATTTATTTTTAAATTCTACGTAAAATTTTATAACTTTTCTAATATTTCAATTTTTTTAAAAAAATATTAGTTTTTAGTTTTGTAAAAAATTGCCAGTAGCTCCATTGTTTCTGAAGGTGGAATACTCATAATTGGTACGAGCATTCTATAGAGATGAAAAAAAAAAGATATATGTAAAGAAATTGAGTTAGGGTGTTCAAAATAAATTTATGTATTTCGACTATTTTAAATTGAAAAATCTTAAATTTTTTAAATGGCACACCCTGTATATAATTATTTTCTCCGATAGATTTTACAAAACCCTCCAACTTTTATTAAGTATGTCATATACCTATTTCTAATAGTTTTCGATTTATTTTGAATTTTTCAATTTTTACCCTTGTTTTTAATACTCTTACGCTATTGTGAAAACATAAACAAATAGTAAATAATAATTTTAATATAGTTTAACTTATCTAATGATTAATTATTATGACGTGATAAATGTTAAAAAATATGTCGTTTTACTATATTTTCCTTTACTTTTCTTAGTATAAAGGGCGTTATTGTCCTGCACGCAACTCGTATCCTATTTTCCATATCTACTGGTGTTGTAGGGGAATTCACATAAACACGATCTTTAATGTAACCCCACAAAAAGAAGTCTAAAGGTGTTAAGTCACATGATCGAGGGGGCCACTGAATGAATCCATCCCTACTGTTCCATTTTTGTGGGTAACGATCGTTTAAAAATTCCTGAACTTCCCGGTGGTAATGAGCAGGAGCTCCGTCTTGTTAAATCTACATTTGTTCCCTTTCAAAATGGCCAATTTCTTCAAGAAGCTGGCGTAATTCGTTTTGCAAAAAATTTAGCGTTAAGCGGTTTGTGGAAAAAATATGGACCAATAATTCGAAAATTTAATATTCCACACCATACGACCAATGGTTTTGGTTTTGAACTTCCCGGACCCAAAATGAATTAACTGTTAAATAATAATGCATGTTATGACTGTTAACTTCTCCGTTACTGCGAAAAGTAGCTTCATCAGAAAACATTATTTCGGATAAAAAATTTGGATCGGCTTCTATTGCCCCATTCTTGGTGGTACAAAAGTTTACTCGTCGTTGAAAATCACGGCCTTGAAGTTCTTGATGTAGTTTCATATGAAAGGGATGATACTTGTATTTTCTCGTGGTGCGATTAGCCGTAGATTGGGATGTGCCAGATAAGTCAGCTAGTTGACGGCTGCTGACCTGGGGATTATCTTCAATATGAAGTAAAATCTCCATTGCTTTTTCCTCATCGGTAGCATCCTGGTTTACTACTTTCCGTTTCGTATACTCAACGCTACAACTACCATCAAACTGTTCCATTAAGCACTGAAAAGATTTTCTAGATGGTATACGTCTATTAGGGCACTTCGCTCCGGAAAACCTTACTGCCAAAAGACAATTTTTTCCCGCCTCGTCCAATATATAACCCATTTAAATTAATTCATTTTTAGGAAAATCCATAACTATTACCTTTATACATTACTTACTACAACAGATTAAACTATTTTTACTTACTTAATAGACATGTCAACTATGATGTTATAGCGTAAGTGTATTAAAAACAAGAGTAAATATTGAAAAATTCAAAATAAATCGAAAACTATTAGAAATAGGTATATGACATACTTAATTAAAAGTTGAAGTGTTTTGTAAAATCTCTCAGAAAAAAATTATAATATACATAGTGTGCCGTTTAAAAAATTTGAGATTTTTCAATTTAAAATAGTCGAAATGCATAAATTTATTTTGAACACCCTGTAGCATCTAACTCAAATTTCTTTACATATATCTTTTTTCATCTCTATCGAACGCTCGTACCAATTATGAGTATTCCACCTTCAGAAACAATGGCGCTACTGGAAATTTTTTACGAAACTGAAAAATAGTGTTTTTTTTTTTTAAATTGAAATATTAGAAAAACTACTAGGTTTAGGTATATTACAGTATTTATAAAAAAGTTATAAAATTTTAGACAAAATTTAAAAATAAATTAGAAAATAGGATGTTCTATTTAAAAAAAATATATGTTATATCGGCCACACTTTTTTGAAGTACCCTATATACTCAAAAATAATTTTAAACTGTGCACCTTAACATTCCCTAAAACTATTGTATTAAACAGTTTTTCGTTATTCCCGAAACAAATGAGATAATGAACTTTACTTTATCGTTGACTCATCCTGTATTTACGAGAGTGTCTTTAATTAGTTCGGTAAATCGACTACGATATTAATCACACCATCCTGAAAAGCAGTAAAAATCCGTCGGTCTCTGACTTAAGACTTGCTGACTGTAGAAAACTAAATGTTAGTTTTTTCAACAGCTACAGCGAATCGATATTCTGTTTTTTTGCTGTCTTAAGTCTAGATGGTTCTAAATCTAGAATGTTAACCTCATCATTTTGTTGTTCGATGATGTCGCAGAAGTTTATTATTATTAACCAAAAGAGAAAAAAGAGGATCCGACTCTACAAATTCTACGGCTGCCACGTATCCCAGAATAATAATGACGCATCGAGAGAACAAAGGATAACTGCTTTCTGCATGTTCATTGTTAGTGAATCAGCCGAGGGACTGCAAGCCGGTATCTAGTTTCTTCAGAAATGTGTTCTTAATTCTTCCTAAAGCTTCGATGACTAGGACCACGATTGTTACTGAATGTCGACGGAACAAAGCGCGAGGTTCGTAGCTTAAATCTTTGTACTTAGAATGCTTTTCCTCTTCTTTGATTGCTATATTTGTTTCTGCAGGTGCCGAAATCTCAGTTACATAAATTTTTGACTATTTTATCGAGAAGTACTATATCGGGTTTATTAGCTTGCAAACGCCTTGTGATCGAAAAGGAAAAATGCGGCACCTGTCAGTTTCCCGGTTGATAGGGCAGTTTGGGAACATCATCAATACCGAATGTGTAAGATGGTATTATAGGACCCGCAACGCGGCATTTTGATGATGGATGCAAGAGAAGCTAGTAAAAATCCCTCAGTCTCTGACTTAAGACTTGCTGACTGTAGAAAACTAAATGTTATATTTTTCAACAGTTGCAGCCAATCGATGTTCCTATAAAACATTCCGTGTTAAGGTTTTTCTGTGTGCTGTCTATAAAATTGTAATAAATATTATTATTAACTTTTTATAGCTTTTAAAATAGTAATGATAGATAAAGATAAATCTTGTCGATATTTTTTTAGTGTTCCGTACGGAACACTTATAAGATCACTTCGGTATCTATCTGTCACACCCGATTTTTTTGCAAAACTATTTGACATAGAAAGTTGAATTTTAGCACTAATATAGGAATTAACGGCCTCATCAGAGCCGTCTAGTTTTGAAAGTTAAATTTTGACTTAAGGAGTTAATTTTGGGGGTGAAATCGGAAGTGAAAAAAAAAAATATATTAGGTCATCGAGTGGGGTGTTAAATGAAAGCTTGTAAAAACACGAGTTTAAAAATATATGATGATAATGGTAATACTTGCGCATACTTTTCTTTGTATTATTTTTAAAAAATTGTTAAAAATGGCTTCTCCCCTTATCTCGAAAAGTACTGATCAAAAAATTTTGAAAAAATTCTGGAATATTCTTCACAAGGTGTAGATTGAACGAAAATTATCACGAGTGATACTTTATCTGGTATACAAAAAATAAAAATGTCAAGGTCATAAATTTTCAACAAAGATCGGAAACAAACTTTGTTGAAAACTCATTTAGGGTAACAAAATTTTTTATTTTAAAAACAATCACCGTATGGAACACTAATTGCGGAAGTCCAACTTGCACTTGCCCGGTTTTTTTTATTTTTTGGGCAACTTTTGTATATACGATTATCACACAAAAAAATTTTGTTTAAGAAAAATATTAAAGAAGTACTTAAAAAAAGTACTTTAATTAAATTATCAAATTTATTTTTGATCCTCTAATTAGTGTTCCGTACGGAACACCTATAAGAGCACTTCGGTGTCTGTCTGTCTGTCACACCCGATTTTCTCCGAAACTATTTGTCATAGAAAGTTGAAATTTGGTAATAATATAGGAATTGATGGCCTCATCAGAGCCGTGTAGTTTTGAAAGTTAAATTTTGACTTAAGGGGTTAGTTTTGGGGGGTGAAATCGGAAGTGAGAAAAAATTTTTTTTACTAGGTCATCGAGTGTGGTGTCAAATGAAAGCTTGTGAAAACACGAGTAAAAAATATATAAATAATATAATACTTGCGCACACTTTTCTTTGTATTGTTTTTAAAAAATCGCGAAAAGTCGCTGTCCCCCACCTTATCTCGAAAAGTACTGATCAAAAAATTTTGAAAAAATTCTGGAATATTCTCCACGGTGTGTAGATTGAACGAAAATTATCACGAGTGCATTACCTTTAATAATTTATCTGGTATATAAAAGAACAAAAATTTCAAGGTCATCAGTTTTCAGTAAAGATTGGAAACAAACTTTGTTGAAAACTCATTTGCGGTGTGTTTTGTGAAGTCACTGATCATTTTATACCACCGTAACAAAATTTTTTATTTTAAAAGCAGTCAACGTACGGAACACTAATTGTGCTAAAAGTTCAACTTGCACTTGACCGGTTATGTTTTATCTAAAATTATAAAACTCAACAATATATGAAATCACGTACGATAATTCAAAATAGTATAGATTTTTATATGTTACTGTTCAATTCAAAATTTGACTTCCAGTCAATTGTGGGACGTGTATTTTGTAATGTTAATAACCCAAATCAGACCTTTTTTGAAAGTTGTTTCAGTTTTGCACAATGACAGTTTCTTTACATATTTTTCTGTTGAAATCTGCTGCTGTGTTAACGTTTAATTAACGTTTTAAAACATAATAAAGACAGATAACAAGTTCAATGTGTTCCCGATATTTTTATTTATTAGGTGTGCACATACAATTAAAACATAAGATGTTATTTTAGGAAATATATTCCAAAACTTATACTGTACCAGCAATGTTTATCGCTTTTCTACTTTCTTTGCTAAAGGAAAGTATTCGTGAAAAAAAATCACAATCCAAGATTTTTGCTTTTCTTCACGTTTTAGAGTTCCTAGATAACGTCACTCATTTCCGACTGTCTGTCTGTGGCCACTATAACTCTCGGACGAAATGAAATGTCAATTTCAAACTTAGTTTATATATATATATATATATATATATATATATATATATATATATATATGACTTACAGCTTAAATGATGCAGTCGCTATAAGAAAAGACTAACTGGTCTCAGTGCCTCTTTATTTATTTGGAGAAAACAACTTATTGAAATTAAATTAGTAAAGAGTCTTCTAAAAAAGTATGAATTACTTTTTGCCTTAAATATGCCTTACTTAATTAACAATAAATAATTAATTAAATTATATGCGATTTTAACGTCACAGCTTAAATGATGCAAAATTCAATATACCAAAATTATTAGAGAAAAGAAACTGTAGAATTTGAAATAAGCCTGCTAATATTTGGTCGGGCCTCCCTCATTATCAATAACGGCTTGTAATCTTCTGGACATTGATTCAACTAACTTTCTAGTATACTCCGGGGAAATAGTGTTCCATGCTTCAGTAATTTTTACTTTTAATTCAATTTTATTTGATATTGGGGCACTATTTACTTTATTTTTTAATGTCAGCCACAAATTTTCAATTACATTTAAGTCTGGTGACTGGGCTGGTGTTTTAATAACATTTGGACAGTTATAAAGCAACCAACTGCGGACTCGAAATGACCTGTGCTTTGGATCATTGTCGTGATAGAACCGATAATTGTTTTCAATATCTAATTTTTGGGCACTAGCGACGAGATGCTGCCTTAGTATATCCAAGTACACATATTGGTTCATATTCTCTTCGACGAAATGCATGTTACCTACTCCTGCAGATGACATACAGCCCCATAACATCACTCCAGCTCCACCATGCTTTACCGTAGCTTTCATATTTTTCAATTTTAATTCTTCGTTAGGCTTTTTTTCTCCACACTGATATTTTTCCATCGGACCCAAATAAGTTTATTTTGGTCTCATCAGCAAATATTACTGAATTCCAGAAGTTCAAGTCTTTATTGATATGCTCTCTGGCAAATTCCAATCTCACGCGTCTATTTCTTTGGCTAATGAAAGGCTTATTTCTAGCAGTTCGACCATGTAAATTATTATTTCGCAAGATCCGTCGAACTATTTCGGGGTTACACCTTTTTCCAAACTATCTTTCCACCTCGGCGCACAACTTTGGCGCACTTTTTTTTTTGGATTATTTGATGCCTCTCTTAAAATCCATCTTTCTTCACGTTCATTGAAGTTCTTATTTGGAGCCAACCGTGACTTATTCTCGACTCTATTTTCATTCCGGTAACGTTCAATGATATGCTGAACAGTTGACGGACATTTATTTACCATTTTGGCTATGTCTCTTTGGCTGTATCCATTCCTGTAATGATTAATAATTAAATTTCTCTCAGAAATTGTAGTTCGACGACCCATTCTTAAACAATTTCGTTTTTTTTGAATGAAAAAATGTCAAACCAAACAAAAAACAATTGCACTAAGAAATCAAAAGCAACGCCGCCTTCGTAAATTTCAAAATGCGATAAGTTTTGACCCCTGTTGTTATTTTGCATCATTTAAGCTGTGACGTTAAAATTGCATATGATTTGATTAATTATTTATTGTTAATTAAGTAAGGCATATTTAAGACAAAAAAATAATTCATACTTTTTTAGAAGGCTCTACTAATTTAATTTCAATAAGTTGTTTTTTCCAATAAATAAAGAGGCACTGAGACCAGTTAGTCTTTTCTTATAGCGACTGCATCATTTAAGCTGTGAGTCACTGTATATATGTATATGTATATGTATATGTATATACTTTCTTTCCCTTTTTTTTTCCTTTTTTCTTGAACATGTATCAACTATATTCTTTATTTAAATTTTCTCGGGATTATCATTCATAAAATCAAAGTCTTGCTCTCTATCATATATATATATATATATATATATATATATATATATATATATATATATATATATATATATGTATGTATATATATATATATATATATATATATATATATATATATATATATATATATATATATACGAGGCTGGTTTGAAAAGTCCGTGCAAAAATAAAAACTACTTATGTGTTTGGGGTAAACCTTTTTTATTTTTCGACATAGTCTCCTTTTAGGCTTATACACTTCGTCCAACGATGTTCTAGTTTGTTGATCCCTTCCGAATAATAGGATTTGTCCAAGTCTGCAAAATATCCATTAGTATCTGCAATCACCTCCTCGTTTGAATAAAATCTTTGTCCCGCCAGCCATTTCTTCAAATTGGGGAACAAATAGTAGTCCGAGGGAGCCAAGTCTGGAGAATAGGGGGGATGTGAAACGAGTTGGAACTCTATTTCCATTAATTTTGCGACCACAACTGCTGAGGTGTGTGCTGGGGCGTTGTCGTGATGGAAAAGGACTTTCTTGTGGGCCAATCGCGGGCGTTTTTCTTGCAGCTCGGTTTTCAAACGGTCCAATAACGATGAATAATATTCACCTGTAATAGTTTTACCCTTTTCCAGATAGTCGATGAGGATTATCCCTTGCGAATCCCAAAAGACAGTCGCCATAACCTTTCCGGCCGAAGGAACGGTCTTCGCCTTTTTTGGTGCAGATTCCCCCTTGGTAACCCATTGTTTAGATTGTTGTTTGGTCTCAGGAGTATAGTAATGTATCCATGTTTCATCCACAGTGACGAAACGACGCTTAAAGTCCTCCGGATTCTTCTGGAACAGCTGCAGACCATCCTTGCAACACTTCACACGATTCCGTTTTTGGTCAAGCATGAGCAATCGCGACACCCATCTTGCGGATAGCTTTCTCATGTTCAAATGTTTATGCAAAATATTATGTACCCGTTCAGTCGAGATGCCCACAGCACTAGCAATCTCACGCACCTTAACTCTTCTGTCATCCATCACCATATCATGGATTTGATCAATGATTTCTGGAGTCGTAACCTCCACAGGCCGTCCAGAACGTTCAGCGTCACTTGTGCCCATATGGCCAGTCCGAAAATTTTGAAACCACTTATAAACTGTTCTAATCGAAGGTGCAGAGTCACCATATAATGTTTATCAAGCTTCTCTTTAGTCTCCTGAGGCGTTTTGCCTTTCATAAAGTAATGTTTAATCACCACACGAAATTCTTTTTCGTCCATTTCTTGAAAATCACTCGACTTCCTTGATTCACACGAATGCCCAACACAAAGAAATAGACCAATATGGCTGAAACTTGGTGTGCGTTCATTCAAGAGATGCTACTAACTAAACATGACCTCGATACGCGCCGGTGGTGCCATCTCTCGGACTTTGCACGGACTTTTCTAACCAGCCTCGTAGCATTGCGGATTGTCCAAAATATATACTATGATATCGAGCAAGACTTTGATCTTATGAATATTAATCCCCAGAAAATTTAAATAAAGTATATATATATATATATATATATATATATATATATATATATATATATATATATATATATATATATATATATATACAGCCTTGACCAAAAGTATTAGGCACCCTACCATTTACTTCATTTCTTGTTTCAGGGTAAAAAATTAAATTCTTATGTTTTGTAAAACCGTACATTGAGGTAGAATTATGAAATAAATTAATATTTGGTGTGTCCGCCCTTAGCTTTAATTACAGCATCAATTCTTTGGGGCATGCTACGTACAAGGCTATTACATTCAGTTATACTTATGGCATCCCACTCATCCACCAAAGCGCTTTTGAGCGCTGCTTTTGATGTTATGCTATGCTCCGGTATCTTACGCTTCAGAATACCCCAAAGATGCTCGATAGGGTTTAGATCTGGAGACTGCGCCGGCCAATCCAACAAGACAATGTTATTGTCTCTAAACTAGCGCATTGTAGCCGCTGATTTAAGACAAGGTGCATCATCTTGCTGGAATTTGATGTCGTCTAAATTAGTGTCACCATAAATGCGTGTTAGCGAAGGCATCAGTACAGTTTCTAGTACATTTATGTACTTTTGGCTGTTCATGCGGCCTTCACAAACAAACATTTCGCCGACACCTTTAGAGAGCCATGCAGCCCCAGATCATAATGTTGCTTCCTCCGTGTTTTACAGTAGGTACCACGCAATCTGAATGGTATTTTTCGGCGACACGCCGCCTGACGAATGTCACACCTGACGTTCCGAATAGCTGTAATAGAAAAAATACTCAATTAAAAAAATTAGTTATTATTTTGACTAAAACGGATAATTATTTGTTAAAATAAATCATATAAAAACTTACCTCAAAGTTGGATTCGTTGGACCATACAACATTAGACCAATTCTCTTCGCTAAAATGCTGGTGCTTCAGAGCCCACTCTAAGCGTTTCTTCCTATTGGTCTCTGAAAGCCAGGGCTTCTTTCTGGCTGCACCTTCTTAATCCAGCTTTTGTCAGTCTTCTCCTTGCCGTTCGAGAACTAATCTGCATCCCGATTTCTTCCGACAGGATTGCAGCGAGCTCAGATGATGTTTTTTTTTTCGATTTTTAATAGACTTGCGGATGAGTTTTCTGTCCTGTCGCTCATTAGTCTTACGTTTTCTGCCCGTTCTCATTTTGTTGGCATGGGAGCTAGTCTCCACAAACCTTTTACCAGCACGTTGCATTGCGCAGCGAGAACATTTCACTAACTTGGCTATTTCTACTTGGGACTTGCCTTGTTCATGTAGGATTTGAATTTTAATTCGTTTTTCGATACCAAGCTCACTTTTCTTAGGCATTTCTCAAATATAAGAATGTCCAGTTCACAAATATAACACGCACGGAAGCTTCTTGACACTACAAGTAGTAAAAAGAGACTGATAAAACATTAAAAATATTTTTCAAAATACCTCATTATCGCAACTTTGTGGGCCATTTATATATACATATACGAGTATATATATATATATATATATATATATATATATATATATATATATATATATATATATATATATATATATTTATATATATATATATATATATATATATATATATATATATATAATATATATATATATATATATATATATATATATATATATATATATACATATATATATATATATATATTTATATATATATATATATATATATATATATATATATATATATATATATATATTTTATATATTTATATATAGATATATATATATATATATATATATATATATATATATATATATATATATATATATATATATATATATATATATATATATGTTCGGAGTCGAATTTTTTCTACGAGAAAATGATTCCAAACACCACATTCATATGTAATTGTAATTTTCTTATAATAAAAAAAAACAGGTAGTTATGATCAACTTTTATTATTATCATTATAATATTTTATAAAATTAACAATCATGGCACTTTTCAGCCTAAATTGACCTGAGATCTTTTTTAGTATTTTAAAAAATCAAATATAAGTAATAGGACAAAAGTAACTCCTTTTTCTAGAAATTTAATATAGAAGGATATAAAGTACAACATAAAGTCATTTCAGATAACAAAAAATAAAATTCTGACAATTGCCTTAGAAGACCTAAATTACTGGGCGAGGACATTGCAGTCAGATGGGCCTACTGCACCCAGTATAAGTCTAGGCAGTCTTTCTATGCAATTTTGGTGGACAAAGTCTTTCATCTTTCTACTTCCTTGACTAATTTCTTGAGCCTGGAACACCATCTTCTGCGACTATATCACCACCCAAAGCTCGTGTCACACGTCTTTGCATATGAGCGACCGTTAGCGAACGGGCTAAACTTTTACAAAAATCTCCTCTCTCAATATTCTTTGTTTGGTGCCTGTTATATAGAATGAAAGCATTCATGCCGCTCAAATCGGGAACTCGATAGAATACCACCACAGGCCACCTTCTGGTTCCACGACTACTCGAATAAATGAAATATTTTTTGTCTGCCTTATCAATACCTCCTTTGGTGGAATTGTAATAGAGTATAATTTCAGGTTTATTAGTATCTTCATCGACCTCGTTATTATGATGAATTGAGGGTACGAGTACCACAGGTTGCAACATTTTGTATGATCATAATGGACATGGGGTCTGACAGACTCCGTCCGATCTTTCGATAGATGCTACTTACGTGTCAGGCAATGAGCTATGCAACTTCCTCTTTTCTCAGTGATTTCGCAACTAAAACTGAAGCAACAGAGCTGCATGGCCGTAGGAAGGAGGGAGAAGTGTGCGATTCTATGAAAACAAAAAGGGCGCGGAATCTGTGAGACCCCACACCCACACTTAAAGGTTAAGGTGCAGAGGATAAAAGGGGTATATTTTGTATGGTTTTAATAGTACTTTTTCTGTTGTTGCATTTTCGCTTTATTCTCAAAATAATATTTCTTTAGTTTCATTTATTCTTATCTTGTTAGTAAAACTACGTTCTTCATTGAAATAAACACTTGTGCTAATTCGAAATTTTCACTGTATTTTGTAACTTATGACAATTGTTTCGGTACGCAGTACCTTCTTCAGATAATCGTTAACTAACAAGTCAAATGTATATACAAACCATATATACCTTAAGTATTACAATGTCATGTTACAACTGAAATACTTATACAAGTTAAATAAAAGTTGTAGGGTGTTATACGGCGCACATGCTGATGTTGACAATAAAATGTTTTGAACTGTCAGTTCGAAGAAATAACGCCATCTTAAATATTTTTAAATGGAAATCCCTGTATACTATTTTATTTTTCAGTCTTACTAAAAATTCTAGATATTATTTGTCAAACATACCATATGTGTAAATTGAACTGTTTTGGAATTATTGATATTTGAAATTAAGGAGATCAAATTAAAAAAAAAAATTAAGCTGGCTTGTATCAAACATTTACGACTTAACGCGTCAAAAAAATAATTTATTGACGAAAACGTTTATTGCTGCATTATGTGAAACTGCAATTTAAGCGTAATATTATAATGGTATATTTAACAGAAACTGAAAGAATCACTTTGTTAATGATGGTTATTTACGGAGACCGTAGGAGTACACAACAGGGAGTGTGTGATCTTTTTAACGCAGAATATCCGAATCGAGAACCTATTACCTAATCCGTAGTTAGCAAAACATTAAAACGATTTATACAATAATGTCATGTTAAGGATTGTTCTAAATCTGGACCTACAAGAGCGATGATAAAAAGTTAGATGTTTTATTGAAAATTACAGAAAGTCTCCCTGCAGCCACTCGTCAGCGTTGCCTAGACCACAACATAAGGTACCTTAAGTCGTATACTGAATGAAGAAAAATTGCATCCATGCAAATCTATTCTATTGCAAGAATTATCTGAAGATGACTACAATAGACGCGTTGAATTTTGGGAGGTCATGATGGGACGAATCAATAATGGTCCTAACCTAATTCATAATATTGTTTTTTCTGACGAGGCCACATTTTCTCTTAACGGAAGAGTTAACAGGCATAACTGACGGTTCAGGCTGTTTATGACAGATTGGGTCATTGCCTCGTTGTTAGCGGTAGCTATTTTGAGCAATTGATACCTTAAAAATAAACCTAGAGTATTTATTAATAGTTTTCTTTTTTTATTTTAAATTTCAAATGACAATAATTCCAAAACAGTTCAATTTAGACATATGGTATATACAAATAATACAGGGTTTTAAAAAAAATCAAGATGGGGCAATTTCTTCGAACTGACAGTTCAAAAAACATTTTACACCCTATAACTTTTATTTAAACATTTTTTGATTGTCAGATTTGGTTCGGAATTGAGCCCAAATCAGCATAATTTCTTAATATGCCACTCAAAATTCAAAACTGCATATCTGGACCAGACTGTGTCCTCATAAATTGCGTTAATTTATGGATTGATGGGGGGGCTCCGGTTGACAAAGCATTGCTCATAAAATATATATATATATATATATATATATATATATATATATATATATATATATATATCTATATATATATATATATATATATATATATATATATACATATATATATATATATATATATATATATATATATATATATATATATATACATATAAATTTTGAATTAACAAAAGTGTTTATTACAATTATTATAAATTTCCATCAAGTAACGGCTACTTCAATCGAATATCTAAGTTCTTTGTATTTATCTTGTTGGTTTTTAGCAACTCGACGTTCACTTATCAAGTTTAGTAATATATTCAAAAATAATTATTACACCTAAATCCTAACTAACCTCAATGAAATAATAGTGGGGTAATAGTAATGATAATGATCACCCACTAGATAAATAATAATACGTAATAGGCCCAAGTAGGTTATATATTTAAGCAAAAGAACAGTGTTCAGTGAAAGTATTTATTTTTGCTACAGTGATTTTGCAAAATTCTAACATGATTTTTAACGTTATTAACTGCTGATTATTTCGTAATTTGAATCACCAGACATATTTAACATTTTAATTCAATTTAATTTTAAGTTTTAAAAATCTTATTTCGTTCAGTTTTGCTCATAAACATCTTTTAGGGGATTAGCTAAGAATTTTTTTAGTCTTCCGTACGGTACACTTATAAGATCACTTCGATGTCTGTTCGTCTGTCACTCCCGATTTTCTCCGAAACTATTTGACATAGAAAGCACTAATATAGGAACTGATGGCCCCATCAGAGTCGTTTAGTTTTAAAGGTTAAATTTTGACTTAAAGGGTTAGTTTTGTGGGGTGAAATCGAAAGTGAAAAGAAAAACTTTTTATCAGGTCATTAAGGGGGGTGTCAAATGAAAGCTTGTGAAAACATGAGTTCAAAAATATATAATTTAACACTTGTGCATACTTTTCTTTGTATTATTTTTAAAAAATTGTCAAAAGTCGAAAAGTACTGATAAGAAAATTTTGAAAAAATTCTAAAATATTCTCTTCAGGGTGTAGACTGAACGAAAATTATCACAAGTGCATTTTCTTTAATGATTTATCTGGTATATAAAAAAAAACAATAATTTCAAGGTCATCAACTTCTAGGTCAAACTTTGTGAAAACTCATTTGGAGTGTGTTTTGTGAAATCATAGATCATTTTATACCTCCGTAACAAATTTTATATTTTAAAAGCAATCAACGTACGGAACACTAATTGCGCAAGTCCGACTTGCACTTGGCCAGTTATTTTAATACTTTGCTCGAATTTGTAAAATATAGGTTTTAACAATATGACAACGATAAATAATAAAAAATTATTATTTAGTATTGATCAAATTTAAGAGAGAGAGCATTGAACGACTAGAAGACCAAACAGTTTCGGGTGCATTTTTAAAGTGAATCGAAAATAAATAACGGGTCAAGTGCAAGTTGGACATGTGCAATTAGTGTTTCGTACTGTGATTACCTTTAAAATAAAAAATAAGCTACCTAATACTTCATAAATGAATCTAGCTACATCTCGAATCTAGTAGTAAAAGATTAAAATAAATATTTACTACCTAAATATTTGTTTAATTAGAAACAAAGAAGATAAAAATATTTTTCTTCGGTACCTATCCGTTGGTCATCAGTCTATTAAACTATTAAAATATTAGTTGTAAAAAAATGTAACTTACACTGTTGAAATCCACGTGAAAAAGTGCTTTGAGAATGTTTTTACGGAAATCAAAAATTTTCAATAAGAAAAGAATTACAAACATTTTTCCAAATGCAGATTTTTGGAAAACACCCTGTATATCTGAAACGGTACTAGATATCGATATGCGGTTTTCACCATTGAGTTTATCATAAAAATTGAGCCTCAGACACTGACACCATCTCCTTTAGATAAAGGGGTTTACCTTTAAAAGTGTCTAATTTGGACCACCCTGTATATAATAACTCTTGAACGAAATGAGATATCGGTTACAAATTTGGTAAACCTATAATGCTTACAGTATTTATGGAACCTATAGTTTTTGAGCGATGTCGTTTCGGGGGTCTATCATATTTCTGCACTTTTAATAGTATTATGATAATTTATCCTGATTTTTGGTTGCAATAATAAATAAAATGTAAACAATATTATATATAGTTAAACATAGAGGGGGTTAATAGGATGGAGGATGAGTTTCGAGGTAGCTATGATTATATCAAGTTATATGTTCCCTTTAGTGTTCTTTGAGTCGAGGATTCTAAAAATTAGAATAATTTTTCATTATTTTTAATTTTAACAAGAATAGTATGTTAAGAAATGTGATTAGTGTGGCATCAAAAAAAAAATATTGATTTTTCAACTGTTTTTAAATGGGAATTACTGCTCGTTTTTAGAGTAAGCACCGTTTTGAAACTTAAAAAAAACAGCAGGTCATTTTTTTTTAACAATTTTATTTTTATATGAACGCCCGGACCTTAATGTACTTTTCAATATAATTTCCGCCTATATTAAGACACTTGTATCGTAAGGCCAGCTTTTGGTATTCCATCCTCACAGAAATCTGCCACTTGGGTTGCTAACAACTGCAGATAGCTGTAGAGAACACTTCTTGAAACTTGAGGAAACATATCAGATAATGATGAAATTATTAAGGCATCTGTTTTCTCGAACTTTTTCATGAACTTTCCGTACCGGGTCATCGTTAATGAGGCTTTTACCTATTGCCTTACCATTTCATCGTTCATTGCGTTTCTACCATACACTTCAGTAATCTGCCGATGAATTTGGACCGCTTTCACGTTTCTTGCATTTAAGAAACCAGTTACAGGTCGTATTTTACAATCGGCGGGATTTTCAATGATCTGAGACATTTTAAACACGCACAAACAAACATAAACTAGGACGAATGCTACTACTTCACGCGCATGCGCAGAACGGTGACCGCAACACTGCAGCGGCCATTACTGAAAAACCGCGTTGGTCACAGATTTTTCGACGTAGCTGTAAAATTTCTTAACAGAAAGACACCAAACATGGCATGTTTTATAAAATTGATATGCGAGAAAAATTCTATATTATGAATAAAAATATTTCTTCTAGGGGCGTAATAGGAGTCAGTGCTTAGGATAAATATTGCACGAACCTTTCTACCTAGGGTTTCAATTTTGACCCGATACTTTAAAACTGACAATGGAGGTTACTAAATAAAAAAGATAACTCTTGTTTCATTTCGATAGAATGTACCGTGGTGGAGTAAAATTGATTTCAAAAGTAAATTTAACATTTCGTTTCTAATTCGCCATAATGCATCGTTTAAGTATGTCGCAGGTTTCGTGACCTTTGCGATTACATTTTTTAAACTGAATATTGTTTTTTTTTTTTAAATGGAATATTTAACATTTACAACTGACAAATGATTAATTAGGATACAACATTTCGTAAAAACATTATGGTATGTTATAACGATTAGGTTTTAATTAAATCTGCTCTGATTAGTACCAAGGAGTTGCTGAATTATTAATTTTTTTTTTATACTGTACACATAATAGAACCGAACATATGGATATTAGTTAATATTTACCATAAAAATACAATATATTTCCCCACCCGGAAAAATATGTTCAACCAAATAAAATAGTGAGCAATTGTGCAATTCTTAAATGTTTAATATTAAGTAATTTAGGCATTATATAATTTATTTTTCGGAGAATGTTTACTGATGTTGAACAGTAATAGGGATTTACTGTTTTCGTCATTTATTGCGATATTTTACACTATATACATACACAAATATTTGGTGTTCAAACATGAACGTCTCATTCAAAAACATTTCTAATAATAAAATATAAATTTCATTGGTATTAGATATGAACACCTAATTTTCTAATCTAAAATAATCGGAATTCAGATAATTAATTGTAATTATTCAACTGGAAGTTTATATAAAAACCTCTTTGAGCCGAAAATAAAAAACTATGCAATTTTTAAATTGGCAGTATATATAAAAGCACAGCAGAAGAACAATAATAAGAGTTAAAGTACATTCATGATTATGGCGGGTTGTAAGCTGAGAGAGCAAATCTCAAATACATTTTAAAAATTACCACTAGAGACGCTTGTATTTTGGGTGATTTTTTAAATAAACAAATTCTTACGTGTAAAATCATTAATTCTTCTTCTTCTTATCACGCCGTCTCCTTTCGAAGGTTAGCGATTCAAATGGCCAACATGGTTCTCGAAATAGCCTTGCGAAATACATCTATCGACCTGTAACATAGTTACTATTGTCTAATGTCTTTAAGCCAAAAATTTTGTCGTCTTTCAATGGAGCTTTTACCCTAGATTTTATCTTTAATGATTAATGGCAAAAGGTTATACTTTTCATCGCTCATCAAGTAATCAATCTAGCGTGTTTGTTGATTGAAAGCATGAGTTCTTTTTGTTTTTGTACACGCCTTTGTTTGTTACTCTTTGGGTCCAAGATATTCGCAATATGCGGCGGTATAAATATATTTCGAAGGCATCTATTTTCTTTTCCATCATTGGATCAAGCGTCCAGCCTTCGCATCCATAGAGTAGAGTTGAAAAGCTATAGCTTCGGATCATACGAATACTAAGCCTCAAATTTAGGTCTGATCTCGTAAAGAACTTCTTCGTATTGATGAATGTCTTTCTTGCTTGCTCAAATCTTGAGTTAATTCCTTTTTTAGGGTCAGATTGATGAGTTACTGTGAGTTCTAGGTATTTGTATTTTTGAAACTGTTCTACATGGTTCCTTCACTAGTGAGATGAGCTAGAGGTTTTGTAATATTTATACGTAACTTAAAGCTTTCGCTGTACTGAACAATGCGATCCATCATTTGCTGCATATCCTGTATGTTATCAGCTAACACCTAATATTATTTATAACTTTGCCGTTAATATTGACACCTTTCGTAATACCTTCCAAGGCCTGTTGAAAATTGCTTCGGAATAAATATTAAACAACAAGGTTGACAAAATATATTCCTGTCGCACTCTTTTCTTGATGATAATCGCCTCCGCTATTGTTGATTCTACTTTAACTTCTGCTGTTTGTTGCCAGAAGAAGTTAGAGATCAAGTGTATTGCCTCTTTGTCTATTTCTGTTGTTTTGATGATTTCTATCAGTTTATGATCAAATCATTAATTATAATTCATTATTATGCTGAACTTGTGAAAAAAAGACACTCTCCGAAATGTTTGCTTTTTCTTCAGGTTTCAGAATCCCTAGATCATGTAAACATTGTTACCAGTTTCGATCGATCTGCCTGTCTATTGATAACGATAACTCTCGAAGAAAATAAAATTTTGATTTCATATTTGGTGTAGTACTTAAAGTAGAAAAGCAACGTATAGCTTTCGACCGATATACCTTACCAAGATCAATATATTTTTTTTATAATTTCGATAGTATATAGGGCGTTGCAAAAATTATTTAATATATTGAAATGGGTGACTTCTCGAGTCAATTGGAGACATACCTAATACTGATTTTTATTAAATGTGAACATTTTCCAAAATTTTATAAATCACTGGACTGTGTAACTTTAAGAGCTACTGGCACAGCTGAGATGAACGTTGGAATTCCCAAATGAATGACAGAGAGATTTTTAAAAGTGAACTGAAGAGAGACGACAGAGATCCATGACACCCATCAATGAAATATCAAAAATGTCTTACATGTTTACGTCTGTAAATATTTTCTAAAAATAAATGTTTTTTACTCAGATATTGCAAATGGGTAATGTTAAAAGTGCCCTAAGTGATTCATTGATATTGCTGAAGATTGGTGACAATTAGTTTTTGTAACAGTTTGGTTAATTTAACAAAAACCGTCATGTTAAATTTTAACCTATATGTGTTGTGGTTAATGCGGGAGATGTACTTGTTTAAATTTATTAAACGATTTACATAACACCCTGTATAGTGGTTTAAAGGGATAATAAGGAAGATTAGAGAGTTTCTTCGAATTCGGTTATGCATCATTTTTTATAATTCTTGAATTCAAGGAATTCGTAAATTATCTTATTTTTTTCTTTACTTCCAGGACAAATCGAGTGTATAAGAAAGTATCAATTTCAAATTGTAAATATATCTGAAGGTCCTCTGAGCAACTTTTTCTTTATTTAATATCTGAGTATAAAATAATTATTTGAAATAACAAGTTGCAGTATTTTGATCAAGTTATTTTTTAATGTAAGAAACTCCAATTCGGTATCTACTTTAAAACTACGTTTTTGTTCTCATACAATTAAAAATTTAAAATCAATTTTTATTCTTTATTTATGCTCATGTAGTGTTAAAATGTTTTATTCTACATAAAATTAAATATGTACACTCTAATAAAACACAAACTTAAATGTAAAAAACCGGTCAAGTGCAACTTGCACAATTAGTGTTCCGTACGTTGATTGTTTTTAAAATAAAAATTTTTGTTAGGATGGTATGAAATGATCAGTGACTTTACAAAACACACCCCAAATGAGTTTTTTAACAAAGTTTGTTTCCAATCTTTACTGAAAAACTGATTTTTTTTTTTATATACCAAATAAATTATTAAAGGTAATGCACTCGTGATAATTTTCATTCAATCTATACCCCGTGGAGAATATTCCAGAATTCTTTCAAAATTTTTTGATCAGTACTTTTCGAGATAAGGTAGGGGACAGCGATTTTTCGCTATTTTTTAAAAGTAATACGAAGAAAAGTGTGCGCAAGTATTACATTATATATATATTTTTTACTCGTGTTTTCACAAGCTTTCATTTGACACCACACTCGATGACCTAGTAAAAATTTTTTTTTTTCACTTCCGATTTCACCCCTCAAAACGAACCCCTTAAGTCAAAATTTATGTTACGGTGGTATAAAATGATCAGTGACTTCACAAAACACACACCCCAAATGAGTTTTCAACAAAGTTTGTTTCCAATCGTTACTGAAATCTGATGACCTTGAAATTTTTGTTTTTTTTATATACCATATAAATTATTAAAGGTAATGCACTCGTGATAATTTTTTCGTTCAATCTACACCCCGTGGAGAATATTCAAGAATTTTTTTTTTCGAAATTTTTTTGATAAGTACTTTTCGAGATAAGGCCCGGGACAGCGATTTTTCGCGAATTTTTAAAAATAATACAAAGAAAAGTGCGCGCAAGTATAATATTATATGTATATTTTTTACTCGTGTTTTCACAAGCTTTGATTTGACACCACACTCGATGACCTAGTAAAAAAAAAATTTTTTTCACTTCCGACTTCACCCCCCAAAACTAACCCTTTAAGTCAAAATTTAATTCTCAAAACTACATGGCTCTGATGAGGCCATCAATTCCTATATTATTACCAAATTTTACCTTTCTATGTCAAATAGTTTCGGAGAAAATCGGGTGTGTATTTTACAATAGTTTGGTTTCGTTATATAAACCATAAAAAGTTATAAAGTAAATAAATATGTGTGAAATTTTCATGTGTGACATTTTCAGCTTGTTTTTTTTTCAAACTTTCTTTAACGATTAATTGTGAGTTACGACTCAACCACTTAAGGTTCGCAGATGACACTGTCATTATTAGCGAGGCAGCAGAGGAACTTCGAATTATGTTACAAGAACTCCATGAGGCTTCCTTAAAGGTTGGGCTAGAAATTAACGCACATAAAACCAATTTAATGAGTTACCGAGACATAGATGTGACTGTTGCCAACCAATTGCTCGAAAATGTGCCATCGTACACATATTTAGGATACAAAATCCAATTGGGGACAGAGAACTAAGATGCGGAAATCTCCAGACGAACAAGTCTTGAATGGACAGCATTCGGTAAATTGGGACATATAACGAAGTCACCAGTTATCCCAATAAATCTTAAAAGTCTTTAATAGTAGTATAATGCCTGTTCTCACTTATGATTTAGAAGCTGCAGCACTAACTCGCAAGTTGGCTAACAAACTCCACAGCAATGGAAAAAGCCATGCTTGGAATAAGCCTTAGACACCGATTTAGAAACTAAGATATCCGAGAAAGAATAAGAGTACCGCATGTATTGGAAAAAAATAGCACTGCTAAAGTGGTAATGGGCGGATCACATTGTGAGCCAAGATTCGAATAGATGGACTAATAAATTGTTAACATGGTGACCAAGGGAGACCAAGATAAGTGTGGGAAGACCCCAAAAGCGATGGCGAGCCGACATCCAGAGGATTACAGGAACGAACTAGATACAAGTTGCAATGGATAGAAGGACATGGAAGGTTTTGGAAGAGGCCTACATTCAGGAGTGGACGAACACAGGCTGAGAAAGAGAAATAGTTACGTTGGGAACCTTAAAGAGGCTTGGATGGTTACCACTTCATTTCTCCTTCCTCCTAGTCTACACCAGGGCATGGAACTTGTAATCATAGTTTTATGAGGTTTTAAACAATTTACACGTAATAGTAATAAGTAAAAGACAGAACTCTTTGTTCTCCTATTACATTAGTAATGAAAACGAAAAAAAAAAAAAATTAACAAACATTAGTTTCTTAAGCAAATTCTCTCTGAGGTGCTGACCCAGCACCATTACCGGTCAAGGAAGGGACCAATTAATACAAGACGAAAATTTCAAAGGAAGCCATTATCTGTTATTTTCCTCACTTATAAGTACCCTTAATTACAGCCAATAATTCTGAGTAATCTGATGCATACATTGTACTATTACTGTTCGCAGTGTCAGGATCGTTTCTCATAACACCGTCTTTCTCCGTTTCACCTATCCCTAAACTGCTCATCCGCAAGTCTTATTTCTAACTTGCTTTCGATATTCTTGAGTTAAGTTATGTGAAATGTATTTTTTTATCGTTCACCACCCTGCCTAAATAGGGATTTCACGTCTTTTTCTGTCTCCTATTGATATATCGGCGAGGATGTTGTAATATCCGTCAACCTAGTGCCGAAACCAAGGCTCTGCTTATTTACGTGTAAACACGATCCATTATGAACAGTAGACTCAAGGAAGGGCAACTGGAAACGATAAGATATGATTTGTTTGAATAGAAGTGTTGTCAGATTTCATCAATTTAAAATATTCAATGGTTTATCGACTTTCCCTATATTATTAAAAGTCTAATGTATTGAAGTGAAATTATCGTGCATAGTTTTAGCTAATAGAAAAGAAAGTTTCTTTTGTATTTGTAAGAAACACTCGACTATTTTCTAAAGAACCCCGCAATCTTATGGAAATTGGATCTCCATCAAATCAGCTGAAAATGTAATATGTTGTACTTCAAGCTATTCTGATCAAAAGTTCAAAAATGGCTAGATTATAGATCGTGGAATTACTAAAAAAACGCTGAGAAAATGCTATTTTTGCGTTTTTTTTTAAGGACTTATTTTGACTAGAACATGATTTTACAAAAAATTCCAATGGGATTATATGTTTTTTGGGTTGCTAATTATGAATATAAAAATTACTTTGACCCATTTCGCTCCTACTTTCGAATATTGGCCATTTTGGCCATTTCGGGAGTCTTTTTTGATTTAATTCGTCTAGAACATATTTTTGTGAAAAACTCTAATTTGATCCTATTTTCCAATAGCGTTTATTTTTGGCCAACGTTTGGCCTTTTTTCTGGATTTAAATAGACTAGAACATATAAAAGTTATACTTAATTTTCACAACTCTAAGGAAATTGTTAAGGAATGGTGAAGTTGGTATCACTTATAATTATGGTGCAAAATCCAAAAATGGACCCAAATGATCGCTATTCTACAATAGGACTAAAGATAAATAACATTGGCCAACACACATTTTGGTGCTTAGGATTTTAGACCTGATTTTAAGTATGTCTGATATGGTGATATCAAAAATGTTATTGTTTTTTTTTTGTATCAACTCTAGTTAATGAGATAGAAAAAAAATGCATTTTTACAAAAATATGTCTTTATTTTAACATTCAACATGAAGAAATTGTTTTTTAAGTGATTTTTTAGAGTGAAATTGTCTTGGGTAATCTCGCATAAGTCCTCAGCAAGAGTCTGCCATCATAGAAACGTCCCATCTGCCTTGATACCTGTTCTTATAACTTGGTGGAAACGTTCTCCTTGTTCTTCGCTCAAATCTCCTAGGTTATGTTGAAAATGATTTATATGATTATTAAGGTAGTGTATTTTTTATGCTCATATGACTGCCTAAATTTTTAAAGTGATAAAGCATTTCATCAACTAACTGTATATAGTTATCAGCCTTGTAATTTCAGAGGAAGTCTCATTTATCACATTTTTTTCACCAACGACCAAAGCATCACTCACAGGCCAATTTTTTTGTATCTAGGGTCTTGATTTGGAAAACTGTTCCACAAACAAATAAAAACATGGGCTTTGTTTGTCCTAACAAAAAATTAATCATCGTCAAATCGACACATATCACATGAACTTTTTATTGCTCTAGTGGTTAGCTTTGTTTATTGTCGCTTAAGGTGTTTTTGACACTGGTGTTGAGTATAATTAGTTCGCATTTAAATACTGTTAACTTAAACCTGCTACGAAAAAATAAAAAGAAAATTGAGACTGTAAATCATGCATTCAGAATTTTGGTTATTTATTTTAAGTAATTCTTATTGTTGACAAAAATTATAATTTATATGACTTGTTTTTAGTATCATATTACTATATCTTTTTGTCTTTTAGCTACGCCTATGAGTTTAATACAAAGTTATAGTTTCACAATAACTAATTCTCAACAAAAGATATATTATGCAGACTTACTAACAGCTCAGTAAAACACTACTTTCTACAATTAATTACATATTTTTTTTAAACTTCTTAATGGCGCCGAGAAATGGCCAAACTCTGTAATCATTAGGATGATAGGTAAATATTTGTTAGTTAAACTTAGGAGTACGCCTATGGTAAATTTTAGAGATGAAATCTATAAAATAATACGCAGTCAGTTAAAGTGTATTTGTTTGGAGTTGATAGCAGAATTTCTCTCATTGTAGATGCAAATACATGTTGGGATGCGCTAAAAAAAAGAGATTTCTTATGCATTTTACTGGATTTCACACATATGTTTAACATATTTTATTTCCTGTAAAAGTACTGAAATCACTTGATATTCTTCTTTCATATAAGTAGAGTGGGCAATCGGAATAGAAGCATGTTTATTGCCGTTATGTAAACGTACAGCTTTTAGACTTCGTTTACTGCTGTCAATAAAGAGACGCCAATCACTTACCTGATATATCTCTAAGCCCATGAAAGTGAGTAAGCCGCTCACATCACTACAATATACTAAATTTTCACCAGAAGAAAAAAATTACAATAAGTTTTGTTTTCTCGGACGATATGAAGAAATTTTTACATCAGAGGATGGGCAATTTTTTTTTTTTAATCTCGATGCTAGCAATTCTGCACGCTCTTTTGAAAGATCTAAGTCTCTGATGAGATCATTTTTGTGAAAATAAATTAGGATTCGATGTTTCTGCACAATATTCACTTCCTTGAGAAGCACTGGGTTTTTGAATTTCTTCATCCTGTAATTGTGGTAGCTGATGAAAAACTGGTACTGGAACGTTTTCTGAATAGGGTATTGGTCTTCTTGCTGAAAAAATATTGGGATATTTCCATTTATGGCAACTGGTTTTATTGATGCCCACTATATTTGTCACACAGTCGTCGTGATGATTCTTTTGTTCTTTCCAAATCATGGGCACTCCAAATTTCAGAGATTTACGTATACCTTTCTTCCATTGTCGCAGATGTTCAACGCACGTTTTACATACACTATGAGGCACCCACGCTCTATCTTGAGTGCGAATGTCTATACTGAAGTAGGCAAAATACAAACGGGTTACAGTATTTAGTACCAATTTTTGCTGATCTTTCAAAATATATTCACCACAAATGTAACAAAACTTATCAGGATCGTTAACATAACGTCTTAACTTAGTAGCCATTATGAAATAATAAGATTAATTTTATCAGTGTTATTGTAAAACTTGCTTTTTTTTTTCAAATGGGACGGCTAAAAATAAAAAATGAGGTTAGGTAGTGAACTAGAGCTGACAGGGTAAAATAAATTTTGTCGATGTATAGTATATTACCTTCTTCTTCAACTAGAGATAAAAACAGAGCTGTACCAAAACAACTTATTTTTTTTGTAGACTTGGGTAATCATTATAGTCGTAATCGGCATCGCAACATTGGAATTTATCGTAAAAATATGTTCTAGTCGAATCAAATCCAAAAAAGGTATAAAAATGCCTGCATGTGTATGTGTGTGTATGCGAACTTAACGATAGAGTTTAATAACTCACGGGATTTTGCAAAATGTACGTAAGTATACCGTCGGCGTTAGCGTTACCCAATGTGCACCACGTGGAGGTCACGCGATCGGATTTTGTACATCTTGGCCCTGAAAAGGGCCGATTGGTTGTCTTGGGTTTTCGAAATATTCAGAAATGTATTCTTAAAAAAAGTTATCTACGATTTACATTTTTCGCAAAAATATGTTCTAGACAAATTAAATCAAAAAAATACTCCAGAAATGGTCAAAATAGCCCATACTCGAAGGTAGGAATAAAATGGGTCAAAATAATTATTATATTCATAATTAGCAACCCAAAAAACATGTAATCCAGTTGGAATTTTTCGTAAAATCATGTTCTAGTCAAAATAAGTCCTTAAAAAAACCCAAAAGTACCATTTTCTCAGCGGTTTTTTTTATTAATTCCACGCTCGATAATTCCTAATCTATCCATTTTTGGACTTTGTGTCCATGGAGACTTTTAATCAGAATGGCTTGAATCATAACATATTATATTTTCAGCCAATTTGACCGGGATCCAATTTCCACAAGATTAGTGTGGGGTTCTTCATACTTTAATTAGTTATATATAACCACGTATAACCTGGTATTAAAATTAATAAGTGACAATACCAGTACACATTCCCAAGACATTTTACAACCAAACCCCGTCCGAGGTTTTTAGTGGCGCTGATATTTCTTTTACATAAGACAACATTGAAATTTTGTCCAGTGGTTTAGATTTGTTCTTTCCGCACAATTCAAGTTTTTAATGGATCATTGATTTGGCGGGAAACTAGGTTATTAATGACATACTCTAAATATTCTATTTTATTTTTGGAACCGAAACATAGATTCGGATTTACAGGTGCCTCTTATACAACGCGGTAGTCTTGCCACGAACCTTATTGCATTTCTGTAACAATTATTACCTAAGTATGTGGCCAAGTCAAATATACTTAAATAAATAAGTACGTTGGCCGGGCGGATTTGAAACCCGGTACATTTTGTTTTAAACACATTTTTAGTAACTACTGGAGCATCCTAACAAATCTTTACAATAACACTCTATTATTTACAGCATCCTATAACAAGTACCGCCATAGCACCGCAATCGGATCACTGTCTGTTGAAATTGCAGTTGTTGACCCACATATACAAATTCAAAGAAAGCACGATTAACAATGAAAAACACAGATGTACACATGACAGTTTCTGCATATAGAGAAAACAAGAATCCATTAATGTGATTAACGCATTTATACCAGAGATACACGATCATTTTTCTGATAAAGCGATAGTAGCAGTCATTGCTGAATAGTAAAGGGATTTTTTATATGATGCGTCAAGACTTTAAATTTAAATACAAAAATTACTATTTATGATTTTAAAAGAATTTATTTGTTTCCTATTGAGTATAAATAATAATATTATATATGAAATATAACATTATTTAAATGGCCACCACGACTATGTTTAACAGGGTGCATTATCTCATTTGTCATGTGAATTGGGCTGGATCTTGATAATAGTACGAATAATGTTTGTTTCCAATACTTCAACAGTCCTTTAACGTTCCTCATCGTGCACATTGGTACTGCCATCTTTAAGTGCTCTATCCCATTTTCTTGCAATTTTATTACTCATTTTCGACATATACTTCACTAATCTGCCGATAAATTTCGGCCGTTTTCATGTAGCTCTCATTTAAAAAACTAATTGTTTTTTTTACCTGTTGGAGTTATTTTTGCAAGATTCGGATTTTAGTATAGTACATATTCTCGAAAAAGCCTTAATAAGTTTAGTTACACTCGAATAAAAAAAAAACATTAAAGGGATTGGAATATTATAAATCGGATGTATTGCAATAAGTACTCGTATAGTCTTATTAAAAAAGACATAGGCATATTATAATTCGTATGTAAATCTTCTATTGTTTTGTAATTTAATTGAAAATTTAGGTCCTTTCATAATGCACAAACAGATAATTATTTTTTTTTTTTGTAAAACACCTCTGAGGATACTCATATTATTATAATCTAGTCAGTATTACCAATCAGCAATCCTTATTTAATTTAAAATACTATTCGCGTGTTATTCAGATTTGACTAGACTATCTCCACACAAGTTTAATAAAAAATAATATTATAAAAAATGTTAAAAATAATTACTTCATGACAGCAACAAATTAATTACACAAGTCTTTTATTTTAATATTTTATTATAATAAGTAAAAAATTTAACACAAGTAATTCACTAAAATTTTATTTGCTGCCTTTATCGTTCTTTTTATCGCTCTTTCTCTTGAGCTAGTTCCTACAATGGCAGCCTTTCATAGGCGGATTGATTTTGTAAAATGCAGTTTCGCCTTTTTTTTTCAATTTTTCAAAAATTCGTGTATGTACATGTAGTAGGGGAGAGCGGGGCTGGAAGTTTCGGGGGTAAGTTGTTCCGACGGGCATAGGTACGCGAGTAAAAGAGATAGCGATACGTGTAAAGTGCGCCGCGAAAGGTTTGAATACTGAGCAGTCCCGGCAGCCATGTTAGTTGCTCTCGCGACGAACGTTAAGTGCCTGTATATATAGAGGTAAAAAACTATTACGTAAGTAAATATTTTTGTGTTTGAACTTTCTTGTCTATCTTGATTAATTACAAACGTCTAGACAATCAGTAGAAACTTCTCGATGTTTTCCAATCCACTGAGTCAACGGTAGCTCATCATCTGAGTCATATCTACAACCCGTTTCATCCGTATTAAACATCTCCACATATTCATAACTTTCTCGAATTTCCTGCCACACATTGGCCAACCACTGATCAACGACGGTCATATCCACACCTGCAGTTTCTCCTACTATCTTACCCTCACTAATATTATGTCGCTTTTTAAATCGTTCAATCCAACTTTTGGAACAATTAAACTCGGTGTTCTCTATTTTCCTTTCCAATTTACTAGCTTTCTCTTGTAAAGTATAGCCGGTAATAGGAACATGTTCACGTCGTTTTTGACTAAACCATTTAAGAAGTCTTTTATTGACTTGGTCATGTGTAGATTTTCTTACTTTTTTACAACTAAAGTTCATTTTGTCATAGATTGACAAGATTTCTTGCCTCTTCGTCCATATGGTAGAAACCGTAGATTTAGTTAAATTCAGCTGTTTGCAAACATCACTTAGTTTTACTCCATTTTCTATTTTCCTTATAATATCGTGTTTGTCTTTTAAAGTAAACGCTTTATGTTTTTGTGTACTCATTTTAAAATAAAAACATTCACTTTGCTACTTTGATCAAATATGCATTGGAACCGCATAACATAACAAGTGAATTGAAAATAATACTGCTCGAACTAGCAACGCGCCGGAAACAAGTAGAATAGGGGTTCCCAGTGAATTTCGGTGGATTCTCTAGATCAAGTCGTACCACATCGAGCAAAGGGAGTGGCAAGTTCGTTATAAACGGACTCGAAACATCTACATTTGGTTCGCTTTATCCGGAAGTTCGAAATAACCGGGTTCGTTATAACCGATAAAAATTTGCATTGGTCTTATGGAAGTTTTTTTGTGCATTAGAAAATAGTTCGTTTTAACCGGAAATTCGCTATAAACGGGTTCGTTATAAGCAGACTTCACTGTATATATATATATATATATATATATATATATATATATATAGATACATGTAGGGTGTTGTGGAATTGACTGAACTGGAGCCTTTTTGTAGCAAGACCGGTGGCAGAAAATTGACCTTAAATAGCAGGTTTTAATAATAAAGGAAAAAGTTGCCCCTAATGACATGAATATTTTTTTCATGCCGCCACTGGTGAATTATATAATTCCACAATATAACCGATAAAAATTTGCATTGGTCTTATGGAAGTTTTTTTGTGCATTAGAAAATAGTTCGTTTTAACCGGAAAATTCGCTAAAAACGGGTTCGTTATAAGCAGACTTCACTGTATATATATATATATATATATATTTATATATATATATATATATATTTATATATATATATATATATATATATATATATATATATATATATATAGATACATGTAGGGTGTTGTGGAATTGACTGATCTGGAGCCTTTTTGTAGCAAGACCGGTGGCAGAAAATTGACCTTAAATAGCAGGTTTTAATAATAAAGGAGAAAGTTGACCCTAATGACATGAATATTTTTTTCATGCCGCCACTGGTGAATTATATAATTCCACAATATAACCGATAAAAATTTGCATTGGTCTTATGGAAGTTTTTTTGTGCATTAGAAAATAGTTCGTTTTAACCGGAAATTCGCTAAAAAACGGGTTCGTTATAAGCAGACTTCACTGTATATATATATATATATATATATATATATATATATATATATATATATATATATATATATATACATGTAGGGTGTTGTGGAATTGACTGAACTGGAGCCTCTTTGTAGCAAGACCGGTGGCAGAAAATTGACCTTAAATAGCAGGTTTTAATAATAAAGGAAAAAGTTGACCCTAATGACATGAATATTTTTTTCATGCCGCCACTGGTGAATTATATAATTCCACAATATCTTCTATATTGTTCGTTGGTGGCATACTCGGAGTTCCATTTCCTCTATCCACGTACAAGAAAAATTCTTTAAAACCCCAGTAATTGACTCCTTAAATTTATGATATTAACCTCTTAGACAACGCCCGTTTCAAAAAATTTATAGATTCTTTTTAGCTGTTGGAGCTATTTTCGTAAGATTCGGATTTTAGTATAGTACGTATTCTTAAATAAGGCTTAATAAGGCCGAACATATGTCTAGTTACACTCGAATAAAAAAAAATTAAACGTAAAAGGGATTGGAATATTATAAATCGGATGTATTGCAACAAGCGTAGTCTTATTAAAAAAGACGTAGGCATATTATAATTCGTATGTAAATCTTCTGTTGTTTTGCAATTTAATTGAAAATGTAGGTCCTTTTTTTGTAGAACACCTCTGATGATACTCATATTAGTACAATCTAATCAGTATTACCAATCAGCAATCCTAATCAAATCCAAAATATTAATCGCGTCTTATTCAGATTTGACTAAACTTTCCCCTAACAAGTTTTTAATAAAAAAGTAATATTATAAAAATTGTTTAAAAATAATTACTTCATGACACCAACAAGTTAATTACACAAATTTTTTATTTTAATATTTTATTATAATAAGTAAAAATTTTAACACAGGTAATTCAGTAAAATTTTATTTGCCAAGGCACAATAAAGAACTTTTGAGGTAGGTCGTAAAACCGTTGACCCTATTGTGCTCACATTACTACTTCAAAGAATTTCCGACGCCGACAAAAAATTTAATGTGTCGAAATATAAGGGATTTAATGTCGGCTGCCTCTTTCTCTTGAGCTAGTTCGTATAATGGCGGCCTTTCATGAGGGGATTGATTTTGTAAATGATTTGGTAAAATGCAGTTTCGCCCTTTTTTTTTCAATTTTTAATAAGTTTTCGAATTTGAATGCACATGTAGTAGATAAATACTTACTGTTTCGTAGATGAGTGTATACTCTATTTTGGTCGCAGTTTTCTTTAATTATGAACTTCATATTTTTTGTATTATTGCTTTTGACAAGAAAATCATTTATTTATTATTATTATTAAAGTTATTAAAGTATATACCGGGTAACCTTCCTCTGTATTATTTTTTTTTTTTATTATAATACAGCCCCACAAAAAAAAAAGTGGGGTATACTTTTGATGCGATATATCAGATCCGTAGTATTTTTGCCCGCTGATCACGAATCTGACGTCAGAATATCGCCATCACATCTCAATTTTTTTCTAACCTCAAAAAATAGGTAAAAATTAAGAAAAATATACTCCTAAAAAATTGATTGAAGCTTTTTCATGAATCCAAAGATGTATTAATATGTATTCGGACACGCTAAGCTAATATTCATCGGTTGGATTGAGCCATACAGTTCTGTTTTCTTTCTAACCTCAATAAATCAGACAGAATAGTGCTCCTCGAATGCAAAAAAAAACGAATTCAAATTAAAATTCAACCGATCCTTACCAAATTTGGTACACCGGGATTTTTTGGGTCGCTGATCACGAATCTGAGGTGGGATTTGCAAAATTCAAGATGGCAGATGTTTTCGCGCCATTTTGAACGCCGAGAAAATTCACCGGTCGATTTTTATTCTTCTACCTGCATCCAGGGCACCTCCACGTGGTGACGGTGGGCAACGGTGTTACTCCACTAGCCGGCAGAGTCCCTGGATAACGGCTTAGATGCCGTCATGGCAGGTAGAAGAAAGAGAATTACGATGCAGGGACTCGGAAACCCAGTATCGGCGGTTGGTCAGGGTGGGAAAGCGGGCCCGCAGCCGTCGTCATCCAGCGACCGTAGCTCTTCATGTGTGGGTGACTTGGCTCATGTAGAATATAATGCTACAAGAAAACGGTCTCACGGTACAAGGACTTTTCATAAGTGCGATAAAAACAGTGATTCATTTTGTTATATTTGCTGTCAACACGTATTGAGTAAAATGGGGTCACCGATAACGGATAAGATTAAAACCTTATATAAGGATTGTTTTAACATTGAAATACAGCACCAGGATACAGATTGGGTTCCCCACATCATTTGCATTTCTTGCAAAATAATGTTGTACATCAATAAGGAGGCGATTAAATATTCCAGACCAGCAATATGGAATAGACCATACAGTGAAAATGATTGCTACTTTTGTATGAATGTTGTATCTAGGCATAACCGAAAAAATAAAAGCACTATTACTTATAACGATGTTTCGACAGTAACAAGACCAACTAAATTAATTCCGCCTCCTGAACCACTTGATGCTGATATTATGGAAACAAATGATTTCACCTTATCAGTTCATGCCGAAAACATTGAGACTGTCGAAAAAGATTCAAACACTGTTACTAATGAATGTTCTAGTGACAACCTATCATATACTAGTGACACAGATAAAGAATTTCTACCATACAACCGTAAACCAGAACCAATACTCGTATCACAGTCAGAACTTAGTGATCTAGTCGGAGATTTAGGCTTATCCAAAGATGGTTCAGAGCATCTTGCTTCCTTTTTAAAGAAAAGACATTTACTTAAGCCAGAAAGCTACGATTTCTTATTATAGAAACAGAGATGAAGAATTTCGAAAATATTTCACAATGGACGAGGAATTGTCACTTTCATATTGTACCGATGTAAAAGGTCTAATGGATGAATTTCAAAATAACTCATACGATCCTGAAGAATGGAGACTGTTCATTGATTCTTCTAAACGGAGCATTAAGGCAGTTTTGCTGCATAATATCAACGTTTACGCTCCCATTCCGATTGCTCATCCATCCACAGTTATGGAAGAGCAATATGAAAAAATGAAGCAGCTTTTGATAAAAATAAAATATGCTGATCATAACTGGAAAATTTGTGGAGATCTGAAAATTGTAACAATATTGCTTGGCCAACAGTCAGGGTTTACACTTTATCCCTGATATAAATGTCTGTGGAATAGCAGAGACAGGGAACGTCATTATAAGAAAAAAATTTGGCCAACAAGAGAATCGTTCACTCCTGGTGAAAATAATGTATTGTTTCCACCATTGGTAGATCCAGGAAAAGTTCTTATTCCCCCGCTTCACATTAAGCTTTGACTTATGAAGCAATTCACGAGAGCATTAGATACAAACGGCCCATGTTTCAAATATTTGCATAAAAAATTTCCGAAATTTTCTGAAGCTAAAATTAAGGCAGGCGTATTTGACGGGCCACAAATAAGAAAATTGTTTCAAGATTCATTATTTGTTACTAAAGTTGAAAAAGCTGCTTGGCTTAGTTTTAAAGAAGTCGCAACAAACTTTTTGGGAAATAATAAAAGTCCTAAGTACAAAGGAATAGTCGAGAAAATGGTAAAAAATTTTCAAACATTAGGTTGCTTAATGAATCTAAAATTACATTTCCTGGACTCCCACATCGATGATTTTTCCCAGATAATCTTGCTGACTACAGTGAGGAGCAAGGGGAACGTTTTCACCAAGATCTGAAAATCATAGAAAATCGGTATCAAGGACGATGGGATGACCATATGCTAGCGGACTATTGCTGGTCGCTAAAAAGAGAAACAAGTCCTCAAAAGCGTTTGGGCAGAAAGCCTTTGAATAGGTCATTCGCGGAAAAAAGAACAAGATTCAGCCAAAGAAAGGAAAGTTAGGCGCGGGTCTAACCTTCGCAATTCTAGGGCTTAAGGGTCTACTATTTGAGAGTATATGGTTTAAAAGTCCTGGTTTTGAGTTTATTGGGTCTCATTTTGAAGTTACAGGGTTATTGAGGTCTATTTTTTGAGGTTACAAGGTGTGGGAGTCTAAGGTTTCAGGGTTTAGGGTTTAAGAGTATCAGGTTTGAGGATTCCCCAACTGTATACCAAATTTGGTAGGAATCGGTTGGTTTTCAAAAATTTTGTCCGCCATCTTGGATCTGCCATTTTGAATTTTGCAAATTCGACCTCAGATTCATGATCAGCAACCCAAAAAACCCCCGTGTACCAAATTTGGTAAGAATCGGTTGAATTTTAATTTGAATTCGTTTTTGCATTCGAGAAGCACTATATCTGTCTGATTTATTGAGGTTAGAAAGAAAACAGAACTGTATGGCTTAATCCAACCGATGAATATTAGCTTAGCGTGTCCAAATACATATTAATACATCTTTGGATTCATGAAAAAGCTTGAATCAATTTTTTAGGAGTACATTTTTCTTAATTTTTACTAATTTTTACCTATTTTTTGAGGTTAGAAAAAAATTGAGATGTGATGGCGATATTCTGACGTCAGATTCCTGATCAGCGGGTAAAAATACTACGGATCTGATATATCGCATCAAAAGTATACCTCACTTTTTTTTTTGTGGGGCTGTGTAATCAACATAAATTTGATTATTCATTTTCTGTAAGTTACGTATGTAGGTCTGTAACATTAAACAAGTAATAAATTTTTTTAATTAAACGTTCTAAATGTGCTTTATAAGCCATCAACATTAATATGCCTTGTGGCATTTAAGTATTATTCTACAGTTGTGTTTATTAATATGTAACCTACTTTTGTACTGGCGCCTTCTTGCAGCAAGACCGATTGCAGAATATTCACCTTAAATAGCGGATTTCAATAATAAAGGACAGAATCTGCCCTAAAGAAATGATGACATCAATATTTTTTCCAAGCCGTTACTAGTAAACTTTTCAACTCCGCAATATCGCCCAACGTTAACCAGAATGTAAGGTCTACAGTGTTGTTCACATTTGAATACGTATGTAGGTCCGTAACATTAAACAAGTAATAAAATTTTTTAATTAAAAGTTCTAAATGTGCTTTATATGCCATCAACATTAATATACCTGGTGGCATTTAAGTATTATTCTACAGTTGTGTTTATTAATATGTAACCTACTTTTGTTAATTTTACTAATAATATTTTTTTTATAATTTTCAGTGTATGACGCATGCATGGTATCTTCCTTGTGATTTTCACTATTTTATTATTGCCATAGGAATATGTCTTCTAATTAAGAAGGAGAAGAAGATTGGACTTAGTGCTCTTTTGACTACTACTATCATATCAATGGTAAATACGATTATTGGGAAAAAGCGGTTTTAGGGGGTGTGCAGATTATCTTTCATACAAGTTACTGCCAACAAATTTCTAAGGGATGTGTAACGTAAGGTCCCACAGGAAAGTTTAATTTTAAAATATTTATAACAAAAAAACATTTAATGAAAAAATCTTTATCCTTCGCAGACTATAGTTTAACTAAATTCTTAAAGTTTCACTGGATTCAAGAGTTTTTTTTGTGATAAATCTCCCCCTGGTTATCGATTTTCTACATTAGGTGCAAATTTTTAAACTTGCACGACATGACATGGTTCTTTTTGGTGAAATATCTCTAGACCCTGGTAATCGATTTTTAGTTGACTATATTGGAAAAGGTCTAAGCTTTTAGAGTTCTACTGCAAGAGGCTTTTGTTGATTTTCGCCCCCTACCCTTCTATAAGCAGCTCCATCTTTAGTATTTTTTCTTTCCTTGAAAAAACGCCCTTTATATCCATAGGTCCTCCTCAACCTTCCCCTCGTATTTCAGATTAAAAAAAACATATTTTTTATGCGAGAAATTTTTGATACACTCTAATAAAAACACTTTGTGAAGGGCTTATCAAAAAATTATCGAACTATCATCAATTTTCTGTAGACTTTTCAACCTAGCCTATAGAAAGGGACTTCTTCTTTCCTGCTGATAATGAGCTACAGTTCAGCCGATTCCCAAAAAAAGCAAGAAGACCTTGCCAAACAACTACCGAACAGTCGTACTGCTTTCAGTAATAATTGAAATTATGGAAAATGCTATCAATCAGCATTTTCTAAAATTCAATATTATTGACGATCCTCAATATGGCTTTCTTAAGCAAAAATCAACAGGAGATCTTCTAACATATGTAACATATGTTTGGAACAACGCAACTAAGCATTTTGAAGAATCTCGAGTTGTTGCACTTGATCTATCTAAGGCATTTGACCGTGTTTGGCATACCGGATTGTTGGCTAAGTTACTCTCCTATGGTATGTATGTTTGAAAAGTTTTGTTTATGACTCTCGTGTTTCCTCAAAGAGTGTATTTTACCAGTTGCAGTCGACGGATTTTTTCCTAATACCTTCACTATCAACGCCGGTGTGCCCCAAGGTTTCGTACTGTCTGTTACTCTCCTTCTCATTTATAATACCGATCTGGAAAGGACTAAGAATACAATTTACAGCTTTTACAGATGACAGTAAGCTTATTTCTGCATTCACTTTGAATGCTCGAACATCGGCTACCCAAGCAAATATCTTTAGACAGTAGGAACTCGTTCAACTTAAGACCTGGAAAAAATTCTATCTTAGGGTGACAGTAACGAAGTAGAATTTAACTCTATTAAAATTCAGGCGGCAGATTCTTCTAAAAAAGTTAACGTTACTGAACCCGACATAGTTATGTCGAGACGTTTCATTCCTCGAGCATCGTCGCTCAGCTTGCTGGGCGTTAATTTGGGAGTAAATACCATATGTCTTGGCATGAACATGTTGCGTGCATGGCAAAGAGGGCCTCTCAAAAGTTGGGAATATGTTTTCAAACTAGAAATCGCTTTACTCTACAACAACTGGTAGGTAAATTCTGTTCTCCCTGCTCCCAAACTTACATTGCTTTTGTTGAATTCTATTCAGAACAGAGCCGTTTCTCGGATTGGATACCCAAAATTCACCACCAATCTTGATTCCTTCGAACATCAAATAACTGTTGGCGATTTGAATCTATTCTACAAGTATTTTCATGGAGAGTATCCGATGGATGTACTCCGCTTAATTTCTCCCATATATATAATATATATATATATATATATATATATATATATATATATATATATATATTATATATATATATATATATATATATATATATATATACATATATATATATATATATATATATATATATATATATATATATATATATATATATACTTTTTTAATTTTAATGAATTATTATTTATTTTCACATTATTTACACTCTAGAAAATCAGAAAAATATTCATGATTCATGAGTTTCTTCGGTTATTTTAACCCTTTCTGCTTGTAAAAGTTCTCTCATGTGATTTTCTGATGTTGGATTGAATTTCCGAACACACCTGTTCAAATGGTGCCACAACAATTCGATGGGATTTAAGTCGGGTGATTGGGGAGGCCAAGTCATCACTTCCAGGACGTCATCGGATTTCCATTGGTCCAAAAGTTCTCTAATTTGTTTAGCAGAATGTTTAGGGTCGTTGTCATGCTAAAAAATAAATTTCCCCTGAAAAATATCTCTTCCAGAAGGAAGCATTTGAGTTAGCAAAATTTCTTTATACTGTTCTTATCGCATGATTCCTTCTATCCTAAAGACTTTTCCAACTTTACCGTTGCCAAAACAACCCCAAACCATTACTGAACCTCCACCATATTTTACTGTTTTACTGCTTCTAACATCCTCTCTCCAGCTGACCGCCACACGTAAACTCGTCGATTTGAACCAAAAATTTCGAATTTAGATTCGTCGCTCCAAAGGACGGCCCATTCTAATCGTTTACGTTTATTCGCTTGCCTAAGAAGTGGTTTCCTCACTGCAATTCTCCCGTGTAGTCCACCTTCTGCTAACCTGTTCTTCACGGTTGTCACGCTGTTGGGGATGGGCCGCTCCAGATTTACTTGAGCCGTAATTTCTGGTGCGGTTAGACGGCGATTACGTCTGCTGGGCATTGTTATAGCTCTGTCTTCAGTGGGAGTCGTTTTTCGAGGCCTTCTTGAACGTTTTTTTGGTTGGGAAACCATGTCCCGCAGAAAATTTTAATAGTAGTCCACCGTTCTCCTTGGCATCCGCATATCACTGGCGATTTGTCGAGTCAAGTGACCATTTTGATGATCCGCAATTATCAGAGTCCGATTTTCAACGGAAACTTCTTTCGTTTTTGGCATTTTGACAAAACATTGAGCCTGTATCAGCGACAAAGTACTGTTTGCGAATGGTTAATTGCCAAAAGGGCAATAGTTTCTACCATAAAATGTCACTAGGAATTTCCATAATTCCTAGAAACTTGAAATGAGTTCTTACTTCAACTGGAATTCTCAGAAATCGCCTCAAAACGATTATCATGCAAAACTTGGAAATTTGTTCTAATTGGTTTTTAATTTGTGATTTCACCAAAAAGGCTTATCTAAACAATTTTATGATGGACACTTGTTAAGAACAATTAAATTTACCTAATATAATAAAAGGGTTTAATTAGGTATTATATTTTGGCAGTTACATTGAAATTTATAGGTGGGCAAATACTGACGGTAGTTTATTTATATATATATATATATATATATATATATATATATATATATATATATATATATACGAGGCTGGTTTGAAAAGTCCGTGCAAAAATAAAAACTACTTATGTGTTTGGGGTAAACCTTTTTTATTTTTCGACATAGTCTCCTTTTAGGCTTATACACTTCGTTCAACGATGTTCTAGTTTGTTGATCCCTTCCGAATAATAGGATTTGTCCAAGTCTGCAAAACATCCATTAGTGTCTGCAATCACCTCCTCGTTTGAATAAAATCTTTGTCCCGCCAGCCATTTCTTCAAATTGAGGAACAAATAGTAGTCCGAGGGAGCCAAGTCTGGAGAATAAAGGGGATGTGAAACGAGTTGGAATCCTATTTCCATTAATTTTGCGACCCACAACTGCTGAGGTGTGTGCTGGTGCGTTGTCGTGATGGAAAAGGACTTTCTTGTGGGCCAATCGCGGGCGTTTTTCTTGTAGCTCGGTTTTCAAACGGTCCAATAACGATGAATAATATTCACCTGTAATAGTTTTACAGATAGTCGATGAGGATTATCCCTTGCGAATCCCAAAAGACAGTCGCTATAACCTTTCCGGCCGAAGGAACGGTCTTCGCCTTTTTTGGTGCAGATTCCCCCTTGGTAACCCATTGTTTAGATTGTTGTTGTAGATTGTTTCATCCACAGTGACGAAACGACGCTTAAAGTCCTCCGGATTCTTCTGGAACAGCTGCAAACCATCCTTGCAACACTTCACACGATTCCGTTTTTGCTCAAGCGTGAGCAATCGCGGCACCCATCTTGCGGATAGCTTTCTCATGTCCGAATGTTTATGCAAAATATTATGTACCCGTTCAGTCGAGATGCCCACAGCACTAGTAATCTCACGCACCTTAACTCTTCTGTCATCCATCACCAAATCATGGATTTGATCAATGATTTCTGGAGTCGTAACCTCCACAGGCCGTCCAGAACGTTCAGCGTCACTTGTGCCCATATGGCCAGTCCGAAAATTTTGAAACCACTTATAAACTGTTCTAATCGAAGGTGCAGAGTCACCATAATGTTTATCAAGCTTCTCTTTAGTCTCCTGAGGCGTTTTGTCTTTCATAAAGTAATGTTTAATCACCACACGAAATTCTTTTTCGTCCGTTTCTTGAAAATCACTCGACTTCCTTGATTCACACGAATGCCAAACACAAAGAAATAGACCAATATGGCTGAAACTTGGTGTGCATTAATTCAAGAGATGCTACTAACTAAACATGACCTCGATACGCGCCGGTGGTGCCATCTCTCGGACTTTGCACGGACTTTTCAAACCAGCCTCGTATATATATATATATATATATATATATATATATATATATATATATATACATATAAATATATATATATATATATATATATATATATAAATATATATATATATATATATATATATATATATATATATATATATATATATATATTATATATATTTATATATTTATATATATATATATATATATATATATATATATATATATATATATATATATATATATATATGGGACATTTCGCGTCAACGGAGCCCCAAAAATAGAATTGACGAAAAAAAAATGGGGTGTGAATTTTTTCGTTGAAACGTAAACTATTAAATGCAATTTGGCCCTTTTGAAAAAAAACAAGATGGCGGCTAGAAAACAAAAAAATGATGATTTCTAAGCGGAGTTAACTGAACTTCAAAACAGAGACACAATGCAATATTGATGTAATAGAGTAACCAACATAATTTTATGCAATATCAACATGACGGATCCAATATGGCACCTAAAACAAAAAAATTAGACGAAAAAATGAGCAATTATGGAGATTTCGCAGTGAGATAGCACTTTTTCTGACCGGAGTAATTTTCTATTTTTGGGTATTGGGATGGCCACGTTGATACGAAAGGTCCCAAATATATATGTGTAATACATTAAAATTCCGGATTTCAATCCGTTCGTCTAACAATGAATTTGAACCACGATTCGCCAAAATCTCATTTGGCATTTTCAAGTGCTCTTGCTGCTGCTGCTACTCGATACTGTGATCTCGCTGCTACTGCTGCTTCGAGCGCAGCAGCAAGAGCACTTGAAAATGCCAAATGAGATTTTGGCGAAACTTCGCGCAAATTAATTGTTAGACGAACGCAATGAAACCCGGAATACAAAATTTGCCCTAAAGAAATGATGACATCATTATTTTTTTCCAAGCCGTGACTGGTAAACTTTTCAACTTCGCAATATCGCCCAACGTTAACCAGAATGTAAGGTCTATAATGTTGTTCACATTTGAATATGTTTTTCCTAAACTAATTTAATAAAAAAAATTATAAACATTGTTACCTTTTAAAACAATTACTTTGTGACACCAACAAATTAATTATATTAGTTTTATACTTCAAAATTATAATAAGTAAAAATTTTACTACATCGCACTCCCACTTCAGGACACAACTCAAAATTTTTTCATTTTCAACTTAACGCAGTGTTTAAATACGTCTATAGAAAAAACGTTATATATATATATATATATATATATATATATATATATATATATATATATAACGTTTTTTTTTTTCTATAGATTTAGTCTACCTTGCTTATTTAAAAACTGTGTTAGGTTGAAAGTTGAAAAATTTTGAGTTGTGTCACTTCTCAAGCTGGAGTGCGACTTGTAATTCACAGAAATTTCGTTGTAAAAATGTCGACTTTACTTAAGCCGACAAAGGATATCCTGTCGGCCGATAACAAAGGATTTCTTAGCGGTGTCGACAGCTTTGTCGCCAGTTTTCAGCGGCCCTCTGCTTGTCGGTAGCCAAGTGATAACGCCCTCTAGTAAAACGTCAAATTCATGTTTAGTTTGTTTATTTACAGCGAACTTTTATACATTCTACAATATGTCATCGGTAAAAGCAGGTTTTTTTAAAGACGTAAATAAAGATAGTGGTGTTAATTAAGAAATTTGTGGAAAGTGTAGAATATAGCAACCAGTGTAATAGATTGCGTTGTTGGGTATAGTTGGTTTAGTTATAAATATGTCACACACAACTTAGGATATTTTATATGTAGATCGATCGCGCAATCAAGGTATATTTATTTATTTATTTTGTATGGATGTACATTGCACACAGCACAATTGAAGCTACATAAAATTGGCATATTTGCAGGCAAATACAAAGAACCCTTTGGGAAACTTCTGAAGTGTGGATCTTTCGATTCGCCTTTAGTTGCTTCACCAACGCCATCTATGCCTTCAAGTGGGAAGCTCGAGAAGGTGCGCTTCTGCAGTTAAGTGTCAGCCGTGCTGGCCACTTTGTTTAGTAAGACTTTAAATAAGTCACTGACAGAGTGCAGTATAAGCATCTATTTTAACGCGCGTCGAGTGCAAAAATAAAGTGTTTGGTGTAGTGGTGATATATACTGAGTAGTATTATTGTGCCAAAGATTCCACATTCCCAACTTAATCTATTTTATCATTAAATAAAATTACCTAAATACATACACACACAATACAAAAAGAATAGTAATGGTATAACACGTCACCAATAAGATACCAATTTAAGGTACATAAAAATAATAAATAAAAACGTTTTTTTTCACAGTAACATTGAAAAAATCCTACATTTCTTACAAGAAAATCGTTTACCATTTCGGTATTAATCTTGGAAAAGTTAAGAGAAAAACTTATTTGAAATTCTGTTTTTATTTTTCCCAAACTCAAACAGCTGTTAACATAAAAGTCAAAATCAGATGTTAAGGGGCTATGATCCAGTTGTTCTCGCGCGATATCAAGGAATGTTTTATATTATTATTTTCATTTGTTATTAGATTAATTTTACCTAAAATTTGAAAATCTGTAATTGTTAAAGAAATTCGTATGTTTAACAACACAGGCCTGCGCCTGAGCTAGTATGTGTAGGCGGCCTTTCATGGGCAGGACGATTTTGTAAATGATTTGGTAAAATGAAGTTTTTTAAAAATTTTTGAATAAAAAAAAGTATTGAATGTATTTCTACTTGAGTCCACGAGTCACCCGTTTCAATATATGTAGCGAATTTCATAACACCCTATATATACTATATACTTTCATTTCTTAAAATATATTTAAAAGTAAATGATATTTGTTTGAGGTGAAAGTTTGCAGTTGTTTTAATTTTTTTACCTGTCGTGAAGGAACTAGTCGAAATGTAAGTGTCAAGGGCACAAAATCACCGATACTTTGAAGGCATACACTTAAATAAATAGTCCTGCCTTGTTTTATATTTTTCTCTGATCAAATAATAGATAAATGCTCTCACTCATCAATATTTTTCCTTTTTTTACAGGTAATTCCATTTATCTTAACTGTGGTTTACAAACGACCTGGAATGTTGATGTTTTATCCTGATTTTTTGACTGGACCAAAAGTCCATACGGATTTCCTACTTACCTATAGTAAATCTCATACCAGAGCTACGCCCTATTTTATAGGAATGTTTGCTGGATACCAGTATTATAAGTTAAAAGGAAAGAACAATCATGTTTGCAAGGTAAGCTTTTTTTATTATCAGGTTTGACGCAAAAACGAGAAGATATTTTTATCTACTGCTCTACTGATAACCCGTATAATAAAAAGAAATAATTTCGCCTTCGTTAAAAAGGTCCTTGGTTTTGTTGATGTGTGGTTGTGGTGGATAATCTTCCAGAACGCGGTTCGTTTTTAACTGCTGTTCTACCTCTTTAAACTATTTGTATTATTCATCATCGCCGTAACTCTGTTCTAATATGTTTAACTTATCGGTGCAAAAAAAACATTGCAAAATATTTTCTTAATAAATTTGAAAAATCTTCATCAAGAAATTTTTGTAGTTATAAAACACTTTTTGTTTTGAACCTAATAAGACTAATGTCATGAAAATGTTTGTCAGATGTTAACATTAGTTCTAGCAATGTAAAAAACTGCATAGAACGTCTAATGCCGCTCTGGAAAACTAAATTTACCATAACATCAGGTACCCAAAAAGTAAAAACTGAGCCGGTGACTTTTAGAAGAGGAGTCTCTCAAGATAACTCATAAGGCGCACTTTTATCGGTATTTCGGTGCTTTCTTTCGTAATTGCTTTACGCCAAACTCGTGAGTATAACTGTGGTCCGCCAGGAGATCGCAACCACTTAGAGTAGTTGAAGAATACACGCGAAATATTGGTATGGAATTTGGATTGGTTAAATGTGTCGTTGTTAAGTGCGACAGAGGACCCTATCGTGAACATTCACAGAACATGTAGTTCATTGATGGTAGCATTCTACACTATTTAGACGCTGGGGAATCGTACAACTATCTAGGCATTGCACAACATCGCGTGCAAGATACAGCAACTATTAAAACAGAACTCCGCAGCAAGTATAGGAAACGACTAAAAAAGATCTGATCGTCAGAACTCACAGGAAGTAACAAAGTTGCTGCTACCAAGCTGGCTATACTGGTATTTCTCAATTCCTTTGGAATAGTCAAGTGGACGAAAGAAGAACTGCGAGATTTGGAGGTTAGCACACGAAAAATCATGCAAATGAAGAGAAGTTTTCATTCGCGATCCTCTGTTCCTCGAATATACCTTTTACGTCATCAAAGTGGAGGGGAAATGTCTGCAAAATCGAATCGTCGTGGGACTAGCGTGTAAAGTAGCAAAGAGTTCCGATTCTCTCCTGGAATTGGTATGTGGCCGCGAACGGAGAAGAGAGGAAACCTTTCTGTTTAGGGGTGAGAAAGATGCAGCAGAAAAACTTGGTATGAGAGTAAACTTTAGCGACGTCGTCAAACAACAAAATCATCAGATCAACATCTTAGATTTAGAACCACCTAGACTTAAGACAGTTATTAATACAGTAGAACAACAACATTTTGATAGACAGCACACAGAAACACCCAAACATAGGGTGTTTTATAGGAATATCGATTCTCTGCAGTTGTCGAAAAAACTAACATTTAGTTTTCTACAGTCAGCAAGTCTTAAGTCAGAGAGAAAGGGATTTTTACTAGCTTGTCGGGATGGTATGATTAATACCCTATTGTATCGTAGTCGATACCGCCAAGATTAAGCGTAGGGCATGCAACAAAGAACCAGATTCGTTAATGCAATTACTTTGAGCATGTCCTGTTCACGCAATATCATCTTTCATCTATCGTCATAATGCAGCGTTGCGTGTCCTATATTACCATCTTAGACATTCGTACTAACCTAAAAAACAAGTACTTTAATAAATACCAATAGCGCGCATATTTTCCAAAAAAATTAGTCCACTTAATTTAAAAAAAAAACTATGGTAGGTGGACAGATCACTTCTATCGTGCTTTTCTAGTTATGCCACTGCTGCTCCCTTCATATTCAAGCGTTTAAAAAATAAATTGAATCTACAGATCAGATTCAACCCAATTCTGACCAAAGTGTGTAGATCTAATAGCAAAACCTTTTTCTGCAAAAAAAAAAAACGAAAGAAAAACTCGTAAATATTAAATTTTAATTTATTTTAGACCAAAACTGCTGTGATTGTCATAGCCTCAATAGCTTCAATCGCTGCTTCAATTTTTGCTGGGAAGCCATTTTACAATCCATACCATCCTTACGACCCATACGAAGCTGCAGCATACTCGGCTTTTCATAGAGCGTTATGGTCTTTAGGAAGTATAGGTCTGATGTATGTAGCAAGTTATGGTCATGCAAGTTTCCTGTCTAAGATTTTAACTTGGAGTCCATGGATATCTTTAAGTAAATTGCAGTATGGTAAGTAAATTAGCTGTTTGTTAGGCAAGTCAGTAATAAAAGCCAAATTCTTGATTTAACTCAAAGCTTATTTTAGGTTATTATTAAAAAGTGTATTCTTTTTAGCTATATTTTTCTGTCCTAAATAAATTACACCAGATAATTAAAATATCATTTTTTTTTAATCACTGATCAGTAACCAAGCATACTATACTAGCTATATTCCTAAATTACCTACTATTTATACCTTATAGTTTACGAACTATCGCCAATCGAAGTTTTTTTAATTTTGTCACTGACACACTCACCGATCATCAAAATTCTGAGGTACTTCTAGCAAACACACGAACTTCAAATTTTGAATTTATTAGTGTTTAGCCTATAAAGGAAGGAAAAACTGAAACATCCTGAAATTTCAGTCCCGTTTTCTAAATTGTATTGTACAGTCACTTAAGCCAAAAAAGAGACTCAACCTCGGAATGAAAGATAATAAGCTGTAAACTTGTATAAACCTTTATTTTGGCATTCTAAAAGTTGTCTCAAAAGTCTCATAAAATCTCGTGTCCGCGTCTTAAGATATTCAAGGTCTTAAGATATTCAAAGTCCTGTGGTTTCAATGATATTTGCATCTATTATGAAAATTGTAGAGCATAAAATTCTCTGCAAATTTTGTTCTAAACATTTTTTATACGCTTAACCGTTTTTGAGATAGAGCGCGGAGAGCGCGGACGCTCAGCCATACATAGCATAATGCAAGGTCAACCGTGAGTTTCGGTAAATAATACGTCGTATAAAGTTAATTAATCACTAAAAAATCCATAATTATGAATAATTTGTATTATTTATTAATTAATACATTATATTTAATAATATTTTTCATTTATCAAATACATTCGTTTAATAATACTTACCTACTTCGTGTAATTAAAAAATTGTTAAGTGAAATACTTTAAGTATATTTTAATTATAAAAAAGTATGAAGATGATGTTTCTTTCCATGACAGCAGGGCTAGAAGACAATATAGTTATTAAAATAGGAGCAAAAGTCATGTTAAGACGAAATATTGACGTGAGTCTTGGCTTCGTCAACGGTTCTATCGGTATAGTACAAGGAGTAAAGGTTGATCCTGAAAATACAAATAAAATAAAAAAAAAATACGTATTACATTTAATAATGAACATTTTTACGAGCTTGGTCCAGTCAAACCTAAATTTGAAATTATTAATAGAACTTATGTTCATCGCGAACAGTTTCCGATATGTACAGCCTATGCTATTACCATACACAAAAGTCAGGGGCTAAGTCTAAACAGTGCACAGATGGCCATCGGTTCTTCAGTATTCAGATGCGGTCAGGCATACGTGGCACTTTCGAGAGTGACAAGTCTGGGCGGATTACATCTAATTAATGTCGGCTTCGGTAGTATCAAAGCTCAGGAGTCTGCAATCATTGAATATAATCGACTTAAAAGCATTTATCGTCCAGACTTGTCAAAAATTGTTATATCATAGCCTTTGAGAAAAACCAATAGAGACAGGGAGGGGGCTTTAAGAAAATCCATAGCTGACGTACAAGAAATATTACCCGAGAAGAAAAAAAAAGAGGACTACCTACAAAAAGAAATGAGATCCCATCAAAAACATAAAGTGTAAAAAAATGCCAAGTCTCGCAACGCAGTCCTTCTACCACAAAAAGTTGTGAGATCTCATGTAAAACCACGTCAGTTATTTAAATTAGTATCTATGGGAAGCACCTATTCAACAACTTTGTCATAAATTGTTATCTATTTAGTTGCCTACCAACATTTATAGTGATCGTATCAATATTAGACATCTTTATTTCTATAATAAATATAATGACTTGGCAATCGCACGGCAACATAATCACATAAGAATAATCTACTATTTAAAATACTTTATTCTTAAGTGCACTGTTTAGACTTACTTAGCAATCGAAATAGTAGATTATTCTTATGTGATTATGTTGCCGTGCGATTGCCAAGTCATTATATTTATTATAGAAATAAAGATTTCTTATATTGATACGGTCACTATAAATGTTGGTACGTAACTAAACAGATAATAATTTATGACAAAGTTGTTGACTAGGTGCTTCCATAGATACTAACTAAAATAACTGACTTGGTTTTACATGAGATCTCACAATTTTTTGGGGTGCAAGGACTGCGTTGCGAGACTTGGCATTTTTTACATTTTATGTTTTTGATGGGATATATGTATATATATATATATATATATATATATTATATATATATATATATATATGTATATATATATATATATATATATATATACATATATATATATATATATATATATATATATATATATATATATATATATATACATATATATATATATATATATAATATATATATATATATACATATATATATATATATATATATTATATATATATATATATATATATATATATATATATATATATATATATATGTATATATATATATATATATATATATATATATATATATATATATATATATATATATATATATATATACGTATAGTTTATCTCGCTCAGGTGAGTTCATTGTAGAAAAAAAAGAAAACTCATTATGATCAAAAAATGAACATACGTATTTTCTAAAATAATTTATTCGTACAGTATTATCGTACACTACGTATTACTGACTAAGGATAAAACAGATAGTATTTTATAACTAATGAATCGATTAAAGTCATTAAGGTTATAATAGTTTTCTAAATTGTAATTAATGCTATATTTCTTCTTCTATAAATGCAATACTCACTTTTTTTATTTGGTTATGCCTCTACTTGACATTGTCATCTCATGTATTACGGGACTGACTTATGCTTCTTCTACTTAGTGGCGATTGTCGCCAGCCATCTTAACTGCTCTACTTGCTGTTCTACTTACGTGATTATTTCATTTTCTTTTCTTATTTAGGGTGTATTAATTGATGTGTTTTACGTTGCATTTTCTTTCTGACTTCGTCGCTCTTATTCGACCTCTCAGCACATTTGTTACGTCAAACCTGTAGACTTGTAAGCCGTCCTCATTTTTGGGCTATTCGTGCAGCTTAATAGAATATTTTTAATGTGTTGTTTTTCAGTCTGTATTCACATCTTTTGTTTATGCTCTTTATTGTTTTATTTATTATGAGATTGAATAGTAAGGCGTTAACAGGTTTCTCTGACTTATTCCTGCTCTTATGTCTTTGAAGTTGTCCATCTATCCTACCTTTTATTCGATTGCTTGTTTGGATGTTTTAATTGATTTTGATTATAGCTAGGAAGATTATTCTAGTGCGCAGAAAGATTATTCTATCTCTAAGTAGTATTCTGTCGAATGCTTTTTAGGTATATAACATATAGAAATTTCGTCTATATTGGTTCTGCTTCTGTGTATTTTTAGGTATCCGAACTGTTATTTTTTTTACATTTATTTATTTTTTTATTTCCCTTCTTTGTTCTCTTATGAACGGCTACAATTTTTTGAAACCCATAACAATCGTATTTCATTTTTTTCGAGAGAGACACTTTCAATGTTCCTTTTTAGTTCTTCTGACAAATGCGTGTATTTTTATTATTTTTTTAATTGTCATAAGTTTCTTTTGTCATATTTGATCTATATCCTATCCACATTTTATTATTTTCCTTTCTAAACGAGAGTATCACCCTCCAAGATTTTCCCTTTTTCACGTTTAAGAGTCCCTAGATCAGAAAATAGACGGGATGTAGCCTATAGTTTTTGAACGATGACGCTTAAGGGGAAAGGGGCGGGGGTAACAAATTTTTATTATATTAATAGTAGTGGAATAATAAACAAATTTTATGCATAACTATTTGTGGTTAAACTTATAAGGGTTTAAAGGAGGGAGGGAAGAACTTAAAAGGGTCGCTTCGTATATGTCGTGATATATGTCCTTTTTAGGCTTCTTGGAGTCACAAAATCTGAAAATTAAGTTATTATCTGCAATTTTAACAGGGTAACAGAATGAAAAGGTTGAGGGATATTAAAAATTGTATAGTTTTAATAGTATTACGAGTATTTGTCAAGCTTATTGATTAAGGTAATGCATTCATTTTAAATATATTGTATGTAGGGCTGGAGGTGTACTTAATATAATAAAGTATATATTATGATATACATATATCTTGATCAAGGTTCTTGGAGTCGAAAAATACAAAAACTAATTGTTTGTTTATTACGTCCGTTTTTTTAATTAATATTTTATAATAAAGTGGATTGTTTTAAGGCATTCTTTAGTGTGAGATAATCAAATTTAGTGTTTATTTTAGAACTACATGTTTGCAAGAACAATATTGGATAAATCATTTTATCAATTATTCCCTTTACTTTTTCGTAAGACAAGAATATTTTTTGTGAATATTTCTGTGTTTGTTTATTCTTTTTTCGCCAAAAGAATCAGCAAGCATGCAGAAGGCAAAATTTTATTGTATTTATGTAATAATTTATTATATACTAGTATTTTTGTTCAAGTATTTCCCTAACAATCTACTTACGAGTGTTTTCAAATTGACTGGAACTGTTTGTTTTTATACATATTTTCATTTTAACCTACCAATAATGGATTCGTTATTAGAAGCTTCGGAGAGAAATGGTATATATTAATATTACAAGGGTCATTCAATAAGTAAAGCGACAGTTGGTCTCAGCTTAAATCCATTCAACGAAACCGCTCCATACGTATAGGAGTGCAAGTTGGCAACCTTATGATGAGTTTTAATCAGCTGTTCGATCCTGTAATGTAAATATAACCTCAAGATATTCAGTTTCCCATGGCGAGTCCATTGGGAGCCTGCACTGCAGAAGAATTACTGTTGAAATAATAACTCATGAGGTTGGGGTAAGCGTTAAAACTGTTCGGCTTACCCAAGAAAAGCTTTAAGAACTGGGTTGGGAGATCTTGCCTCAACCCGCATACAGCCCAGACCTGGCGCCGTGTGATTTTTACCTGTTCTGGCCCCTCGAAGATGCCCTACGTGGAAAAAGGTTCACCGACAAAGAAGAAGTGAAGAAAAAAGTGCAATAGTGGCTTCGACGTCAACCGAAAGCATTCTTTGTCACAGGAACCAAGAAGCTAGCAGAAAGATGGGACAAGTGTATTAACGTTGAGGGGGATTATGTCGAAAAGTGTGCCAAATTTTGTAACAATCCAATAGACCATTCTTGAGCTAGAGCTGTTTACTTATTGAATGGCCCTGGTATTATGACCCCACGCTATTAATTTGATACCATTTGGAGTGACAACTCGGAAGTATCTTTATTAAAATATAAGTGGTAAATTGAGAAAACAAGGAAACAAATATAGAAAAGGAGTTAGGGAAACGAAATGGGTGTAAAAGTTATAAAGTTCTATTTCAAAACGATTTTTTAAAAATTAGTTGTAGTTTGTATTACTACATATTTTCAGTTTATTGACAGTAAAATGTTTAACAGTTTTCTTTTTTATATATCTTTTTAGTATCTACGCATGTCTTCATTAATCCTTCTAATAGTATACGAACAGTGCATTGTTACCAAATTTTTACTTTCATCTTTTATGACTTCCATGCACAAACTTCTGATTTCCGGAATTAGTAGAAACCACTACATCTTGTTAAATATTCGACAATGACCCATTAATAATAGAAGGTTATATATATATATATATATATATATATATATATATATATATATATATATATAAATATATACAATGGAATCAACACTATTAATGTAATATATTGTCTATTAATATTGTGACAAGTTAATCGGAACCACCCAAAATATTGTAATAGCTTCCGCAACAGGTACCACTTTCTGACCTAAATATGTTAATAATATGTAAATAATAAAAAAATACAAGGCATGCAATGTCTATGTCAAGCCGTTACCATTGTATTATATTTTAATTATTGTAGAACAAATATTTTTAAAGTTTAGTGAAATCCAATGTTAGCGTTAACACTATTTGCCTTTCCTAGACCTACTGTTTACCCATATTAAAAGAAATAATAACACAGGGGAACAGCTGTTTTGGTGTCGAGGTTTTTTGAGCTGATTCCATATCAATTTGATGTCCTGAATTCAAATAACGTATTCATTTGTACCTAGGAGCTCAAATTTTTAAGATATACAATTTTAGAGAAATATAAGTTACATTATTGTAACTCAAATCCGTAAGTGTAGTAAACAAAAGTAGATACGAAATTTTTATTTTAGTTATACAAAATACAATATTATGTCGTACTTACAAACAAAAAAAAAACATTGAAGAAATGAAATAGTCACTCAACACTTGGAAAACTTCTTTTCCGCGACATTCTTGAATGTTTTTTTAAATAGTCCCTTTTTAAACTCCAGCAGTAATCTGCCATCATGTGCATGTCCCATCTTCCTTGGTAGCGGTCCTCCATAACTTTAATATCTTGGTGAAATCTTTCACCTTGTTCCTCACTCATGTCTCCTAAATTTTCTGGAAAACGGTCTGTGGCTGTGTAAATAGTGTATTTTAATACTCATATTGCACCCTAAGGATTTGAAACTGCTAAGCATCTTGTTAACCATTTCAACATAGTTTTGAGCTTTATGTTTGCCTAGAAAATTTTCTACATCTGCAACAAATGATGTCCAAGCTTCTCGTTCAACTTGATTCATTGAATTTATGAAGGCAGGATCCTTAATTAATTGTCTTATTTGTGGGCCGTCAAATATCCCTGCTTTGAGTTTTTCTGTGCTCAACTGATGCATTTTTACCCCTATATATGCAAAACAAGATCCATTCTTATCAAGAGCCTTTACAAATTGCTTCATTAAGCCCAACTTTATATGTAACGGAGGAAGTATGATTTTTTCTCTTTCAACCAAAGCGTCGTTAATGACATTCTTTTCCCCCAACGTCCATGTTTTCTCTCTGAGGCCAATCTTTTCTAACCCAGTGGTGTGTTTTGTCCCTACTATCCCAGAGGCACAAGAAACACGGATATTTAGTGTAACCACTTTGTTGCCCAAGAAGAAAGTTTACCATTTTTAAGTCTACACAAATCATCCATTGATGTTCGTAATACTTTATCTTCTGCAAGACCAAAGCTATGGTATTATATTCTTCTTTCAGTTTCGTTGAGTGAGCTAGTGGTATTCAACCATATTTATTCCCATTATGTAGAAGGACACATTTTAAACTTCGCTTTGAACTGTCAATAAATAGGCGCCAATCATCTGGAATATATTCAGAAAGTCCCATTTCTTTCATGAGTCCCCTAATTTCGTGACAAAATACAAGATTGTCTTCTTGAGAAAAGAATGGTAGCAGATCTTTTTCTCTTGTACGGTAAAAGGTAATTTTGGTTCCTTGTTCCAGTAAATTTTTGTCGTTCAACCTAGAAGCCAGTACTTCAGAAGCTTTTTTCGATAAATTGAGATCCCTGGTGAGATTATTTAATTCATTTTGATTGAAGCGTTGAGGAACTGATGATGTCCCCTCATAGTCACTGTTAGTTTCATTAGCATCAGAACTTTTATTAGCATCAGAAGAGCGATCAGAGGGAAAATATTCGTCATCAGAGATATGTGGTAGCTGATGAAATGTTGGATCCGGTATTTCATCTGAGTGCGGGATAGGGCGTATTGCCGAGTCTAAATTGGGATAAGTCCACTTACTGCGGTTATTTCGTTTGATTCCATTAGTATTTACTAAACAGAAATAACAATCATTGAAGTGGTTTTTTGGTTCTCTCCAAACCATTGGTACGCCGAATTTTAGACATTTTCTTTTCCCGGTAGTCCACTGCCGTAAATGCTCTGTACAAGTTTTACATACGAGATGCGGGGCCCACGTTTTGTCCTGATCACCAAGCTTAACTCCAAAGTATCCAAGATACGCTCGCTTTACAAAGTCAGTAATAGTTTGTCTGTTTTGTTGAAACATGTATTCTCCGGATATATAGCAAAACACATCAGGTTGATTTACACAACTTCTTCTTGAACTGGAACCTGAACTCATTTTAATTCTGTTCAATAACACAAAAACACTCTTTTCTTAACATAAAATAACACGCCGAATTCGATTTACTCTCATTAGTAAGAACGCACAAACTGACGAGACTTACCCGAGTTAGGTGATTAAAAGGGTCAGTTCAGGTACCTGATAGGCAATGGTTCCACTATTTATAGATTTACCTGGAATTTACTCAATTACAGACTGACAATAAAACCATTGTACCTACATTAATGAATATATAATAATTTTAGAACTCTCATAAATGAATATACTGAATAAAAACCACATTGGTAGATAAGTTGATGTATCTATAAAAGTAGAGCTGATAGAGAAAAACGGATTGCATGTATAGATTTAGCGTCCCAAATATAGTTAAAATCAGCTCTAAAATCCCAGGCACCAAAACAAAAATATTTTTTTGTTGCCCTGTGTAATATATCTCATTGTGGCGGTGTTATATCCATAGTATAATTTTGGCTTAAGGTCTTCAGGGTCCTGGCTTCAAATCCTGACCGGTCAGTGGTAAAGTTATTTATTAGTTTATATAAGAATCTTTGACTTGACCATATACATAGGTAGTAGTTAATGCCGAAATGCAATAACGCTTGGGTCAGCACTACCGTGTTATGTAAAAGTTACCGTGAAATATAAATGTATGTTTTGTAAACTCGACAATGCTGACGGATCATCAGGTCATACTCACCGATATCTCTACATGATACAGAAAAAGGTTTAACGATAAAACACACAAGTATACTATGTGGGGTGAAAAGTCCAGAGGCTTTTCGAGTGATGGCAGCACAAATAAAAAAAAAACTTACGATTATCAGTTAGTGTCAACTCTCAGAAGATTCGTGTAAAATTTTCATGAGATTTTGTCTATTAGTTTGCGAGTTACTGCTGTTTGAGTGACACTATTTTTGATTTTTGCCAACCGATAAAACAAAAAAAATTTCGTGTGGTGATTAAACCTTGGTTTTTGATGGAAAAAAAATATTGCTTGCACCCAAGAATAGCTTGAGAAGTGTTATGGCACATCTGCTTTATCAAAAGCAACTATATGTTGATGGTTTAGTGAACTTAAATGCGGTCGTACAGGCACCGATGATGCACCACATTTCAGACGTCCAAATGAGACAGTCCCTCCAAAAAAACACAAAAAAATCCACCATATTCTTCTGAATGACCGCAAAATGAAAGTGAGAGAGATAGCTGACATTGTGAGGATATCAACAGAACTTGTGAGGCATATTTTGCATGAATAATTGTATATGAAAGAGGCATGCGCCAGATGGGTGCTGTGCACTCTCACGATTGATCAAAATCAGGTACGTATCGAAGATTCAGAACGCTGTTTGGTGCTGTTTTGGCGTAATCTAAAGAAGTTTTTGCATCGATTCCTAACAATGGACAACACGTGGATCCACCAGTACAGGCTCAAGTCCGTAAAGTGGCTGGAACCGAATGAATACCGACCGAAGCGTCCAAAAACACAAATATCAGCTGGAAAGGTTATGGCAAGTATTTTTTTGGATGCGCATGGAATAATACTGACCGACTACCTTAAGGAGGGGCGAACAATCACCGGAGACTATTACGTTGGTTTATTGGACCGTTTGATTTGTGAAATCAAGAAAAAAGGCCACATTAAATGAAAAAAAGTGTAGTAACAGACAAGGAACATTTGCAACAAGAAACCAAACTCCTTCGAAACGTTTTACTTTCAAATGGATACAGTCAAGACACGATCCGGCGGGCCCTAAATAAACAACATAAGCCGGAAAGAAAGGCATATTCTACAAAAACATTTCTCCCATACATAAAAGGCATCACAGACAAAATAAGAAGACTTCTAGGAAAACACCAAATTGAGACCATTTACACAACGAATCAAAGAATTAAAGATATTCAACTTACACCAAAAGATATTATAGCCTTAGAAGACCAAGGTGTATATGAAATTCCGTGCCAGGACTGCGGTCTTTCATACATAGGCCAAACAAACAGGAAAATTAGCGCCAGAAGAGACGAGCACAAAAACGCCGTGAAACAAAAATCTACCACCTCTTCTCTAGCTCAACATGCACACAATACCGGCCACAAAATCGATTTTGACAAAACCAGAACCCTACAAAAAAAAAGTGATAACCTATCCACTAGGGTAATCAAAGAAGCCATAGAAATAGAAAAGAGGCCCAACAACTTAAATAATCGGGATGACAGCCAACGTTTACCGAACTCTTGGAAACATATTCTATCGCAGTACCAAGTCCAACCAAGAGAAACAATAATTCAACCATATGTTTAATAGCTTAAAGTCCCTTGATGGTTAGCACACGGGATACCCGAAAAGCCAGTACTACATATATGTATATATATATATATATATATATATATATATATATATATATATATATATATATATATATATATATATATATATTTATATATAACATCATTCGCAGTTCTTGTTTCGTCCTCTACACTCCAAAGGAATAGAGAACAACTTTATTAAATACTAAGAGTTCTGACGCTTTAATCTTTTTTATATTTGTATTGTTAGCTGCTCTATCCTGGTGATTTGCAACGCCTGGCTAGCTGCGAGTTTGAATAAAGTCTAAATAATGTAAAATATTTTCATGTGCTAATAGCATGTTCTCTAAATATTCATGATTCCCTTTCGAGCTAACTAACACAGTTATCCTATTCAAAATTAAGTACCATTGCACAAAATGTTGCAACCAGTGACTTGCCTTATTTAATCAACAAATCGTATATGTTATATCACCTAACTAGAAGTGAAATATTATGGCCAAGATCCTTGGATTTAATTTTTTAAAGGTTTGACTCTGATATTACACTACTTTATGTCTAAAAGGTTGTTAACCGAATTACTAGATTTCAGCCTTGTAATATTTATGAAAATAAACAATAATTTTTAATTAACTAGTTTCTAGATGATCATGGTTTAACATTGATCTTACTGTAGAGATCAATGGAAAACATTGATTAAAAGGTGTATTAACTTTAAGTTACCCAAAAACGATATTTAAAATGATGTTTTGGACTTTTCAATAAAACAATCTTGACTTTTCCAGTAATTTATTTTTATGTGGATGTATTCAAATAAGCTGATCATAAAAACAAACAAAAATAAAATTTAAAATAATTTATTTCTTTTTTATTTACTTTCGATGATAATTACAATAGATATACAATTTCATAATTTAATATTGAGTATTAGGACAGTGTATGTAGAGAGAAAGAATTACATAATTCATAAAAACAACAATTTTAAAAGCATAATTTGTTTTTCTGTTCAGTTAGAATTTAATTCCCAAACATATATCTGTATTTTTAACAGTAGCCTATAATTAAATCATGGCATTTTCAGTTGTTTCAATTATAATAATGTCGTGAATTAAAGCAAATGTCTAGACCTGTCCCTTTCATTATATACGTAAGCCAAAGTCCTGCGTTTGCTTTCGTTACTTTCAGAGTAACGAAAATTACGATTAGGACTTAGTTTTGAATGAAAAGGCATACGTCTGTGGAAATAGGAAGTGGAAAATGTCATCACGAAAAAAGCATACTCTATTAACATTGGTATTCGTTAGATTAAGTCGTTATACGGGGGATATGGTTCTAAGGATGTTTGCGATATCGAGCATTGTAAAAGGTTGGTAGGTCAAGATTTTACGTTATTTCTAGGAAGAGGTTATATCGAGGTTCGTTATATCGAGAGTTTATTGTATTTGCAAATCAAATATTGCTGTTTTTAAGATATTCGTAACTCTTGTAAAAGTTAACTAGAGGAAAATTAATTTATCCTCTAGAATTTCAGACAATCAAAAAAATATAATAAATATTTTTTAATACAAAACCTCAAAATAATTATACGTCAAATAGTATTAAAGACATAAGAATATGTATATATATATATATATATATATATATATATATATATATATATATATATATATATATATATATATACAGGGTTACAGGGAAAGTCGTCCTAGATAATTAAGGACGTTATAGTTTAGGTCGTTTCTGATCGATTTGACTCTATGACATGATGTCCTAAACTTAACCGTTTTCGAGATATTGAAGTTTAAAGATTTTCTAAAAAAAACATGTTTTTTTTGCTTTTAAATCGTTTAAATCGCTTGTTAATATTTCTAAATTACGAATATTTACCAAGTGTTTCCTACTTTAAATCAATAAAGAGAAAAAAAAATGTATGGGAGTTATTCTGCAAATTATTTTAAAAACTTTTACGTCTTTTTAGCTATCTAAAACGGTATAATATCTACTGGTTCTATTGAAAATTCTAAGAAAATGAGATTTCAATAGGCCCAAATGTAGAGTAACATAATAATAGAATTTAGATACTACCAATTACCGGTTCACTACCTGCACCTTCAAACAATAAAAAGGGTTGGGTAAGCATTTTTTCCGGTCGGGGTACTCTCTGTGCGAGTGACATTTTCTGTTCACTAAACATTATTGAATGATTTTTAGTCTGCTCATGCGATTCGTCCGTGGTAGATGTGCTATACCGTGCTTTTCAAAAATATCTGTGTTTCATCTTCTGACTGTGGGAATTGGCTCGTAACTGGATTTTGATCTCTGCTTGTGAACATGGCAACGTATACCAACGAGGAATATGCTGACATCCTAATGTGTTACGGATTTTGCGAAGGAGTGTCGTCGCGTGCACGTGATGAATACATACTGCGATATCCTACTCGTCGTGTACCTGATGTTAGTGTATTTGATGGAACTTATCGAAGACTACGAGAAACTGGTTCCGTACAAACACGGCGGACTGACATGGGACGACCACGTATCTTTGACGAAGACGAAGAAAACGAAATACGACGTCTCTTTGAGGTGGACCCAACCACATCTACAAATGTTGTCGCACAACAGCTTGGTATTTCGCAGTGGAAGGTATGGTTTGTAATGCATACTGTTGGGCAACACCCTTACCACTATACGCCCGTGCAAGTCATTGAAGAAGGGGATCCGTTGCGACGATTAGAATTCTGCAGATTTATGCTCAATACCGATGTCGAAGATGCATCTTTTTTTAAGAAAATACTGTGGACTGACGAGTCGAAATTCAACAAAGACGGTCTTACAAACTACCACAATGCCCACTATTGGGCTTCTAAAGAGGAAGGCAACCCAAACAAAAAAGGAACGAAAGGATCACAAACAAGATTCAGCTTAAATGTGTGGATGGGTATAATTTCAAATTATTTGGTTGGGCCATTCTTCCTGCCAGATAATTTGAATGGCGAGGAATACGACAATTTTTTGCGGAACAATTTACCTAATTTGATGGAAGACCTACCTATTGGTTTGAGACAAAACATGTACTTTCAACACGATGGCTGCCCAGCTCACTACAGAGGAAGTGTTCGTGCATGGCTCAATGACAATTACAACAAATGGATTGGAAGAGGCGGACCCATACCTTGGCCAGCAAGAAGCCCAGACCTAACACCGATGTATTTTTATGTGTGGGGTCACATGGAAAGTCTCGTATACGACCAGATGACTCCTATCGAAAACGTGGATGTCCTAAGACAAAAAATAATTGATGCGGCTGACGAAATGAGGCGGCACCTCACAACCAGCGTTGTGAAAAGTAATTTAAGAAAAAGAATGAGAATTTGTGTTAGAAATAGGGGCGACCATATAGAACATGAATTATAATTAATAAAAAATATTAAATTGCAAGGTTTTTTGTTTTATTTGTGTATTTTTCGTATTTTCACCTAGAACTAAAAATTTACCTTTTGCTACCCGAGCCCGCTTTAGGTGTCATTCTGTGTACAGTTTACCTATTAAACCCCTAGTATTATACCTTTTTTGATAGCTAAAAAGACGTAAAAGTTTTTAAAGTAATTTGCAGAATAACTTCCATACATTTTTTTTTTCTCTTTATTGATTTAAAGTAGGAAACACTTGGTAAAAATTCGTAATTTAGAAACATTAACAAGCCGCCATTTGAAACTGTTAGTAACTAGTTCAAATTTTTTTGATGATTTTTGATACTTGACATACAGACTAACTAAAAATAACCAAAAAATCGAACTCGAGAACCTCTAATAAAAAAAATCGATATAAAAGCAAAAAAAAACATGTTTTTTTAGAAAATCTTTAAACTTCAATATCTCGAAAACGGTTAAGTTTAGGACATCATGTCATAGAGTCAAATCGGTCAGAAACGTCCTTAATTATCTAGGACGACTTTCCCTGTAACCCTGTATATATATATATATATATATATATATATATATATATATATATATATATATATATATATATATATATATATATATATATATATATATACAGGCTCTTATGAAATTCACTGCATATATTGAAATGGGTGATTCGTGGAGCCATGTAGAAGCACATTCAATACTATTTTTTTCAAATTCGAAAATTTTTGGAAATTTAAAAAAATGGGCAAAAACTACTTTTTACCAAATATTTATAAAATCACCGCGCCCATGAAAGATCGACCTTGGCCTTGGTAAAGTGCGAGACTCAATATATAATTTCTGGTTAACAGTTGTTTTCAAGTAGGGAGAGTAGGGCAAAATTTACCCTCACTTTAAAAAATAGCAGATTAAAAATAAATTTTCCCCTACTATATTTAACGATAATGAAAGTGGATTTTCCACCATTCAGAAAAAAACTCAAAAAGTTTTAGGATCAAATATTCAAAAAAATGAGACAAAATCTTGAATTGGGTAATGGCACACTTTCTGAGAGTATTGTCACCATTCCATGCACTGGTTATATTAACTCAAACTTATTTGTAAAATGGATGAAAAATTTTATAAGAGTCGTAAAAATAACACCTGAAAATAAAGTATTATTTCCGCTTGATATACATTCGAAGAACCTGGAAGCGTTGAACATAGCAAAGGCTGATGATACAAAGGCCAGGCCTTACTACTCACCGGCTTCAGCCGCTTGACTTTTTTTTCTTTTTAAACCTATGAGCTCTTATTATATTCAAGCAAGAGAACAATGATTGAGGACAAATCCAGGTCGTCAAGTAACGCAGTATTAAGTTGCAAGTTTATTTGCCGAATCTTACTAAAGAGAACGGGATTTCAAGCGGATGGAGTTTAGCTCATGGACAAAAACGTCTTTCTCGATCCGTAGTATAAAGCAGCTGAAAATATAAATGCTCTTTCTGTCAAACAAACTCAAGTAATGGAAGTACATGGATCTTTTAATACCACACATTTAAATAGTGAACCGTCTATTTCAGGATTTAACGCTGAAGCGTAAAAAAAATTGTAAAATCTTTATGTCCAATACTACAAAAAAGACTGTATAAAAAACTGTGGAAATTACACCAAGTCCTTACAAAAATATGTTGAAAGAATCAATAAAATAAACAAAAGACGTATCGTATAATATACACCAGGCTCCCCGAGAGCGGCGATTTAAAGTAACCTTTTTTGTTGACATCCGACCAAATTCTTTCTAGTTAAAAATAAATAAAGGGGAACAATCTATCTCAACTTTTATTTTATTATCTTTTCTAGAAGGAAGCAAATAAAATTTTGGTGAATTACCTGTTAAAAATTTTTTCATATTATAATATTGTATAATAATTGATTGATGAGTATAATAAGTAATTATTTTAAAATATAATAATTTTTGTATTATTGGTTTAGGGTCGATTTTTTCCTTTATTATTGAAATCCGCTATTTTTTATTTAACAACTGTGTGGAGGCAAAATAAAAACAGAATTTCAAATAGGTTTTTCACGAAACTTGTTCAAGACCTAAATCCTAAACGATTTTTTGATGAACCTTAAATCGGTACCTTATTGGTTTGTTATATTTTTGTATATTTCATTTAGGGAATTTGACTTGACTTCAATTGTGCTGTGTACCATGCACATCAATACGAAATAAATAAATAAATAAATGTACCTTGAATGTGTAACGGATCTCCATATAAAATATCCTAAGTTGTCGGTGACAAATTTAAAACTTAACCAATTCTACCAATGACACAATCTATCTGCACTTTGTTGTACACTTTCTGCAAATTTCTTACTCACTCTATCTCTCTTCAAAAAACGTTGACGTTTACGACACCTTACCTCCGTAATTGGTAAACATTTACTGACGGAATCAACAAAAACGACCTTCTGTCTGATTTAGGTATCTCGATATTGTGGGAGTTTAGCGTTCATCAGTGGAATGCGACAAAAATTTTAATGACATTATTTCTTTAGGGTGGATTTTTTCCTTTATTGCTGAGATCTGCTATTTAAGGTCGGTCTTGCTACAAGGATCCACTAGTTCCAATATATGCAGTGAATTATATAACACCCGGTATATATATATATATATATATATATATATATATATATATATATATATATATATATATATATATATTCTTTTGTTCATGAACCAATTCAAAAAAAGAAATTATATATAAGTACGAGTGACACAGCATTTTTTCAATTTAAAATCTCGCAACCAGTCCTTCGTCTTATGAATGTATATATTGTAAAATTAAACAAATAAATACAAATATAAATGTACGCGAATTATACGCGTCACACATTTCAAAGTTCTTTGGATGTTTGGTACATGTTCCATATACGAATTCTAATATTACATTATATTAAATATCTGTGGTTTACATTTATGACATTGACCTAAAAAACTTTTAAAAGAAGTCATCAATACTAATACTCCGCAATATTTACATCTATTTATGTATTATTTAATTAACTATGAAATAGAAGATAAACATATTAGTAATGCAAGTCTGCCTTGATTTTTATAGTTATGAATGATATATATATATATATATATATATATATATATATATATATATATATATATATATATATATATATATATACAATATTCCGTGTACATAGAGTTACTGTGGATTTTTGGGATGAAAATATGACCATTTAACACAACTTACTTTAATCCGAAAATTCATCATTTTTGAGATACAGGGTGTCAAAGTTATACTTTTATTTTAGTTTTTATTAAGTAGGTTTCTTAATAATGGTACTATTTGTACAAGATTCGTTGCTAAGGGATTTTCTGAGATGAGAAATCGAAATCAGCTCACAGTTTTGTTGTAAATTGTAGGGGGCGCTACTTATTGCACTGTGTATACTTTTAAATCGTCATAACTTTTTTATACCATTTTTATTTAAATATTCGTATTCTCCGCCTTTTCCTGTCTAAAAAAGCTCTCTTCGTAAATATTGCTCCGAGCAACAGTTTCTGAGATGTTTGTTTGAATTTTTTAATTCCATTGTCAAATTCGCAAATGCGTTATATATATATATATATATATACATATATATATATATATATATATATATATATATATGTATATATATAATATAAGTATATATATATATATATATAAGTATATATATATATATATATATATATATATATATATATATATATATATATATATATACATATATATATATATATATATATATATATATATATATATATATATATATATATATATATATATATATATACATATATATATATATATATATATATATATATATATATATATATATATATATATATTATATATATATATATATACATATATATATATATATATATATATATATATATATATATATATATATATATATATATATATATATATATATATATATAAATATATATCATTAAAATTCCGGGTTTCAATCCGTTAGTCTAACAATGAATTTGCACAACGTTTCGCCAAAATTTCATTTGGCATTTTCAAGTGCTCTTGCTGCTGTTACTCGATGCTGTGATCTTGCTGCTGCTGTCGCTCGAAGCTAACTGAGAGACCGAAGTGCGGTCGCCGTCTTTTCTAGGTTGGTGTCTTCGCAGAGTGTAGATGGAGGAGTCGCGAGTGTTCGTCTGGGCATCGGTGTTTGCCGGTTGGGTGTCCGTATCAGTGGTACTTACGGGTTCTGGCGCTATGCTGACTGTTGCCTTCTCGATGTCCTTGGTTTAGCTTCATAGACCCTTCCAAATAGTGGAGATATTCAGTGCATCATCCTACGTATATATCATATAGGTCGTGCAAATTCATTGTTAGACGAACGTGTTGAAACCCGGAATTTTAATGTATTACATTCCACCATTCGTGAAAACCTCTATTTTAATATATATTGTGTATATATATATATATATATATATATATATATATATATATATATATATATATATTTATGTCATAAAGTCGAATGAGATTGAAGAGAATTGATCTATCTTTTCGTATCGAATGGTAACTATGGAAGGGATGAAACGTGGGTCCATCGTTATAAACCAGAGTCCAAGGAATAGTGAAATGAGTGAAAACATGCTGATTCACCTCATCCCAAAAATTGTTGCTTACATAAATCATTATGAAAAGTTTTTGCTTTCGTTTTTTTGAAAAAAAAATGGGATACTTCTTATAGATTTCTTGGAACATGGCAAATATTGACTGGATGTAACTTTAACTGTTAGTTAAAAAATGAACGAGTTAAGCTTTGAATTGTTTGATTATCCCCCATATTCCCCTGATTCAGCTCCCTTGGACTTATTTCCAACACTATAAAAACATTTGAAAGGGCACATATTTCTTTCAAATGTAGAAGTAGTAAATATTGTCGCATATTAGTTTGCAAGCCAAGATAGAGATTTTTTTGAAAGGTCTTGAGTTACTTGATAACCGGTACAGTAAGTATATGAAGTTGAAAGGAGACAACATGAAAATTGCTTTTTTTTTCTATGCTAGACTAGAAATTTATCAATATGCCCTCGTTCATTGAACCTGAATGATGTTATTAAACATTTTACCTATCTTTCTTAGAAGTTGTTCTAGTCTTATGATAGTTAAAATATACATTTTAGTTTTTACTAATCGGAAAGTAGAGGTGCACTACTCTTAGGATACCCTTTAAAATTTCTGTAAAATTGAACCACTAAAAAAGAATTTAGTCACATGTATTCTGATATTTAACACTATTTGTTTATCAACATTTTTTCCTTAATAACAAGAAAGGTTAACAAAATAATATTCATATGACCATTTTAATTTTTTTTTCAGGTGTTTACCTTATTCATATGCAGTTTCAACTGACATCGGCAGCAAAATTCATGAATCCTAGATACATAACTTATTTTGATTTGGTAAGTATTTGCTGTTAACCAAAGTAATATTTATAGGCCAGTGCTAAGTCACAAAAGTAAAATTTTGAGTTTCAATCGACATGTATTTCCCCCGAATCTAAATTTCAGATATTTTTTTTGATTTTGTTGTCATTTTTTTAGTGTTCCGTACGGATCACTTCGGTGTCTGTCACACTCAATTCTCCCCGAAACTATCTGACATAGAAAGTTGAAATTTGACACAAATATAGGAATTGATGGCTCAATCAGAACCGTGGAGTTAAATTTTGTCTTAAGGGGTTAGCTTGTAGGTAGAAGTGAATAAAAAGTTCATCGAGTGGGATATCAAATGAAAGCTTGTGAAAATACGAGTTCAAAAATATATATATAATGTAATACTTGCGCCAACTTTTCTTCGTATTACTTAAAAAAAAATGGCTAAAAATGGCTTTTTTTTCCTTATCTCAAAAAGTATTGATTAAAAAATTTTGAAAAAATTCTGAAATATTCTCCATAAAGTGTAGATTAAGCAACAATTAAGACGAGGATATTACGTTTGATTTTTTTTTTATCTGGTATAAAAAAACTTGCCTTGCGTGGATGTTTTTTAATATACTTTCAAGTACGCTGGTGACCAACGGATAGGTACCGAGACGAAATAATTTCCACCGTAAAGTACACTATTCGCGAAAGTCCAACTTGTACTTGGCCGATTTTTTTTTTAAATATTTGCACATTCTATGGGTTCATTCAGTTGAAAAATACGGAATGGTGTCGTTGATATGACGAGAAATCGTGATTCTTGGAATTAGTCAGTACCAAACTGGAGTAACTTTCCGATTTTTCGCCTATGATTACGTGATGAACATTCAGAGATTTTTACTCTGCGAAATTAGAATACTGAATTGTGTGTGTTCTAATCTAGAAAAATAAAGATCCCTGAAGATGTCTTCTGTTATCGTAAGCTAAACGTCAGAAAGTTACTCCAATACAATCCAATCCCAATAATCACTTTTTATCTGTTAAAAAAAGGTTTCTCTTAATGCACAAACTTTGAGTGAATACTGGAATTTTCCAGTCGTTGCAGAATTTATTAAGCAAACAGTATACATGGGCAAAAATTTTTGAGAAGCATATATCTTGAAAGATAATAAGGAAATGATACAAGTGGATCAGTCATATATGATAGTTGCGTACAAATTTAACGTCAAGTACAAATCGTAATCCAGTTGTAAATCCATATGTTAAGATTCTCTATTGATAGACGGAGTAATCCGTCACGCTGGTCGATTAAGTCGTAAGCAAATGTGTGGTTTCATCTTAAAATTTTGAATTATTCCTTGGTCTAAAGGCTGACAATATGAGGTGGATATGGTGGCAAAAAAACCAGCTTAACATTTTCTAGTGGCACTTTAGAATGGGAGGTAGCATTGTCCAAGAAAAGCAGCACTTTTCTGTTTTGTTTCTTCATTTTATTATCAAATTTATGGAGCCATTTGGTCATAATTTCTGACGTCATCCAGGCCTTTTTGTTAGATTCCCATTCTAAGGGTAACTTGTCAACATGACTACCTTTAAAACAACGAGGATTTTCACTTTTCCCAATTAGTAACAGATTTTCTCTTTCTCCTTCGATATTTGCCCACAGTAAAATAGTTAATCGCTCTTTTACTACCTTCTTTCCTGCACATTTATCGTTTTTTAAAGCAAATGTCTTATTTGGCTGTTTCATCAGCATTGTATACATCTCATGGAGAATAATCTTTTAAAATTAGCGGTAATGTGGTTTTCCAGGCCTCTACATCTTTCAAATTTACATCTGCGGACTCACCAGCAACTGACTTAAAATAATATTGTGCCGTTTACAGAAACTTTCCAACCACCCATTTGATGCAGCGAAATTTTCCACTTTCAAGCTGCTTGACGCCTCCAGTGCTTTTTGTTTGAGTAGTTATCCAGATATTGGAACTGTTTTATTCCTGGCCTTGCAAAATAAATTGTAGACAACTTGATCCACTGCTAATTCTGCTGACTTGGGAAATTTTCGTTTTTGCTCCAAGTTAACACCCTCTTCAAACATCATTTTTAGTTCACTCTTATTTTTTAATATATCGAGAATTTGCGTTTTTCCAACCTCGAACTTTTCAACCAGTTTTCGCGAATTTAACGCAAACTTTTCACTTTCGGCGATGATAATAATTTTGTCTTTTAGTGACAAACGTTTTCGTTTCAGCGACATTATTAAGAACGTGTTCAGTACGAAGACAACTTTAAAATAATGGAATAAACAGAATACTTCAAATTTAAACCAGAAAATTTTATCAACAATAATGGGTATTTCCTTGAATAGATTGCCCAGTGACAGTAGTAAAAGTAAAAGGTTGAAGGCCCATAAAAATAATTAGTATGTCATAAAACCCTTCGTCCAAGCCGGTCGTTATTACCAGATAAATCTCCAAGGAAATATGCCATAAAAATTTCGGTTTAACTGACCGTGGCCGTAATTAACAGGTTTTTGTATACGGGAATTTATATGCAGTAGGTTTCGGGAAGCTGAATACTGTCCGTTACCGCAGGCGGCCGTATATGATGTTTCACTCTGTATATGTATATATATATATATATATATATATATATATATATATATATATATATATATATATATATATATGTATGTATTTATATTTATGAAAAATGATGTTGTAAATCTTACTAAGACACAAACAGTGTGCAGAATAACAATAAATTTGAATTATTTAGGCCCCAATTCTGGAAATTGTTTAATAAATTTCCATAAGAATATATCCTACTAACAAGATTCTCCTAAAAATGATGGATTTCCTATTTTTCTATTCTCAGATAAGGCTGAAGTGAAATTTATAATCACGAGAAAAATATCCTCTTATTAGAATACATCAAATAGTAATTGGATAAATATTCCTTTTTCCTGTTCTTACTTAAAAAAATTAAAACTTTCTTTTGTTTTTCCTTACTCGTAAATGGCATTTCTTTTAGTCTGGTTATTTTAGGTTAATTGTCCTCGTTAACTTCAAGAAATTGTGCAAAGACAACATAGAAATATTGATGAGAACTAGAAAGGGCTCTAATAATTTTTTTAAAGAAACACGGTGAGTTAATATCTTTAGTCACATCTCTCTCTCGCTCTCTCCAGTCGTTATTCGATTCCAAAGGTCGTGATTTTTTTATGTTAGTGAGTAACTCTACGCCATGCCACTTGATCCTCTACCGTTCTCATGACTGCTGCAACAGACATGTTTGTAAGGTCATCGAATTGATTTATAAATCCTAAAGGAGATCTACCTCTTGTTTTTTATCGTCTACTTTACCCTAGGTCATTATCTTCTTCATACCGTCTTTATATATTATGTGAGAATTTTAAAATCCGTCTTTAAGTGTTTTTAAGCATCCTTCCATGATCCCGTATATTCAGATCTTTTAGTATAGAGATATTCGTTCTATGAGCCGTTTACGGGATCCTTAGTATTTTACTATAGCAAATCATTTTGAACGCCTCTATTCTTCTGCGGCATGCTGCGTTCAATGTCCAGGATTCCGACCCACAGGTTGCAATAGTTTTCTTTGCGATCATAATCTTTCGCTTTATTTCTGGTGTGGATCCTCCTTTGTTCGTTATTTGTGTGCCGAGATAAATAACGCTTGTCACTATATCCCGGGTAAGTTGCAGTGGCAATGGCATTGTTTTAGATCTATCCACAATCATCAAACGGCATTTGACTATTTGCAGACGTAGGCCCGATTGTGAACTTTCAGCCTTGACGCGCTGGAGAAACTTAAATATTTCTTGCTCGTTTTGAGCCAGGATGATCATGCCATCCGCATATCGCAAGTTTGAGAAGCTTTTCCCACCAGCAGAGACTTCACCTTCCCAATTTTTCAAAGCCTTTCTAATAATAGATGTTAAACAAAATGGGGTAGAGGATCCACCCCCTTCTAACACCTTTTCCGACGCTGAAATCTGCCTATTATTGCCCTTCTATTTTTATCTGTACTAAGTTGTCGTACGGACACTTTATGTTATGGATCAGGTATTTTGGAACACATATCTGCTTACTGAAACTTGCTTTACATTATAAAAATACCTCATTCATCATCAATCCGGTTTTTTTTATAGCGGTCTTCCCCTTCCGGTCCATCGTCTTCAATCTTACCAATCTTCAGGTCTTACATTTGCCTCTGAACACCTCCAAACCATCTCGCTCTTAGTTTTCCTCCTCTCTTCCTTTCGCTTGATACTCACTTTAGAACCATCTTTGGTATTTGGTGTTCTTCCATTTTTTCCACGTGTCCGTATCATATAAGTTGCCGTTCTTTTTACTTTCATTACATCCCTTATTCTTTCATTTCTAATTCCATCCATTCTTGACACTTCATCCGATCTTCCCCATTAATCCATTTCGAGTACCATTAGTTTCTATTCCAATCGTTTCATCAGTTGCCAAGTTTTAAAACCGTATAATACCATGACCTTAAGTACTGCATAAACGAGTGATGTTATATTTTTCGACCACAGAACATAGTTTAGGTATCTTATGACCCGCTTTTCCTTTACTTATTTTACTCTCCACGTCTTTTCCGTTTTACCGTCTTTACTTATGTTAGTTTCGAGATATATATATATATATATATATATATATATATATATATATATATATATATATATATATATATATATATATATATATATATATATACTCTTCACAAGCATCAATGATCTTACCGGTATTCAGAGTAAGGCTTCCCTGTTTTCCTCGTATACACAAATATTTTGTTTTCTTGCCGTTAACCGTTAAACCTCAGTGTTTATAATCTTCAAACAGTTTTCTTGTCATAAATTCAAGGTCTTCCTTATCCTAAGTAATAACCACCTGAACGTCGACAAAATGTAGAGTCTACAACGTTGTTTCGTCAGTCATCTGTATTTCCATTCCTTCACATGCTCTTAGCCATCTCTCAAATGCCTCATTGAGATAAATTTTGAATAATGTAGGACACACTCAGCAACCCTTTGTTACAGAAAAATTTTCGGAGAGAATGTTTCCCAATTTTATTCGGGAATGTGATTGGTCGTACAGCTGTTTTACTGCGGCGATTGCTGTACTGTTTATGGTTGATCCTTCTTATATTGCCATAGTTTCCTCACTGGGACGGTGTCGTACACTTTGGTTAGGTCTACAAAGAGTAGATCTTTTTTTTGTTTAAGTAAATTACACTAAATATATTGTCTATGCACGATCTATCAGCTCTAAAACCAGATTGTTGTTCAATCATTCTTAAAATCTTTCCGTAGACTGGACTGAGGGTACTCGTTACTGATATACATCTATAGCTTTGACACCTAGTTCCAAGTGCTTTTTTGTGAATTGGTGTTATCCAATGCTTCTTTCCAAATCTGAGGGATTTTCTTTCCATTTATATATTCTTGGAATATGTGCATTATTATTAACTTCCTAGTCCCATTTTTTAGCAATTTTGCGAGGATGCCCTCTGGTCCAGCTACTTTTTTGTTCGTCATTGACCGAACCGCTTTTCAAACCATCTCTTCTGTTATATTTATACATATGTTAATTGGTTGGTGATTGTGTTGCATAATGCTCTCTATTTTCCAGAAGTTCTTGAGAGTAGTGCTGGTATTATTCCTTTAATTTTGTGGGATTTTATTGATGTTTTCTGTTTTTAGTGACTTCAGGAATTTTCAAGCTTCCGATGTTTGGTTCCTCTTAAGTATGTGTCTACTTCCTTGCAATTTCTGTTCCACGTTTCATTTTTGTTTTGGATGACCATTCTCCTAAATTTTAGCTGTTCTAATCTGTATTCTATTCTGTCACATTGTCATCGTTCGTAATCGTCCACTTCTGGTAGGCTTGTTTTTTTTTTCCGTTTTTGTTCCTCCATTTCATCGTTCCAAGTGAATTGGCCATTATATTTAGAAATACCTTGCTGCTCGTGTCCAAAAACTTCTGTTGCTGTCGACTATGTATTGTAGCTATTATTATGATATGAACTGGGTGCATCGAAATGAAGGCCAACAAATATCTGAAGTAAATGTCACAGGACCCTAGGATTTTATACATATTTATTTTGCTTATTTTTACTGCCCTAATTAATGCTAATCATCTTTAACGTGGTCGTGCATATGAAATTAAAAAGGTAATTAATTTTCTACTCAGATATGATGCGACCTTCAAAACGAATTTGACAATAAGATTCTGAAAGTTTTAATACCAAAAAGGCAAGACTGGACCAACGTCTAGTTGGTCCAGTCTTGCCTTTTTGACCTTTGCCAACCCAATTAGAAGTCTCATTTGACAACCTACAGCTGAAGTACGGCTGGAGCATCAACTGAACAGATGAAATTAAAATCAAGCGGGAAGTGCGTCAGGGTTGTATTCTATTGCACTTGTTGTTCAACCGCTATTCGGTGATATTCAATGAAGCAATCATTGGTATCACTGAAGAAATCAACGTCGACGGCGTTAATATAAATAACATCAGATACGTCGATGACACATTAATTATCATTAATAACGGAAAAGATCTACAAAAACTTATGAATAAAATCACCTCTACACAGTTTGGTTTAAGTCTCAATGAAAATAAAACAAAATATATGATTATAAGCAAAGAGTCTGAAGATGGTGGTTTTACAGTTAGTGGCACAAAGAGAGAGAGAGAGTCCGTAGAGTAAATGGTAGGCTGCTATGTCTTTCCGGTTCTCTTGTACCTAACCTGAACTAACTTGAACTAAGGCAATGCTTAAACGTCTGGAGGCATTCAAGATTGGAATGTATCGAGGACTGTGAGTAGATATACCTGAAATCTAGTAAGAAGAAACATAATGCGGAGGGTCGTATACATTTGTTAGGGTAGTAGGTGCCAGGGTGAGCTTACGGCTCTTAAATAAGTATAAAGACCAAACTGGCGGACAGAAACCACCTGCTTTTCCTCTGAATACCTGGCAATATGGGTGTTCAGCGATATAACGTAGCCGACAAACTGGATACAAGTTAAGTTCTAGCGAGCTTCATGGAACCTGAAACTTTTTTTGAGAAATCCATGAAATACAGGTGGTAATTAGGCACCAGGAATAAGATAGTCCAAGAGTTTTGCGATCTCTGTTGAAATAAAAACCCGAAGATGGTGAGAGGAATCACACTGTTATCTTAATGAACACCTTATTCGCGTCGGGGGCCAAACATGATTTAGTTTTCAGATGGTGCTTACACGAAGAAGAAACAGCTCTTCATCTAGTTATGCCTGAAAATAATATAAGCAAGACAAATTCATCTGAGATTCCTAATAATTTTGGATCAGGAGTGTAATAAGAGGATTTATTTTGTAAGGTCGTCGTCCTTAAAAGCTATTAGCTTTCCGTAACTCTTAAAGATGGCAGGTGTACAACGGACCCATAAAAGGTCTAAATACTGCACTGACTTAGCCGTTACTTGATGGAGATCCATAATAACTAGGAATAAAAGTTTAAACAACTGTTTAAGATCACCACTTATGTTTATTATATTATTGCTGACAATTGTTTCGACACACTGTGTCTTCTTCTGGAGCACGATGTAAATTAACTAACAAAGTATATTACAGAATATATAGTTTACCTAATTACAAGTACAAATTCATTAACAATATTTACCTTAATACCTAGAACAAGTTCAATAAAGGAGACCCTCCCCCATCTAATTGATCGTTGAGTAATAAACCTGAGGATTTTTTCTGGTTAATTTCGACCTGTTCTAAACAATTCAGTAGTTTTCCTTTCTTTCTATTATGCAAAATTTTGAAATCTTCATTGAACGTATGATTTTCATCTGTTAAATGTTTAGCGTAATGAGATTTGTTATTTTTCATTCTATAGCTTTGTTTCTTTTCCTTTATTCTTTTATAAAAAGATCTGCTTATTTGTCCTATATACGTTTTATTGCAAGTGCCACAGCATAATTCGTAAACTCCCGTTTTATTATTTTTTTTTTTGTTTTACTTTTATTATTTTTAATATGTCGAGCTAATGTGTTATTTATACGGAAAGCGATGTTTACATGATTTTTATGAAACATTTTTTTGAATTTTATTAGTCAATTTGCCGGTATAAGTGAGTGTATGAAATTTTTCTTTGTTTAGTTGTTTATACGGGTTGTTTGTACGGGTACAAACAACTAAACAAAGAAAAATTTCATACACTCACTTATACCGGAAAATTGACTAATAAAATTTCCATAAAAATCATGTAAACATCGCTTTCCGTACATATAACACATTAGCTCGACATATTAAAAATAATAAGAGTAAAACAAAAAAAAATAATAATAAAAAATAAAACGGGGGTTTACGAATTATGCTGTGGCACTTGCAATAAAACGTATATAGGACAAACAGGCAGATCTTTTTATAAAAGAATAAAGGAACATAAACAAAGCTATGGAATGAAAAATAACAAATCTCATTACGCTAAACATTTAACAGATGAAAATCATACGTTCAATGAAGATGTCAAAATTTTGCATAATGGAAAAAGGAAAATTACTGAATTGTTTAGAACAGATAGAAATTAACCAGAAAAAATCCTCAGGTTTATTATTCAACGAACAATTAGATGGGGGAGGGCCTCCTTTATTGAACTTGTTCTATATATTAAGGTAAATATTGTTAATGAATTTAGTACTTGTAATTAGGTAAACTATATATTCTGTAATATACTTTGTTAGTTAATTTACATCGTGCTCCAGAAGAAGACACAGTGTATCGAAACAATTGTCTGCAATAATATAATAAACATAAGTGGTGATCTTAAACATTTGTTTAAACTTTTATCCCTAGTTAAAGGTCTAAGTGTTGCAGTATATCTGTCTATCTACTTCATAGTTCTATCTTCTAATCTGAATTAAATTATAACATTCAAATTTTGCCAATACATTATATGTAGAGGTTAAAAACTCTAAAAATGACTGCGAAATATCCTTTCCAGTGGAGTTTTTTCCCATACTAAGCACTCAAGAATAAAAAAATCTGCAAAATGCAAACTTTTCGTGACAATGCCAGTTCTATCATGGGTTTTGACCAAATGCTTTACATGTTTTAACTAAAATTTGGCTCCTTTGCAACAGAAGTCTGGTCAACTGATTTTTAAGCTTTACGAGCATAAACTATTTTTGCATAGATAAATAAAAGCGATTACTTAACTGCTCATTTATTTTACAAACAAATTAACAAGTGTAAAATGCATACATGCACATGCATATTCAAATATTTACTTTCAGTAACAGCTATTTTACTTTTTTACATACTTTCAGAAGGTCGCAGTACTGTTTTGGAATAAGCTTCTGCAAGAAAAAATTCTAAAATAGTTGACTTTGATAAATCTACATACCAAATTAACTATTACAAGTATATCTAGGAATACGAATAAGATAACAAGGGAAAACCATAATATCGTTTTCTCGACAAAATATATTTCATTAAGTTCGTCCAGAAATGACTACTTTCTGATTATATTTCACTGATATAAAAATAAAGTATGACTCTATCCGAATCTCTCCTATACCACATATTGATCTTTCCATGCGACAATATAATAAAGTGGACTCTCTCCACACTCTTTCCTCAATAAATCCTTTTTACAAATCGTCGCCACAAAATACCCCAAACATACCCTCTTTTATACGGACGGTTCCAAATCAGACAAGGGAGTCGGTTCTGCCTTCACATCGCCCACCACCTCCAGAAAGTTTAAACTTCCTCATTATGTTTCCATATTTATAGCTGAACTCCTAGCGATCAAAGAGGCAACTAGATTCGCTCTAACCACAAGCTCCAAACTCATCCTAATTATCTCTGATTCTCTCAGTGCCTTATTATCCATCAAGACCAGAAACCTATCCTACAACTACATCCGGCAAATCCTAGATCTCTTCTACTCCACAAAACTCAAACAACGTTCCATCTCCTATTTCTGGCTTCCCAACCACATAGGCAACCAGGGAAATGACAGAGTGGCTAGACTAGCTAAACAAGCTTTAGATAACGGTATTTCCATCACGGCTGAGAATTACTACTCAGACTTTAACTCTCACCATAAATCTATCCATAATTCCTTATTTCAATTACAATGGGATCTAGAAAATCCAAACAATAAATTGTGGCCACTCAAACCCCTCGGTATTTCCCCCCCTACATAATAACAATCTCAATAGAAAAGAGAACGTCATTCTGCGAAGACTGGCTGCTGGACACACTTTCTCAACTCACCGCCATCTCTTGGAAGGAGCACAAGACCCCAAATGTCCAAGTTGCGGATCCAACCTAACAGTCTCGCATATACTTACAGCAAATCACCTTAAAGACATCCGACTAAAGTACAACCTACCCTCTACCATAAGCAACATAACCATCATTTTTGCCGCAAACAAAAACAACATATGTGATTATCTCAGAGAAATTCATTTTAAAGTTTAAACCAAATTAATAATCACTTTATGGGCGCTAAATAAACTCGCAGTTGATGCGCCCTGGCACCAAAACATCATCATCATCCGAATGTGTGTGCTAGAAGTCACCACGTTAAATTTTTCAAATTATGTTTGCTTTATGTAGTTTTCTTATTTACTATTACTGTTAATAATTTCTGTATAGCTTTTTTAAGGGTAGTACTTAGATAATAATCCTTATTTCTTTTTCTTACGTAATTATCTGATAGAGTTCGACACAGCATCTCACGAACTAACGCTTACCTCCTAAGATTTAAAACGGTTTATTCTTTAATTAATCATATTCAACGCGTAAAGCTCTGAATGCTCAAGCTCTCTGATGCTCAAGAGGTAAAAAGAAACCTAGCTAGTGACTTTTAAAAGAGTACGTTTGCAAAACGCCTCCTTAAGGCCTCTTTTATTTTGTGTTTCTCTGTTTCGTCTTTCAGTAGCAGTAGCTATGGTAGGTTTAACTGTTTTATATGGATAACTTTAAACTTTATGCTTCTTCAGTACGAGACAAGTCAATCATATAGTTAAGAAATATACACGGGATATTGGTATGGATTGATAGATGTGCTGTTATCCAGCTTAAAATTCTTGAGATAGCGAGTTATCGTGAACATCCAAAAAACATACAATTATCAGAGGCAAGTATTTTACATTATTTAGATACCGGAGAATCGTATAACTACCTAGATGTCGCATAACATTACATGCAATATTACAACAGCTATCAAAATAGTAGAGCAGTTATAGGCAACACTTAATAAAGATTTGGCCGTCAGAACTCTTAGATGGTAGCAAGGTTGCTGCTAACAGAAAATGTTGTTTTGGTACTTTTCTATTTATTTGGAGTGACGTGGTGAAAAGGGCGGAACTGTGAGAACTGAGTGGTAGTATGTTTAGGAAGCGTCATCGATATGATTCAAAATTTCCATTCGCACCTCTCGGCTTCTCGAATATACCATTCATTTCGTCAATGTGGAAGCCTTGTGAATGTATGTATAATCGTTGTGGGGTTGGCGTGTAAAGTTACCAAGAGTTAGGATCTCTTTTAGGAACGGTCAGCTGAGAGGATAGAATTGTCAAAACCTTTCTTTTCGATAATGTATTAAATAGAAACTGGTGTAGAAAAATTGAGTCTACACTCGTTAGTAAATAAAAAATTATCCGCGAGGTTATGCTCTGTAGTAAAATTATGTTTAATTCCTTGATTGTAAATTCAACTTCTTGTTCAGCGAAATTATTAATAAAGATACATGTATTGCCCAACATGGTAGTCTCCTCATCAGGATTAAACAACAGTTAAATCATGATCTTCTCGGGCATAAACACTATAAAAGTAGAAAAAAAAGCGTTATTAAGGATATTTGAGCCACAATGCATCTTACCTGGTACTCTAAATGAATTCTTTTGGGCATGTACATATGACCATAAATATTGTGCATCAATAATACAATTTTCTTGTTTTTTTTTTGAACATAGAAGTTATAACAAAGATCTATTTGAGTTTTAACAGTAGTTTTCGTTATTGAGGAAAAAAAGGTTTTTTTTCTCAATATCATTAAAATAACCGGTCAAGTGCAAATTGGACTTGCCCAATTAGTGTTCCCAACTGTGGTTGCCTTTAAAATACAAAATTTTTGTTACAAAGGTATAAAATGATCAGTGACTTCACAAAACAAACCCACAAGACAGAAAGTTCCTGATATGTACACATATATCTTAAGATCCATGTATTTTCACGTTTTTTCTTAGTGAATAATGTATAATAATTATAGCATCTTGCTACCTAACCTAACTTAGCCAATAAATCAGTCTAGCTCAATCTAAAATCTAGTAATAAAAGTGGAAAACAAATATTTACTACCTAAATATTTGTTTATTCGTTTATCGCCAAATGCTTAAAGTAGTGACTCTGGCGAGTCATTGGACATTTTGGCGGTCAAATAGTATTTTTTTATATACCAGATAAATCATTAAACGTAATGCACTCGTGATAGTTTTCGCTTAATCTACACTTTATGGAGAATATTCTAGATTTTTTTAAAAATTTTTGATGAGTAATTTTCGAGGTAAGGAAGGGACGTCGATTTTTGGTAATTTAAACAAAGAAAAGCGCGATGATTCAAAATTTTTGATCAGTACTTTCCGACCTAGGGTGGGGGGAAAGGGGTTTTTGGCAATTTTTTTTAAATAATACAAAGAAGAGTGTGCGCAAGTATTACAACATATATATTTTTGAACTCGTTTTCACAAGGTTTTATTTGACACTCCCCAAAAATAACCCCTAAAGTCAAAATTTAACTTTCAAAACTACACAGCTCTGATTGGGCTATCAATTCTTATATTTGTGCCAAATTTCAACTTTCAATGTCAAATAGTTTTTGAAAAAATCGGGTGTTACAGACGGCCAGACAGACACTGAAGTGATTCTATAAGTGTTCCGTAGGGAACACTAAAAAGAAGGAGAAATTTAAAATTAGTTGGAATGGTTTGGTTCCTCCTATAGAAAGGGAATAGTTTCTTCCTGCTGGAAATGTGCCACAGTTCAGCCGATACTTAAAAAAGGCAAGAAGACCTTGCCAAATAACTACCAGTCGCACTGCTTTCAATAATATCGAAAGCCATGGAAAAGGTTATCAATCTGCATCTTCTAAAATATCTTGAAGTGTTCAACATTATAGCGATCACTAATATGGCTTGCGTAAACATAGATCAACAGGAGATCTTGTGATTTATGTAACACATGTTTGGAACAACGCAATTGAACACTTTGGAGAATCTCGAGCGGTTGCTCTTGACATATCCAAGGCCTTTGACCGTGTTTGGCACGATGGACTGTTGGCTAAGCTACTTTCTTATGGTATGTCTGAAAAGTTCTGTTTGTGGCTCTCATGTTTCGTCAGAGAGCGTTCTTTACGAGTGGCGGTCGACGGATTCCTTTCTAACACCTTCACTATCAACGCCGGTATGCCCCAAGGTTCCATACTTTCTCCTACTTTCTTTCGCATTTACATTAACGATCTACTGGAAAAGACCGGAAAGCCGGAAATGTATTTCAAGATAATCTGCGTCCTATTCAGATGAAACTTTAAAAAATGAATTCTGAACATGTTTATTTTTTTTTGCCCATTAGTTATAAGATTAAAAACATTTAAGGAACTAGAAATGTTAACTTGTTTTAACTTAACCTTCGTCAATAGTAAGTTGTCATGTTCTCTCGCAGTGTAAGGAGATAAAATTTAAATCTCTCTAAACCTTTCGGAAGTACTTACAAGCTTAAGATAACTAGCTAGAACCTTTTAAATAAATTTTCACGGCCATTTATGTTTGCACTTGTTAAAAAATAATCTAGGCTATTGACATTTATGATGATAACACAAAGTTGTGGTTTCCGCAGCACCTTTAATAAACTGAAATATGCTACCAACCTATTTTCATTATCTTTTTAGTTTTTTATTTAGGGCAAGAAATTGAAAATTTTAAATTGTTGTTCACCTCTAGTATTTATCTAATTTTCAAACTCATTAGGAAATTAAAAACTAATGCATCAGTCGCATGCAATGAAACACTCTTTATATTTGTCCTGTTTTGTTTAATTATTTATTAGGCTGTACAAAAATATACAGGGATTTGGTTCTGTATCTTGAAGACTTTAGAAATTGATGGAGCAGCAAAATGTTAAAAAAGACCTAATAAAAGTGCGGTCAACAATGTACCTTCTTCAAAATATGGCAAGTTTTTACTTAGTTTTTACTCTAGTTCTCAAGAATCATTGTACAGATTTTGGTAAAATATGTCTTAAACTATTGCTTGTTAATAATTGTCATTGTTATATACAAAAATTGTTATTGCCAATTAACGGGGTCCCACTGTCAGGAAGAGAAGTACATTTTTAGGTGAAAATTGCACAGGTCAACATTTGATCTAAAAAAAAAAACACCCGGAGCGGTATGGTCCTTATGGGGTTTTTGGGGTCGCTGATTACGATGAGCGGGTTGGTTAACCTTCATCACATCAGATTCAAGGTCATTTGAAGGTCAAATAGAGAAAAATCCGTAGGAAAAATCTGAAAAATTTCATGCGTATGTTTTTGAGGTCCCTGAGTCCGAATCCGTAGTTTGTTTGACCTTACGCCTTTTACCAGAGGTCATTTGAAGGTCATCTGAAGGTCAAATAGAGAAAAAATCGTGGAAATAATCTGAAAAAAATTCATGCGTATGTTTTTGAGGTCCCTGAGTCCGAACCCGAAGTTTGTTTGACTCAAGCCGCCTTTCAGAGGTCATTATAGGTCATTTCATCATCAGTTTATGTTTATTTGAAAAATATGTATGGTCATTTTGCGTTGTTAAATTTAATTTTGTTTTTATCGTACACTTGCAAAGCATACAGAGGTTAATTTACGGTACATTTTCATTGATTATATCTTATACATATCACTTTACATTTACGTTAATATATCACAATCAAAAATGTCTTTTATGCTGCTCGGTCATTACAAGGGAATTAATATGTGAAATATAAGCTAAATAATGGCAGGTAGACTGATGCAAGCAAATGTTTTAATACTGTTTAAAGGTACTTATTAGTAAAACTTAAAATATTGTTCATATCAAAAATAGACTATACAAATATTTTGACTAGTTTTGTGACTGTGAAATAGACTTTTAAAATCTAAAAAAAATTCCCAATACATTTCAAATTAATAATTCTAATGCCGAACAACCTTGTTATCAAGTAACCCTTAATCTATATATTTCAATACTTAATCCTTGTCGACAAAGAAACTCTAATACCCAATACCTTTGAACCCAATAACTTACTTGTACAGTAATCCTTATATCTACTTATACTCTCATATTGTCTTATATGATACCTCAATGCGTAAGTTAACTACTAAAAATGATTCGGCTCATACTTCGTAAAGAGTCTCGAGTGTCCAAGTAGATTTTCGAAATCGCGCAGTCAGTATTTAATATGAATTAAGCATAAGAGTTTGCTTCTTTTAGTATTTATCAAAGCATGTTTGAAGTACTACTCTAAACGAGAACGCTTTCGTTTCTCGTGAAATGATCTTCGACTTGCTTTTCTTTTATGAGATTTATTTGATTCTCGCTTCAGGTTCCAGCAATAATCTGCTGACATGTTTATCCCCCAAACACCTTGATACCTTTTTTCAAATTCACTCAAGTCTTGGTGCATCCTTTCTCCATGTTCTTCGATAAAATCTACGAGATTTTCAGGGAACCAATCAAGGTGTGAATGAAGAAAATGCAGTTTCAGACTCATTAAACACCCCATTTCTTTATAATTTTATACTAAATTTCCAACAATATTTTTGTAATTAGGGTCTTTATGATTTCCAAGAAATTACTTGGACCTATGATGTTTTGTTCACCTGGAATTAATTCTTGTTTCAACGGCCAGTCTTTCCTCACATAATGCTCATCTCGAGCCCGACTATTCCACTCACAAATAAAGCACGGATAAGAAGTGTTTCCAGATTGTTGTCCCAGTAATATTATAAATATCTTTAAGTCCCCACAAAGTTCCCACTGGTTTTGATCGTAATTCAATTTTTGCAATAGCAACTCAAAATTATGGTATTCTTCATCTAATACAACAGAATGAGCGACTGGTAAAGGGGCATAAATATTTCCATTATGTAACAAGATAGCTTTTAAGCTTCTTTTTGAAGAATCTATGAACAGTCGCCAATCACTTGCTGTGTATTCTATACCGTATTCTTGCACTAACCCTTCAATATTATGGCAATAGACTAGATTATTCATTTTAGTAAAATATTTTCTGAATGCACGTTCTCTCGAACGATAGACAGAAATTTTTGTTCCTTTGGATAGACAATTTTTTTCTTTTAGCCTAGATGCTAAAAGCTCTGATGTATCTTTCGAGACTCCCAAGTCTCTGCACAGATCACTTAATTCGTTTTGATTAAATGTTTCGGCTTCCGATATATAATTTTCCTCAACATCTGATTCTTCTGTGCTAAAATTTTCTCTTTCTTCGTGTTCGAATGTTTCATCTGGCATATCTTCATCAGTTACCACTTCTTGTCCCAATTCATTAATTTCCATGATATGATCAGAATTTGGTTCAATAAGAACTGGTAAAGTCACGGATGTTACACGTGCATATGAAATAGAATCCTTATTCTTTCGGTTGTACCCTTTCAAGTTTGTTAAGCAGAAGTAACAGTCGGTGGTATGGTCTGTTGGGGGTCTCCATATCATTGGCCGAGAAAATACCTGGTTGTTAATTTTGTATAGAACATTGCGGCATTTATGACATATAGATTTTGGTGTGTAAGAGTTATCCAATGAGCTTGTATCAATATGTTAAATTTGGTGATATTTTACTTTTAACGAATCAGAAAACATGAAATTCTTTTGTGGAATATACTCCCCACAAACAACACAAAAATTGTCGACTTTAATGGAACATGACGAATTTCTTGTAGCATTTGACTCTACAGAGACCAAGTTTCCCACCAATGTAGAGCTACGGTCGCATGATGACGACGCCTGCGGGCCCGCTTTCCCACCCTGACCAGCCGCCGATTCTGGGTTTCCGGGACCCTGTCTCGTAATTTTTTTAGGAGTAGTTGCCATGACGGCATTAAGCCGTAACCCAGGGACTTCGCCGGATAGTGAGACAACTCCGTTGCCCACCGTCACCACGTGGAGGTGCCCTGGGTGCAACTACACCTTAATACTGGAGTTTAAAGCGAGACTGAGCTAAATTTATAAAAAAGAAGAGAATAAATAATTTCGCGAGGAATGAAAAAGCATTTTATTGTCAAAGTAAAACTCCAAATATATATACAAAGATACTTAAAATGACCACCGTATATCTTTTGAGCATAAGATCATGCAGGATTTGAACTGAATGATCTGAAAAAATAATAGATGAATTTTTTCAGATTTTTTCCACGATTTTTTTCTCTATTTGACCTTCAAATGACCTTCAAATGACCTCTGGGAAAAGGCGTAAGGTTAAACAAACTGCGGATTCGGACTCAGGGATCTCAAAAACATACGCATGAAATTTTTCAGATTTTTCCTACGGTTTTTTCTCTATTTGACCTTCAAATGACCTTCAAATGACCTCTGGGAAAAGGCGTAAGGTCAAACAAACTACGGATTCGGACTCAGGGATCTCAAAAACATACGCATGAATTTTTTCAGATTTTTCCTACGGTTTCTTCTCTATTTGACCTTCAATCTGATGTGATGAAGGTTAACCAACCCGCTCATCGTAATCAGCGACCCCAAAACCCTATAAGGACCATACCGCTCCGAGTGTTTTTTTTTAGATCAAATGTTGATCTGTGTTATCAATCAGTTTATAGGAAAACATGTTTTTCTCAAAATTATTCCCTAGTAACTACCACATTTTACGTCTTAAAAGGAATCATGGTACACAATGTGACCATTCTTCTTCCTCAGCCTTTGTTCATCCACTCCTGAACGTAGGCCTCTTCCAAAACCTTCGATGCCTTTCTATCTATTGCAACTTGTATCCAGTTCGTTCCCGAAATCCTTTGGATGTCGTCTCGCAATCGCTTTTGTGGTCTTCCCACCCTTCTCTTGGTCTTCCTTGGTCTCCAGGTTAATAATTTATCAGTCCATCTATTCGGATCTTGTCTCGCAATGTGGCCCTCCCATTGCCACTTCAGCTGGGCTATTTTTTCCAGTACATCCGGTACTTTTTTCTTTCTTGGATATTTTGGTTTCTAATTCGGTTTCCAAGCATGGCTCTTTCCATTGCTGTTTGAGTGATTTGGAGCTTCAGTGAGAACAAACATTATACAACTATTAAAGATTTTCCTTTTAAGATATATTGAGATAACTGGTGACTTCATTATATGTCCCAGTTTACCGAATGCTGCCCATCCAAGACTTGTTCGTCTAGAAATTTCCGCATCTTGGTCCTTTTTTTTCAATTGGATCAATGGATTGGTGTCCTAAATATAGGTACGTGGGCACGTTTTCGAACAATTGGTTGGCAACAGTCATATCTATGTCTTGGAAACTCATTAATTTGGTTTTATTTGCATTAATTTCTAGTCCAACCTTTAAGGAAGCCTCATGGAGTTCTTGCAAGTACTCCATGAGGCAGAAACTCCAAGAATGTGACCATACTTTAATTTAATTTTATTTTTTTTAATTATAAGGCTATAACTTAGATGTTAAAACTCAATTTTTCTTTATTTTTTTTTTAATAGATCAGTCTTGCTTGCTCCGATATGGTCCTTTCATTCATTGCGGCCCTAGGTCTCTACTTGATGATTGAAGCTCCATTTAGAAAAATTTTCAAGGAACTACTTATGCCCAAAAAGGAACCAAAGGAACCTAAACCTAGTAATGAAGAACAGCAGACGACTAATAATAGGAGTGATACTAATACTGAAAATGGACCTAGAAATAGAAATAACAATATTGTCAACAATAATGGAATAAGTGTCGAAGACAGTAGATTGTAAGCTTTTATTAGAAACTTAGGAATTGAGGAAGTTAAACAATTTTATTTTTAACTTTTACCTGTAGAACACTTAGAGTAAGTTCTGAAATCGCCGAAAAAAAAAGAACAATAATGGCGCAGTGCGTTTAAAGGGGATGCCTTTTGCTACATAATAGAGGAGGGTAGATAGATTCAAAGGGCGATCTTTACGATAAACCGGTAGAAGAACTCTCGAACAAACCTCTTACATTTAAAAATTTGAACCCTTCCCAAATAACCGAGGGAAAACTTCTCAAGAAAAAATCCTCTCCTACAACAGAAGCCTAATCTTTTCCAATACAGCAAAAAAAATATTGAACAAAGGGGGGGAATTCTTCTTACACTATAACTTTGAATACCTACAACCTTCCAATAAAAATAACTTGGTTATAGGGTGCGGGTTGTGTTTTTTCTCGGAGTTAGGAGGGTGACTTTTTATGACGTTTTTTTTTTTAAATAAACTGCCTAAAAAGGTTTGTTTAAAATATTGTTTAGGTCACACTTATCTTTTACTAGGCAATAAATACACCTAGTTCATTAACAAAATTATTGTAAAATTCTTTCTAGTATTTTCTAAATATTATTATAATTTAAATTATTTGTTTATTGACCTTTTGGAGACAAAAAATGTATGGAAACTTGTTTTTCTTATAAAAAGAGGAATTTATGTATAATTTACTTGAGATCTACAATTATGTCGATAAAATCAGGTGTCATCACCTGTCTGTTTATAAATAGTATGGTACTTGTGCTGTCGCTTTAATTGTCATAACACGCAAATCAGTTATTTTTTCCGTTTTATGCAGGTCAATATTATATAAATTACCATTATTTATGTATGTGTAATTGTAAATTATTCTTTGAAAAAGAATATTCGTTTGTATAACGATCTGGCCAACATTGAAAAAAACAAGTCGGATCTGCGCAATTAGTATTCCGTATAGTGATTGCTTTTGAAATAAAAATTTTTGTTACGGAGGCATAAAATCAATAGTGACTTCACAAAACACCTCCCACGTGAGTTTTTAACAAAGTTTGCTTCCGATCTTTGTCGAAAAGTGATGACCTTGAAATTTTTTTTTATGTACTAGATAAATTACCAGAGATAATGCACCCGTAATAATTTGTATTCAATCTGCACCTTATGGAGAATATCCTAGACTTTTTTTGTGGAATTTCCTGATTAGTACTCTTAGAGATAGAGTGGGGAACAATGATTTTTCGTGTTTTTTTTTTAAATAATGTAAAGAAAAATTTGCGCGAGTATTACATCATATGTATTTTTGAACTAGTGTTTACACTTGGCATCCCACTCGATGACCTTGAATATTTTTTCTTAGCTTCCGATTTCACACCCCAAAACTAACCCCTTAAGCCAACATTTTACTTTTAAAACAACACAGCTCTGATTGGGCTGTCAATTCCTATATTTGTGCCGAATTTCAACTTTCTATGTCAAATAGTTTCGGAGAAAGTCGGGTGTGGCAGACAGCGGACAATTGGGCACCAAAATGATATCATACGAGTAAGTGTAGTAACTAAACACTAAAAATATTTACTATATTAGACGACGTAGTAGGGCTAATAGATAAGAGAAGTAAAATGACATGATATGTGATGAAAATGATTCTAGAAAACTTTAGAGGGCTTATTCCAAACGACAAAGGCGAAGTTTTTTCGTTAAGTGAGCGGTATTTTTTAAGTTTGAAATGAAATGTCTATTTGTTTATTAAAGGATTTTTGTTATTAGTGTAACTAGTCGCACTAGCTTAACACAATTAAATTTATGCGATTTCCATTGACGCCTTTGAGACACCTATCCTGCAACAATTTCTTAATTATTGTACTCTCTCTTCAACTAGAAACGAAAAATTTTTAGTCTATTCTAATAAATGGCTATATCATTTTTACATGAGTCGGGAGTTTTAAAAAATTCTTGCGTATTTTATAAAACTCATAGGTGTTTGATGACTACAAACAGTATAAGAGTAATTATTTAATATATGAAAAAATCACTAGCCAATGACATTTTCTATCTTTTTTCCCTTCAAATATTATTGACAAGAAATATAATAAATATTATGAATGATTTATAATGCTAGCTCTAATTAGGAATCTCCACGTTTCCGGTTTTTTTGTTCAATCAAAGTAGATAAAATGCTAGTAAAATTCTAACTGAATTCCTTACTTTTATGACAGGCTCAAGGCACTAGAGATAAATAATAACCCTAAGAAATTTATTTTCTTTTGTCCTAGAGAAATAACGAATACATGTTCTAGAGAAATAATTAATTTTTAACGTTTGGTTTTTCTATAAGCACTGATCAATTATTTTTATTTATTTTTTACTTCTTGACGTGTAGCATATGAGCATTTCCGTAAGTTGTTGGCATGTTCGCGGATTAAAAAAGAGTGAAAATGACACTCATTAGACTCGATTTAAATTGTTCCTTGGATCTCCAGAAACAATTATTGACCGCTGAACACGACTTTTTTAAGAACCTTTTTTTACAGGTCAATATCAAATTTTTGCAGGAAAAATGGAAAAACTCGCTAAATCGCTGTAAAAAGCCGTATTATAAGTTTATCCATGCGATTTATTGAAATTATTCATTGCGAATCCTGATAACGTGTTCTTCTATATTATATATAAAATGCAACGTCTCTCTGTCTGTCTGTCTGTCCGTTAGTGCGCTTATCACTGGAGAACCACTTATCCGATTTACTTACTTTTTTTTTAAAACATACATATATTCTCTGGCCAGGTTATAGGCTATATTTTATTACGATAGGTAGCATAAGGAATGAGCAGTGACGATAATAGTGAATGAAGTCGGAAAAAAGGTTACCGTTAGCGCGTTGCAATACACTGCCTTAACCTTTAAATATGGAACAATATTATATAGCAGAGAATATATACAATCTATAATATATATAAAATGCAATATCTCTCTGTCTGTTTGTCTGTCCATTAGTGCATTTATCAGGCGAGAACCACTTATCCGACTTACGTGTCTTTTTTTAAATTCATACATATATTCTTTGGCCAGGTTATATAACAATAATCTATATCTATAATATATATAAAATGCAACGTCTCTCTGTCTGTTTGTCTGTCCGTTAGTGCGCTTATCCCGCGAGAACCACTTATCCGATTTACGTGATTTTTTAAATTCATACATATGTTCTCTGACTAGGTTATAAATATATATTTTATTACATCTATAATAATATATATAAAATGCAACGTATCTCTGTCTGTCTGTCCGTTAGTGCGCTTATCACTGAAGAACCACTTATCCGATTTACGTACTTTTTTTTTTTTAAAACATACATATGTTCTCTGTCCAGGTTATAGGTTATATTTTATTACGTTAGGTGACTTAAGGAATAAGCAGTGATGATAATAGTGAATCAAGTCGAAGAAAAGTTTGCCGCTAGCGCGTTCTCTTGCGATACACTACCCAAAGCATTAAATACGGAACAATATCATGTAGCAAAGAATATAATATATAAAATGCAACGTCTCTTTGTCTGTCTGTCTGTCCGTTGGTGCTCTTATCACTCGAGAACCACTTATCCGATTTACGTGTTTTTTTTTTTTAATTCATACAATTGTTCTCTGGCCAGGTTATCTATAATCTTCTATATATAATATAAAGAATATCTATAATATATATAAAATGCAACGTCTCTCTGTATGTCTGTCGGTCCGTTAGTGCGCTTATCACTGGAGAACCACTTATCCGATTTACGTGCTTTTTTTTTTAAATATACATATTTTCTCTGGCCAGGTTATAGGATATATTTTATTTCGTTAGGTAACATAAAGTAGAAGCAGTGACGATAATAGTGAATCAAGTCGGAAAAAAGCTTACCGTTAGCGCGTTGCAATACACTGTCTTAACCTTTAAATATGAAATATTATCATGTTGCAAAGAATATAATATATATAAAATGCAACGTCTCTCTGTCTGTCCGTCTGTCCGCTAGTGCGCTTATCACTTGAGAACCGCGTATCCGATTTACGTGTTTTTTTTATAAATTTATACATATGTTCTATATAATTCGATATAAGCCTAGATAATGGGAGATAAAGTGAGATAATGGGAGATAACTATAAATAATGGGAGATAAGGAGAAATAATGGGAGATAAGGAGAAATAATGGGAGATGAGTAGAGATAAGCCTAGATAATGGAAATTATGTAGAGATAATGGGAGATTAGAAGAAATAATGGAAGATAAGGGGAAATAATGGAAGATATTTTATTACGTTAGGTAACATAAGGAATAAGCAGTGACGATAGTGATGAATCAAGACCACGCGAGCGGAGCCGCGAACACGGCTAGTCTCTTATATAATGGCCATTTTTGCCCATTTTTTCCCATTTTATATATTTTAGTCAAATTCTCCAGTCCAGGTACATTTTTTGGCCAGAAATGGCCGTAAATTAAAAATTTTTAATTTACGGCAATTTATGACTAAAAAGTGGTTAAAATCTGACCATAACTTGGAAACGATATCCTAATATCAACAAAGTAGATAAAAATTCGTAGTCCGCAGGTTAAAAAACATAAAAAATGTGTACCGGAACATTAATTTGACTAAGATATAAAATAGACAAAAACGGGAGGAAAACGTTATCAGGATCCACGATGAATAATTTCAATAAATCGCATGGATAAGCTTATAATACGGTACATTATATATTTTTGGCGCTTTTTAAGGCAGTTTAGCAAGTTTCTCCATTTTTTCCTTAAAACTTTGCATATTGAGCTGTAAAAAAAAGGTTCTTATAAAAGTCGTGTTCAGCGGTGAATAATTGTTTCTGGAGGTCCAAGATTTGATCTGGATTTGAATCGAGTGTAATGAGTATTTTTTTCAAAAAAATTTCTACTTTTTTTTGAACCGCTAACATACCAACAATTTACGGAAATGCAAAATCAAATTAAATATAATATGAGGCAATTAGTGCAATAATGACTGAAGCCAAAATCTTACACCTTTTGTTTTATTTTTATTTATTTCGTTAACAATATAGAACTTTAGTTCTGATCTTTACCGGTTGATAAACAACGACTTAAGGTTTGAGGACGCCGTCAAAGAACGTAGTATGAACGCGACCTTTAGATTTATAAATAATCAAATAAATAAATAATTTTCCGATATACTATAAGGAAATTGGTAAATACAATAATAATGATGCAAAAATTAATAATTATTACTTCTTAATGCTAATTTACATCTATTCTATCAATAAGTAATTGAGTAAAAGAAGTTAATGATGAATGAGAACGTCACGTTTTTTATCAAATGTATCAAAATGTCAATACATTGCATATCTCGGAAAAAGTAATTAGAATTACTTCGTCAATGTATCATATGTTACCTGGATCACTCCTCTAACTCGTTTTTTGAAGACTTACGCAAAACATTTGGACTGATTCAGCCGGTACTTGGTGGAGATCCATAATTTAATGTTTTGTAAAAAAGGTGAAAATGATCAATTTATTACAAACCATCCGAAGAAGCTGTTGTACAGCAAAACATGTCATGATGTTAAAAATAAAAATTCAGTGGAAATTTAACTAGTGTTTCACCTTTGTTACAAAATATTTACTCAAAACATGTTAAATATAGGAGTTGTAACGTACATAAATTTTATACTTAATACCCTACGTATTATTTTTCAGTTTTATGGAATTCTTGTTTCTAGATACGATAATAAATATCTTTATGGTATTATTGTGCAACACAGGAAGAAAAAGTGCCTTTCGTAACTTAGCCAAAGTACGCAATGCACGTTTGACATTAGGGAAAATTAATAATTGCTTTTGTTTATGTTAAGAATGTTGATAGTAAGTTGTAATATACAAATGGTAGTGGTAAGTAGTAAGTAAGATTTTTTCGGAGAGCGAGAAACGTGTTATATACGAAATATTTATTAAAAATGGTTATAACAAATTACATGTACAACGAAAATATACCAGTACTTATGGAACACAAAGAAGAATTCCAAGCTTAAATACATTTTTAAGAATATATACTACATTTTACGTGGGTTGCTACTTATATTTTTGGCCTAATAATGAAAAAACAAATATTTATGTTCGAAATTGTTTTTATTGTTTTTCAAAATATTCTCCATGAGATCAATACACTTTTGCATGCGTTTGAACCAATTTTCGAAGCACTTTTTCCACTCCGATTGAGGTAACTCCAAAACATGCGTTTTGAATGCACCAACCGCTTCTTCGAGAGTCGAAAATCGTTGGCCAGGTAATTTGTTTTTCGTGTGTGGGGATAAAAAAAAAGGTCATTGGGTGCCAAATCAGGGCTGTACGGCGGATGACCCATCAATTCGATGTTTAGGCCGGTCAAAAATTCCTTTGTTTGAGCCGATATGTGAGAGCTCGCATTGTCATGATGAAGAATAATTCGCCTCTTCTTCGACTTTTTCCGAATGTTTTCGAAGACTTCTGGCAAACAAATGGTCGTGTACAACTTTTGTTGGATTTGGCTTGTCTTGCAAGACCCATACAGTCGAATGCTGTTTTGTTTCGGGCTCATATGCATAGATCCATGATTCGTCACATGGGTAGATGTTATACACAGCCTTTGTTGCACCTTGATCGTATTTTTTCAAAACATTTCCTTGCACCAATCGACACGAGCCTTCTTTTGAGCGTTTGTCAGATTATGCGGGATCCAATGCGAACAAATCTTTTTTAAGGCTAAATGATCATGCAATATCTTATTGATGCTTGTCATACTAATGCCCAAAGATGCCTCAATCTCACTGTATGTCACATGACGATCTTGCTTTATCAGTTCACGCACAGTATCGATGTTTTCTGGCACAACAACCGATTTTGGACGACCTTCACGGAATTCGTCCTGGAGCGAACGTCGGCCACGATTGAATTCGTTATACCAGTTTTTTACAGTGCAATAGGATGGTGCTTCATCGGCGTATAAAGAATTAAGTTCATCGATGCACTCTTGTCTTGATAATCCATATGAAAAATAATCGCACGAGTTAATTCCATTTTTTGCCCGAGATGAATTTTTCAAGTTACTGTAAACAACACAAATTGCGCTCAAATGACAAAATGTTTATCCAAAGGTTATGTTCAACAATGTCAAGTTTCTAATGGAAACGTCAGATGGCACCTGGCAACACTTACTGTTGCCAAGGCCAATATAAATAGCAACCCACGTAACTGAAACTAAAGAAAATAGAGGTGGAAACTACCAGAAACTGAGAGCAAGAATGAAAAAACTTTATTCATTTAAACCTAAATGCGGTATTATTACGATTTTAAATAAATTAAAGTTGACTATGTTAAATATTCAATATGCCCCCCTTTCTGTTCACTATATTTTCTATAAATTCGTTTTTGTCTTTCTATGACTGCCAAAATGAGTACTCATTTAAAATTGCTACCTTCATCGTAATTTTCTCCCGTAAACGATTGATTCACTGTCAAGTTTCTTTTATCTCTTCATTTATTTTTTAAATAGCCCCAGAAGAAGGTGTCCAACACGATTCAATCGGAGCTATTTGATTACCATTTTATTTTCCAAATCTGAAAAATTCATAAAGGGAAAGTGTCATTTAACGCATGTGTTTCTTCCACAATGCTGCTTGGCGGAGCGCCATCTAGCGTGTCCCGTTTAAATTTCTACTCCAAAAAAAATTAGTCCTATTATTCTATGGTATTGTTCAATATACACAATAAATCTGAAGAGACTCACGACCAGACTGCTTTATTTCTTGTATCGCTAGAGGATTTTCGTTAGCTCAAAAGTATGTTATTATATTAAAAACTTTAGCTCTTAAATAGAAAAATCCACTGTTGCTCTGAGGGTTTCATATTTTTTATTTGAAATACATTTATTGGGAAATTTAAAACATAAATTAGATAATTAAAAAAAAAATCATATATTTAATTCTTCTTCTCTCTAAATATTTTAATTTTATTTATATACTTATTTTTTAAAAGTATCATACTTTATATTTATAAATGAAAAAATATTAGGAACTACTTAGGCATTTCCTATTAATATTTTTTATATGTAATAAGATGTCAATTGCAGTTTAATTGTTCATCTATTTAACCTGATAAGGTTTGTTATGTGTACTTATGTAGTTGTAATATTTATATAAAAAATTACAAATAAGGTGATAATGGTCATATAGGCCACTGCAAAATCTGAGAGCCTCGCTTTCACATGATATTATAAATTGCTACTTTTAATGACATTATACGAAGCATCATGACATTGTTGTCGCCTTATGACAGTCGCAGACTCAAACTATTTGAACTTTAGTTATTCATTCATTTTCATATGGTGGTTTCAAGTCGTGTACGTTTTTAACTTCTTATTGTTGTAGGCACATGAAATTTCATTTCATTTTCGTGAAAAAATGCGACGTACTATTGCATGCTCATTAATTGTATGACTAGTATTCACTTGGTATTAAAGGATATCTTCTCTTATCATGACAGTGTAATATTTTTTCTTATAAGTGTAAATGACTCTACAGTAAAATAGTTTTCACTATGTGCAATGCATCACATTATGGTGCATCACGAACACCCTACCTATCGATAGTTGATGGTAACCTACTTATCGATAATTTTATCTTATCCATATATATCGCTAGCTATCGATGACTTGATTGATCAATATCTGTCGATAAATATCGATAGTTATTATTAATAAATTGTTTACCGAAGCGGGGGAAGAACTCTCTCTTAAATAAAAATTTATCTCCTAAAATTGATGACCGGGGGTGAAAATATGTAAGTGATGTGTATCGATACACTGATAACTGTTAATTATTATCGAAAACTATATCGATAATTATCGATATGTTGATAGTTATCGGTAACCATCGCTTTATCGAAAAAAATTCATTAATCGTGATTACGCGACAAGAAACGGTCTGACACTTCATATAGTGTCATTAAATGTATCGATTTATTGTCACATAAAAAGATACTCTGTAAATATGGCATTTAAATTTATGTATAAATAAATATATAAGAAGGTTAAGTTTAAAGTAGGACTAGTGTTAAATAAGAAATTTTAATTCAATGCAATTATTTAGGTAATAAAAACAAGTTAGATACTGTATATTGAATTTAGGTATAGATTTAGGTCCTAAAATATCTGCTAATGTGTAAGGTAGGTAAGGGAAAGTTATAAACATTTATATTATTATAATCTATTGACTGGTAGCTAAAATGACATTTTACTTTAAAATTAATATTTATATTTAGAATTAGTTTATATGATTTTAAAGTTTTATAATAAATGTTTTTTCTTCATTATTTTTTTAATAATTAGAAAATAAGTCGACCTACAAACCAGATGGTTCCTTAAGCTTCTGGACTTGTTTAATAAACACATACTACAACAACTTTATTTTTTATTATTTATGGTGTCCAATTTCATGTCAATCCTAGACGATTCGGTTTTTTTTTCGAATGAAATATACAGGAAATAGAATGTATTTAGTTGTCATTTCCCGAAGAATAAAATCTGGAGGTTTGGAAAAAAAGAAGCTTTTTTAATAAAAAAAAACCGCAAAGTACATAAAAATTCGAAGTCCGCAGGTTAAAGAACATAAGAAAAGTGTACCGAAACATTAATTTGACTAAAAGATATAAAATGGGAAATAACCGGTCAAGTGCAAGTCGGACTTACGCAATTAGTATTCCGTACGGTAATTACTTTTAAAATAAAAAAAAAAATGTTGCGGAGGTATAAAATGATTAGCTTGACAAAACACTGCCTGAACGGGTTCTCAACAAAATTTGTTTCCAATTTTTGTTGAAAACTGATGACCTTGATTTATATATATATATATATATATATATATATATATATATATATATATATATATATATGTATATATATATATATATATATATATATATATATATATATATATATATATATATATATATATATATATATATATATATATATATATATATATATATATATATATATATCAGATAAATTATTAAAGGTAAGGCACCCGTGATAATTTTCATTCAATTTATGGAGAATATTCCAAAATTTTTTCCAACTTTTCGAGATAAGGGGGGGACAGCGATTTTTAAAAAATATTATGAAGGAAAATTTGCGCGAGTATTACACCATATATATTTTTGAATTCGTGTTCTCACAAGCTTTCATTTCACACCTCACTTAATGACCTGGAAATTTGTTTTTTCACTTCGGATGTCACCCTCCAAAAGTAACTCCTTAAGTCAAAATTTAACTTTCAACATTCTACTGCTCTGATTGGAGCATCAGTTCCTTTATTTGTGCCCAATTTCAACTTTCTATGTCGAATAGTTTTGGAGACGGAAGGACAGACAGACACCGAAGTGATCCCATAAGTGTTCCGTATGGAACACTAACAAAACATGGAGTAAGAAATAAACAATTGCAAAGTTGGCAAGTACGAAAGTTTGTGACAAAGCTTATGCGAATCAACTTTAACGATTAAAGAAAATCTGTAACATTCTATCCTTTACATAATAGTCAACAGCGACAATAAATTTACCGTTAAAAAACGTTATCCTTTATATTTATTAGCACAGGAAAGTAGAGATATACAATATGACGGAATGACTAAATAATATCTTTGTGCATTACATCTAATAATAAAATGCACTATAATCTCATTGTTAATTGAGTTAAATAATCCGGTTAACTTAATGTTAAATGAAAAAACAACTTAACATTATTTCTTCATTAAAGAAATCCTTATTTTAAAAACATAAAACCCCTAGAAAGAGCGAAGCTCTCTAGCGCACCTGTTGATTTTAATTAATTCCTATGAAATACCGTTAAATGTCTTCTAAAATAAAAAAAAATTCAAGTTAGGTCTTAAAATTTAATTTTTTTTTGTAAATAGCTGTAACATAAAAAATAACTTCGAGCACCCACAAAATACAAAATAAATTCAAGTGAAAATCAGCAGAAATTTGACAACAGATCCAATGTTTGGTGAAATGACTACAAATTCCGACTTAAAAACCACGTTATATTGTTGGAACTGAGATTAACCTGAACAGATAATTGTCTATTTCTATTCTATAAAATAAATCGCTCTTCATTCTTACAATCAGTTACATAACCAGGTCCTAGATGCGCTTGTTGCATTGTTTTAGGTAAAAAAGAGAACATTAAAGGCGAAGCTGTTTATAGAGGGGACGGGGAGCGACTCAATAACCCGGTTACTTAACAAAAACCTCTCATACAAGAGAGCTTTCAATGCTTAGACCATCAAAAAAATGGCGGATAGAAGTTTCTCAAAAATAAAGAACTATAGAACTCGTAAGAGCCTAAACCTTACCGAACATAATACGAAAAACAAGGTTAAGGAGCGACCTTCAAATAAAACACTAACCCTTATACTGAGACTTTATAAGCGCAAAGCAAGAAAAAACATCGACGACCAAGAAGGAAAACTATCAAAACAAAAACTCTCTCCTATAATAACCTATAAAAAACTCAAACCTTTTATAAAATGGGAAAAAGGTCTTACCACTAGATGAAGGTACATTTTTCTAAATCCGTATGCCTCCTTCCCTCTCCTGCACTGGTTCCGCTATGGCTTACAACGTAAGTGATATTTTCAATATTACACGTGTAAGACGTAGTTTCAATTTCATATCTTGTTACATTTCATTAGACATAGTTAGTTACATTCATTCAAATATCAAGGTTGACATTTTTATCAACGCATTATAATTTTCCCAGATTCCAGAAATTTGAAAAAATACGCCCAAGGATTATTAATAATGCCTATATTATATAGGTAATGTACGATTTTATTTATTTTTGTTATATCGACTAGCTTTTATTTGCACTTCCGATCATTATATCTTTTTTCATCAGGTAATCTATGAATAAAGAATATGTCCTTATATAGCGGGATACCTACAAAACAATTTAGGAGTATTTACAGAGTAGAAAATAAAATTGCTATAATCTAAGGAATAAAAAAAAATAATGTATACTTTTATTATTTATTTCCAATTTTATGGGCTGCGCATACATTCAGCAGTGCATATTAACTCCTCGCGTCGAGAGTGTAGTTTTATGGTTTGGTCGTTATATGAGGTTCAGTATATCTAAAAGTATTATGGATTTTTAATAAATTCATACTTTAATATTCTAATTGGGTTATGGAATATGAAAATATTAATTAAATTATAAGTTCATAATTTCGTACTTCTTTTAAATGTTTGACTGATGATTTAAAATGATTCAGAACATTTAATTAAAAATCATATTTGAATAATTTTATCATACATATTTAAACTATTAAGAGTGCAGAGAATACATTCTCGACATGTTGAGTTGATCGTCTCGGCTAAGTATTATCCGGACTTTAAATTCGAAAATAAGGTATTATAAAGGCATGCAGTATAGAATACAAGCACCTTTCATCTTAAATTCGTATACAATCTCGAGTGTTAAGAAAATTAATTTTTTAATTTGACTAAACTAACAAATATGAAGTAAATGTTAAAATTCTGAAAACTTTCCCACTACTTACGAGAAATATATTTTTATTTTAAATTTTCTGATAAAGTTCTTGTGGCGATTTTCGCCATATAAAATAAGCAGTGTTAAAAATAATAACCTGCCAAGTGCAAGTCGGACTTGTGTAATTAGTGTTCCTTACGTTAATTGCTTTTGAAATAAAAATTTTTGTTATGGAGGTATAAAATGAACAGTGACTTCACAAATCACATCCCAAATAAGTTATCAAGAAAATTTTTTTCCGATCTTTACGGAAAACTGATGACCTTGAAACGTTTGTTTTTTTTTAATACCGGATAAATTTTTAAAGGTAATGCACTGGTGATAATTTTCGTTCAATCTAAGTTCTGTGGAGAATATTCCAGAATTTATTCAAAATTTTTTGTTCAGTACTTTTCGAGATAAGGGGAGGGGACAGTGATTTTTCGCAATTTTTTAAAAATAATACAAAGAAAAGTGTGCGCAAGTATTACATTATTTATATTTTTGAACTGTTTTTACAAGTTTTCATTTGACACCCCTCTCGATGACGTGGTAAATTTTTTTTTTCACTTCCAATTTCACCTCCCAAAACTAACCCCTTAAGTCAAAATTTAACTTTTAAAACTACACAGCTCTGATGAGGCCATCAATTCCTATATTAGTACCAAATTTTAACTTTCTATGTCAAATAGCTTCGGAGAAAATTGGGTGTGACAGAAGGACAGACAGAGAGATGGACAACCAGATAGACGGACAGACAGGAATCGAAGTGATTTTATAAGTGTTTCGAACGGAACACTAGAAATTGCCTCTACAGTTAGTTTTATGGGAACTATGTCGGGTTTAACTTTTCGACCATTTTAGTTACTCTGGTTATTATTGGAATTAAATACAGTACCATCACAATAGTGTTTTTTTTCTAATTTTAATTGCGAAAATTTCTGGAGCCAGACATGTTAGAGTAAGTTTGGTAAACGAATTCGATTTTTACCAAAAAAAATACTATTGAGATCACTCAACGCGACCTGAAGCCAAAAGATATGTTGTGCCGTAATACACAGTAATATTAAAGGAGTTTAAAATTGTTTTGGATTTTATAATTGAGAATCAGATGATGTGAGTCATTAGATCCCAATCCGACAACTTATAAAATCGCATAAGTTGCTATAAAAGATTCTAAAATTACCGTACTTTATTTTGGAATGATCTAAGAGTAATATTAGTCACAATCTGTCAGTCAAAAATCTAGGAATGTGACCTTTTAAAGTTATCTCTTTAACCTTGTAAACTTATTAAGTTGCAAAATAATCATTGAAATGTGGCAATTTGAACATAAATTTTGTGTTTTTACATGATTCCTCTGAAGCAACCTTATGGGTTTATCTGAAGAATGTTTTAAGCTACGATTATCTAACAAGACCTTTTAAAAAGTTAATGGCGTCAGGAATATTTCCATCATAATTAATAGTGGGTTCCCGGACTGGTTGGAGAACTGTAACTAGTACTAAAACACAAAGTCGATCTACTAGAATATGTTACATTACAAAATCGTTATGACGGTAATCGGTAGGTAAAATCCTATACTAAAATGATAATGTTAATACTACTTTCAAGTAGAATTATAGATAAATCAGCTGATTAATAGTTAACAAGCATAAAAATGCACAAAGAAATAAATTTTACTGTTGAACTTTTATAATATGAATGCCTACTGAGAAAAACCTTTAACCCTATATTTTTCATAAAAATCTTAGTCGTTTATTAAGCAGTAACAGTAATAATATCGTAATAAGACTTCTGGGATGATTTTAAAGAAAAGAAAACCCATTTCAATAAATATTTTTAAAATTTTATTGTTGTGATCGATCTGCGGTAATTTTTATAACTTTAGTGAGTAATTGTAACATTGATCCCATCAAAAATGTAAAAAAGTGCCAAGTCTCGCAAGGTAGTCCTTCCACCACAAAAAGTTGTGAGATCTCATGTAAAACCAAGTCAGTTATTTTAGTTAGTATCTATGGAAGCACCTGTTCAACAACTTTATCATAAATTGTTATCTAATTAGTTACCTACCAACATTTATATTGACCCTATCAATATTAGACATCTTTACTTTTATAATAAATATAACGACTTGGCAATCGCACGACAACATAATCACATAAGAATTTTTTTACATTTTATATTTTTTTCTTCTCGGGTAATATTTCTTGTACGACAGCTATGGATTTTCTTAAAGCCCACTCCTTGTCTCTATTGGTTTTTCTCAAAGGCTATGATGTAACAATTTTTGACAAGTCTGGACGATAAGTGCTTCTAAGTCGATTATATTCAACGATTGCGGACTCCTGAGCTTTGGTACTACCGAAGTCGACATTAATTAGATGTAATCCGCCTAGACTTGTCACTCTCGAAAGTGCCACGTATGCTTGACCGCGTGTGAACACTGAAGAACCGAAGTCCATCAGTGCACGGTTTAGACTTAGCCCCTGACTTTTGTGTATGGTAATAGCATAGGCTATACATATCTGAAACTGTTCGCGATGAACATAAGCTCTATTAATAATTTCAACTTTAGTTTTGACTGGACCAAGTTTGTAAAGATGTGCGTTATTAAATGTAATATGTATTTTTTTATTTTATTTGTATTTTCAGGATCAACCTTTACTCCTTGTACTCTACCGATGACTAAGCCAAGACTCACGTCAATATTTCTTCTTAACATGACTTTTGTACCTATTTTAATAAACGGGATGTTTTAGTTTTTCCTTCCTTTATAGGCTAAACACTAACTAAAATCAAAATTTGAAGTTTGTGTGTCTGCTAGAAGTACCTTAGAATTTTGATGATCGGTGAGTGTGTCAGTGACAAAATTAAAGAACTTCGACTGGCGATAGTTCGTAAACTATAAGGTATAAACAGTAGTTAAATTTAGGAATATAGCTAGTATAGTATGTCCTCTTGGTCACTGAAAATTCAGGCTTCTAGCTTTATCCACAATGAAGTTACAGGGTGGTCGAAAGTGCCGTGAGTGGCTTCGAGAAAAGGATGGTACGGCTGTGCTTTCTGCTCGACTTGGCGGGGTCACTGCCGTGCCTCCAGATAACACAGGCCTGGTTTTCCCCTTACAAAACTAAGTAGTAATTTTGGTAGGTACTAATTAATGAGAAAAATATTAAAAAAATATTACTACGTAAGTTTTTTGAGAAAAGTATTTTTTCAGTTTTCCTATTACTACTAGTTAGTTTTACACTATGTTAGCAATATATTAATACAGTCACTATCACTATATCACTATAAGCCTAATTCTATCCAATGCCGGATGTAGGCCCTCTCCCTGAATTTCCATCTCAATCTATTCACAGCTGTTGTCATCCATCCAACGCCCAAAATACTCTGGAGTGTGAGGCTGCCGGAGACTTAGGGCGGTTCTCTATTGGAACGTTTCAACAGGGAAGTAATCAGCTATAATATTCCACGCTGGCTTATGACGAGTTGGAAGATGTGTTAGGAGAGGGTAAGGATAGTTTTGGATGTAGTGTATGATCAAAGGTTGGTTGGTACATCACTTCCCTTCGGGTGTGGAGAGGGGGAAAGTCAAAACGTCTTACGTAGTCAGGGGCGCGTCCCTGAAGTAGACCGGTCTTCACCGGGATCGTGAAAAGTGTCTACTCGCTACTTATTAATGGTTTGTTATTGCGATTATAAGCGTACTTAGAGCTAAGTGTGTTGACTAAAAAGATAAACTACTCCAATCTTGGCGGAATTATATGCGGTGACCTAAAGATATTGATTATGCTTCTTGGCTAGCAAAGGGAATATTTAAAATACGCCTGTTTCCTGTATAAATGAATTAGTAGAAATAGAGCACAACATTGGATCGAAAAAGATTGACCACCGAGAACCCGTTAAGCCCTGGAAGTAAGTTACTATCAGGTGTTTTAGTATTACACTTCGGTAATAAATTTTAAAATTTTTTATAGTTCCCTGGTCAAGTGGTTGATAAGCTGATGTACATTTAGGGAGCAGAAACAAAATTTTTATATTTTTTTTAAGCGGACATCTTTTGGATGAGATCCTGCATTGTCTAAAAATAATAAAATGGTTTTTTTTTTATTTTTGTCATTTTCCAATCAAGATCTTGCAACTACTCTGTCATAATTTCTCCTGTCATCCAAGTTTTCTTATTATATTTCCAAGTTACAGGCAGGTTGTTTATATTAATATTTTTAAATGTGTGACTATGTCTCTTTTTCGCATAGGTGTTAGACTAATATTAAATCCCCTCGTGTACCGAAAAATTGAGATCGATAAACCCCCGGTTACTCGGGGAAGTCTCTCAGTGAAGGCGTTGGCGCGCGGCGCGATTGGCAAATGCAACAGCGATATTCGCCACAGAAAAGTGAGACAAGGCGTTTATTTTTTATTATTTTTTGTCCGGTTAAGGAAAAATTTTTTGTGTCCGCGTCCGTTCAAAAGAATGTCCGTCCAAGAGGGAGTTAACACAATGCCAATTATATGAGAGTCGGTTGGGACCATGAGAAACTAGCCGTTCAAGAGAGGCGTCCATGTAAGATGGATGTCCGCGAAGGTGAATTTCACTGTATATATATTTTTGAAGTCGTGTTTTTACAAGCCTTCATTAGACACTCCACTCGATGACCTGGCAATTTTTTTTTTCACTTCCGATTTCATCCCCCAAAATTAACCCTTTAAATCAAAATTTAACTTTCGAAACTAGATGGCTCTGACGAGGCCATCAATTCCTATATTAGTGCCAAATTTCAACTTTCTATGTCAAATAGTCTCGGAGAAAATCGGGTGTGACTGATGGACAGACACCGAAGTAATCTTGATAAATGTACGGACCACTGAAAACATGGAACGTATTTTTTTAGCATTCCAAAAATCTCTCAATTTGTTTCTCAAATATGTGCAAGAAATACAATAAATTAAGCGAAACTGCTCAGCCAATAATTTATTGTGTGTGTTATGTTCCACTAATAATCAAAATTTCAATATTGCAGAAAATTATGCTAAGCTGCACAACAAATATCTGGTTTCTGAAATATAGGAGGTTTTTCTTATTTAATAATAATATAAGGCGGGCGTTACACTATAAAAGTTCTTTTACGATAAATGTGATAGTGTAATAGCTCTAGTTTTATAAAATTTGTTTTTTATAAAAGTTCTTTTATAATAGTTTGCATTTTCATCCAATATTTGATAAAAGTAGTTTCTCCCACTCCTGCACTCGACTCGCCGATAGGTTGGCTTCTGTTCTCTTTGTACGCATCAATCGTTTTATTTTTTAAAATTTTATTTGCGTTTTTAAAATATTATTTCCTTAAACTGTAATTTAAAAACAAAAGCTTTGAAAGTAACTGAAGAATGGCTGAGTCGAGGATTGAGTGTAAGTGATCTGTGGGGGCTACTAAAATTTTGATTTGTGAATAGGAAAGAATAGATTATCTGTATGACGTTTGCCATACAGAGTATAAAAATAGAAATAAACGGTTGAATGCTTATGAAGATATTGCTTGTGTATTAAAAGAACATGGATACACGTATGAGATTGACGACGTAAAAAAACAGTTAATAGGTTGTACACCGAGGTATGCGACTACTGTATTGAAAACTTGTCTCGCCTGTGGCAAGAAATCGCAGAGTAACCAGAAGCCGTTCCTCAGGGGGTATTGGGTTACGCAAATGTGTCGTTTCTCGAGATATAGGTTCCACCTTCAGAAGCAAGTAATCGAAGGTTTTTTCATCCATCCTCAAATAGTTCATGTAACTTATTGTATCTTCCATGGCCAGTTCTTTGAGTAAATTCTGATGGATGCCCTTTAACTCGCGCCGGGCAACCCAAGGTCTTACCAACAAACGTTTCTTTACATTTTTGTTTTTATCTTTTTCCGCTACAGCTATTGCAACTATAGCAGCCACAATTGGGCAATGGTAAAACGTCATCCATTACACAACAGTCACAACTCACAACACTGCCTTGAAACGAAAAACTGAGCTTTCTTTTAAAATATTTTGTAAAATATTTTACATAGTGTAATGCAAATTTTGTAGTCATAAAAGATATTTTTTAAAAGAAATTGTAAAACAATTTCTATCCAAATTTTATAATACATGTTTGTCAAAGAACTTTTATAGTGTAATGCCGGCCTAATAACAATCATAATTAGGAAGCGTGCAAAGTACGTATACCCACTTTTGTGTACGTAGGAACGCAATTTTTGTTGCTTGAGGAAATTATTCTTTCTTTGGAATAGCGTGTAAAAATAAGTCCACAGAATAAGTAACTTGGAAATGTTTGAATATTTGATGTTTCAGTGGGAGATGTCAAATTTGCCGTTCATAATAAACAAAACATAATTTCTTTTACAAAAGTGTGAAAAATATGTTCCCATTTATTCCCTTCTCGTAAAAATTGATAAATATCGGATAAATGTTGAGCTATATATTTGTGGAGTTAAGTCTTTAATGTTACGCCATCAACAGACAGGATATACCATTTTAACTGTTTCACATAAGTGATAAAAAAAAAGAATTATAAAAAAATTACAATAATTATCCCCTAATGAATTTCTATTTTTTGATAAATTTATTACTTCAGTTGCACATACCTCTGGACTGCAGGTTGTGCAATTGAACGAGCTTAATAGCGTCATAAATAAAATTAAGTAAAAAATATAGCCAACATATTCTATTAAATTTATTTAATGAACGTATTTTCTCTGAGAAAATCAAAATCAAAAAATGCAATCCTTGGACTACTTCTACAATAAAAGAACTTTCAAAATTATAAAGAAAAGCTTTTTAAAAATATTTTATAAATAAATCTCAATCTTCGCTTAATTAATATGTGCACATAAGGAATGGTTTATCAAAAATCGAAAGACAAAACTTATTAAAAATAACTTAAATTTATGTAACTATTTTGGAGCTATGTATGCGTCGATTTTTTTATAAAATTTTCTGATAAAGAGTTTTTTTGTGGGAATGAGAAATTACTATAAAGGATTTTAAAATTCCAAAATTACTCTAGGTGATTCGTATACTTTATATGTAATATTAGTAGTATAAGTCCTGAAAATCAAGAAATCTTATGTTTCTGTATTACCTATTTAATCTTGTACGTGGGTTGCTATTTATATTTCTGGCCTAATAATGAAAACAAACAAATATTTATGATCGAAATTGGTTTTATTGTGTTTCAAAATATTCTCCATGAAGATCAATACACTTTTGCATGCGTTTGAACCAATTTTCGAAGCACGTTTTTCACTCTGATTGAGGTAACTCCAAAACATGCGTTTTGAATGCATCAACCGCTTCTTCGGGTGGCAAAAATCGTTGACCACATTTGTTTTTCACGTGAGGGAATAAAAAAAGTTAATGGGTGTCAAATCAGGGCTGTACGGCGGATGACCGACCCATCAATTCGATGTTTTGGCCGGTCAAAAATTCCTTTGTTTGAGCCGATGTGTGAGAGCTCGCATTGTTATGATGAAGAATAATTCGGGTCTTCTTCGACTTTTTCCGAATTTCTCTGAAGACTTCTGGTAAACAAATGGTCGTGTACCATTCAGAACTGACCGTCCTACGTTGCTCTAATGCCACTGTCGCCACGTGACCGGTAATGCCGAAGAAACAGGCAACCATTTGCTTCGACGTGCTTCTTCCGCGAACAACTTTTGTTGGATTTGGCTTATCTTGGAAGACCCATACAGTCGATTGCTATTTTGTTTCGGGCTCGTATGCATAGATCCGTGATTCGTCACCTGTGTAGATGTTATACACAGCCTTTGATGCACCTTGATAGTATTTTTTCAACATTTTCTTGCACCAATCGACACGAGCCTTTTTTTGAGCGTTTGTCAGATTATGCGGGATCCAACGTGAACAAATCTTTTTTACGGCTAAATGATCATGCAATATCTTATTGATGCTTGTCATACTAATGCCCAAAAATATCACGGTATGTCACATGACAATCTTGCTTTATCAGTTCACGCACAGTATCGATGTTTTCTGGCACAACAGCCGATTTTGGACGACCTTCACGGAATTCGTCCTGGAGCGAATGTCGACCACGATTGAATTTGTTTTACCAGTTTTTTACAGTGCTGTAGGATAGTGCTTCATCGCCGTATAAAGAATTAAGTTCATCGATTCACTCTTGTCTTGATAATCCACGTCGACAGTTATGAAAAATAATCGCACGAAAATGTTCACAAGTTAATTCCATTTTTTTCCAGAGATGAATTTTTCAAGTTACTGTAAACAACATAAATTGCGTTCAAATGACAAAATGTTTGTTCAAAGGTTATGTCCAACAATGTCAAGCTTCTAATGGAAACGTCAGATGGCATCTGGCAACACTTACTGTTACCAAGGCTAGAAATATAAATAATAACCCACGTAAGCTTGTAAAGTTACAAAGACGCGACAATAGATGTGATAATCGCAATATAAATTGGGTTTTTCACACATTTTAACGTGACTGCACTCAGGCCTCTTCTGGGGAATATTCTGAGCTATGATTATCTAATAAGACATTTTTAAAAGTTAGTGACGTCAGGAAGGTTTCCATCATAAAGAAAAGTGAATACCCTTCTTGGGTGGGGCGAGGTAACTAGTACTAAACAAGGTCTATTTACTGGTATTTGTTTCATTATTAAATTATATTATGACGTTAATAGAAAGGTAAAAATATACTTTGAAATGACAATTTTAAAGTAGAGTTAGATAGATAAATATACCCATGAAGGTTTAACAATCAGCAGCAAAACACACCACACGAAATAAAAATTTTAATATTTATCTTGTATAATTTGAGTGACTATTGTCAAACACATTATGATATATTTTTAACAAAAATTGGAGTTGCTTATTAGGCTGTAATCATAATACGAGTAACATTTTCGTCCCTGATAGTATGAGATGGTAGTAAACAAAATCTTTTCCAATATTTAAATCTTTTTAAAAAGTTATTGTAACCACTTTGCTGTAATTTTTATAACTTTCTTGAGTAGTTTTAATATTTCTTTTAAGTCTAAAATAGGTCCCAAAAAAATTGTCCTTTCAAGTTGATGGTGTTTTCAAATATCATATTTTTAAAAGATTTGGTATTTGGTAATGGATTTATTGGACAAAATGTATAACTCTCTTTTGTAGCTATAAAATAAAACAATGAATTAATGAAGGAAGGAGGTGAACTGATTGTACAAGCATTGAAAATACTGTTCAATAAATGCCTAAGTGAAGGACAAATACCAGCTAATTGGAATACATCCTCAATAATATTGCTCTTTAAGAAAGGCGACAAGAAGATATTGGATAATTACCGTCCAATGTCCCTATTGTCGCAGACCTATAAGTTGTTTACTAGAATCATCATCAATGGACTTGAAAACAAACTGGAATCGAACCAAACAATTGAACAGGCAGGTTTCAGAAAAAACTTCAACACCAGTGATTACTTGTTAACTATCCGAACACTAGTTGAGAAAGCGACAGAATATAATTTAACACTTTACCTAATATTTATCGACTATCAAAAGGCATTCGATAGTATTGACACCTGGGTGGTGGAAAGGGCTCTGAATAATAATAGAATTGAATATATATATATATATATATATATATATATATATATATATATATATATATATACACAGCTAATAAAATCGATATATAATAATACGAAGAAGACAATAGAAGCACATGAAAAAACAAAACCTATACCCATAAAACGACGAGTACGACAGGGAGACCCAATAAGCCCTAAACTGTTTAATGCCGCATTGGAGGATATTTTTAGAGATCTTGAGTGGAATAAGATGGGAATAAATGTGAATGGAGGGAGGCTACATCCCTTGAGATTTGTCGACGATGTGGTAATAATATCTAACAATGCAGAAGATATACAAAAGATGTTAAATGATATTAAGGAAAAATGGATTAAAATTAAATAAAAAGAAAATAAAAGCCATGACAAATTACCATAACCCGTAAGACATAAGGATAGACAACGAAATCATGCCAAAATATAAATTATTATTAATGAATTTTTACCATACTTGTAGGTCGGGAAATATATTCTTATGCATTTCATGTGTTAATTATGGACATTTTTAATGAGATAATAAAAATTTATGAGTAATTTTTTTATTAAAATCTGAAAAATATATCTATATTTATAAGCATATTTGTCGAGTCACACAACAAGCGGTTCGTTGTTTTTTATTTCATCATGCACAGCTTCGCATACACATTTTGAAATTATGCACACTTTGGTCACGAAAACTATCACTTCTAGAAATGCAGTTACAATCTGTTGTTATGTTGTACTATCGTTCTTACCATTTTAGTTGTTTACTATAACGAAAATACTATTACAATTTGGTCAGGACCAACAGGTGGTGGAAAAAAGCTGACATTTCTACCAGTCACACTACTAGTGTCATGAAAATGTATGGTAAATTCCAAGATATAAGATCCTGCTTTTTCACTTTTTCAATGGGGCTATAAATGACCCTATTAAGGTTTTGTGCATAGTTGCCAGGTATTACGATAAATGTATTTTTATTTTACCTGCTTTGTATACCGCCCTCACTTGCACCTCCAATCATATTGGATCTATTTTTACCTATATATTTACTACCTGGAAACCCGGTTTGGAGCCCTTTAAATATTTGATAATATAGGCCTAATGACCACAGGTCCCCATTAAGATTCGAAAGATACTTTTTATTATTTTTATTTTTAGTTTTACTTACAACGTAACGGTTCTATTTTAATTATGTGGCGTCCGTGGGAAAATTGCAATAGTGGCTATCGCAAGAGAAAACATTAATCACTTGACGCTAAACAAATAGTGAAAAATGTTTACGACAGTTTGGTAAAAAGAAATTTGAATAAACAAAGTGCTTTGCAAGAAACCAGTTAACTAACAAAAACTCCAATTTCTACGATTAAAGGTATTGTAGGAAAACCATCACTCAGGAACAGGAAAAAACGGAAAGATTTTCAAATGCATCATGTAGACAATTGTGAAAAGGACGTCATCAGGAGAAAGATATGTTCTATGTATGAAGAGCAGTTGGTGCCGACACTAGACAAAATAAAATTAAGACTGGTGCAGGACGGAACCAATATACATTATGGCCGATAAACCCCTCACAGAATTCTCTTAAGAATGAGATTCACGTTCCTAAAAATCAACAAAAGGCAAGTAGTGATAGAGTTACAAAGATTACAAATCTTGCGATATACTTATTTACAAGAAATTAAAAAGTATCGATCAGAGAATTGGCCAATAATTTACCTTGACGAAACATGGTTCTATACCCATGACACTGTGCAAAAAGGGTGGGTTGACAGCAGTACATAATGTCAGACTAACGTACCTTCAAGTAAACGAATAACCATTTTGCATGCCGGATCTGAAAAGGGCTGGGTATCAAATTGTCTACTATTATCTGCAAAAAACATAAGATTCTAGTTTGGACTATCACGAAGGCGCGACCGCAGAACTTTTTGAAAATTGGTTTCAAAATTCCCTTTGCCAAATGTTCCCGAACAGAGTGTTATAGTTATGGACAATGCAAGTTACCATAGTCGCCTACTAAATAAGGTTCCTAATGCAGCCAACACCAAATCGGAAATACAGGAATATATGTTAGAAAATGACATTTATTTTGATTTAGTTATAAAAAAAGTGATTTTTTGGAAGTTTTGAAAGACTATAAATTGAAAAAGAAATTTGTTTGTGACAGTATGGCTGAGAAAATAGGACACACTGTTTTGCGGCTTCCTCCGTATTATTGTGTGTTTAATCCAATTGAACATATTTGGCATCAAGTTAAATCAAAAATAAGGGCACAAAATGTTTCTCCTACTTTAAGCGTGTCAGTGGTTGAATTAGTAACAAAAGTTATAAATGATATACCCTGTGAAAGCTGGAAGAATTCCATTCAGCACGTTGTTAAAGTTGAAGATTCATATATTTATGTAAATAATATAAAACCACTGATAATTACTTCAACTGATGAGTGATAGTAATACCGAATTAGGCTTAAGTTAAAATATATTTTTATTTATAAAATATGTCCCCTCTTGTAAACCCCTTTCATTCAAACTGTATATTTGTACTTCTTATCTATTTGTTTTTGCATGCATCTATAAATAAACATCTCCAATTTTATTTATTTGCATTAATGAATAAAATTCCATCTTTGCAACCTATCATAAACAAAAGGTCAGAATTTTTATATTGCCCACTTAAAACGGCAAAAATCAGGATCTTATATTTTGGGACAAGCTATACAGTCCAGATGTTTTAAAATATTAACATGAAAAGACTCAGACCAGTTGTTTTAAAATATGATATTCAGAGAATTATTAATTTCTAACCCATTTTTTCAACAGAAAATAGTATTTTCCAGACTAGTACGAAATAAACCATTTTTCAAACGATATTTCTGACAAAAATAGGCCATTAGTTTGATTTTCCAAAATATGTCATAGAAATTTTGAACAATAAATAATTATTATTTTATAGGAATGCTACAAGAATTTTGTATACGATATGGGTAGAAGGTGATATTGTTAGATAAAAACTCTTTCTAAACTCGGCTTACGACCTCATAGTTCAGTCAGAATTCGACCAAAACAGGTCAAAAACAGAAATCGTTATATTCTGCTATTTTTCTTTTAAATACTCGTCTCTACCAGTACACTAAGGAAAAAACATTACGACTCCTGAAAAATTGGGACAATACCCTCAAAAATGGGAAAATTGGCCCGTTTTTGAGTTTTTTTGCAATTTTATCATAAATTTATGGAAGATAAACTAAAAATTCTGACAGATTTTGATTTTAGATAAAAAAAACGAAAAATTTGAGGGGCTTTGGATGCCATTTGAACCTCCTGGTTAGGAGAAATTGGACGGTTTTGTCGTTCTTTTTTTGTCATTTTTATGATTAAATAGGTGTACTTACTGTAAGCTAATTTTTTAAAATTAACTCTGGAAATATGTTCCATGGACATTACTTTAATTGATCTAAACATAATTGTAGCCATTTTTTACATATTAGATATATTTTTCATTCCTCATAATATTAATAAATTTTACCGATTCACGTTTTTTTTCTTCTGAAGAACTTTTTTTCAGTGTATTGCTACCTTACCTAAAATATCAGAAAGTGTTCCTTAGTCTCTAAGCTTTCATTTGAGGTACTTAAAAACTCATTTAAACAGTTTATTCCCGACAAATTAGCCATTTAAGTCTCAAATTTAGTTTTTTTTAAAGCAAATTTACGATTTCTTTTTAAAAAATTATTTTTTCTTAACTTTTATAACATTTTCAGAAACCAAAGTTATTTTTAATTGTTATACACAGATTATTGTTGAGTGGCTGTTTTAAATTGTTAAATTAAACGTTACATGTTAGCATAAGTCTCAGCAAGTAATTTGAACCTTTACGAGGAAGTAAACCATCATTTATTACCGATATATGAGCATAGACTCATTTTTAATTATTATTAAATAATTTCTTGTAAAATTTTTAAATATTTTTGTTAATGTATTTATTTAATTTCTATTATTTAAAAATTACTTCATTTAAAAACATAATTATATCCCCTGTTTTATTTTGATTAATTTTCTTTTTATATCTTTAAAGTAAAGTAACAAGTATAATGTTGCTTTATAACTAGGTTTTTTAATTCTGTTATTCCTGTTTTACTTATACGCCTAGTTACTCAGCGACATTCATCCAATCAGAAACGGTGGCCTTAGATATATAACTAGGTATAATTCTAGTACTTTTTAGACCACACTGACTACATAATACATACTAATAGCACACTGTAGTATAGTAGTGACGTTTTGCTAGAAATCGAGCAAAAAATTGTTCTCTTGTAACAGTCTGATTTTGTAAACAAAAAATTCATTTTCTCTTTTTGTTAAACTCTTAAATTAACTGTAAATGTAAATTGTATATGAAGATATAATAACTAAATTAATAAAAATTATAAAGTTACTGCACAACATAATAATTTTAATGATACAAGTTTAACTAGTAGTAATAAAATAATAAATTATATTTAAATTGTTGTAACAGTGTATTTTTTATTTAATAGAAATATTACTACTTTTTCAAAACATTATGAAGCTAAATAAAATTAATTTTCTTTAAAAAAAAATCCTATGAGATAAAATTTAAAACTTACTCTCCACCAAGTTTTATCCAAATCGGTGACCCAAATGCTCTGGCCTCTCCTTGTAAGACATAGCCAAATCAATAAAAACTCAATGTGTTTCTCTATTAACTGATTTTTTTTAAATAGTTGAGTAATGCAGAAGATCATCCCGCCCGAAACCTAATTGGTGGTGATAGTGTTGGTAATCATTTAGTACTAGTTGATAATATTTTGCCATATTGCTAACTGAGCATATTTTTTACAGATCTCTATAGCTTGTGCAGTCATCTTTTGCCTTTTTTTATGTAGTGGGTTAATCCTTGCTACTTTCCATTCAGAGGGCAGATCTTCCCCATTCAAGCATCTTTCCATAAGTGTATCATCGATATTAATATACGTGAATCATATTTGATTAATTCATTGGGAATGTCACACGGACCTGGTGTTCTTTTCGTTTTTAGATTTCCTATGGTTGACTTTAAGATATTTTCTTCTAGTTGTATTAGTTCCTCTGTGACATGATGTTTTTTCTGTTATGAATTCTGGTCTTATTTCAGTAAGCCTAATCTCAAAGTAAGTTTTCCATTGGTTATTATTTATTGGATTAATTTTAACATGACTTTTATTTGTTCTTAGTGTTCTTAAAAATATCCTTTGTTCGTTTTTCTGATTTTTGACTTTATTCTGAAAAGTCCTCCTAGCGTTTCTGTTATATTCTAAGTCTCTTCCTGATTTGCTCTGTAACCATTTGTTATATATTTATTGTTTTTTACTTTTATCATTTTCCAACTCCTTATTCCACGAGAAATTGCTTTTATGTTGTGTGTTTTTCGATTTTTTACCTACTGGTTCATCTGCCGTTTAATGTATCGCAAATTTGATGTGTTCATACAATTCTGTTGTTTTATTACATTGTTCTTCTTTAAGTTTTTGATCTAATCTTTATTGGTATAGGTACTTTGTATTGTCTTGTTCTAAACCCTCTAAATTGTATCTCTTTTCTTCCTTTATGACCGTCGTATCGTTTTGATTTTTTTTTTCTCGCTTATTCTTTTGTAGGTCCAAATACCTTTAGCATTTAGAAGATAATGATCACTGCCACATTCAGCACCGCTAAGGACTTTTACCTTATTTACGTGAATAGCGATTTGTTGTTTTGAGATAAAATATTCTGTTATCGATTTTTGTTGTCTAGATTTTTGTTCCCAAGTGTATTTTTGAATGTCTCTGTGTTTAAAGAAACCATTCCATATTTTTAGATTATTCTGATCATAGAAATCGATTAGTAATTCTTCATTATTATTTAGGGCTTCTTCGTCTTGTCCTACAACATTTTTTATATCGTTATTACCAACTCTCCCGTTAAGATCACTAATAGTATTTCCCTGTTGTTTCCAACAGCGAATACATCATTGAGTATCTCGTAATGGCTATTCTCTTGAACTGTCGCATCTTTCTTTCTAATTAAGTCGATAATTTAAAAACATTCTCGCACTTTATTTGATGCTTATAAATCACATAGAATATATTTCCCACACTGAAATTTTATTCACAATTTTTAATGTAGTAAAACACTAACACGCACACACATAAATAGTAGTTAACTCGACCCATAAGAAGGACTTCTTGTTTAAGGTAAATATTATTATAAGGAAAAATAATTAAAAAAAGGTATAGAGTTCAAGAAAATATTTTCAAGAAAATTATTTCCTATTATTCGACCTTTACACCTATAATCAGTTACGATTGTTATTGGGCATGACAGAAATACACACCAATATAAAAGAAAATACTTGGACCAAATGAAGGCCACAAATAAGCTTTACGTGATCAATAGTATTGCAAAATATTGATATACGTACCACTCCGTAAGAATCATCATTTACTTCAGTTGTTCTTAGTACTACCACGCTAGTACCCCAAAACACTTTTACTTGCGGTGGTCGGGCGCGTACCGCCAAAATGCTATTCTTGTCGCGATTCTTATTTTTCGCCGGTACGGCTGTTATTGCCTTAGCTGAAGGCACAAATTTTTTAGATAGAAAAAATGTGGATATATTTCCCGATTTACCTCTTGGAGTTATTGAGGGTAAAAACGTGTTGTGTAAGGATCAGAGTAAAATGTATTTGGAAAACTTGAAGAATTTAAGCTTGTGGGCCTATGAAAGTAAGTACATTAATGAAAAGTTTAAAACTATAGTTTCTTTTAAACAGTAAATTATTTGACCAATATATTGTTTTTATATTTACTTCTCTCGTTCAAAGATGTATTCGTAAGAAAATTACTCTCCGAAATGTTGGTCTTTCTTCACATTTCAGAATACCCATTTAATATTTGGAGTAGGAAAAGGACCTGTAAATTTTGAGCGTTATTGCTTGCATAAAATCTATATATTTTCTATAATATTATACGAGTTTTTTATAATTTTTACCTTAAAACAAGTATTAAGTATAATTTTTTATTATTAAGTTTACAAGGGAGTAAAGAAGGGGGTTAGAGGGAGTTACTTTGAATATATCATGTTTTACGTTATTTTCTGGGTTTTTAAACCTGAGAAATCTGAGTTTAATGTTATTCTTCATTATTTACAATTTTACCTGAACTAGTATGTAGCGAGGAAGATCAGTTCTCAGTTATAAATTTCTTTGGAGTCCTTTCTTTGCTTCCCACCTGCTATTTATATATATATATATATATATATATATATATATATATATATATATATATCATTTAAAATATTAAGATGTGGTTATGTTTGGATTAAGTCATTCTTTAATGTAACTTTTAGGGAGTATTAGTGCTAAATAATGCACTAGGTTTCCGTTCAATTTATCAATTTCTTTTAACTTTTATCCATGTTTCGAAGTTATATACGGTTAGGAGAAATGTAAAATTTTTCCAAATTTATCCTCTGGAAATTTGAAAGAAAGTATTATTATATATAACGAAGTTTTTATTATTTTGGCATACCACTAACAGTTATTGTTGAGAAAATTTTGGCTTCAGTATAGGGTACAGGGTAGATTGTATTTAGAAAATATTTAAACTGTAAGGTTTGAGAGCTAATAAGCATAAAATTTAGTTCTATACAAGCCTTTACTTTTCTTTAATTTACTTGAAGTTAGTGAACAACTAAACACTTGCATTGTACAAAACATTCCATAAATTAAGCTGTTTTTTGACATGTTGTAAACCTTAATAAATTAGTTATTGTTAGCAAGTATATAAGAAGTTAAAAAAAAGAATATGAATTTTTTTAGTTCTCAATTTCGAGACTGCAAACTTTAAATATTCTTATTCATTCTAATAGGTTGTTGAGGGGACACTGACAAGTTCTTATTTTTATTTGTACAGCAGACAGTCCCGACGAGAATTGTTTTCTTCACGTTAATGTCCGCTAGTCTGTCTCTCTGTTGGCACAGTAACTGTAGCCAGAAATATGAATGAGTGAAATGCAATCCATTTGAAATTTGATACACATATATAATTGTAATAAGGAACCTAGAGTTCTTGAGCAATATTGCTTTAGGGGGTAGAGAACAAAAACTTGTATATTTTCTATAATGTGATGAAAAGATTTCCTAGTTTTTGGTTGTGATAATGAACATATTTTGAATATAATTATTTTTAGAAATATATGGAGTTAAAGAGATAAGATAGCCATTGTTTTGCATAAATCGTGTTATATTTCCTTTTCAAGATTTTTGGAGTCAGTAAACTAAAAATTATAGTTTTTCATTATTTGCATATGATATGTCGAAGGAAAAGTCAGATTTCAGTGGTAAATATTGGTAAATCTATTTAACATTCTTTTTGGCAAGGTTTTTCCATTAAGCACCTATCATTTAATATATCGTTAGTGTGGGAAAATCAAATCTCAGATTAAAAAAATACTCTTATATACAAAAATAAACATCTAATTAAATATCTAATTTTGATCAACATTTTTTAGTGTTCCATACGGAACACTTTTAAGATCACTTCGATGTCCATCTCTCTGTCTGTCTGTCTATCTGTCACATCCGATTTTCTTCGAAAGTATTTGACCCAGAAAGTTGAAATTTGGCAGTAATATAGGAATTGATGGTCTCATCACAGCCGTGTAGTTTTGAAAGTTAAATTTTGACTTAAGTGCGTAAGTTTTGGGGGGTGAAATCGGAAGTGAATTTTTTTTTTACCAGGTCATCGAGTGGGGTGTCAAATGAAAGCTTGTAAAAAGACGAGTTCAAAAATATATATAATGTAATACTTGGGCACAATTCTCTTTGTATTATTTTAAAAAAAAAGTGCGAAAAATCGCTGTCCCTCCACCTTATCTCGAAAAGTACCAATCAACAAATTTTGAAAAAAGTCTGGAATATTTTTTACAGGGTGTAGATTGAATTATCACGAGTGCATTACCTTTAATAGTTTATTTGGTACATAAAAAAAAAATAAAAAATCAAGTTTTCATTTTATACTTCCGTAACGAAAATTTTTATTTTAAAAGCAATCAAAGTACGAAACACTAATTGCGCAAGTCCAACTTGCACTTGACCGGTTATTTTTTTTAGAATAGATATTAAGTTTGTTTAAGTTATTAAGATCCCGGTGGGTTTTCGTATATAAAGATTTTTTGTAGGAAGAAAATGTTGACATTTTTCCTAATTTACCCCCTAAACCAAAGACTACCTAATAATAATAGTACACTTATATACTGTCTAGTAAGAAAGTGTTCGCGATAATTCATTTTTGGTAGATGTGATTCTAGCGATTCAACAATAAATCGATAGAGGGAACTTTTGTCTACCACGCATTTTAGTAAAAGTATCAGTTGATTCCGAAATTCCGAAACGTGGCTCGATAGGCAAAGTCACTCTGAGAGTCGAAAAACGAATCGTGTCTTTGTTTTCATGCGACCCGAAATTGACTTTGCATCAAGGAGCGGCGAAATTAAGAAAATCGGGTTTGAATGTGTTTCATGAGACCATTCGACAACGTCTTCGTGCTGATGAAGTCAAATTCCGAAGCACGTTGAAGAAATCTTTGCTGGGCGACAATCACGTCGCGAAGCGGCATGCTTAGGCCAACAATAAGATACTAGAGTGGCCCTCACAATTGCCGGACACCAATTCTATTGAAAACGTTTGGTTCCTTGTAAAGAGAAAGCTCAGAGGAAAAACTCTGAGGACCTTGACTCAGTTGTCTCGCGAGATTTCAAAAATTTGTAGAGCATGCGTAAAATCTCGTCGACATGCCTTGAAGATGTCAGGCGATTGGATAACTTACTGAGGTAATTGCGCCGTTGTTAGCACATCAAAGAATACATTCATGGGAAAAAATGTTCTCGAAACACATTTTTTCAAGATTACGAGCGTTCTTACTTGACCGACTATATAAAAAATTGTGAACTATAAATAGTTATATAGGAATCAGAGAAACATTCGTTATCTTATGTAATGTGTATATTACTATGTAAAATACCTTACGTCTCGAAGAAAGTTGAAGATAAAAATCAAAGTTATTTTTTTTTTGTTTCTGAAGCGGATGATAAACACGTAATTTATGAAATATTATATAAACAATTAAAGAGAAATATTTTATAGAAATTTGCTGTTACGTAGGATAGGATTGGTTATTTTATTTTAAAGCAAACCAGGTTTTCAGGCTAGGTCATTTTTTTTATGATTATTTTATGCGTGTTCATAACGCGTGTGGTTTTACATAAGTGGTATTATTCTTTACCTATCTCGTCATTAATGAAATTATTACTAGTCAGTAGCAGCGGTAAAGTTTTTATTTTTTTTTTACTTTCATTCCGTGGCAAAAGCAAAAACAGCAACTTAAGTTATAATTTTTGACTTCCGTTTAATCCGAAAAAGCCTCGCCCCTTCCTGTATAGATGTAGAGAATTGAACGCTCTTAGAAATAAGACTTTTTCATAATTGGTAGAAGGATGAAATCCCGGTGACTGAGTTTTAAATCTGATGTAAGTTTTTAAAGTGCCTCTATACAGTATTTTTGTCTAAAAATCTCCTCCTCGGTCTTGTATTTTTAAATGAGGTGTAAGTTGTTAAAGTTGTACTGTTGGAAATAGTTCTCTTTTGTCACAAATCTCCCCCTTCCCTTGCCGCCAATTTCTAAAGCTTTTAAAGGGGTTTATTTTTGTGACAAATCTCCACATCTCCAGTCATCGCTTTCACTCGCCCATGTAAGAAAGAATCTAAGCTTTTAGAGTTCCAGTACAAAGGTTTTTTATCAAAGCCCTGTTGTCGTGTCGCACTCCTCCTCTCTAAGCAGCTCTGTTTTTAATATACACACAGGAGCGGCCTGTGTGCGGAAAAAACGATTCACATTGTACTTGAATCGCTAGAAATTGTACTCGATGGCAAACACAGCCCTGGGCAAACTATTCCGAAGGAATGATGTTCTCCATATAAAAAACTGGTTGAAAAGCGTTGTACGCCATGCACCACTCTGGGAGGAGTTAAGCGGGCTACATCCTTCGAACACTTTCCATGAAAATACCTGTAGAACAGACTCAAGTCGCCAACCGTTCTTCTATGTTCCAGCGAATCAAGGCCGCCGGTCAGTTCCGGGATTCCAATCAGACGAACAGCTCTTCTCTGAACAGAATCCAACAAATGCAGTGTGTGTTTGGGAGCGGAGCCCCAAACATAGGAGCAGTATTCCATAGTTGGTCGTTTCTGTCTGTTTCTTGATCCTAACTCATTAGCCATGGAACGATATGATATTAAAGGGCTCTTATTAGAAATTCTTTTTAGTAACCCAATTTAACATCTGGGAGAATACAGCAGGACAGGACCTACAGTCTAATGTGTAATCCGAGCCACACCATTAGTAGAGTGTACTTTGAATTTTTTTACGATCTTGTTCTATACTTTTCCCTTACCACGAAACTCGGTGGGGATATTCTACTATCTAAGGGTACGGTTCTCGATCCATCCAACTTAGCATCAGATATGCATCCTACTCGAGACCGAAAAGAACAATGTCTTCATGCTCAGTTTTTTCTAGTCTAAGTGGTCCCTTACCAACAACATGCCGTCCATTCAATTCCGACTTCAGAGATGATCCTACCAGAGAATAAGGCAGGAAAAATGCTGTCTTCCTGCACTTGAATTTTTTATATGGCTCTAACATAATCCCTTTGCAATGAACTGCCTGCGACTGTGCTACACCGAACCATCCTGAATTGTTTCTTCCACGTACGCGGTGTTCTTATAACAATTTCGGGATTTCCCTGCAGTGAGTCTGTTTTGACCATAAAAATTATAATATTTAGTCATTTTTCCACTTTCACTCCATGAGTAGGGGACCTTGACCTAGTAAAAAAAAAATAAATATTACATTCCTTGTAATCAAACAAATAAATGTTAAAAAATATTTATTCAGCCAGCTGCCTGCGGGCAAAGAGTTATGTTAATGACCCATATTAATTATAAAACCATATGATCATTATTTGAGGTTAGCTGTCTATGCAGGAAACAATCAGAACTTTCATTTTATGATAAATATGAACACGAAAATTATCTCTAATAAGGAAATTCATATAATCACCAACTGGTCCATTTTAAATAATGACCTTGTCGAAATTTCTTGATGTTGACATGTACTGAAGTCTGGTCATATTACGTTACGCAGGGGAAATCGGAGTTGGTTCTCATGCATGCTGGTTGGTACTAGGCTTATAATTTAGTAACAACCTCAGTAAAGACAAGAGAACGTCTACCTGAGTCTAGCAAAGAGTTAAACAAATTACTTTTGTTCAAATTATCTTAATATCAAATAAATTAGAATTATTGGTGTAACACTTCGGTGTCCGTCTCTCACACCCGATTTTCTCTGAAATTATTTGACATAGAATGTTGAAATTTGGCACAAATATAGGAATTGATTGCCCAATGAGAGCCGTATACTTTTGAAAGTTAAGTTTTGACTTAAGGGGGTGAAATCTGAAGTGAAAAACAAAAATTATCAGGTCACCATCAAATAAGAGCGTGTGAAACATGAGTTCAAAAATATAGATGATGTAATACTTGTGCACCCTTTTCTTTGTATTATTTTTAAAAAATGGTCAAAAATCGTTGTTCCTCCACCCTATCTCGAAAAGTACTGATCAAAGAATTTTGAAAAAAATCTGGAATAGTCTTCATAAAGTGTCGATTGAGCTAAAATTATCACGAGTGCATTACATTTGCTAATTTATCTGGTATAAAAAAAACTATATTGTACAGAAATATTGTGGAAGTTTTTTAAATATAGTTTTCATTACATTACTGCTACCGCGTTGCGCGTCGCTTTGTCGAGACAAAATAATTTTATTTTATTTGTTTATAATTAAACAAATATTTAAGTAGTAAATATTTGTTTTACACTTTTTTTACTAGATTCTAAATTGAGGTGGATTGAATTATTGACTATTAGGTAGCTAAGATGCAATAAGTATTATACATTATTGACTAAGAAAAAAAACGCGAAAATACACGTACATATTGAATCTTAAGATATATACATTTCTGCCTTCAAACACACTAATAACTTTATATAATATTCGCTATTGATAGTTTTTCGTTTCTCAGCATAGTCGATGAAAATTATTGCATGCGCATTCCAAAATACAGAGGCCAAAACCTTCCCAGCCGACTGTTGTATCTTTGGTCGCTGTGGGCGGTTTTCACCGGCTGCCGTCCACTGAGCTGACTGCTGATTTGATTCCGGTGTGTAGTGGTGGATCCATGTTTCATCCATTGTCACATTATATTAATAAACAGGCTTTGTAGGCCTCGGGCCTCATTTACATTTCATATTCACAATAATGTTCAAAATTGCTCACAACCACTCTCCACCAGGCTCTCTCCATTGCCTCCCTCTTCCACTCGCCGACACCCATACTCCTAAGATCCTTCGCCACCATCTCCATCCACCTGGTCCTCGGTCGTCCCCTCCGTCTTCTTCCGACAGGCTTTCTATGTAGTATCATATTCGTCATTCTCTCTCTCGCTATCCGCTGTATATGTCCCCGCCATCTTAGACGTTGTACCTTCACATATGTTGTTATTCTTGGTTCCTTATAGAGTGCATAAACCTCCAGGTTCGTTCTTCTCCTCCATCCTTCTTCCGTCCTTATTCCTCCCAGGATAATTCTCAGCATTTTTCGTTCCCATGTTTCCAGTTGCTCTTCTTCTTTTTTTTTTAAGCACCCAGGTATCACAAGCATACGTCACCGTTGATCTTATTATAGTCTGATATATTCGCATTTTGGTCTTCCTAGATAGGTGTTTTTTTTTCATTAACATTCTCAAGCTCCCAAATTTTTGGCCTCCTTTTGCTATTCTTGCTTGTATCTCCCTACTCTCACGTCCATTCTTCTTTAGTACTACCCCTAGGTATGTAAATTCTTCTACTTTATGAAATTCGTAACTTTTACTAGTCCCAGAGGTTATCTTAAGGTTTTCTTCATCTTCTCCTCTGCTCATCCCCATAATCATGTACTTTGTCTTCTTCTCATTTATTATTAATCCATATTTTCTTGCTTCATTCTCTAATTTTGCCATAATTCTCTTGAGTCCATTTTTTGTTTTCGCCAGTAGCGTTAGGTCGTCCGCATAAGCAAGACATCGGTGGTTATTTCTGAAAATTGTTTCTTCGCTCTCCATTTTTTTTTTTTTTTTTATGGGTCTAGCACACGTGCTACAGGGAAGTCCTTAAAGCGCTACAAGAGCGACACGTGTGCGGAGAAAGCGATTTACGTTGTTCTTGAATCGCTGTAGATTGTACTCGGTGGGAAACATAGTCCTGGGCAAATTATTCCAAAGGGATGATGTTCTCCATATAAAAGACTGCTTGAAGAGCGTTGTACGAGGAGTAACAAGCTGAACCTCATACGGATGTGAAGAATTAGCGCGACGACGTGTACTTCTAACATGCACCGCTCTGGGAGGAATTAAGTGGGCCACATCCTTCGAACACTTTCCATGAAAGTACTTGTAGAATAGGCTCAAGTCGCCAACCGTTCTTCGATGTTCCAGCGAATCAAGGCCGTCGGTCAGTTCCGAGTCTCCAATCAGACGAACCACTCTTCTCTGAATAGAATCCAACAAATGCAATGTATGTTTGGGAGCGGAGCTCCAAACATGGGGAGAAGGAATTCCATAGTTAGTCGAATTTGAGCTTTGTAAAGAATTAACAGTTGTTGTGGAGTGTAAACCTTTTTGGTTCGAAATAATATTCCCAACTTTTGAGAAGCTCTCCTTGCTATGCCTGCAACATGTTAATGCTAGGACATATTTGCTCCCAAATTAACGCCCAACAAATTCAGTGACGATGTTAGAGGGATGGAATGCCCCGACATAACTATGTCGGGTTCAGCAACGTTAACTTTTTTAGAGAAACTGCCGTCTGGGTTTTTGTAGCGTTAAATTCCACTTGGTTCCGCCTGGGTTTTGTAGCGTTAAATTCCACTATTTCCTATGATTGCCTCCATAACCAAATTAAACAGCGTCGTGGACAAGGGGTCGCCCTGCCTTAAGTCCTTTTTGACCTGAAAACGTCACATCACTTCATTCTTCGTTTCTTTCAGTGTCATTTCCGTCAGTCTTATCAGTTTTTCTGGGACGTCTAACTGAAACATTGCTTGATACATTTTTCTTCTGTTTATTCAGTCATATGCCTGCTTAAAATCTATAAATAGGACATACAACATCAGGCTGTACTAATAACAGCTAGTCTGAATCTCTTTTAAACTAAAAATTTGATCTGTTGTTGACCTATTCCTGCGGAAACCGGCTTGATATTCCCCCACTATCCTTTCTGTATGTTCCTCTATTCTTTTCCTCAGGATTGTCATATATCGCATGAAAAAATTCTTTTTATTTCGCTTAAACAGGTCCAAACAGCGCTCAGAATCATCAACACATATTTTTGGTCCATTGTGAGCAAACGCGACACCCATTTCGAACAGAGCTTTCTCATGTCCAAATGTTAATGCAAATCATGAGCAACAAGTTCTTTTGTTATCTTTAGGGTGTCAGCTATCTCAGGCAATTTTACTTTACGCTCATCCAAAATAATTTTGTGGATTTTTTTTTATGTTTTCGATGTAACCACCTCATTTGGGAGTCCAGAGCGTTCAGCTTCATTTGTGTCTATACGACCGGGTTTAAATTCAGCTTACCAGTAAGTGATGAATAATTTTCCAGGGGCAGAGTCCCCGTAACACTTATCAAGCCATTGCTTTGCTTAAACGGTATTTTTTCCCATCAAAAAACAGTGTTTAATTAACACACGAAATTCGATTTTTTCCATTGTTTTGAAAACATCAAAAGTAGTGTCACTAAAACTACTGTAACTTGTAAACTAATCGTCGAAATGCCATGAAATTTTGACACGTATCGTTTGAAGGTTGGTAATTCCTAAAAATCATATGGATTTTTTTTGAAAAGGGCAACATTTATGTGTCAGACCAAAAACATTTCAGCCTACGTATTATATACTGAACATTATTGTTAGATGAATGATGTTTCGACATTTTAAAAAAGATCTTTGTGAAAGGGAAAATACGGCTTCCAACATAGTTTAAGAAGAGGTTTAAAATGCTTTTTCGTTTGTTGTCTTATACTTTTGTATTTCTTATGTTTTCTTTATTAATATTTGCAATACAAGATATTTTGATGTTAGTTTTAGTAACGCTCAACAGATAAACAATAAATCAAGGTGCAACTTGGTTAACCAAAAGTATCAACAGTGACGTATATCTTAGGTCATTATATCGGGTGGCGCATAAGTAACGCTATGATTTATTTAATGAATAACTTTTTTCTTTCTGATTTTATTTAACGTTGGCGTTTATTAAAATTTAGAATATAGTTTGGAAATATGTTCACATTATGTTTTGAAGATAATATCTTTCAAATGGTGCCCATTGTTTGCTTCGACCTGACGTGCTCTTTCCAGAGCATTTCCCAGAACTTTTCTTAGAATTTCAGGTCCCAGCGCCCTCACTTCTTCTCGGATATTCGCTTTAAGTTGTTGGATGGTTCTTGGCTTATTGGCATATATCTTACTCTTTAGGTAACCCCAAAGAAAAAAATCGGACGCCGTTAAATCGGGCGAACGCGGTGGCCAGTTAAAATCAGAAAAACGCTATATTATTCGATCGGCAAAAATTTCGCGCAGGAGAGCCATAGTTGGACGAGCTGTGTGAGCTGTGGCTCCATCTTGTTGGAACCACAATTCTGGATTGTTCTCTACCTCGGGCCTTAAAAAATTTTCAATCATTGCCCGGTATTGAATGCCATTCAAATTAACCGCAACTTGTTCGTTGTTTTCGAAAAAATATGGTCCAATGATCTTTTCTGAAGTTATTCCACACTGTGCATTTAGGTGGGTGCATTTGATGTTCAACAATTATTCTTGGATTTTGGGTGCCCCATATTCTGCAATTTTGTTTATTCACGTGACCATTGAGGTGGAAATGGGCCTCATCGCTCATTATGAGTTTGTGAATAAACTCTTTGTTTTCTAGGCACAATTCTTGCAAACGGCGACTATATTGAATGCGTCTTTGTGCATCATTTGGTTTTAACTCATGAACCAATTGAATCTTATATGGGAAAATGTATAAATTATGTAAAATTCTTTGCAAAGACCGCCTAGACATCACCAACTGCTGAGAACGTCGCCTGGTGGAAGTTTCGGGGTTTTCCTCAATACTTGCTTGCACCCGAGCAAGGTTCACATCATTTCGCACTGCACGAGGTCTTCCAGCACGCGGAAGATCACAGACAGCCCCTTGTTGCCGAAAACGCTGAATAAATCGGTAAATTGTTGGAGCGCTAGATGCATTTCGAACATGAAAGAAATTTCGATATGATCTTTGTGTCTGAATAATCGAATGCTGACTTTCATAATAAAATTGAACAACTTTGGTTCTTTGTTCTGTGCTGAGTCTTTCCATCATAAATTTCTCAAGATTTTCAAAGTTAATTCTGAAAAAAAAAAATAAAAAAAAAGACGTTAACAAAAAATTTATTCACTTATTAAATCATAACGTTACTTATGCGCTACCCTATATTATAATTTTTAGGTACGGTCAAATTTTCGAGTCACATTGTACTTGTTTTAGTTGAAATAAGGAACATGTTTTAAGCATAATTCTTTACAGTCCAACATATAAGGAGTTCAAAAGATGGGTAAGAGAATTCGAGAGATTGCTTCATATATATGTTATGTAGTACGGCTTTTTTTACGATTTTTGGAGTTGAAATATTTGAAAATTATGTTTTTTTTTTAATTATTTTCAATCATAATAGAAATAATGTTTAGAGAGAAAAATGGAATTTCGATTGTAAATATCTCTGAATCTTTTGGTTAGATAAATTATTCTCTAATGTCCCAAATCCAGTTCAAAGTCAAATTCAGTATCTGTTTTTTAGCTTCCTGTTTGCAAAGCAATTAGAGGGAAAATATTTTTTTTTTCAGTTTTCCTCCATATAGACTACATATGATAAGCTATTCTACCCACTAACACAACGGACTTCCTGTGAGAAATACAAATTTTTAAACGGTCGTAAAATAGTAGATTGTATAGTCCTGCAAATTATTTTATTTTATATTTCATAAACATGATATTTAAAAAGACGTAAGTGTACAAATTGGGATTTTATACAAATGTTTTCTTGAATAGTTACAAAAAATAAGTATTAAAATAAAAATTGTGGCAAGTAGACCATGTCTCCCCTACTAGCCAAAAAATAAAACACTTTCTTCGGTATTAACCGTTACAAAGGTATTTATTTAAGACATTTAAGATAAACTTTATTATAACTTATGTAATGTTCGTAATTTTTTAACTGTTATAAAATTTCTTGATTCTTGTTCGACACCATTTCAATTTTAATTTAACAACGTGAAATTTTGGGAATTGAGGTCAGTTCCATATTTACGAGATACGTTTGTACTTTTACAGGATGGCTCAAGATTCATAGTTATTTATATCGTAGTGTACTTAAGTTTGTAATTCTGACGATTCTATGCTAGTTCTCTCGTTTTTTAGTGTTCCGTACGGAACACTTATAAGATGACTTCGGTGTCTGTCTGTCTGTCTGTCTGTCCGTCTGTCTGTCTGTCACACCCGATTTTCTCCGAAACTATTTGTCATAGAAAGTTGAAATTTGGTAATAATATAGGAATTGATGGCTTCATCAAAGCCGTGTAGTTTTGAAAGTCAAATTTTGACTTAGGGGTTAGTTTTGGGGGGCGAAATCGGAAGTGAAAAAAAAATTTTTAGTAGGTCATCGAGTGTGGTGTCAAATGAAAGCCTGTGAAAACACGAGTAAAATATATATATATATATATATATATATATATATATATATATATATATATATATATAATGTAATATTTGCGCACCCTTTTCGTTGTATTATTTTTAAAAAATCGCGAAAAGTCGCTGTCCCTCCACTGATCAAAAAATTCTGGAATATTCTCCAGGGGGTGTAGATTGAACGAAAATTATCACTAGTGCTTTACTTTTAATAATTTATCTGGTATATAAAAAAACAAAAATTTCAAGGTCATCAATTTTCAGTAAAAATTGGAAACAAACTTTGTTGAGAACTCATTTGGGGTGTGTTTTGTGAAGTCACTGATCATTTTATACCACCGTAACAACACTAATTGTGCAAGTTCAACTTGCACTTGACCGGTTATTTATTTTTTGGTTTACCCAACAGATATTATTTTCTTCTTTGATTTGAATACATACTTTGTTTAGATTTGTTTTCTATCTTGGCTATCCCTTTCGTTTCTAAAATATTTTCGAAATATGCAATATATAATCTGCTTTTTTGTATGCTGTAATATTACATTACCTAAATTGTATTTCTTTCTTGACTGAATTCGCTACGTCAATATTTCTAATCCTGTCTCTTTCATTTATTGTAAATATTCTTCTACAGCATCACATTTTAAATACTTTTAAGACATTGTTCCCCTACCAAATTGATACAGGTACAATCCATTTTTACTAAACTCCAAGTCAAGGACAGTCACCTGACCTATTAAGATCCCTAATAATTTTATATCGGTGTATATTAAAATTTGACAGTGTTATTGTATCAAAGAGTTTGAATTGAAAAAATATGGCAGCAACTGTATATTTATTTCAAAAAGATAATATAGACAGTGCCTTGCAAGAGAAGAAACTGTTTAGTACCTCTTTGACTAGAACTAAACATTTTCTGTAAGTAAAAAACAAAAGTTTTTAAAAAAGAAAAAAGAGAGAATGATTTTTGTTAGTTCCATCGTCAAAGAGATGTACTAATATGGGGTGAAAAGTCCCGAAACTCTCCGAGAGATGGTATCACAAACAAAATACTATAACGATTTTCATGTAATGACAACTCTCACAAGATCCGTGTAAAATTTTTATGACATTTTGTCTGTTAGTTTGGGAGTCACAATTGCTTGAGTGACGCTACACTTTCAAAACCTTGGAAAGGCCTTATAACATGATACCTTTGAATCAACCCCTTTAATTTCCTCCTCAACTTTTCTGTGTTGTATTATAAATATTTACTCACATAATTTATTTTATTATCCCAATAGAGAATCAGGAAAAACTACTATTACTATTTAATCCCCACAAAACTTATCGGGGCTTTCCCCTGAAGCTATATCGTCTAAAACTATAGATCTCATTCCATCCTTAGGCATGATATACTTGGCAAGTTTGAAACTGATATCTTATGTCATTCGAGATGTATCGTGCTAACACACTGATAGACAGACCGACAAAAATGAATGACTATGTTTTTCATCATCTAGGAACCCTAAAACTTGAAAAAAAGCAAAAATCTCGAATGGTGAGATTTTCGATGGAACGATGGAATAAAAAGAATTTCGTATTTTGATTAAATATTGCCTTTTTATGAGAAAACTACAGCCAGAACCCAAAAATAGCTTGAGAAGTCTTATGGCACATCTGCTCCGTAGAAAGCAACTGTAAGTCGATATTTTAGTGATTTTAAATCTCGTCGTACAAGCACTCCAAAAAAACACAAATAAAAAAACCATAATGTTCTGAATGATCGCAAAGTGAAAGTGAGAGAGATAGCTAACATCGTGAAGATATCAACAGAACGCGTGAAGTACATTTTGCATGAATACTTGCATATGAAACGAATTAAAGATTCAGAACGCTGTTTGGCACTGTTTCGGCGTAATCTAAAGGAGTTTTTATGTCGATTCGTAATGAAACATGGATCCACCACTATACGCTCAAGTCAAACAGGCAGTCCGCAAAGTGGCTAGAACCGCATGAAAGCCTACCGAAGCGTCCAAAAATACAACCATAAACTGGAAAGGTCTTGGCAAGGATTTTTTGGGATGCGCATGAAATAATACTGATCGACTATCTTGAGAAGAGGAGAATAATCACCGAAGACTATTACGTTCATTTATTGTACCGTTTGAATGGTGAAATCAAGAAAAAAAGTCGCATTTAGCGAAGAAAAAAGTGTTGTTTAACCAAGATAATGCACCAGCAACTGCTTCCTCCTCCACCGTATTCACCAGATTTGGCCGCTAGCGATTATTATCTCTTTCCAAATTTGAACATGTGGCTCCGGGGAAAGAGATGGATGGATGGATTTAAGGAGTTAAGGCGCATCGACTACAACGGTCATTTAGTGCCCGAATATTTTGAAGTTTTATACAGTAGAATCCCGGTTATCCGAGGTAACGTGGGGGGGCACCCTCCTCGGATAACTGAAAACTCGGATAATCCGGATTTGTTTTTTATTCATTCAAAAAATAAACACCAATACTTTAAACCGATGTATTAACGTTTTTAACATATAAATAGGTACATACATTATAAAACAGTGAAATAGATATCTATGCGCTTCTGTTTCATATTGCATCTTCTTTTTCTCCTGCAATGTTTCTCCATCTATTAAGAAGAAGCAAATCTGCTGGGGTTGCTTCTGGTTGTTGTTCGATATACCTCAAAGCTTTTTCCAAAGAAGCAAAACCTTCTTGATGGGATCTTAGTGTGGGAGACTGTTCATCCACCGCCGCTTCGTCATCGTCATCGTCATCTGATTTTTCGGTTTCCTGAAAGGCATTCGTTATTTCTTCAATACTCATTTCTTCTTCTAAGTCATCCGCTGTAATCCATTCAACTACATCTTCTCTTGTCACATTTTCGCAACCTTTTAATTTTTGTATTAATTCAAATAAACTTTTTTCTTTTTGTTCTATCTAGCTGTCAAAATTTGAACAGGACATTTCTCCATGGCATCTCAATTTCAAAGCTAATTCATTTAATGGAGTATCATTTTCACTATCATTATAGTCCTGAAAATCCATAACTTTTGACCCAGATTTTTGAATAGTGCTAGTACGCACAGAATCCCAAGCTTGACTTACCCAGTAAATAACATTTTTCAGTGTAACCTTTCTCATCCCATTGATAATATCGTCCTTTTCTGTGTATTCTAACAGATGTTTTCAAGATATAAACGCCTATAATTTTTTTAAATGTTTTCGAGGATGCCTTGATCCATTGGTTGCATTATGCTGGTTACTTTTGGAGGAAAAAATTTTACAATTTCGCCCACATGAAGTCCAGCGTGAGAGGGGGCATTATCCATTAACAAAATTGCTTTAATAGGAAGACGGTTTCTGTTTAAAAATGTAGTCACAGATGCCACGAACTCTTCTTCAAACCAGTTAGTAAATAAGGTCGCATCCATCCATGTGCTCTTCTGACTTTTGTAATAGACTGGTAGGGCTTTGGGTGAGATGTCTTTTAAAGCTCTTGGACATGCAGACTTGCCAATCACCATCAGTGGGATTTTGTGCTTGCCAGATGCATTGGACCATACCATTATAGTTAATCTTTCTTTACTTCGTTTGTGCTGATTTTTCCTGTCGAGATGCCAATGTTTTTGATGGAAGCATTTTATAATTTAGACCAGTTTCGTCACAGTTGTAAATTTGATCACATGTGTATCCACAATCTTCGATTTGCTTTTTAAAGTTCTGCTTAAACTTTTCAACTCACGACACATCAGCAGAAAGTTTTTCACCACATACAGTCAGTTGTCGTACACCGTACCGTTTTTTTCCAGCGGTCAAGCCATCCAGAACTGGCGGTAAACTGATCTATTTCTGGAATTGCCTACTAATCATTATTGCTTTCTGTTGTAAAATTGGACCTGACAGAGGCACACCTTTTGATCGCTGTTGGTTAAACCACATGAATAAAGCTTCGTTAACCTTTTCATAGTCACCGATTTTTCTTGATTTTCTTCCTGAGGACGAGGAGGCTTGATTTATACACCACTCTTCTATTTTTGTGCGGTTTCTTTTCCAATCTCTAACTGGTACCTTACCTACTCCATAATCTCGTGCAACAACTTTAATTGTCTCTCCTGCTTCAATTCCTCTGATGGCTTTTAATTTTTTTTCAATAGGAACGACGATTCTTTTACGCTTGTTTTGCTCCATTATAATACGACAAACAAAAATTCAAACAAAGCAGTTCGTATTAATTACACTTAACTACCAGAACTCCAACCAAATAAATTATGTGAGTATACTCGTACTTCTCCGTAGTAAACGCTATAACGCACTGTATTCACGCAAATTTACATGCTGAAAGAGTCCAAAAACATAAACGGGGGAACCCCTCACACGGGCCAGGGGGATTCCCCGAAGGCCTCGACGATTTTAAATGGAAATATGTACATACATATTTTAGAAGCTCGGTTAATACGCAGCATAGACGCGCGTACCTCGGATAATCAGGTTCTTAGATTGGCTCGGTTAATCCGGAGATCGGATAATCGCGACTCGGTTAATCGGGATTCTACTGTATTTTAAAATTTATTTCCTTTAAGTATTCACCAATTTGTCTGTGAATGATGTTGTAAGATTGGATGATCGATTTTAAGTTGGAAGGAATGTGATACTTTTCACGGGTATCAGAGAAATGTTGTGATTTAAATATGTGTTTGACAATAAGTGGTAGATCGCATGATGGACAATTGGGGGATCCTCTTTGTTTAAAAGGAAAGAATGGGTCAGATATGTCTGGCCAATGGCCAGTCTTCTGACAATGGTGTTTTCTTTTCTATTCAGTGTTTGATGATATAAAGGAGGATAGACATCAGTTTTGAGGTCCCAGAGTTTATTACTGGTGTCCTCAAGATCCCACTGTAATTGGAATAATTTTCTAAATTCTTGAGATAGATGTTTAATGTAATCTCTGGGATGATTTTCGCCCAGAACAGGAGCACCAGAGAGAGAGAGGCCTTTTTTGCAAAAGAATCAGCTTTGTCATTTCCCGCAATGTTACAGTGTCCTGGTATCCAAATGAGTATAAAGGATTTGTTTTATCGTCTAGCAACATGTAATAGATCCTTTATTTGTCTGATGTATACGTCATCAAGATTCGCACGTTGAATGGATTTAAGAGCGCTCTGAGAATCCGAAGCAACTAGGAATTTGAAATTAGGAAGAGTAGTAATCGCATATCTTATGCTCTCCCTGATGGCAAGGAGCTCAGCTGAGAGAATAGATGAGTGAAGAGGTAATTTGAAAGTTTTTTGAATGTTTTGAGCGATAAAGGCGGCGCCAACCCCTGAACATGACTTGGAACCATCTGTATAGATAGCGAAGTAATCAGAGCATTGGTTTTTTAATTTATCATTGAATATGAAGTTGATAATTGATGAGGGGAAAGAGATTTGGTTTTAATGAAGAAGTCAATGGGAAACTGAGGCTTATTCTAGAGGGCTCGACAAATCGTACTATATGAACGATATCTAAATGTTGAAAGATCGCCGGAATAAGCGTATCGCTCTTGAAGGGAACTAGTTGAAGCATAACATTTATTTCTGAGCAAAAACACTGTTTTTTTTTAAGTCTCGGGACTTTTTACCCCATGCATTTTATGTTAAAAAAAATACTCTTTGAGATGTTTAGAATTCTTTAAGTTTGGAGTTCCTGGATCACGAAAAACAGTCCCTATTTCCGTCGGACTGTCGCTTATATTTCTCTCTCGAACGAAATGAGATCCATTTCAAAAATGGTATACAGTTTTTGAGCGAAGGTGCTTAAGAAAAAGGAAATGACTGGAAGAGTGGTGGTAGACATGGTACTAACGTATGAATGTATGGGCAATAAAGGAGGATGAAAAGGTTAAACTACTGACAGTTGAAATGACCTATCTTCGAACAAGTGTTGGCGTGTCAAGTTTTTCTGTTTCGACTTGAGGCTCTTTCTAATCCTTGCGTTTTTTTTAGCAGAATTATTTAGCATGGGAGGTTAAGGCATTTGCTTTATCCTGTTTTAAAATAACGCTATATTTTTGAAATTTTGTCCAAACCTTATAAAACATTAGTAAATATCAGACATATTTTAAGTAAATTACTGATTGTTAATTAAAAAAAAATGTTAATAGTTGTAAAAAGAAACTACTTTGGTTAGTTCAGCTATGTAAATTATATTTTGATAAGTTCGGGGTCATTGATTATAAATAGGCCACCCTTCTACCGCGTCTGTTTGAAGAGTTAGATTACAGAAGTTGTGGCGTTTCTTTTTTACGGAGTCATGAACAAGCCAGTATTGCGTTTTTAACATAACACGTCGGCTGAAAAGTTTTTGGTCTGACACATAGCTGTCGCCCTTTTCAAAAAATCCATATGATATTGGTGCTGAGAAGAAAAAACGATCAACAGCAAATATTACATAAAGTTATTGGTGCGTTTGAAGGCAGAAATCGCAAAAAAATGGCCCCAAATGAACAAGAAAAAAGTGCTCTTTCATCAAGACAATGCACCGTGTTACAAGTCAATGGTTACGATGGCAAAATTGCATGAATTGAAGTTCGAATTGCTTCCCCATCCACCGTATTCTCCAGATTGGCCCCCAGCGACTATTATCTATTCGCAGACCTCAAAAAAATGCTCACGGGAAGAGATTTGGCTCCAATGAAGAAGTTATCGCCGAAACTGAGCCCTATTTTGAAGGCAAATACAGATCCTTGTACAAGAAAGGTATAGAAATGTTAGAAAAGCGTTGGACTAACTGTATCGCGCTTGAAAGAGACTATATTGATAAATAAAGTCAAATTTTGCAAAAAAAAAAAAACGGCGTTTTAAGTAGCTAGACCAAAAACTTTTCAGCCTACGTGTGATAAGAGAAACTTCATATTTTTGTAATTGAACACCCTTATATTGTTTTTCAGTTTTATAAAACTAATAATTACCTGTGCCTAATTCTTCAAATAAGCTAGTAAGAAGGGTAGTTCATTTATAGTAAATAATCCTGTACTTACTGTACGAAGGTATGAATATTCAAAACATCATCTGACTAGTAGAGAAACGTGTACTATGACAGTAACCAATTTGGAAAGGTTGAGACGATTGGAGCTAAAGGTTCTCAGGAAAATATACGGGCCAGTGTAGGATAAGAATGCAGGAGGGTTTCGCATCAGAACAAACCAAGAGATAAAAGATCTATACAATAACCCCAATATAATCTTATAATCCAAGAGATTAAAGCAAATCGGTTAGACAAGGGAACGATAGGTTGATAAAACTAGTATGGAAAAAATCCAATAGGTAGAAGGCCGTTGGGTAGACCGAGAATGCGCTGGCAAGATAATATTATAAAAGATCTCCAAACGATAGGAGAGGAATTCAATCCTCATATTATGACGGATCGCCAGAGACGGAAGAAGGTCGTACAAGCAGCCAAAACCCATCCAGAATTGTAGAGCTACCAGAAGAAAAAGAAACCACTTCGTTTCTTTCTAACAATTATTAACAAATTTTCTACAATTAGCATAAAAATCAGTAGTTAATTTGGATATTTCGGATATTCACTTTTTTCTATTCTATTCTATAAATTTTACTTTTTTGTTTTAACTCCGTGAAAAAATCCTTAACCCTGCACATACATGCTGTATTTAGTATCCAAGGCGTATCGACGCAATATCCAAGATTTGAAAATATCAGTGTATTTGTTTCTTTACTCGCTGCTCGAACGTTAGCTACTCAGGCAAATATTCGCAGACAGCAGGAGGTTGTTCATTTTAACAACGACCTGAAGGAAATTTCTATATTGGGGTTACAGCAACGAAGTAGAATTTAACACTGCAAAAACACAGGCAGTAGTTTTTTTTTAAAAGTTAACGTTATAGAATTTGACCTAGTTCCGTCGGGACAGTCCATTCCTGCTTGAGGCTCTGCTCCCAAACATACACTACTTTCGTTAAATTTTATTCGGAAGAGACCTATTCACCATCAAGAATTCTTTTATCTGCGAATCTCATTCCTTTGAAATAGATCATCGCTTTTTCCGCACTTATACCGCAACCATAATATGTATGTATGTGTATATATATATATATATATATATATATATATATATACATTCATACATACATATATATATATATATATATATATATATATATATATATATATATATATTATATATATATGGTTTGAAAAGTCCGTGCAAAAATAAAAACTACTTATGTGTTTGGGGTAAACCTTTTTTTATTTTTCGACATAGTCTCCTTTTAGGCTTATACACTTCGTCCAACGATGTTCTAGTTTGTTGATCCCTTCCGAATAATAGGATTTGTCCAAGTCTGCAAAATATCCATTAGTGTCTGCAATCACCTCCTCGTTTGAATAAAATCTTTGTCCCGCCAGCCATTTCTTCAAATAGTAGTCCGAGGTAGCCAAGTCTGGAGAATAGGGGGGATGTGAAACGAGTTGGAATCCTATTTCCATTAATTTTGCGACCACAACTGCTGAGGTGTGTGCTGGTGCGTTGTCGTGATGGAAAAGGACTTTTTTGTGGGCCAATCGCGGGCGTTTTTCTTGCAGCTCGGTTTTCAAAAACGGTCCAATAACGATGAATAATATTCACCTGTAATAGTTTTTACCCTTTTCCAGATAGTCGATGAGGATTATCCCTTGCGAATCCCAAAATACAGTCGCCATAACCTTTCCGGCCGAAGGAACGGTCTTCGCCTTTTTTGGTGCAGATTCCCCCTTGGTAACCCATTGTTTAGATTGTTGTTTGGTCTCAGGAGTATAGTAATGTATCCATGTTTCATCCACAGTGACGAAACGACGCTTAAAGTCCTCCGGATTCTTCTGGAACAGCTGCAAACCATCCTTGCAACACTTCACACGATTCCGTTTTTGGTCAAGCGTGAGCAATCGCGGCACCCATCTTGCGGATAGCTTTCTCATGTCCAAATGTTTATGCAAAATATTATGTACCCGTTCAGTCGAGATGCCTACAGCACTAGCAATCTCACGCACCTTAACTCTTCTGTCATCCATCACCATATCACGGATTTGATCAATGATTTCTGGAGTCGTAACCTCCACAGGCCGTCCAGAACGTTCAGCGTCACTTGTGCCCATATGGCCAGTCCGAAAATTTTGAAACCACTTATAAACTGTTCTAATCGAAGGTGCAGAGTCACCATAATGTTTATCAAGCTTCTCTTTAGTCTCCTGAGGCGTTTTGCCTTTCATAAAGTAATGTTTAATCACCACACGAAATTCTTTTTCGTCCATTTCTTGAAAATCACTCGACTTCCTTGATTCACACGAATGCCAAACACAAAGAAATAGACCAATATGGCTGAAACTTGGTGTGCGTTCATTCAAGAGATGCTACTAACTAAACATGACCTCGATACGCGCCGGTGGTGCCATCTCTCGGACTTTGCACGGACTTTTCAAACCAGCCTCGTATATATATATATATATATATATATATATATATATATATATATATATATATATACGGTCCAATGTAAAACAACTGAAAACGGATAAAGGCCCCTATTTCAACATTCTACCCACTAGTCTCTTATTCGTCAAATCCATCCCGAGACGCGTTTCGCCGTATCACGGTTCATCAGTCGGGCTAGGATCGACAAACAAGAGAACAAAATTTTCTGGTACTTAAGCCAGCAGTGACGGCCAATAATAGTAACACAAGTATAAGTACGAGGTATGCGTTATATCTTGCCGTACATATATATATATATATATATATATATATATATATATATATATAAATGTATAATTATATATTTATATAATACACTATATATAATATTCGAAAATAAAACACAGTCGTATACCCGCAGCACATAGACAACCCAAAAGAACAGAATGGTACATTGCAACTTATAAGATAAGGATTTTAGGATCCGAAGAAAAAATGATTGAATTGGAAGAAGAACTAAAAAACATAAAATGGACAGTGTTGGGCTTAGCGGAAGTGAGAAGAACAGGAGACTCTTGTATCACCCTATAAAGGCAATAAAAGTAAGAAAATTGGAGGAGTCGGTCTACTGATACATAAAAGAATTTCAGAAAATGTTGTTCAGTTCAAAGTCATATCGGAAAGAGTGATTTCAGTAGATATACAGATGAACAGAAGATGCAAATGTAAGATCATTCAGGTATATGCACCGCCATCAGACAGCAAGGAAGAAGAAATTGACCAATTCTACGAAGATATAAATAAAGAATTGCTACACCATAAAACAAGATATATATATATATATATATATATATATATATATATATATATATATATAGATATATATATATATATATATATATATATATATATATATATATATATATATATATATATTATAATAATCGACGACTTCAGTGCCAAAATAGGGAAACCAATGAATACAAATGAGAAGAGTGTCGCAAAGTTTAGTTTGGGTATGAGAAACAGCAGAGGAGAAATGTTTATCAAATTTTGTAAACGAAAATAACTTCTACGTTATGAACACATTTTTCCAAAAGCCCGATCATAAACGATGGACATGGCAAAGCTCAGATGGTATAACAAGAAACGAAATTGATTTTGTGTTATCAAATGACAAGAATATTGTAACTGACACGATAGTCTTGATCACGATAAGCACTGGCAGACAGACCCATCAGCCTGTTATCGATACTATACAAAATTCTCACTAGAATCATAACATATAGATTAACAAATAAATTGGACAGTTATCAGCCACTTGAACTGAAGTTTTAATTGCAAAATTCGTTATTGATTTGTAAATTACGCCCACTCTCACTCCTGATTTAACTGCTCCTTAATTTTAAGAAATTTTAATAACTTGGAAAGAAATTAGTAGTAACACATAAAATTAAGTGCAGCACATTGCCTGTGTATGTTTTTCTTTAAACTGAAACCACTAAATGGTACCTGATTATTATTTTCACTACACTTTAGTCTATTATTATACCATTCACACATGCACATCAAGCTAAAATCAATCTTGAGTCAACCTAATAGAAATATGCATGCAATAGTTTATACAGCTTAAATATTGCACAACGATTTTGTTACTTATCTAACAATAAGGAAACTTAGTATTGGTTAGATTGAATTATATTACGACAAATTAAAACAAAAAATGCGTGAACGAAAGTATATACATGGAAACACCGAACAACCTTTCACGTTAATTAATTAGTACATATAATTAATTAATGAAAAAGAAGAAGCTGCCTGGCATTTTTCTTAAGTAAAATACTATTTATTATTCATCCTTCAAAAAATAATGTTTTTGAAGCAATGCGGATGCGCGGATAATATTTCAGAATTTCTTCAAAATGTTTTGATCAGTACTTTTCGAGAAAAGGGGGACAGCGATTTTTCGCCATTTTTAAATTATGTATATTTTTGAACTCGTGTTTTTACAAGCTTTTCACTTCCGATTTTACCCCCCAAAACTAACTCCTTAAGTCAAAATTTAACTTTTAAAACTACTCGGCTCTGATGAGGCTCTCAATTCCTATATTGGTACCAAATTTCAACTTTCTAAGTCAAATAGTTTCGGAGAAAATCGGATGTGACAGACGGACAGACGGACAGACACCGAAGTGATTTTTTAAGTGTTCCGTACGGAATACTAAAAGGAAATCCACTTTTTGTAATAAACTCGAAAACAACTTTCTTTTTAAAATGTTTTAAGACCTGTTAAGATACTCTTGCAAAAATCGTTCTATTTTTTTTAAATCATGATATACATGATATTTATTTACAAAATTTTTAATGTTAATATTTCATTTTATCGACAACCTGTATATATATATATATATATATATATATATATATATATATATATATATATATATATTTATATGTATATATATATATATATATATATATATATATATATATATATATATATATTTATATGTATATATATATATATATATATATATATATATATATATATTTATATGTATATATATATATATATATATATATATATATATATATATATATATATATATATATATATATATATATATAAACAGGGTGTCCCAGTATTCCATGTACATAGAGTTACTGTGTATTTCTGGGATGAGTATACGATCATTTAACCCAACTTACCTTAGTCCAAAAATTCGTAATTTTTGAGATATAGGGTGTCAAAGTTATATTTTTATTTTAGTTTTTCTTGAGTAGCTTTCTTAATAATTGTGCTATTTGTACAAGATTCGGTGCTCACGGGTTTTCTGAGATGAGAAATCGAAATCAGCACACAGTTTTTGTTGTAAATTGTAGGGCGCGCCTCTTATTGCACTGTGTATACTTTTAAATTGTCATAACTTTTTTATACCAATCTATATCATATTTTTAACAATATATTTATATTTTTTTTCACTTTCTCCTGTCTAAAAAAGCTCTCTTGGTAAATGTTGCTCCGAGCAACAGTTTCTGAGATAATGGGACATTTGTTTCCATTTTTAATTCCATTGTCAAATTCGCAAATGTGTTCCTTCACACTTCATCCAGGCTTAGGACAAAAGGTCCAGGTCCAAAAGAATAGTACTTGAAATTTAGAGTATGCTTAAAGGCAAACAGGCTAATAACAATAATAAATTTAAAAAAATAATGGGCCAACAAGAGTAAGAATGTAAAAACCAATTGGCTAAGGACATAAGAGATTAACCACAAATTGATAAATTTGTAATCAATAAATAAAAACTTCCCATTATCTCAGAAATTGTTGCTCGGAGGAGAAGGCGGAGAATACGAATATTCAATTAAAAATATCATACAGAGTGGTATAAAAAAGTTATGACAATTTAAAAGTATACATAGTGCAATAAGTGGCGCCCCCTACAATTTTATAACAAAACTGTCAGCTGATTTCGATTTTTCATCTCAGGAAACCCCTTAACACCGAATTTTGTACAAATAGTACAATAATTAAGAAAGTTTCCAAAAAAAAAACTAAAAAATAAAAGAATAAATTTGACACACATTTGAGTAACCTCATGTGTTCGATGGATGTAGAGTGCTAAATTTCTCCCAGCCTGGAATATGTATCGGGCTAAGTTATCACATCCATTCAGCTTGTCACTATTCTATCACCTTTTCCAAGAATTAATTTACATGGAAAGCCTCATCACTTTGGAATGAATTACCCGGGATATTGTGTTTTCCACCGAGTATTATATGCAGTGACTCAAGACCAACGTGAATCGCTTTTTTCGCACACGAACCTGTCTTATAGCGCTGCACTAAGTGTGTCCATAAAAAAAAAATTTGAAAACCGCAAAAAAAAATTATTGACTATTTTCTGAAATAATAAATTCTAAATTAGATGCTACTTGGATATTTAAAAATATAAATGTCATATTTTTATCAGGTCAGTGAATTAGTTTTGAGAGCGAAACCTATGGAGCATCACTTGAACCAAATATTGAACACTATTTTGAAGCTTCATCATCTATCATATGAACACTTCCTAAATTTCAAGTCAATCTATCAAGTCATTAATTTTTTTATCAGATCATTAAAGTAGACGTGATTGAGTATGTTTTAAAAATGGAAAAATGGAATACTTTGTTTTAGAAGGTTAATCGGCAACTGAAATCCATGCAAAGTTAGTGAAAGTGTTAAAAGAATCTGCTTCTTTATTTCAAACTGTTCACAGATGGACTCTAGAGTTTAAACGTGGTCGTACAAGCGGCAATGATAATCCACGTTCAGGACGTTCAAAAACTACAACTAAAGAAACTGTTGTGCAAGTACAAGAAGATTTGGCAATGGAAGACCGTCTATTTACCATGCATGATTTAGCTAAGGCTATAGGCTTCTCACATGGATTAATAAATGAGATCTTAACTAATGTTTTGGTTATGAGAAAGGTATTCACAAGATGGGGGCCGCATTTGTTAACATCGGGACAAAAACGCACTCGAGAGAAAAATTTCTAAACAGCATTTGTCTTGTTTCACAAAGAATAAAACTGATTTTGAGTGTCGATTTGTAACTATGGATGAGACTGGAGACCAGTATGATCTTGAACTGCGACAAAGCAGCCGAAGTGGTCAAAAATAATTGATTAGCTTCAAACCGGTAAAACGATTACAAGAGAGTATTTACAACCTTTTGGACAAGCTGGATGAGAGCATTAACGAGAAAAGGCCCGGTTTGCAGATTAAAAAGAATCATCTTTCATCATGACAATGCATCTGCTACCAGAGGTGCCTTGGCAACGGCAAAAATGGTCGGCTTAAAGTACAAATTGTTGAAACATCCAACTTATTCGCCAAATCTGGCTTCGTTTGACTTCCATTTGTTCCCAAACCTCAAAAAGGTTTCTACATCGGAAGCATTTTTCAACAAATGATGAATAGCTTCCGTTTATGGGTATTTTGAAGGTATTTCGGAAAATCATTTCAGAGATGGGGTAAATGAATTGGAAAATCTTTTGAGCTTAAGAGAGATTATATTGAAGAATAAATGAATTTCGACTCATTAATTCATCTTGTTTCATTTCAGCTTTCAAAATTTATTGACTAACCTAAATCTTGAAATTACTTATATTAAATCAATCCTTTCACGAAACCATTTTGTATATTCAAAACCTAATAAAGTCTATTTCATCCTCAGAACTTTGTAAAATTATGTTAATTTTATCTGGTTGGCAAACGAGATATTCCAAAATATTTTTAAACAAAAATCTGTTCACTTGTACTTACATATATCATCTCTTCAAAATTCCCAGAGTCGATGGATATTTATCTTATTATTTCAGAATCGTATTATGTATGTCATTAACAATGAACCACTGTGAGGTAATTCTTAGATTTGTATAGTATTTCTCAATTTGTTTTATTGGCAGGTATTTACGCCTTGCAATGATGGTAATAATGAGAGATATTACGAAATCAAATAAAAAAGATTAAATACTTAAAACTCGTAAGTGGGTATTAAGTTATACATAGGACATCAGAATACGTATTTATAGAATATATATATATATATATATATATATATATATATATATATATATATACTTTAATTTTATATAAGGAAATTTAAGTTTGTTTTTTAAATTTCAGTGCATGATTCATCAGCTAAATCAGTCCAAGGAATCCTTCGTGGAAGCTTGGCGCAGTTTGGTCATTTTGAAGAATGCCTTACCGCTCAAGCACCATTTCCAGTACAATACTGCCTTGCAGAAGTAATAGCCGACGTACCGGTACTTAATCCTCCAAGAGACCCCAAGTCTTTAATTTATAATCCTACAGAATCAGTTATAAGAAAAATTTATGTAAGTAGTAAATAAAACACATATTAATTTGTACGTATGTAGCTGATAAAAAAATATAATACGCTTTTAACAGTTACCCTTATTATAGATTGGTTTTGGTTATAACAATTGGTACAATCAGTATCATCTTGAGTCTATATTATAAGGGGGTGGATTGATAAATCTGGTAAATTTCGACGGATTAGCAGGAAATTTTGTTAGACGGCATGGCTGTTGGTAAGCGTGATTCCTGTAACGATCGTGTTCAAAATTTTGAACAGATACAACACGCAGTTGTTTGTTGGCAATTATCGTAAGTGATCGGTGTTTTACGTTTCGTAGAACTAGATAAAGCCGAGAATCGTGCAGTAATAAAACATTTTTATTTTAAAAAATTGAACTAAAGTCTACATAGAGTCATGAAGACTTTGCACCGGCATTCAATCCGGTTTATGTGCTTTTTTTTAAAACATACATATGTTCTCTGGCCAGGTTATGGGATATATTTTTTTACGTTAGGTAATATAAAAAATAAGCAGTGACGATAATAGCGAATCAAGTCGGAAAAAAGTTTGCCGCCAGCGCGCTCTATTACAATACCTAACAAAACCGTTAAATATGGAACAATATCATATAGCAAGAATTGTGTAGAAAAAAAATCCGCGGTAGCATATATCTATCTATAACAGACAAATACTAATAAACATTTTTACCGTTTAATTTTTAAATAAATAAATACGTAAAATTCAAGCTGTATTTTCCCCATTAACAACCTAATATTTATCAAAAAAAATCTATAATATATATAAAACGCAACGTCTCTGTGTCTGTCTGAATGTCTGTTAGTGTGCTCAAGAACCACTTATCCTATTTACATGTTTTTTTTTATTTATACATATGTTCCCTGGCCAGGCTATAGGATATACTTTATTAAGTTAGGTAACATAAGGAATAAGCAGTGACGAGAATAGTGAATCAAGTCGGAAAATATAGAACAATATCATGTAGCAAATAATATAATCTATATAAAATGCAACATCTCTCTGCCTGTCTGTCTGTTCGTTAGTGCGCTTATCACTCGAGAACCACTTATCCGATTTACGTGTTTTTTTTTTTCATCTCTTTTTTTTTCTTTTATATATATGTTCTCTGGCCAGGTTATGTAATAATAATAATAATAATCTATAATCTTCCCTCAGGGGCTAGGGAAATCCCAGGATTCTCCTAGTACGGACATTGACGATCCCGAGGTACCTGAGTCATGTTCTGCTGTGTTGTGTTGTCCAGATTATTTGTAACAAAAATGCAATTTTAAGGTGTTTATCGTGCCGAGAAGATGAATGGCTCAACGTTTATAAGTCGCGAACAGTTCCCCCCCCGGATACCGGGCGCCCTCAGGGTGTAAGTAGCATTGCTGTGGCATCCAGGCTCTGCTAAAATCGACCCTTCTTTCCTAGGATACTCGTGGGAAAACTATGTCGAACAATAATAATTATAATAATGATAGACTAACCAAACAACCGCCTCAACCGAAACTATCCCTGATAGTTTTACCAGATCCGACATTGTAGGTGATGGGAATTGCCTTTTCCGGGCAGTTAGCTTACACTTATATGGCCACCAAAACCATCAGGAGAAACTCCGAGAGGTTGCTTTAAGATACATACAACAAAACTGGTCGGAACTTCATACATTTTCATTAATTGAAGACGACAATATGAAAGACCTCAATAACTACTATAATTATATGAAGAAAAATGGCATCTATGGAACGAGCCTAGAGATACTTGCCCTCTCGGAAACCCAAAATAGCAACTTTCATATCTTCTCAAGACAACGAAGAACAAGAGAAAATAACTTTTAGGGACAGACCAACAATAAAAGACACAATAAAACACACCGAAACTATTTACCTTCTACTAACAGGCTACCCAGTGTCGGGAGACTTTGAGCTTCTGACACCACAAAACACTGAAAACAAGCCAAACAACAGTAAACTAATCAAAGAAGCATCGAGCGAGCGACGTAACGGTCGAGAACGTCGCAGGAAATGGCAGGTTGACCAAAACGATGAAGACAGGGCAACCGAAAATGAACCTGCTAAAAGTGTTGTGCCGGCGAGTAAGCCAACATCCACCAAGGCGGGAAAATCCAAGCAAAGCATGAGTCGCACCACAAGAATCAACGAACACGTCATGCGTTGCCATAATAAAATCACAAAACCTGACAAAGAAATCACTGAGAAGAGAATCACTCGCCGCCTGGACCCACCACCATCAATCCCAAGCGCAACCGACGCAGATACGGGACAAACACAATCACCAAAGCCAGGCCAAGCCGCGTATGTTTTGCAAGGACAACATGCAACTATCAAGGCTGGCAAACCAAGACAGCGGTTAAAGTGGACAGATGAAGTGAACAGAACAGTGATGCGCTGTTACTACACCGCCACCAAACTGTAACTGCACAGACTTTTCTTTACCAAATATCCATATCTGCAATTACTTGTTACAGAACAGAGAGTAATAGACCAAAAAAGAGTTATTACCAAGAAACAATCGCCTCACACCTTTCAAATTGCAAACCATCAAAGATACAGAAACTGCTGAACTAAACACAAACCAACCAAACAATAGAAACAGTAGAGCAGATACCGAACCAATCTCACACACACAACCACCCAGTCGAACACAACAAGACCCGCCACCCAGCAGGAACATAACTCAAAATAATGTTACAAGGCAAACAGCGAGTACCGCACGACACCATATCACAGACAACAAATCAATCACTCACCACCCTCAACAACATCTACACAACATCACCGAAATCACCTCTCATACAGATACTCAAAGCAAAAATGGAGTCACATCTTGCTCGATGGTCTGGCACCGACCCCACAACAAGAAATCCCATCCCTCGTTTAATCTTCAAAGCGAGCACGCAACCAATCCTCAAGACAATAAACAAGCACATAATACTCCAGTACATAACACAATCGAAGACATTTACACCATAATATATGCAGCAGCAATCACCACTCTAACCCAAAATAATCAAAAACTTCTGCAACGACAAAAAAATTCCAACAGCACAAAATCAAAATCCAAATGGCAAATAAGAATAGAAAACAAAATCAACATCAGGAGAGATCTAGCACACCTTATCCAGTTTATAAACTGAAATGCGTCCAAACGTGTCACACTAGGTGTAGACAAGATCAAATCCAAATCTCCCAACAGAACTCTGCCAGAAATCTTACTTTGAAACAAAAATTATCCGTATATGCAACAAGACTCCGTAGATACAAAGAATTAAACGAGAGGAAAGGCAGTAACAACCTGTTCTGAAGAAGCGAAAAAAAAAACAGTTCTACCGAAAAACTATGAATAACGAACAGACAGTAGTGACTGAACCATCAAATAAACAAGAACTCACAAGTTATTGGAAACATATCTGGTCAGAAAAATAATAACACCCCCTGGATCAAAGCCGAAGAAGACAAACATAAACATGTGACAGAACAAGAAAATTCCCCATTAACTACACAAGAAATTACAGAAACGATGAAACACACACACAACTGGAAATGCCCTGGAATAGACAATATACAACACTTCTGGTACAAACGAACGAACGAAGCACTCACACACCAAATCAACAAAGCCATTCTACAACCACACACATTCCCTGCTTTCCTTACACAAGGAATAAACCTAAAAGGTCAGACACCCCAAACCCCTCAACTACCGACCTATCACCTGTCTTCCATCCTTATACAAGATCATCACAACCACAATTTCCAAGAAAATAGAACAACACCTAATAGACAACAATATTCTCACAGAAGAGCGGAAGGGGGCAGGAAAAATAGCCGAGGATACAAAGAGCAGCTGATCATAGATAGCGTGATCATGGGACAAACCAGAAAAGAACCTTCACATCTGTTACATAGACTATAAAAAAACCTTCGACTTCATACCCCACAGCTGGTTAATCATAGCCCTAGATATCTACAACATCAACCAAAACCTCAGGCAATTTCTGGCAGAAATTATGAAAACATGGAAAACCAAAATCCACCTAAAAACACAAACCGAACGCATCCAAACAGAAGAGCTGTACATTAGACGGGGTATATTTCAGGGAGACTCGCTCAGCGCTTTTTTGCGCTGGTTTTGCCTCTGTCTCAATCCACTCTCAAATACACTAAACAGAACAGACCATGGCTTCAACATCAGACACCAAAAAGTAAAGCCGAACGACACAAACATCCAAACAAAATACACAGAAAAAAAATCTCTAAATACACAGATCTTGCAACAGACATAAAAAGGCTATGGACACAAGAAAACGTCATCACTGTGCCCCTCATTATATCAGCCACAGGCCTGACACCAAGAACATTCACACTACACTTAGTATAATTAGGACTCAACACAAACATACACAGAAACATTCAGAAGTCAGTGATTTTGAAAATATGTAACATCGTCAGGTCATTCCTTAATACACAATGGTAACGGCTTGGGCCCGTCAGCCAAACATGGAACTACATTGGCTAAATGTGAGAAAAAAGAACTTTTTTGTAGAATCTATAATCTATAATATACATATATATATATATATATATATATATATATATATATATATATATAAAAAATGCAACGTCTCTCTTTCTATCACTCCAGAACCACTTATTCGATTTACGTTTTTTTTTTAATTCTTAACTTATCTTATATTTATCAAAAAAAAATCTATAATATATATAAAACGAAAAGTTTCTCTGTCTGTCTATCTGTCTGTCCGTTAGTGCGCTTAGCACTCAAGAAGCACTTATTCGATTTACTTTTTTTTTTTTATATATTTATACATATGTTCTCTGGCCAGGTTATAGGATATATTTTATTGCGTTAGGTAACATAAGGGATAAGCAGTGATGATAATAATGAATCAAGTCCACGCGACAGGAGCCGCGGGCACGGCTAATATATATATATATATATATATATATATATATATATATATATATATATATATATATATATATATATATATATATGTATATATATATATATATATATATATATATATATATATATATATATATATAATATATATATATATATATAAACTTGCGTGCATAGAAATCGGTCCATTGTAAACTTTTGACTTTAACTATATTTTTTAAAAAAAAATTATTCATCAGATCAAAAAAAAGAAATATGCTGTTTGAAAGACAATTTAATATGCTTTAATGTGAGTATAAATTTACGAAAACTTATTTCGACTTCCTATGTTTAACATAGTGAAATTAATGCATTAAGCAAATTAAGCTTTTTTATTATTAACATAAATAGGGTTATTGACAATTTAAAACTTAAAACTTAATTTTTTAATAATGCTTCTTGCCCTAATAACATCTCTCATACGATTAGGCAAAGATCTAATCAAGTTTGCTATTGTTTCTTGAGGGATGTTAAACCACTCTTCTTCTACTGCAACAATAAGCTCTGCGATCGAGTTTGGGGTATGAAGTCTAGCTCGAATTCTTCGTTTTAACTCATCCCATAAATGTTCGATCGGATTTAGATCAGGACTGTATGCTGGCCACTCCATAACCTGAAAACCGACTTCTGCAATGTAATCTTGCACGATTCTTGCGGTGTGCGGCCTTGCATTGTCATGCATAAAGGTAAATTCGTCTCCAATGTAGTCGACGTAAGGTACCACATAAATTGCTAAAATCTCCTCGATATATCTAGCAGCCGTTTAAACCTCTTCTTCCGTGAACACGGTCGCCCCTACGAATGAACTCAGGGCGGTTCGTGCTCCTATAGAAATTGCACCCCAGATCATACAGGAACCACCTCCATAAGCACTCCGCTCTTCAAAGCAGCAATCTGCAAATCGCTCTCTTGGTCTTCGGTACACTTTCCTTCTTCGGTCGCTACCATGGAGGCATATTCTGGTCTCATCTGAGAACAGAACAGATCCCCATTGTTCCAACGTCCAATTCAGATGATCCCGTGCAAAACGCAGGCGGGCTTGCCGATGAGCTGGAGTAAATTTTGGACCAATCGCAGGTGTTTTAGGGGTCAGGTTATTTTCCTGCAGTCTTCGTCTTACTGTCCACTGACTAATAGCCACTCCTCGCACCTCACGGAGCTGTCGTTGCACTTGAACGGCATTAAGGTGACGATTTCTTAATGTTGTTGACGCAATAAAGCGGTCATCACGAGCGGTTGTAAATCGCCTTCTGCCTGTTCCAGGTCGCCTACGAAAGGATCCAGTCTCCTCATAACGTTTGCACACTCTTCGAACCGCTGCGCGTGTCATATTCAATTGTCTAGCAAAAGCTCGCTGACTAAGTCCATTTTCGATTAAAGCAAAAACTTGGGCGGCTTTTTGTGGTGTAGTATGCATTAAACTAACACACTTAAACACTACTGAGATTATGAAAAACGAATTAATATGCAAATTTCAGTTGCAAACGCAATAATTTTAATATTTGACAAATTTGTTATTTTTGTTACAATCACCACATAAACACGTTTCATTTGTTTACCGGTTGCTACGCACATAAACGATAAGCCTTCTTGATAAATTTTATACTCACATTAAATTGTCTTTCAAACAGCATATTTCTTTTTTTGTTCTGATGAATAATTAAAAAAAAAAATCTAGTTAAAGTCAAAAGTTTACAGTGGGCCGATTTCTATGCACGTTAGTGTATATATATATATTTTTATTTTATTTTATTTTTTTTTTTTTTTATTGGTCTAGCACACGTGCTGCAGGGAAGTCCCTAAAGCGCTCCAGGAGCGACACGAGTGCGGAAAAAGCGATTCACGTTGTTCTTGAATCGCTGTAAATTGTACTCGGTGGGAAACACAGCGCTGGGCAAATTATTCCAAAGGGATGACGTTCTCCATATAAAAGATTGCTTGAAAAGCGTCGTACGCGGAGTAACAAGCTGAACCTCATACGGATGCGAAGCACCAGCGCGACGTGTATTTCTAACATGCACCGCTTTGGGAGGAATTAAGCGGGCTACATCCTTCGAACACTTTCCATGAAAAATACTTGTAGAACAGACTCAAGTCGCCAACCGTTCTTCGATGTTCCAGCGAATCAAGGCAGCCGGTCAATTCCGGGTCCCCAATCAGAGGGACCGCTCTTCTCTGAACAGAATCCAACAAATGCAGTGTATGTTTGGGAGCGGAGCCCCAAACGTGGGAGCAGTATTCCATAGTTGGTCGAATTTGGGCTTTGTAAAGAATTAACAGTTGCTGTGGGGTGTAAAGCTTTCTGGTTCTAAATAATATTCCCAACTTTTGAGAAGCTCTCCTTGCTATGCCTGCAACATGTTCATGCCAAGACATATTTGCTCCCAAACTAACGCCCAACAAATTGAGCGACGATGCTAGGGGAATGGAGTGCCCCGACATAACTATGTCGGGTTCAGCAACGATAACTTTTTTAGAAAAAAACTGCCGCTTGGGATTTTGTAGCGTTAAATTCCACTTGGTTACTGTCACCCCAAGATAGAATTTCTTCCAGGTCTTTGTTAAGTTGAACGACCTCCTGCTGTCTGCGGATATTCGCCTGAGCAGCCGATGTCCGAGCGTTCAAGGTGAATGAAGAGACAAGCGTACTGTCATCTGCAAAGCTATAGATTGGATTCCCGGTCTTTTCCAGCAGATCGTTAATGTAAATGAGAAAGAGAGTAGGAGACAGTATGGAGCCCTGGGGCACACCGGCGTTGATAGTGAGGGTGTTAGACAGAAATCCGTCGACCGCCACTCGTAAAGAACGCTCTCTGAGGAAACATGAGAGCCACAAACAGAACCTTTCAGACATACCATAAGAGCGCAACTTAGCCAACAGTCCATCGTGCCAAACACGGTCGAATGCCTTGGATATGTCAAGAGCAACCGCTCGAGATTCTCCAAAGTGTTCAATTGCGTTGTTCCAAACATGTGTTATATAAGTCAGAAGATCTCCTGTTGATCTATGTTTACGAAAACCATATTGGTGATCGCTAATAATATTGAATCGTTCAAGATATTTTAGAAGATGCTCATTGATAACCTTTTCCATGACTTTCGATATTATTGAAAGCAGTGCAACTGGTCGGTAGTTATTTGGCAAGGTCTTCTTACCTTTTTTTGGGTATCGGCTGAACTGTAGCACATTTCCAGCAGGAAGGAAATATTCCCTTTCTGTAGGATAGGTTGAAAAGTCTACAGAAAACTGGTGTTAGTTCCCTATATATATATATATATGTATATATATATATATATATATATATATATATATATATATATATATATATATAGTATATATATATATATATATATATATATATATATATATATATATATATATATATATATATATATATATGAATATAATATATATTATATATATATATATATATATATATATATATATATATATATATATATACATATATATACATATATATATATATATATATATATATATATATATATATATATATATATATATATAATATATATATATATATATAACTTAACGAAAAATTATGTCAATATTGCCATATAATTCGGTAAACTAGGCAATAACCGATGAAACTAATTTAATTAATTGTTAGTTCAAGGTCGCGAAAGCTGAAATTGAATCACACCTCGAGAAGACCCTTGAAATAAATTGTAAAAGACGTTATTACTCAATAATTGTTAATAATTTTTTTTTTAGCGTTCGATTTACAAAACAAATTATTGCAGTCATAAAACAAACAAAATTAAATGCATATAATTGTTTTGTACTGCAACAATCGTTTCCTAATAAGACACCAAGTTAACAAGTCACTTACACAGTTGCACCAATCATAATCAAAAATTCTGTTGCTCAAATGTTAATGTAAGGTAATTAAACTTTGGGTACACGGATTTTTATCTGCAATTTTATTGCTTTTTAATGCAATTTGCAGTTGCATTTACAAAGCATAAAAATTGTATCTATTTGGTAATGAATAAAGCCGCGGTATACTAAGTGTTTTATTAAAATATATGTAGAAATTGACAATAAAAATTGTGATAATGGTGATACATTTAAGATTATAAAGCATAAATATTATATACATTTTTAATAATAGTACTCGGAATTGATCATTTAAAATTCTTGCGATGAAGTTGGTAGCACTGTACTTGAAGAGTTTGGGCAAGATCTGTCAATCAGTTTATTTATAGCAGCCCTTTACTTTACTCGAGTTGGAAAGTGCTTTGTGATTTTCATAAGGGATAAATTTGTACAGCAAATAATTAGTCTCAAATTTTGTGTCCTCTGAGGACTGCTACAAAAGGCCTTTAGTGTCTTATGTTTGTCGAAACACAAGCGTATGAGTGTATAAGGCATTCAAAGAAAGCCAAGAAGTGGTTACTGATTTGCCTTGTACTGGACGACCTTTAACTTTCACCGCTGTTTATATCTTGCACGTACAGGGTGGTCCAATTTGGACACTTTTGAAGGTAAGCCCCTTTATCGAAAACTGATGTCGGTGTCTGAGGCTCAATTTTTATAATAAGCGCAATGGTGAAAACCGTATATCGATATCTAGTACCGTTTCAGATATACAGGGTGTTTTTCAAAAATCTGCATTATGGAAAAATGTTTGTAGTTCTTTTCCTATTGAAAATTTTTGATTTCTGTAAAATTATTCTCAAAGCACTTTTTCTCGTGGATTTCAACAGTGTAAGTTACATTTTTTTAGTTTTTAGTTATTAACGCAAAAATATATTTTTTAAAGGGGATACCCTGTATATTTTTCCTTATCCGAATAGAGCTTTAAATTACCATTCTTCAAATATAGCACACTTTATATTTTGCTTAGATCTACTTCTAAATATAAACGTTTTTAGTTTTTTACGCGAGTTTTAAATGCACATTTTGTGAAGTAGGCTTTGGACGGAGCGACCATATGGTTTAATTCAATTGTTTACTCGTAGTTGTCAAATTTTACTTCAGGATCAGTCCAGTGAATTGTCAAATAAATCGCAATGAAGTTTGAAAATTACGAAAAATGGGATATGGTAGTGTATTTCATATAAACCGGAGAAATTTCGGAAGCGGCAAATAATTTGTACCACGAACGGTATCCAGAGAGGCGTCAACCCTTCAAGAATATATTCGCTTGATTGCAACATAACCTAGTTAATAGTGGCCAGTTTGAAAAGAAAAGACCCAAAAATTATGCATCAAACAGGGATAAGGAGTTAGAAGGAAGAGTAGTTTTAAGAACTATCGGAAATAATCCCAACACTTCAACCCGACAGTTAAAAGAATCCACTGAAATACCAAGAGCTAACTAAGTCGTACTTTGAAGAAGCACAAATTCAGGCCATATAGGACAAGAAAGATTTTCAACGGCGAATGAATTTTTGTCAATGGTTTCTGGACAATTGTAACTATGTTCCGAATTTTTCATTAAATTGCACTTGGACAGACAAAGCTTATGTAAGCAATGCAGGTATTTTTAACAGTTACAGTTCTTATACGTAGGCACAAGAAAATCTTCATTTAGTTTGTGGAGCAAAGAAATCAAGGCAGATTTGGATTTAATGTGCGGGGCAGGAATTTTTTAGAGGCAGGGTTATAGGTCCATTTATTTACGAAGGAACACTCACCTCTCAGAGATATTTAGAAATTTTAAGGCAGCAAATAGAATCTCTTCTTGATGAACTGCCGTTAACAGACCTTAGAAATATATTTTTTCAACACGATGGGACACCCCCTCAAATCGCTGCAGTTATCAGTAATTTTTTATCGGCCAATTTCGATAATAACTCGATAGCCAACCAAGGTCCGAACCGTTAGCCGGCAAAGTTATCGGATTTAACACCCATAGACTTCTATCTCTGGGGAAGATTGAGAGACCTAATTTTTAAATTGCCGACAAACACCAGGCAAGAGTTAGAAGTCGCAGTGATACAGAGTTTTGCAACTCTTACGCCTCTTAAACTAATCAACTCGGTAAGAAGTGTCCAGAAAAGGTGCCGCCTATATGTAAATGAAACTGGTCGACATTTCGAACATCTCTTATAGAAAACTGTTTTGTTTTAGTTTGCTCTACTCGGAATAAATTGTTTTATTGTTGTTTTGTTTTTATTTTCTACATAGTTTAAAGTACTATAGCATTTAGTAAATTTCATTGTAGTTATTAGAGTTAGAGTTAGAGTTATTAGAGTTACTTCTGGGAATTTTTTTACGATTTGACTGTTATCGGTAAACAATTGATATTACCGCTCTGTCCAAAGCCAACTTCACAAAATGTGCATTTAAAACTGGCGTAAAAACTGAAAACCTTTATATTTTGAAGTAAATTTAAGCAAAATATAAAGTGTGCTATATTTTTAGAATGTTAATTTAAAGCTCTATTCGGATAAGGACAAATATACAGGATATCCCATTTAAAACATATATTTTTGCTTAAAAAACTATTAAAATATTAGTTGTCAAAAAATGTAATTTACACTGTTGAAATCCACGTGAAAAAGTGCTTTGAGAATGTTTTTACAGAAATCAAAAATTTTCAATAGGAAAAGAACATTTTTCCAAAATGCAGATTTTTGAATAACACCCTGTATATCTGAAATGGTACTAGATATCAATATGCGGTTTTCACCATTGACTTTATCATAAAAATTGAGCCTCAGATATCGACATCAGTTTTCGTCTATCTCCTTTAGATAATTTGGTTTACCTTTAAAAGTGTCCAATTTAGACCATCTTGTACATTTACACTATTTTGACTTATATTTTGGGCACGTAACGCCTCCCAGCATGACTTGTTCTGAAAGAGCTGAATAGTGTTCCAAAAGGGCATAAAAAAACTTGTTGCTAAAGACATGATTTTCCTAGCCTCTAGTGACTCAACCTTTATAAAATGTATCTAACTAATGACGAGATATGGATTTACGAATACGGTATGGTGAACAATCTTCGAAACAGTGCTTTAAAAATGAAATGAAACTAAAAGAAGATAAAAGTAAGGTCGCTCAAAAATCAAGACCGTGCACAATGTTTTTTTCAAATTTCGCGATATAGTGTACTCAAAATTCCTTCCAGATGAACAAATCGTTAATAAAAAAGGTCATTTGAACTTTATGAGGTGCTTGAGAATTATCGCCGAAAAAGGTCAGATTTGAGGGAAAACAATTCTTAAATTTTACATCACGATAATACACACATCAACTTTTGTACATGAATTTTCCAGACTGGGAATTTCCTATTTCCCAAATTGAAGTTACCGTTTCAATTAAAGCCATGAAAGAAAATTGCCAGAAAAAGCTCAAAACGATACCAGGGTTTCAGCGTTTCCTAGTAGGTCCGGTAGTAAATCTGTTGATCTCTTTATCTGCAATAATTTAGAAATAACATAATTTTATGATTCCTGGACTCCAACAACCCTCAAAAGGACGTATAACACGAAGTATTTGATGCCGACCCTATAATCCCATTATCACCCTTTTAACCCCTGATATTGACTACAAGTAATTTTACTTAATGTTTGTTTACGACTAAAACCCAGGAAAAATTATAAGAATAGTGTTAAAAATATAAAGCCCTTGTTGACCTCCACTCCTCTGCTGAAGTGAGGTCGATCAAAAACTAAAGATTAAAATATTATTTACATACCAAATTTGCAATCGATATTTCATTTCGTTATCGTGAAGAGATGCAAAAAGAGTAACCGCAAAAAAGTGTGAATTTTAGCCCGTTTTTGTAACCTTCATAAATTGGAGATAAAAAAACAAACCTAACGTAAAAGGTCTTAAATTAAAGCTAATTAAAAATCTAGAAGGCCATATTTTTCAATTTATTTATTTAGGGGTAACTACCCCCTATTTTGTAGGTTAAAAATGTAAAAATAAATTTTAACAGAAAAAAAAAATATTTATGAATTTCAACTCCGTTTTAGGGGGTAGTTATCGCTTAGCGATAAGTTTGGAAGACGTATAAGCCCAGCGCTATGTTCTCAGTATTATATATATATATATATATATATATATATATATATATATATATAAATATATATATATATATATTATATATATATATATATATATATATATATATATATATATATATATATATATATATATATATATATATATATATATATATATATATATATATATATATATATATATATATATATATATATATATATAGAATAAAGAAAGAAAGCAAAAGATTGCCGTATCTACCAAAATTATTAAAAAATACAATCTTAGTTGAGGAACTCGGCAAAAACAGGGCGTGATAAGAGATCACACAATTTTCATTAAGCCAATATTTCGGTCCTGAATTGGGACCTTCTTCAGGGCAGAACTGAAAAGAAGAACGAAGCGTATTCACCGATCGTGTCTGGGACAACTTTAAATTAATGATGTAATTGTTAGGTTATTATAATAAATAAAATTAGTGTAGAACAAGAATAAGATATTAGTCATACTAAATTAAAAAACTCACATGAGAAGTGCAAAGATTTCGTTAGCCTGAATGGCCGTAGGTAGCTTATACATAAAAAAGTTGTTACATATAAAAGTTGGTTAATCCATAAAATATATAAAATACACACTAAAACACTGTAGACAAAATTCTAAAAACCAAATTTAAAACATGGATGTAATTGGGAACCTTGGATGTTGAGAAGTTTGTTAATTATTTCACCTGTGACCAACCACACATGGCCACCGCCATTTAGGAAAAATGACAAGGACGACAGGAGACAGCTGACCGACAGAGATAAGGGGTTTAGTCAAGACAACTCAATTAACCAGAATGCGGGGTCGACACCTTGAAGGAACCGATAAAAATGGGAAGTGCAAGTATTGGACCTTTAAGTGAGAAAAATCCGGTATGGAGTCGAGGAAGGATAAATCATAACCTAATTATAGGTGAAGGGTGAGCGAGGGAGCGAGAGAGAGAAATAAAGTAATGAGAGCAACGAAGAGGAAGATTGTCTAATTAATTAATTATTAATTTATTAATTTCTTGTTGGAATCCGATTGGAGGAAGAGATTATTTGCAAAAACCAATGAAGACTGGAAGAACCAGGAGGTAATGAAGGAGTGACGCAAGATACTGTCAATGGAAGGTAGACAGTAATCGCTAGGTGCACAAGATGGCCCAGATAACGTGGAAGGAATCTGTGGAGCCCAGGATCAACGAGAACCGTAAACAAAGAGAGGAAGGAGGAGAGAAACCCTGGAAATTACAGAGCTAAACGAGAGAAGACCAACGTGGTTCAGATGGATCATAAAACACTTGAAGACAGGGAATTATTGTGTGGAATTGATTTATCACAGGAGAGGAGGAAACTATATATGCTACTAAGACCATCTAGGTCGGTTCTTTTATTGATATTGAGGTGATTCTCCTGGATGTAACACATTTCAAGGAATTCTCTCTTGGAAAAATTGTTAGAGAAATGAAGAATTTTGGGTTCTCTGAAATTAAAAGAATGATCATTGTCAACAGAATGGGTCGCCAAAGCACATCTGTGTGGATGGCGTCTAGTATCACTCTTATGGAGTGCAATACGACGATTCAAGGATTGAGAAGTTTGGCCAATATAGATTGATGGGCAATTGAGGCAGGAAATTGAATAAACTAAGTCTGACATGGAAAGAACTGGCAGCGGGGCCTTCAGCTTGCTGAAAACACGTCTGTTTTTTAAGAAGTAATATTTGGCAATTTTAATGTTAGGAATGACACGCAAAATATGGACCAATTTGCTTGTAAGGCCAGGAATGAATGGTAAAGAGAGCAGCGACCAATTTATTTCGACTGGGGGAGTTAAAGGGGGAGGGGCGATATGCGGTAGGTGGAGGGGAGGGGGTTCTGGGGGAATTTGGTGGATATGAGTAAGCTTGTTGACTTCGTCTTTGGTTCTTAGTAAGAGTTTTCGATTGTATCCATTATCTATGAAATGGTTTGTAAGTGTTTCTTGTAACTGGAGTAAGAAATCAGGATGGACTATCATCTTCAGTCTTCTATATAAGCCTTTGATGACGTTGACTTTCACCTTCCAATCATGGCCAGAGTTTGCATGGATATATCTCCCAGACGAAGTAGGTTTTCTATACCAATCAAGTTTGATGATGTTATGGAAGTCTCTAACGACTCTTGTGTCCAGAAATGGAACAGCATTGTTGGTTTCTTCTTCCATAGTGAATTGTAAATGTGGGTCGAATGAATTGAAAACATGAAGAACTTCTCCTTTGCCATCAGCTGGTTTGGATAGAATTATGGCAAAGAAGAAGTTCTTCATGTTTTCAATTTATTCGACCCACATTTACAATTCACTATGGAAGAAGAAACCAACAATGATGTTCCATTTCTGGACACAAGAGTCGCTAGAGACTCCCATAACATCATCAAACTTGATTGGTATAGAAAACCTACTTCGTCTGGGAGATATATCCATGCAAACTCTGGCCGTGATTGGAAGGTGAAAGTCAACGTCATCAAAGGCTTATATAGAAGACTGAAGATAATAGTCCATCCTGATTTCTTACTCCAGTCACAAGAAACACTTACAAACCTTTTCATAGATAATGGATACAATCGAAAACTCTTACTAAGAACCAAAGACGAAGTCAACAAGCTTACTCATTTCCACCAAATTCCCCAGAACCCCCTCCCCTCCACCTACCGCATATCGCCCCTCCCCCTTTAACTCCCCCAGTCGAAATAAATTGGTCGCTGCTCTCTTTACCATTCATTCCTGGCCTTACAAGCAAATTGGTCCACATTTTGCGTGCCATTCCTAACATTGAAATTGCCAAATATTACTTCTTAAAAAACAGACGTGTTTTCAGCAAGCTGAAGGCCCCCCTGCCAGTTCTTTCCATGTCAGACTTAGTTTACTCAATTTCCTGCCTCAATTGCCCATCAATCTATATTGGCCAAACTTCTCAATCCTTGAATCGTCGTATTGCACTCCATAAGAGTGATACTAGATGCCATCCACACAGATGTGCTTTGGCGACCCATTCTGTTGACAATGGTCATTCTTTTAATTTCAGGGAACCCAAAATTCTTCATTCCTCTAACAATCTTTCCAAGAGAGAATTCCTTGAAATGTGTTATATCCAGGAGAATCACCTCAATATCAATAAAAGGACCGACCTAGATGGTCTTAGTAGCATATATAGTTTCCTCCTCTCCTGTGATGTATCAATTCCACACAATAATTCCCTGTCTTCAAGTATTTTATGATCCATCTGAACTACGTTGGTCCTCTCTCGTTTAGCTCTGTAATTTCCAGGGTTTCTCTCCTCCTTCCTCTCTTTGTTTACGGTTCTCGTTGATCCTGGGCTCCACAGATTCCTCCCACGTTATCTGGGCCATCTTGTGCACCTAGCGATTACTGTTTACCCTCCATTGACAGTATCTTGCGTCACCCCTTCATTACCTCCTGGTTCTTCCAGTCTTCATTGGTTTTTGCAAACAATCTCTTCCTCCAATCGGATTCCAACAAGAAATTAATAAATTAATAATTGATCAATTAGACAATCTTCCTCTTCGTTGCTCTCATTACTTTCTCTCTCTCTCTCGCTCCCTCGCTCACCCTTCACCTATAATTAGGTTATGATTTATCCTTCCTCGATTCCATTTTTGGTCGCTCACTTAAAGGTCCAATACTTGCACTTCCCATTTTTATCGGTTCCTTCCAGGTGTCGACCCCGCATTCTGGTTAATTGAGTTGTCTTGACTAAACCCCTTATCTCTATCGGTCAGCTGTCTCCTGTCGTCCTTGTCATCTTTCCTAAATGGCGGTGGCCATGTGTGGTTGGTCACAGGTGAAATAATTAACAATGTTCTCAACCTCCAAGGTTTCCAATTACATCCATGTTTTAAATTTGGTTTTTAGAATTTTGTCTACAGTGTTTTAGTGTGTATTTTATATATTTTATGGATTAACCAACTTTTACATGTAACAACTTTTTTATGTATAAGCTACCTACGGCCATTCAGGCATCTTTGCACTTCTCATGTGAGTTTTTTAATTTAGTATGACTAATATCTTATTCTTGTTCTGCACTAATTTTATTTATTATAATAACCTAACAATTACATCATTAATTTAAAGTAGTCCCAGACACGATCAGTGAATACGCTTTGTTCTTCTTTTCAGTTCTGCCCTGAAGAAGGTCCCAATCCAGGACCGAAATATGGCTTAATGAAAATTGTGTGATCTCTTATCACGCCCTGTTTTTGCCGAGTTCCCCAACTAAGATTGTATTATATATATATATATATATATATATATATATATATATATATATATATATATATATATATATATATATAATCGTATATCCCTTCTACCGTATGGTGTAGGGCATTTAAACATTCTCCTTTTTTTCCTTCTCAGTCTCCACATATAAACTTCTACCATCTGGTTCTATTCTTTGCCATTTTCACTGATTCCTTCCAGGATTTCTACTTAAGTATACCTCCAATACTCCCATTCCTGTCTAGGTCTTCCTCGCTTCTGTTTTCCCTGTATTCGGGCTTCATACACTTGTTTCACCTGTCTATCATCCATCATTCTCTGTATATGTCCCCACCATACCAGCAGTCTTTGTTGTATATATTCCATAATTACTTGTACTCTCAGCGTTATCCTTATTTCTGAATTCCTTATTCTGTGCTTCCGTGTAACTCCCTGTACTCTCTCAGGTATTTCATTTCGGCGGCTTGTATCTTGTTTTTCTGCCTGTCTGTTAGGGTCCATGATTCACATCCATATGTTAGGATTGACCTATAAATTGCTTTGAACACTTTTATTTTTGTTTGTTTCGTTACTTTTTTCTTCCTAATGGATTTATTACTTATTGCATAGTAAAGTTTGTTCGTTTTTTCGATTCTTTCATTAATTTCTTTGTCTTGTTTTCCAGTTTCATTCATTATCACTGATTCTCAGTATATTGATTTGTATTTTTTCCTAGACGTAGGAGTCATGTTTATGAGTATGGCAGGATTCCCTATTAATTGCGACCCCCTTTTAGAGGGGGGGACTATACGGTATTGGGGAGAGAATATGTAAATAATTAAAGTGACCTACTTTCATGAATTACACATCATAAATATTTTTTTTTATTTTCTGTTAAAAACTTATTTATTTTCCCCTTTTTAACCCTCAAAATAGGGGGGTAGTTACCTCTAAATAAAAAAATGGAAAAATATGTCCTTTTTTTATTTTAATTTAATTAGTTTTAATTTGAGACCTTTTACGTTAAGTTTGCTTTGTCTTAAAGTTAGGGGAGTTGCAAAAACGGGCTAATTTTGATTTCTTCATAAATACAATACTTTTAGCCATGAAAATACAATTCACATAATAACTTTTATGTTTAAGCATGTTTTGAGCATAATATTTCACTGTTGACTGTTTTAATACCTTAAACCATACGTGGTAACCTGACATTGAAAGTAAAAGTTACATAACTGACCTACAATCTGCCTACGGCGAGGATTTACCATAAACTTACCAAAATATCAAATAAAATGAGGTTTATTGTTATGATTTCGTTTTGCTTTCGAACCAAAAATAATGATGTATTATGACATTCTTTATATCGTCTAGGAATAATTGTTGCATTCAGTAGTTATAGTGCGTACTGCTTGTTCTTTAGTTCTTATTACATAATGAAGATGATCATTTGTTGAAAGTTGTTGTAGTCATATTACCCACAATGGATAGTTGCTGCACTGTAAACATAAAAATGCTTTTTTTATTTAAAATTACTAGTACATGTATCGGAAAAAGAATTAATTTATTTTTATTATTTATGATATAATTTGTGGAGGTTTGTAGCGAGATAAATAGGTCAGAGAGATTCTTTTTGCTAACTTTATATAATGTCGGTCAGAGTGGAATTGAAACCACATGATCAGGAAAGGTAATTTTAGCCTAATTCTACACTTTCTGTTTACCATAAACCACGACAAAAACCGCTCTACTCCAACAACCACTAACAACAGGTTTTGTGAATTTGCCCATGTCTCCTGTGTGACACCATCACGTAGTATATATATATATATATATATATATATATATATATATATATATATATATATATATATATATATATATATACACTAGCCGTGCCCGCGTCTCCGCTCGCGTGGACTTGATTCACTACTATCATCACTGTTTATTCCTTATGTTACCTAACGTAATAAAATATCTGCCATTATTTCCCCTTATCTCCCATTATTTTGCCTTATCTCTACATAATTTCCATTATCTAGGCTTATCTCTGCTCATCTCCCTTTATTTCTGCTTATCTCCCATTATTTCTCCTTATCTCCTATTATCTCACCTTAACTCCCATTATCTAGGCTTATCTCGACTTAGCTCGCAATCTTTCTCCTTATCTCCCATTATTTCTCCTTATCTCTCATTATCTCACCATAATTCCCATTACCTAGACTTATCTCTGCTTATCTCCCATTATTTCTCCTTATCTCCCATTATTTATACTTATCTCCCATTATCTCACTTTATCTCCCATTATCTAGGGTTATCTCGACTTACCTCGCAATATTTCTCCCTATCTCCCATTATTTCTCCTTATCTCCCATTATCTCACCATAACTCCCATTACTTAGATCTATCTCTCATAATTTCTCGTTATCTCCCATTATCTAGGCTTATTTCGAATTATATAGAACATATCATATGTATAAATTTATAAAAACACGTAAATCGAATAAGTGGTTCTCAAGTGATAAACGCACTAACGGACAGACAGACAGACAGAGAGACGTTGCATTTTATATATATTATATTCTTTACAACATGATATTGTTCCATATTTAATGGTTTAGGCAGTGTATTGCAAGAGAACGCGCTAACGGTAACCTTTTTCCGACTTGATTCACTATTATCGTCACTGCTTATTCTTTATGTTACCTAACGCAATAAAACATATCCTATAACCAGGCCAGAGAACATATCTATGTTTAAAAAAAAAATACGTAAATCGGATAAGTGGTTCTCCAGTGATAAGCGCACTAACGGAGAGACAGACAGACAGAGAGACGTTGCATTATATATATATATATATATATATATATATATATATATATATATATATATAAATATATATATATATATATATATATATATATATATATATATATATATATATATATATATACAGTTTGTCAAGCAGGAGGAACCTTTATCTACGACGCATTTTAGTAAAAGTATGAGTCGATTTCAAACTTTTGTCGAAATCACGTGAAATCCAAAGTGAGTCACTTATTTGCGCGTCGGTTCAAGGCAGTCTTTCTTTGTTCCCATCCAAAGGGCCCTAAAATGACACATTTTGCTGCCGCTAAATATATTAAAAAGTCAGTATCGTTTGTGAATATATGTCGACGACTTGCAGAAACGTGGCTCGGTAGGTAAAGTCACCCCGAAAGTAGAAAAAACGAATCGTGTCTTTGTTTTCACGGGACCCAAAATTGATGCTGCATCAAGCAGCAGCAAAATTTAGGAAAATTAGGTTTGAATGTGTCCAATGAGACTATTCGACAACATCGTCGTGCTCATGATGTCAAATACCGAAGCACGTTAGAGAGACCTTTGTTGGGCATCAATCACGTCGCGAAGCTCCTTGCTTGGGCCCACGATAAGATACTAGACTGGCTCTTACAATCGCCGGACGCCAACTCTATTGAAAAAACTTGGTCTCTTGTAAAGAGAAAGCTTAGAGGAAAGTCTGTGAGGACTTTGACTCAGTTGTCTTGCAAGATTCGAGAAAATTGGAGATCATTGTCTCGTCGACAGCATGCCTCGAAGATGTCAGGCGATTATTGATGCAGGAGGCGATTGGATAACTTTCTTTGTGTTGTTGTTAGCACACCAAAGTATACATTTATGGCAGAAAATGTTCTCGAAACACATTTTTTTCAAGAATACGAGCGGTCACATTCTTACTTGATAGACTATATGTAGTATATGGTCTAGTCAAATATACTTACATACTACGAGTATTGATAACTAGTTGGTATAAATCATTTTCTATTGTCAAAAAAAAATGCGGTTGTTATGAGTAGTAATTTGAGATTTAGAAATATGTACACTCAGTTTGGTATTGGTGTGGAACGTCAATCCGTGATAAACTATCTCTTTTTGATTGAAGTGTCCGCTAAAGATAGTTACGACATTTTATGTTTTATGTAGTTGCGTATTTTAAGAGAAAAAGAATCAGTAAATAAAGGCTGAGCTTGAAGTTACGTGTGTACTCGACAGAATATTAAGTCCAGAAAATCGACGAATTGACTAAATCGTATAGTAAAGGGTCTGAACGTTTCATATGAATATGTATTTCACATTGTCCATTCTGACGTGGATATGAAAAAATTATCAGCTAAATAGATCCCTATATGTCTAAAAGCCGGCCAAAAACGACTGAGAGTCCCAATTTTCAGGTTGGTTTGTAACTATTTTCAAGAGGATTCAACTAGGTTTTTAAATCGAATGGTAACTATGAAAGAAACATTGGTCATTATGATCCAAAGGCAAAGGAAGAGTCGAAGGAGTAGAAACATGCTGACCCACCTCACTCAAACAAGTTTCTGTTAAAGAAATCAGCAGGAAAAGTTCTTGCTTCGGCTATAGGATACTTCTTATAGATTGCTTGGAACACGGCAAAACAGTGACTGGACAATATTATTCTGCATTATTAAATAAACTTCGCGAAAATTGTGGAAAAACCAAGAGGAAAAGTGTTCAGAGGGATGCTGTTTTTGTAAAACTATTTGTCTGCTTAAAAGTTGATGGGAATTTTGCAAAAAATAAATGAATAAGGCTTTGAATTGTATAATCATTCCCCATATTCCCCTGATTTAGCTCTCACGTATTATTATCTATTTCTAAAACTGAAAAAAACATTTGAAAGACTGGTTTGAAAACCAAGACAAAGATTTTTGTTTGAAGACGAAAAGAGATTACGTCGAATTTTGCTTGTTTTTTTTATGCTCAGCTAAAAACTTATGCCCTTGTAAGCACACCAACCTGCCCAAGATTGAACCCGGGAACGTGCGCATGCATGTTTAAACTGTACCGTGGAGCTAAGGGTACAACTAAATAATTCTTCTTCTTGAGGTGTCATATCCGATACGGACGTAGGTGACCTTCTCGACCTTGTCTGTGGTTGGTGCTTTTTTAAGTATTTCCGCATATAAAGGGGACCTGCAATTTAATGCCGGATCCTAACAGACAAAGTGAGAGGTCTTTACTAGGCATGATACTACGGGTGGTTTGCCATTGCCCTCCCAAGAAAGGCGACCGTCAAGTTGTAAATTTTATTTTATTATTTATTTATCATTATTTCCCGACTTGAGATACGAACTCGGGTCGCTAGCGTAGAAAGCAGACACCCTAATCGCTACGCTATTGCCGCCTCCAACTAAATAATTACTAACTGGATATTTTGGGAACGTTTTCATAACTTTTTTTTTAAGAGAAAAAGTCTTTAGCCTAAATTCTTCGAAAGGATACACTTTTGTAGTTGTTTACAACTACTTGGAATATTCCAATATTACGTTTCCAACCCAATTTCAGCGATAGTAGTCGCAATAGGTAAACACAAAAACCATGGTTCTTGGGATTGGCAGGGTCGTAAATAGTGCGGCTTTGCTCTACATATACGTTGCTACAGACAAAATCGTCAGCTTACTTTAAAAATCTGATAAAATTACTGAATTCTTGATATCACCTAAAGACGCAATTCCTTTACAAATTGAAAACGATTATAAAATTTCTTGTTCGTATGTAAGAATTCAGCATCAATATTAAAAAAAACCAAAGTTTTTGCTCTGGTTCCAGTTTCTCTAAACGAAAGATTGGGGAACGAATTTAGATTTACGAACACTCTAACAACATTGACGAAGATACTGGTTATAGTCTGCATCACGCTTGGAAAACGATTTTTACACTAGATCGTGGTTTGATAAATACTAACCAGGTAAATACTTATTGGACACGTTTGCATACATTTAAGTTAACACTTTAATTTTATTAATAACAAATTAAGGTGTTATTCTTCGGCTTGAATTGTCCAAAAACAACTTGGCAGCAGATCTGCAAAGAAAAGAATCCATGTCCTGGTCTGGGTTTGGAAGACTACAGGGAATATTTGAATCCGATGTGCACGCATAAAGCCCAATTTTTCGACCAATCCGTTCTCCCAGTCCTTATCGATGAAGCAGAAATATGGGCACTGAATAAGATTATAATCCGTAGACTAGAGTGACCCAACCAGCCACTGAGAGAAGTATTCTAAACATTAAACTTAATGATCGCATACCAAACACAGAAATTAGTCGAAGATCCATGGTAACAGATGAATTAGAAAGAGTAGGTACATTAAAGTAGAACTAGGCAGAGCATACTGGAAGAATGAAGAACAAGATTATAACTGAAAAAAATGTGGTAAAAGTTCGGTACGCGGGCTTTTCAGAAAAAGGGAGATTTACGAGAAGAAATCGGTGGGAGGCCGTTTTTGCTAACCTGAACTAACCGAAACTAACCTGAACTAAATAATCAGTAAGTAGAAAATATATTAAATAATGAAAAAAAATATCCTACCTTAATGTGAAAAAATGATGTACGTGCTATATTAGTGAGTGGAGACCAGGTTAGTTGAGGTTAGTTCGGGTTAATAAAAATGGTCTCCCCCGATTTATTCTCGTAAATCTTTCAAAATTAGGCCATTTTAGGCCTATTCCAAAAAAGAAACCTCCCTTTTTCCGAAAAGCCCGCGTACCGAACTTTTACCAAAACTTTAATAATTTTTTAAAAGATTAGGCTGACCTCTACATTTTTCCCATTAGTGTGAACGGAGCCTATTCTTCCGAAAAGAACTGACAGTTTCGATCAGTGGTTATCAACAGTTGTCAATGATATAGGTTAATTTTTATTTACCAAAAAAAAAAGTGCATAAACGGCTTCCCCCCGATATAAACCGTTTTTTGAAAAGCCCTTGTAACAAAGTTTTACCAAATGTAGTATTACTCATACCTTTTTACATCCTTCCTTATTATTATTTTTTATTATTATTTTTTCTATTTTTTATCTGACACAATTTTTTAATGAATCTATATATGTAATAATATTTTAACAAAATCGAGAAATATAACAAAAATGCTACCAAAATTAGAAAAATTTAGCAAATATCTAAAAAAATCTCTATATATTAAGCACTCGATTGTTACATTTTCTCACATTTATAATCTGACATGCACCTAATATCCCCGAACCCAACATAACCTAACATTTTGGGCCAAAATGGTTAATGGTTTTAGCAACAAACTTTATTCTTGGCACTCTATTATTTGTATTTGGTGATCTTTTCTATACATGAATTTCATGTCTTAAGAAACAAGCAATCTTGTATATATTACGTATATATTACTTTGATTCTTTGTAAGGGATACTTGTATCCGGTCAGTCAATAAATTTTGACAGCTAAGGAGCATCACTTGAACCAAATATTGAACACCCCTTAAAGCTTCGTCTGCCATATGAACACACACTAAATTTCAAGTCGGTCTGTCAAGTCATTCATTGTTTATCAGCTGGCTAAAGTAGACGTGTTTGAGTATTTTCAAAAATGGAAAAAATCGAGTATCGTGCAATAACAAAATTTTTGATATTGGAAGATTTATAGGCAACTGCAAAGTTAATGAAAATGTTAAAGGAGTTTGCTCCATCATTTTCAACTGTTCATTGAAGGACTCTAGAGTTTAAACGAAGTCGTACAAGCGTCGATGATGATCCACATTCAGAACGTCCAAAAATTGCACCAACTGAAGAAACTGTTATGCAAGTACAAGATATGGTATTGGAAGACCGTCGATTAACCGTGGATGATTTAGCGGAGGCTATAGGCATCTGACAAGAATTAATACATGTGATCTTAATTAATGTTTTGGGTATGAGAAAGGTATTTACAAGACGGGTGCCGCATTTGCTAACATCGAAATAAAAACGCACTCGAGAGAAACTTTCGAAACAACATTGGGCTGGTTTTACAAAGAATAAAACTAATTTTGTGCGTCGATTTGTAACTATGTATGAAACTTGGGTTTATCAGTATGATCCTGAACTGCGACAATAAACCGCACAGTGGACTGTGCAGCTCCAAAGCAGTCATAGTGGTCAAAGTCGGCATCCCTGGATTATCTTCAAATCGGTAAAACAATCACAGAATAGTATTATTGCATTTTTTGGACCAGCTGGATGAGAAAATTCGTGAGAAAAGTTCCAGTTTTCCGAAGAAAAAATCATCTTTCATTATGATAATGCACCTTCTCAGAAAGGTGTTTTGGCAACTGCAAAATTGGTCTGATTAAAGTACGAATTGTTGGAACATCCACTCTATTCGCCAGATATGTCTCCGTCAGAATTCCGTTTGTTCCTAGACCTTAAAAGATTTCACGTGGGAAGCGTTTTTCAACAAATGAGGTGATAGCATCCGTAGATTGGTATTTTGAAGGTCTTCCGGAAAACCACTTCAGAAATGGGGTAAATGAATTAGAAAATTGCTGGAAAAGATATATTTAGCTTAAGGGAGATTATACTGAAGAATAAATATATTTCGACTCATTAATTTAATTTGTTTCAAAACTTATTGACTGTATATTACAAATAAGTAACAACAGCGATCAGGTACGGTGGAAAGAGAGATAAACTTTCACGAACTATTTCAGAAACAAGGTACATGTCATTACGGACGAAGCCGCGGGTACAGGCTAGTTGTGAATAAAAACATAAACAATATCGAGGTCGTTAACTGGTACCCAGATTTGAAAGTGTGGTCAGTGGTACGACTAGATATATTACGGATTATGTACATATTACCTAAAAACCTAATTGGTCGGTGTTATGTTTTGAAACATAAAACTGTTATATTAAATTTATTTAGTAAATTCGATCGTATTTTTTAAATTCGTCTTTTGATCCATCATCATAGCATCACTTTTCTCTGGTTCTGCTATAAAATGACTGTTTCCTGTTGAATTTTTTACTTAACTTTGCCACTCAACCACCCGAACTTGTTCAACAGGCCAAACATGTCTATTATTCCGATTAATTAAAAATCTTGCCATGGGTGCCATCGGACGAACACGAATGTTTCTCAGCATGCCATCTAATTTCCAGTTTTGCCCTCAAAGCCTATGAGCTTGTAGTAAATTTTGGTAATATGAATTATTCCACTGTCTGCTTAAGGTTAGCGATGGTGTTATTAGATGAGGGATGTCAAAGAAACGGCCCGCGGGCCGCTTCCGGCCCCCGGGACGTATCAATAATGTGTCACAGAAAGAAGAATCATGTTTTTTTAGAGCTTTTAGACTTCACTCGATTCCTCTACGGAAGTTTTAAAATGCGCACACTACATTTATAAGTAATTTCAAGGGCAGCGCGTGCCTTGACAAGCGAGAGAGATAGACAGTAACGCCATCTCTTAGCAACAAGCGGAAATACCCTATTATTTTTGTTGAGAACAATAGAATCTTCCACGCGCTTCGAGTCTAGACTAGAACCTTCCTTATCGATATTATAAAAGGAGTGCGTCGGCGCGACGTGAGTCAGTTGAGTGTGAGTCGAGTAATCGAAGCGATACGGTCGGAGAAGGATTTTAGTTGTACTGCGAAGTAGTGATTGTGAAGGTATTGTGCATTTGTTTGTGTCGTGCGCGTGCGATATCCATAATTGTTGTGTCGAGTTCCATAATTGTTACGATTTTGGTATAATGTCACAAAAACGTAAAGTTGATAGTGAGTGCAGAGTTTTTCAGTCTAAATGGGAAATTGCATATTTTTTCATAGAATGGAAAGGTAAACCACTGTGTTTGATTTGCAATCAAACAGTTGCTGTTTGTAAGGAGTTTAACTTGAAGAGACACTATGATACGAATCATAAATCAAAATTCGATTGTTACACTGAAAAAATAAGAATGGACACATTGTCATCTTTAAAATCTAAACTTCAAGGTCAACAATCGATGTTTACTAAAGCTAATACTGAGAGCGAAGATGCCCTGAAATCAAGTTTTATTATTGCATTAGAAATCGCGAAGAGATCAAAACCTTTCACTGATGGTGATTTCATTAAAGACTGTATGTTGAAAGGTGCCGATGTTTCATTTCCATTTCAAAAGTCAATAATTCAAAATATTTCGATGTCAAGAAACATTGTTGCTTCAAGAATAAATGATTTATCTCAAAATTTGGTTCTTCAACTGAAGGAGGAAATTAAGGAATTTACAAACTTTTCACTGGCTGTTGACGAGAGCACTGATACTGTTGATACAGCTCAACTTGCTGTTTTATACGAGGTATTAACAGTAACTTTGAAATAACTGAAGAACTATTAAAGTGCGTTCCATTGACAGGTACTACAACAGCAAATGATATTTATTCTGCAATTGAGCATTTGATAGCAGAATATAAACTCGACTGGAATATACTTAGCAGCACAACTACGGATGGCGCTCCTGCCATGGCTGGCAAACATTCGGGCGTTGTAACTAAATTAAAACAGAAAACATCAGGGAATTTTGTAGGATTTCACTGTATAATTCATCAGGAATCATTGGCATCCAAACATTTAAAAATGGACCATGTCATGCAACCTATAATTAAAATAGTAAATTTCATAAGGAGCACAGGACTAAATCACCGACAGTTCAGGCAGTGTTTACAAGATTTGGACGAAAAGTTTTCTGATGTTCCTTACTTCACCGAAGTTCGTTGGCTCAGTCGAGGAGTAGTTTTAGAAAAATTTTTTGCATTACGTGACCCTATTCAAGCTTTCATGTTAGAAAAAGGCAACCCAATTGATTATGACAATGACTGGTAGGTTGATTGTGCCTTTTTGGTAGATATGAATAAACACTTGACTGATTTGAATGTAAAGTTACAGGGTAAAAAATCTGATTGTCACTCAAATGTATTCATGTATTCAAGCCTTTGAAACAAAGTTGAAGCTGTGGGAAAATCAGGTAAAAAATCAAAACTTTGGATCATTTCCCTCATTTAAAATCATTTGGCACAGTGAACCAAAAAAAATTGGATCAATATTTTCAACTTCTGCAAAATTTGATCACGGAATTCAACAATCGTTTTGAAGACTTTCACAAAATGAATGAAATGGAATTCCCAATTTTCAACAATCCATTCAATTTTGAAGCTTCACAGGCACCAGTTCATTTGCAAATGGAGTTGATAGATCTTCAATCGGACAGTATTTTGAAAGAAAAATTTAAAGAGATTAACGCTCTTACATTTTATACACAATATTTCAAGAGTTTGGATAACTACCTGGAATTAAAAAGCATGCAGCACGCATTCTCTGCATGTTTGGTAGCACCTATTTATGTGAGCAGATGTTTTCCGTCATGAAAATAAATAAGAACAAACATCGCACAAGACTTTCGAATGAACATCTCCAATCAATTCTTCAAATAACACAACGAATATGATACCTGACATCAATGAGCTTGTCAAAAACAAGAGACGTCAGGTATCTGGATCCTCGAGCTCAAAATAATTACCCTCTTTTATGACTTTGATATAATTTTTAACAACCGTATATTATATACTATATAATTAAATAAATAAAATGTTATAATAATTCAGTACATTTTTTTTATTTGAATCTGGCCCGCCTACACATTCTAAATTTAATATATGGCCCTCTGCAAAATTGAGTTTGACACCTCTGTATTAGATGGTACAACTAATTATGTCATCTGGTGACTCAATCTAGCTTGAACTAGAGTTTCGAGCTCTTTCTTGATAAGGTGCTCAGGGATGGATTTCAGAATTCGGTACAATAGTGCGTGTATTCATTTGTCTTCCTGGAATTTGTATTGCTATTGTTATATGTATATAGTGCGACGTGAATAAGGTTAAAGAGACTTGCCAGGGTATTGCATTTGGATATATTCCGAAGGACAATTGAGGCATTCTGGGCTCTTGTTTTATGGAGTACTGAATTGCGGGATGGTTAGCTCATTTTTTATTGGTACTAGTATTATGACTAACCTATTTAATGCTGGTTGAAGTCGCTTCAAGCTGTGTTTCGTCGTAAGCGTGTTTTCTGGATATCACAGCGTCATCTTTTTTAGGTTGCCTTTGGCAGTACTAGTATTTTTTTCAATACAGTAAAGTTATTCTGGTCAGCCTTAATGTGTATGGTGGATACCTCACCTCTTGTAGTTAAAACTGCATTGAAAGATTAGAGAGCTCTGGTTTTTAATGCATCTGCTTTTTGCCAGAGCATTCATTATTCTTTCGATAGTAAGGAACGACAAGTAAAGCTCACAGTAGAGTTCCTCTACTGTGAGCTTCACTTGCTTATGTTCAGTAAGAGCGGGCGCTTTCGTCTTGAAAAGTCTCATTGTGATTTTCTAGGCCCATTGATGTTGCTTTGAAAGATTTTTACAGCACATAAGTTCTTCGTCTACTTCACATCCTTTTTGTAGTTTGGTACGATGACTTTAATGTTTAGTACTGAATATAGACACTGACAATGGTGGTGACTTATGTTAGCTATTTGCTACAGAACATACTATGTTATATTGAAAGTTTCCAATAGTAACATCAAGTTGTGAATATTGTTAAAGACATTTACTGAACTATACACGATCATTTGAGACCAACTCAGCTGTAAACTAGATTTCTTTTCTCGAGACGACGAGCTGATAAACGCTTTCTTGCGGGAATATTATACCAAGTACATAATCATGGTTCCTTTCCTATCTTAATACCCCAAGTTATTGAGTAAGACAAGCGAAAACGACAAACTATTATGACTGTCTGGTTTTGCAGAATTCTTGTCTGCCATATGTATGTGTAAAACAAATACGTGCAAACGATACAAGTATCGCAGAGGTTCTCCAGTAGGAGATGGCTCCACGGACTTACATTGTTGCAAGACAGCATACGAGGGTTGTACCTGGCCTAGACAAGAAAAAAACATGTTTATGTGTAAAATTTATTTTATTTTTTAACATAGTCTCCTTTTGGTTCAACGTTTTTCTATTTTTTGTATCCCATCTAAAAAATAACTGGTTGTTTCAACAATCACCTCATCGTTTGAGCCAAATTTTTTTCCGTCAAGCCATCCATTCGGAAATAGAAAATAATGGGTGGGTGCTAAATCTGGCGAATATAATGGGTGCGGAAGCTAACTTATGGAAGTTTGCCATGTCGATGACACAAGTGTGCACGTGTGCATTGTCTTGATGATTTTTTCTTCGCCAAATGCGGACGTTTTTCTTTCATAGCATGGTTGAAACGATCCAATAAGTTGACATAACACTCCCCATTAATCGTTTCGTCCTTTTCATGTTAATCGACGTCGATTATGCCGCATGCATCTCAAAATACTGTGGCCATGACTTTGTTGGCCGATAAAGTTGCCTTGTCCTTTTTTGGCGCCAGTTCGCCACGGAAAATCCACTGTTTGGACTGTTCTTTGGTCTCTGGTGTATTGTGATAAATCCACATTTCCGCAACAATTAAGGATACACGCCAAAAATCATTCTGATTAAGCTGTAACATCGCTATTCTTTTGAAGTTGACACATGTGCGTGTTTATTGTCAATTGTGAGCAATCGCGGCACCCATCTTGCGAAAAGCTGTCTCATATCAAAATACGTTATTAAAATGTCCTGCACCCACAGTCTCAGCAATCTCACGAACTTTCACTCACTGCCATCACAAAACTTGTTCTATTTAAATGGCTGCTACTCACAAACTAAAACATGCAGCGACTTGAAAATTGATAGGATTTTTGCGAAAAATTACAATTACGAAAAATATAATTTTTGAAGTAGTAGTAACGTCATCTTTGGCCGAGGCCAGGTACTTGTCATACAACCCTCGTAGCTTTTGTCGGCTCGATGTAATAGTTATCAGAGTGTTAGAAAGACTAAATGGAATACAGTTTTCGTCAGTAATTTGTCTTATTAAATGTTTTTTATTGCATTACTTTATTAATACTTGGAAAAAGCTCCAGTTTTTATGGTTCCAGTATAATATAGGCTTGGTTATAACACATTCACTAAAATATTGATACTTATAATTTCATTGAATTGAATAATGATAACAGTCTTCTATTTTACCCCTTCTAGATGATATATTTTGTAAAAAGGAATATTATTTACCAGTTTCTTAAAAAAACTGAGACCGATTTTTTTCTCACAAACAATGAATCAGTATCTGTCTCGATGTCGATAAATACTGGGTTCATAATCTTGACTTTTTATTGGATAGTAAAGTACATTTTCTTTATTTCAGGATAAAAAAGATCCAGCTCAACAACCCGAGAACATTGTTCTGTTAGGCTGGTGTATACCAGCTTCTTGTAAACCGCCAGATCTACAAGACCATCTTAACTATTATCTAGCCGCAGTGGATAATCCTTTGAAGAAAGAGAATGTAACATATTTTTCAAACATAAGAGAGCAAAGTTGTCAAGTACAAAATGAAGGCAGAAGTTTAGATCAAGTTGATGTTTCATTTGTGTAAGTATTAAAACTAATTCTGGAAAAAAAAAAAAAATGGAATCAAATGATGATTTGAACTATTTTAAAATTTAAATTTATATAAATTATTCTAATATTCTTTATAGGGTCTAGAGTCCATGTGTAAGTTTTATTGAGTTTACATGGAGTATAAACAATTTTCTTGTACTTCCATACATCAAGTCAAATTCCAAACTTTAGTGCAATTTTAGTAAATAAAATTCTGACACAATGTCCAAAATTGACTGAATTTAGGATAACCAAATACATTCGGAACGACTTATAATAGAAAACGCGAGATCCTTTTTAAGGTCTGTCTATTGCTACTTTAACTAATAAATAAAGCCTAGATTTCAGCAGTGACCACTGTTATCACATCTGTCAATCTATCTCGGGACGCGTTTCACCGTATCACGACTCATCAGCCCGAAGTACTTATTTCAGTGATGTTGTATCTTACTGCATCGCATTAAGATACAACATATTGTATCCCTAGCTTGTGAAAGCTTAAAATATAGAGGCATATCTACTCTCCGTCGGGGGCTGTTTAAGTCCGCAAATCGACAGAGGCATTAACAATTACCACTAGACAGCTCTATTGTTAGAGTTTTTAACCCACTAATAAAGATCTTTAACAACCACCAAAAATGAACAAAGTCCATATTTCAGCAGTGATTTCTGCTCTCATCTATTAATTCGTTTCGGCACGCGTTTTATCGCATCACGGTTCATCAGCAATACAATTTGTTTTATCTTACTGTAATGTTACGCTAGTACTGCAATAAGTACTTCAAGTTTTGTCCTCTCCTTTGTCGATTCTCGAGATCCACGAGATGGATTGACAGATAAGAGAACAATGGTGGCTGCTGAAATGTGGACTTCATTAATCTTCAGTAGTTGATATAGATTTTTATTACTGGGTTAGAAACCCAACTATTGAGCTGCCTAGCCGTAATTGGTAGTAACAATTCTTGTGTCGGTTTGTGGCCTTAAAAACCCCCCGACGAAATTTTAGACTTTAAATTGTTTTTAGAATTTTAAAATAAATTTCCGTATTTAACAGTTTAATCATACTACTCAGTATATATCACCACTACACCAAACACTTTATTTTTGCACTCGACGCGCGTTTCGCTAACCATGTTAGCTTCATCAGGAGCGATGACATCGCTCCTGATGAAGCTAACATGGTTAGCGAAACGCGCGTCGAGTGCAAAAATAAAGTGTTTGGTGTAGTGGTTATATATACTGAGTAGTGTCATTGTGCCAAAGATTCCACATTCCCAACTTAGTTTAATCATAAATAAAAACTGCTTTTCTGGTTTGGTACAGTCAATCAATTTTACTGAAGTGTTAGAAATTTAAATTAATAAATGTAACATTGGCCTAACTAAGTATTGGAGCAATTTTTCAATGGAGAGGTTTTGCTAAGCTTATTTTTCATATGCCTTTGGCCTTATCGTTATCTCAAGCATGCGCAGTATTGACGCGAAGAAATTACAAGGTTAGGTTAGTATTTATCTTCTATAAACTTTTTTTTCCATTTATTCCAGTATTAAGCACACCGGTTATTAGTATTTGATCAGTCAACACAAGTTTCTAAATTAAAGTTGTGTCTTGGTGTCTATCACTTCCTTCAATATTTGTAAGGTAATACGAATGTGCGATAAAGAAAATTTCATTTGAAATTAGCACTACACAGTGTTAGTTAACATTGCTGAACCCGACATAGTTATGTAGGGGCACGTCATTCTCCTAGCATCGTGACGCAACTAGCTGGGCGTTAATTTGGAAGCAAATATGTCTTGGCAACATGTTGCAAAGGGAGCTTCTTAAGAACTGGAATTATTATTTCGACCTGGAAAGCTTTTGTTGCACTGCATTCGTTGGATTCTATTCAGAAGAGAGCTGTTCGCCTGACTGGAGACCCGGAACTGGCCCTGATTCATTTAATCGAAACCGTTCGTTAGATGTAGCCAGGTTAATTCTTCCCAGAGCGGAGCATGCTAGAAATACACGTCGCGCTAATACTTCACATCCGTATGAAGTTCAGCTTGTTACTCCTCGTAGTACCCTTTTCAGTCTTTTATATGGAGAACCTCATCGCTTTGGAATAATTTGCCCAGGATTATGTTTCCGACCGAGTACAATTTACACCGATTCAAAACCAACGTGAATCGCTAATGCCATTGTATCAAAGATTGCAAAATCCCAATATAATCTGAACACTAATTAACTGTTGTGAGTATTACACGCAATAAAAGATTATATTTCAATTGTATTGTATATTCTTAGTGGTTTGTATACCTAAAAATGAAAAAAAAAGGTCATACCATAATAGCGATAAGAATAACGAACTTCAAATAACCTCTCTTATAAGTTTCTAAATAAGGGAAATCCTTAATAAAGTTTTCTCTTATTTTGTTTCGATACCGCGCAATCTCCAAATGGTGAGCGCATGTTTCAAATAACGATAACAGCTTAGTCCTTATAACATATTTAATTTCTTTGCTTTACAACTGCGCAAGCTCCAAACGGTGGGCGCATGATTCAAATAAAGATAAAGACAGTGGCCTGCTAAAATAAGCGTTGCAAAATCTCTCTAATAATCCCACAGATTGCATTAAAGATGTTTAATCGCGATTTTGGTTCATAGTATCTGAATGAATTATTACTAATTATAAATGTATATTGTGTGACATTTACGATTCAAAATATAAACAAGACAGAACTGACCAACTAGAAATTTTTTATTGCATCGCTAATAGATGGAATTTAAGACTCAAATCCTTTTAGTGAACCTGGCTTTAAACATTTTTCAGTCTAGTTTAAGTTAAATTTAATTCTGCCTTGTTTTAAATTTAAAAAACCGGTTAAGTACAATTTGAACTTGCACAATTAGTGTTCCGTACGTTGATTGCTTTTAAAATAAAAAATTTTGTTACGGAGGTATAAAATCATCAGTGACTTCACAAAACACACCCTAAATGAGTTTTCAACAAAGTTTATTTCAAATCTTTACTGAAAAGTGATGACCTTGAAATTTTTTGTTTTTTTTATATACTAGGTAAATTATTAAAGGCAATGCCTTCGTGATAATTTTCGTTCAATCTACACCCCGTAAAGAATATTCCAGAATTTTTTCAAAATTTTTTGATCAGTACTTTTCAAGATAAGATTAGGGGACAGCGATTTTTCGCGTCTTTTAAAAATAATACAAAGAAAAATGTGCTCATATATATATATTTTTTACTCGTGTTTTCACAAGCTTTCATTTGACACCACACTCGATGACCTAGTAATTTTTTTATTTTTTTCACTTCCGACTTCACCCCCCAAAACTAACCCCTTAAGTCAAAATTTAACTTTCAAAACTACGGGGCTCTGATGAGGCCATCAATTCCTATATTATTACCAAATTTCAACTTTCTATGACAAATAGTTTCGGAGAAAATCGGGTGTAACAGACAGACAGACGGACAGATGGACAGACAGACGGACAGACAGACACCGAAGTCATCTTATAAGCACATAAGGCTTTAAATTGTATAAATTAAACAAAAATAAAGTTGAGTGTTTTTTCACTTGGATAATAAGTGGACGATTTAAATATTATAATAATGCAACCATACCCATTAAGAAATTGTTTTCCAGATAACTCTTGAATGAAATAAAATAATTATTAATATTGTTTACGGATGTGGTAATCAACCAGCATTACACATGGAACAAAATGTTAATTTGAAACTCACCTTTTGACTAAATTTTTCATAATTTTCGCACATAATCGAGAACTTGTTTTTTTTTAAAAAAATTCTTAAAGATCTGCTGGTGTTAATTTGTTTTTATACTTTTCTTTTTAGAGTTTGTAGGTTACGAAACAGATAGTTTTCCATTTTCCTTGGTCTGTCGCTGTGTTAGCACGATAACTTTCGAACGAAATCATACATCGATTTCGGATTTAGTATACATAACACTGAATGTAGGAATGAATGTTTTTGAGTGATATAATGGGCTGGGGATCGTTAAATATTGTATAGTTTTAATAGTAAGATGAGAATATTTTTTCGCTTTTCGTCGATTTAATGGGCAAAAATATAAGGGGTGGAAGAAGGAGATAAAAGTGTTGATTTATATGTATGTTGTTATATGTCCTTTTTGAAGTTCTTGAAGTTCAGGAGTTATTAAAAATTAAATGATTTTTTAGTTACTTCCACTTTTGTAGTGGTTAATATCAGGTTTCAATTGCACATGTCTATGAAGATTTTCTACTGCTTATCTTCTTTTTTATGGTTAATCTGACCATAAAGTATCTATTTGTTAAAATATTGAGTTGTAATGCTAGGATTAAGTTTTCTTTAAGTGCGGGAAAGTTAAATTCTTTGTTTATTTAAGACCTGTCAGTTTATGGGGGAAGTACAGGGTAAAATCTCCCTTACGATTTTTTATCGGAAAATCTGTAAATGGCTGCAAGAGCGGCGCGATCGCAAAACCAGCGCTTCATTGTTGTCTTGAATCGCAACAGATTGTTCTCACAGAGAAACACAGTCTTTAACAGTTATCTCTAACGAGATGAGGTTTTCGAAAAAGGTTTAAACTCTCGCTGATGTAATGTATGAATGGGTATTTCTAAATTTTTTACGCATAACGAAACGCTAACGTTATGAATTCTATGAAAACTCACTGGCCGCAAAGAGAATACTTAACACTTAAAGAATAATAATAACAACAGTTCTACCGAAAAAACTATGTACAATGAACAGACAGCAGTGACTCAACAACCAAACAAGCAAGAACTCACAGATTATTGGAAAAGTATCTGGTCAGAATCCAAATTACATAAAAATATGGATCAAAGCCGAACCAGACAAAAATAAACATGTGACAGAACAAGAAAATTCCACATTAACTACACAAGAAATTACAGGAACAATCAAACATACCCACAACTGGAATAGACAATATACAAAACTTCTGGTACAAACAGTTTACCACCACTTACAAAGTACTCATACACCAAATCAACAAAGCCATTCTACAACCACACACATTCCCCACTTTCCTTACACAAGGAATAACATACGTCAAACTCAAAAGCTTAGACACCACAAATCCGTCAAACTACCGACCTATCTCCTGTTCTCCAACCCTATACAAGATCATCACAGCTACAATTTCCAAGAAAATAGAACAACACCTAATAGACAATCCACCTAAAAATACAAACCGAACGTATCTAAACAGAAGAGCTGTACATCAGACGGGGATATTTCAGAGGGACTCGCTCAGCGCTCTGAGGTTTTGCCTCTATCTCAATCCATTCGCAAATATACTAAACAGAACAGACCATGGCTTCTGCATCAGATACTAAAAAGTAAACCAACATAAAATAAACCACCTCCTATATATGGATGACATAAAACTCTACGCTGCCACAGAACCACAACTGAAAGAATTCTTCAAAATCATAGAAACATTTACCTTAGATATCAATATGGAATTTGGTATAAGTAAATGCAAAGCGTTCCACAACAACAAAGACCAATGGAAAGGCCACCATGAGACAGAAACCATCAGCAATGAAACACTCGATAACATGCTCAAAAAAGAAACATACAAATATCTAGGCTTCCATCAAAGCTCCAAACTCAAGCACACTCATATCAAAACAGAACTCAGAACCGAATTCGAAAACGAACTCATACACATAAAACTCAACTTCAAAAATCTCTCTATAGCCATCAACATTTTCGCTATACCTATACTCATATATTAATTTGATATCATCAAATGGTCACACACAGACATAGAAAACATTCACATCCTTATACGTTCTCAATTCACCAAATACAGAAAATTACACCACAACGCATGCAAAGAAAGGCTTACCATCGAGAGGAAGGCAGGAGGAAGAGGAATCATAGATATAAGATCACTACACACAAAACAAATACAAGCACTTACGAAATTTTTTCACACCAAATAAACCAGCACAGTGAAAGCAGACAAAAACTACACACCTGTCGACTTACCCTGGGCAGATCCCCCAGGCGACACACATAGTCACACCCAATTATAACAGGAAAAGATGAAAACTTGGTTAGAGAAAACACTCCACGGAAAACACAAATACCACAATAGAACAAGACAACGTAAATAAAAAAAACCCTGAAACAGAAGGCTTCTTACTTGCCATCCAGGACAGAGTCATATTAACCAGAAACTACCAAAAGCATATCATCAAAGACCCAACTGTTACAGAAGACAGATGCAGGAAACAGCACCAGCATAAAGAAACGATCGAACACATAACAAGCGAATTGAAAATATTAGCCGGAACCAAATATACAGCCAGACTTGACTCAGGGGCAAAAGTAGTTCACCAAGCACTAGCCACAACATACAAACTCATAGAAAATACAGGTCCCTATTACAAATAAACACCAACATCCATACTTGAAAATAAAAACAGTCCCCACCAATAGACCCGATATTACTTTTCAATACAAGAAAGGAAAAGTCACCTATCTGATTGACATAGCTGTCCCCAACGACATAAACATCCAAAAGAAATACACAGAAAAAAATCTTCAAATGACAGAAATAAAAAGGCTATGGAAACAAGAAAAAGTCATCATTGTCCCCCTCGTCATATCAGCCACAGGCCTTACACTAACAACATTCACACCACACTTAGTACAATTAGGACTCAACACAAACACACACAAAAACATTCAGAAGTCAGTGATTTTGAAAATATGTAACATTGTCAGGTCATTCCTTAATACATAATGGTAATGGCGTTTGTGTTGACTTGGCTTAAGCATGTCAGCCAAAGATGGAACCACATTGACCAAATGTGAGAAAAGAGAACAAAAATAATAATAATAATAACAGAAAAATCTCCAAATACACAGACCTTGCAACAGAAATAAAAAGGCTATGGAAACAGGAAAAAGCATCATCGGTCCCCTTGTTATAACAGTCACAGGCCGCACACCAATGACATTCACACCACACTTAGTACAATTACAATACAATACAATACAAAACATTCAGAAGTTAGTTATTTTGAAAACGTGTAACATTATCAGGTCATTTCTTAATACACCAGGGTAACAGTGTTTGAGCTGACTTGGCATATGCCCGTCAGCCGAAAACGGAACCACAGTAACCAAATGTGGGAAAGAAGAAAAAGAATAATAATAATAATAAAAATGTCAAGCCAACAAACCTGATATCGTACTTCTCGATAAAACAGCACAGAAAATTTATGTAATTGAGATTTCGACACCACCAGAAACAAATCAAAGAGGAGGAAAAACGTTCTAATTATAAAGATTTAAACTACGAAGTTCGCGCTTGGTTCCCTGGACATTCCGTAACATTGGTGATCCTAGTCAGTTTTAAAAGGAATTAAGAACACATTACTAAAGAATCTTAAGGAGATTTCGTCTTGCTGTGTCTCGGCTGATTTACTAGCGATAACGATGCAGAGGGCAGTTATTCTTGGTTAACTCAGATTGCTCAGGCAGAGGAATTTGATCGATGGTCACTAAGTGTACGGACGTGAGGCGTGATCATCAGTTTCAGACCACACCGCCTTACAGCCTGGGTGGGTCGGAGCCACAGGATTTGTCACATCGAATTCGTTTTTTTCTCCCTTAGATAATAATATTATTTTCCTACAATATACAAATAACTCAGTCTAAGCTAGGCTTCCTTACTTAACGTAGTTATTTATTATACAATAATACTGAACTTACACCTAGTAACAATTATTTATCAACCATAACATATAGAAAGTGTAACAATTAGTTCTGTTTGTGGGACATTCTTGAAGAAGTTGATATTGAACAGGATGGCTCAGCCGCCCCGGAATGTTATAATTTTCTTAAATACTATGTCACGCTTGAACAGATTAACTGTATTAATCTTTTATACAGAGCTGTATTGTGGGACGGTGGAGTGAGTGGATATTTGTGCCTGAGATCCAAGATATGAACATCGTATCTAAACTTTATTTTTTGGTATAAGTAAAGAAGACATTTTTGAAAAATTATTTTATTATGTAATAATAGACTGTGGAATATTCTTCTTTCTCCCATGCTGAACCAACCAAGTTCCCTCATTTTGGCATTCACCTCCCTGTCATATTTTCTTATCCCACCTATTATTCACACTCAACAGTTTTGTACTAGTTGGATGCGTCTTTCATCAGGTTCTAGCAGGCATGGTCCATATAAAGTGTCACAAAAAGTGAAATAGGGCAGCACCAAGCTGTTGCTTAACAATTCCCTGAGATTTTTGGTTAAAAATTAACTTTAAATTGGCATATGTTTTTCTTACATAATTATTAATGTGTTCAGAGAACCTCAAGCTCAATAGCATGGAATTTCGTTGTTTAAGCTAATACGGAGTAAATCTCGATATTAATCTCTAATACGGGCACGCCTAAAAAAAGGTTCTTTACACTTTTTAGGAATCAATTTCAGATAGTGATCAATCGGATCAAAACGGAAAACTTTGTTAAAAGAAATTTGGTGAAGTCAAATGGCAAGGTGAAAAAATGAAACTACGAGAGTCATTCAATAAGTAAAGAGACAATTGGTCTCGGCTTAAACCCATTCAACGAAACCGCTCTATACTTCTAGGAGTGCAAGTTGGCAGCCTTGCGATGAGTTTTAATTAGCTGTTCGATTATGTAATCTAAACATAACCTCAAAATATCCAGTTTACCATGGCGAATCCATTCGAAGACGGCACTTTAAAAGAGCAGCGTTCTGTCATCAGATTTTTAGTAGCAGAGGTTGTTAATCCAAGTGAAATACATTCTAGATTGTTATTACATTATGGACAAAGTTGCATGAACCGTGTGAACGTTTACAAATGGACAGATCGGTTCAAAAGTGGCCGAACAAGAGTGTGTGATGAGCAGCGAAGTGGACGTCCTGTCTTTTGGGACTCCCTAAAGGTAATCTTTTGCGATTACCTTGAGGATCAGCGTACTGTTAATAGTTAATCAAGATCAAACGCCGTGGATTTTTGCAAAAATGAGTCATTCTTCAACACGACAATGCCTGCCCCCATACCCAAGAAAAGCTTCAAGAACTGGGTTGGGAAGATCTTGCCTCATTCCGCATACAGCCTAGACCTGGCTCCGTGTGATTTTTACCTGTTCGGGCCTCTCAGAGACGTGGAAAGAGGTTCACCGACAATGATGAAGTGAAGGAAAAAGAGAGGCTTCTACCTCAACCAAAAGAATTCTTTGCCACAGAAATCAAGAAGCTAGCAGAAAGGTGGGACAAGTGATTATGTCGAAAATTAGGCCAAATTTTATAACAATCCAATAAACCATTCTTGAGCTGTCGCTTTGCCTATTAAATGACCCTCGTATTAAGATTTTTAGGTTACTTTTGAATTTTTTTAAAACTGACCCCTTCTTAATAGAATGCTCTTACACAATCTTACTATTCATTGATTGCTGTAGGCTTATTGTTTTTATTTTATGATTTTTTTTTAGGTTAATTACTGTAATTATAATACTCCTTGTAATTGCATCTACAACTTGCGATGTTATGTGGAAGAATGAAGAAAAGTTATTTGGTGGTAGGTAGTTTCAAAAATATTTAGTTATACTTAATTTCAAATCGTTGTACAATGGTATTTGTTATTTTTCCAATATAAAAAATGCAGTTTAAGGCAGCAAAACCGTACACTAAAGTACACTTTAGTAGCAGGTTTTGAACTTGTATAAAAGGTTATTTTTGAGTTCTTGCTTAAAATCAAAATCAGTTACATAATATACTTATAATACCACTAGTGATGTTGACACAGTTTAAAACAGTAAAAAATAAGTGATATAACATGTTTTTTATTTAAACGATCGTAGAAAATAGTTGTTTACGTATCAAATTCGAAAAGTAGTACTTTGCAGAATGTATAAATATTTATTTTTTCAAAAGATAATAATATCGAACCTAATAAAATCCCGTTCACGTACGAATTTTGAAAAAATAAATATTTATACATTCTGCAAAGTACTACTTTTCGAATTTAATACGTAAATAACTATTTTCTACGATCGTTTAAATAAAAAAAACATGTTATATTCTTGTTAAAATTTGCGGAAATTCTGAGTTTTTCCATTCCTGACAGTGTAAAGGTTCTTTGGCAATATTAATGACGTTATGATATGATGAAAATATATAGGCAGTAACGCATAATAGTTCCCGCTTATAAAGCGCAAGGTCTTGGCTTCGAACTTCGGTAGATCAATATATTCGGTTAGTCCGTATACCACGTCATGCTGTCACGCAGCAGACATCGGCAACCTCTCATCGCCGACACTACAGACATCTCTGTTGGTGGGAGGCCACTAGGACCAGAAGAAGCTGACAATACAGACGCTTTCCATTTCGATTTTCTTTCAGGTAGGACGCATATGAATTGCCCTGAATTGGGCTGGATTGGATGGATTGATGGACGACCCTTACGGAAACTGTGAAATACACGTTGTTTGAGGAATACTTGAATGCAAGAAGATTGAAGAAGGAGTTAGTGTTCTTCTTGGTCTCGAGTAGGATAAGTCAAACTGGATAGATATAGACTCGTCGTAAACAATAAACATTTCGCCGTAAGATTTTCGTAGGGAATGAGTTGAACTCAACATTCTTAGCAAATGAAAAATGTAGTTCAGGACCAGCACTACCATCTACCGATATTGTGATTCAGATTCCACGATATGCCTACGATTGTACGAGGCAATTTCAGGACTCTTTACTCTTCGAAATTAGACCACTAATCGTCGTGTGGTACGAATAAACTGGAAGATCCATATGAACTACATTCAAGGAACAAAAACGATGTATCAAAAAGAAACAGATTGTACAATCAACTGTAACTGAAGATCAACACTCTACAGAGCATACCAGAGAAACCAAAGTTCTCACTTTTGTTTCCAATTTCTACTCGTATAAACGCTAGTTAAGATAGTCAATCAAAATTTACCAGCACTCTAACAACATTAGCATTCAGTGTTTGATTATCGTAGAGCAAAGAACTCTGAAGATGTTTCGTACAAGTGTAGGTGAAATGTCAGAAAGTTAGTCAAAATTAATAGTGTCTAATCCCAAGAACTATGATATCTCATCTAACTAAAACCGTAACAGAGTCTATTCCAACACTACGAATGCTGCACGACCACAGAAATGTGAAATGTGGCCACGATCGATAGAAATATTATCGATATACTTGTTGATAATTAAAAGATCTTCACATTCAAAATAAGATCTTGTTAAAAAAAACCAAAATATGTAGATGCTACATAAAAAAATTTCAATTCTACATGTCAATGAGTCAAGATAATTATAAATGTCATTGATTTATCAGGTTAAATTATTCTTAAACTGTAATTTATAACAAAAACCAAAAAGGCCTAGCCTAAAGTATGATTTTAACTCGATGCTAACTTTCCAATGTTTTAGGTTCTCCTATAAGAAGTCTCCTTCTAACCTTTTCAATAAGGAAAAATTATCCAAAGCTTGGACGAAGCGAAGATTCTAACCCAGCCCTAAGAGTATTATATGGGATGAGAGTTTTTTGCATTTGCATGATTATAACTGATCATCGATTTGGTACCTTTTTGGGCAATGCAATTCTGAATTTTAACACAGTTGAAGAGGTAACAGAACAGAAACAGAGGATAAGTTTTTAGATATCTACATACAAAAAAGAAACAAGAGTTATATTTGTATTTACCACTTTTCAGAATTGAATTTTAATAGGTGGATGATTCCGCCGAAAAGCATACCGGCACTTTTTGTTAGACGGTTGTTTACTATTATATAGTATAACGAGATAGATTAAACCACTTACATTGCTTACATTACACACACGGCCACAAACTCACACACACACACACACACACACACATACCCACACGCTCACACAACCACACACTCACACCCATACACCCACATACCCACAGAAGGGTTAATCTGGTCTTACTCATCATTGTTAATGCTGACTAGTCAAAATAAAATGACTTACTGAGAGTGTACGTTGCTACCATGTTACGTTGCTGAAAGAAATTATGATGGCACGAATTAATCGCAATTTGCTCTGCTTCCTTAATCCTCGCTTCAGTTGTTGTCATTTGTGTTTTGTCGGTATATTCAGATGTTTATTTTGAACTATCGATTTCCATGTGTTGAGAAAATTTAGTGGATCGCATTTCTTATTCAAGTCTGTCGCTTTTTCGATTTCGATGACCTCTGGAATTATTCTTGTTACATAGTTTCTATGCTGCCTATCTATTTGCAGCTGTTATAATTTAGTTGCCAATGGTCAGCGCCTTTAGCTCCCCATTACACAAATTGGAAAAATACCTAGCAAGCATACTACAACCCTATAGCAGAAAAAGCTGAGTGGTACGTACGAAATTTAGAACACTTTACGTAGATTTTAAAATCCCTTACCATAAGCCCAAACAACATCATCGCTAGTTTCGGCGACAAGTCGTTATATCCCAGCTTAATTGATGAAGCACTACAACCATTAACACAGAATAAAAACATTCTAGTGCAGTAAAAAAAGGTCAAATAATGTTTTATATACAGCAATATTATGCTTTTATCCTCTCCGAAGTATCACCGGGAGTATTGTCCTGAATTTGGGACCTCAAAAAACTTGTGTTCTTTTTTTTATAAACAATTTAGATTTTTAAAACGCGTTTTTTGAGCTGAAATAACTCCGCTTATATAAATCGGATCGATACAAACAAAAAAAATAATCTCTTCGTAATGAAATTTCCAACAAATTCTCGTTTGTTTTAAATCACTCAAATGTGTACATAATCTACAAAATTGAAAAAAAAACAAACAAAAAAGCTGTTTTTTTTTGTTTTTTTTTTTTCATTTTATTGTACAGTTCGGCTAAGTAAACCGATTTGATTAAAACTTTCAGAAAATGTGTCTTTTTTTATAGCAAAAGTACCCTGACATTTTGGTACAAAAATATTAAACCCATTGGGCACAATAAAATTTGTTATTTAAAATTTGAATTGCCCGCCATTTTATGCCATTTAGTGCAAAATAGATCTTTTTTTTAAAAAACGACGTCAGCTTTCCGATGCCTTTTAAAGAAGTTTTTTTTGGAGTCATTTTACCTGTTTTTTTTTTTTTACATTTGTTTATTAATCAAAGAATAACAATTGTCATTTTGAAAAAAAATTGTTAACGAAAATGATTTTTTTTTCTTTTAAAATAAAGGTCTCGCGATTCTCTGCCAGATGTGATAAAAAAAATTCAATTTTTTTTTCAAAATGACCGGAAAAATGCATTTGTTGTTATTTGATTAATGAACAAATGTAAAAAAAACGGTTAACGGTTTTTTTTAATGGTATCGGAAAGCTGCCGTCGAGACCTAAATTTAACAAAAAAGATTCATTTTGGACCAAGTGTGTTTTAATCCATACATAAGCGGAGTTATTTGCATTTTAAGCTCAAAAAATGAGTTTTGAGAACTTAAATTGTTTATAAACAATATTCCTGGTGAGCAATTTCAAATCCTTTTTTACTGTACTATTCCACCTCATCCCATGTCACACATGTCAAGACATTGTGTGAAAATCGACTGCTTCATACAACACAACAAATATACCAACAAATAGAAGGTTGCTATAGGATTAGCACTATCACCAGCAATCGTCAATCTCTTCATGATCTATTTCGAGAGGGCAACGGAGTTGGCAACTCTGGAACCGGTGCTATGGATGCAATATGTTGATGATGTTTTTGTTGCATGATATTTCAATTAAGACCATCTCATCAACTTTCGAGACGAGACCATCCAAACTCCATTCTTCAGTGAATTCAGTATGAAAAGAGCAAAGGAAATCAGCTGCATTTCCTAAATGGACATTTGAAAATTACGATGGACAGAGAACCAACATATACAAATAGATATCTAAATGTGCAATTCTATCGTTATTCTTCACAATTACAGGTAACGGTAAAAAAGCAGAGCATGCCAGCTGTACATAAGCCACTACGGACTTTAAGATCTATTATAAGAAACCTCGAAGGAAAAACCCAATTGGAAAACCAGAGTGTTTATAGCATACCATTAACTCGCAACAACGACAAACTAACAGAAGAATGTCGGCTAGTCAGGAGGAGCATAATTGGCTATCAAAAATAAACAAACGACATCTGCCCTTTTTCAAGATCAACTCCAGATAGGATACAAAATAGATTTTAATAGCTGCAAACAGATAGCAGATAAAAAAGCACTATACTTCTCCAAACGGTAATTTAAAAACAAACATATCAATTTACAGATGACAAGAACTGAAACCATGGTCAAGGGGGCAAAGTCAACTACGACCTTTCAGTGCCACTATAACATCCAGCGTGGATATAAAACACATCCAGCAGCAACGTAAGCTCTCAGTAAGCTACTAAACAACAGCGATTCAGCATTCATTATATATACATTTTGTATAACGTGATATTTAACTGTCCGGTTGCAGGCTATAACGAATTGTATTAAATACGCCTACCTAATACTCCATCGAAAGCTGACACAGCAGCTTTCAAGCCGACAGAGTGGTTGACACGGTCAACATTTAAAAGCAGAAAAGCAAGCAGCGCTTTTCGAGGGATTCTCCTCAGGCATATGTGGTTAATGTAAAATAACTGAAAACGGACAAGGCCCATATTTGCGTACAGTTCGTTGTATCCTACTATCGTGTTCCGTAATTACTTGGATAAGTACCATTAAACTCTGTTCTCTTGTTTGTCAATCCTAAACTGCTGAAATATGGACCTTGTCCATATTCAGATATTTTACATTAACCACGTTTAACTATACTTTGAATTTCAACAGTTTTAATTTCTTTTTTTTTAGCAATATAGATCTTTCTTTGGCACCCTTTTCTTCCATGGAGATTTATTTGTTGATTCATTTTTTATTTTAAGTGGTCTACTGGCAACCTATTGCCTTTTAGTACAATGGGAAAAGAAGTTTTTAAATCCAGCTTTCATAATCATAATGCGATATGTAAGGTACTGTATATTATGCATTAATTCTTATAAAAGTACTTGTTATTAAGAGGTTATTATTATAATTAATACCCCGTAAAATAATATAACAAAGCTTAGGTAATTTCACTGGCATGACAGCTTGAAGGTCCAGTTTAATATACTATAACACGCAACTATATATATATATATATATATATATATATATATATATATATATATATATATATATATAACCCCATAAAAAAAATCGAGTGGCGTAAGTTCAAGACTCCTTGAAGGCCATTCTACAGCACTTCTTCTGCCTATCCATCGATTAGGAAAAATCGCATCCAAATATCTACAAATATTGATTTCATAGTGAGGAAGTGCTCCATCCTGTTGATACCACAGATGCCTGTTAGGAGTATCCAAATTATTTTCATCGGGAAAGAGACCTGCACAAGTTGGAATAACTTGCTCTTGTAGTAACTGTAAATACTGCTATCCTGTAAGATCCCCATCGATAAAAAAGAGACCAATGATATGACGTCCACAAATCCCTGCCTACACGTTTATCTTGTATGGTCTTTAAGAATGACTGTCGATTCTCCGGTGGGGATTCTCAGTAGACCAGTACCTGCAGTTATGCCTGTTAACTCTTCTGTTAAGACAAAATATGCCCTCGTCAGAAAAAACAATATTATGAATTAGGTTAGGATCATTATTGATTCGTTGCATATATTCGCAAAATTCAACGCGTCTATCAAAGTATTTTTTTAATTTGATCTCCTTAATTTCAAATATCAATAATTCCAAAACAGTTCAATTTAGACATATGGTATGTTAAACAAATAATATTTTTAGTAGGACTCAAAAATAAAATAATATACAGGGCTTTGTATTTAAAAAAATTTGGCGTAATTTCTTCGAACTGACAGTTCGAAACATTTTATTGTCAACGTCAACATATGCGCCGTATAACACGCTATCACTTTTATTTAAAAAAAATTTCAATACCCTAATTAATAGATGCTGCGGAATCATTACTCCATACATATGGGGCACCCTGTATATATATATATATATATATATATATATATATATATATATATATATATATATATATATATAGCATAGCATCATGAGGCCCTGGATATAAAAAATTCCGGGGGTAAAATAGCCCCTCGTTCGGCTCTTCAGGTGGGGGTTGGTTCAGGGGCGTCCACATGCAGAGATCGTAATTTTAATATAGATTATTGCAACATACGAGATTTAAATTCGAACATAAATTCAGTGCACCAACACCTGCAGTTCATCGACCAGCGCAGTCAACTATCTTTATCCTGGATACGACTTCTATTCCCGATTTAGGCATAACTTTGGAACCTGTTTTTTTGTCATAAGCAATATCTCTCACAAAATCCACCATACCACCACTCACACGACCAGATAATTCTATTGCAACGACACCTGTTGAGAAAGCGAACTTGCTGGCTTCACATTCTTCTGTCGATTTCCAAGGAAAAACACCACCTACTATTCCCATAGTGCAGTCGAGGATGTCCGATATTGTCAGACGGAGTATCATAAAATGTATTTTAATGAAGCTAGACACCAAAAAAGCTTCTGGCGCTGACGGAATACCTGCCATAGTTCTCAAAAACTGTGCGAGGAAACTAACACTAGTTTTCTGTAGACTTTTCAGCCTATCCTACAGAGAGCGAATATTTCGTGCCTGCTGGAAATTTGTCACAGTTCAGCCGATACCTAAAAAAGGCAAGAAGACCTTGCCAAATAACTACCGACCAGTCGCACTGCTTTCAATAATATCGAAAGTCATGGAAAAGGCTATTAATCAGCATCTTCTAAAATATGTTGAAGGATTCATCAACATTATTAGCTATCACCAACATAGCTTTCGTAAACATAGATGAACAGGAGATCTTCTGACTAATGTAACACATGTTTGGAACAACGCAATTAAACACTTTCGAGAATCTCGAGGGTAGCTCTTGACATATCCAAGGCATTCGACCGTGTTTGGCACGATGGACTGTTGGCTAAGCTACGCTCTTATGGTATGTCTGAAAAGTTCTGTTTGTGGCTCTCATGTTTCCTCAGAGAGCGTTCATTACAAGTGACAGTCGACGGATTTCTTTCTAACACCTGCACTATTAACGCCGGTGTGCCCCAAGGCTCCATACTGTCTCCTACTCTCTTTATCACTTACATTAACGATCAGCTAGAAAATACCGGGAATCCAATCTGCAACTTTGCAGATGACAGTACGCTTATCTCTTCATTTACTTTGAACACTCGGACATCGGCTACTCAGACGCATATCCGCAGACAGCAGGAAGTCATTCAACTTAACAAAGGCCTGGAAGAAATTCTATCTTGGGGTGACAGTAACCAAGTGGAATTTAACGCTACAAAAACCAAAAGGCAGTTTTTTCTAAAAAAGTTAACGTTGCTGAACCCGACATAGTTATGTCGGGGCACTCCATTCCTCTAATATCGTCACTCAATTTGTTGGGCGTTAACATATTGCAGGCATAGTAAGGAGAACTTCCCAAAAGTTGGGAATATTATTTCGAACCAGAAAGCTTTACACTCCACAACAACTGTTAATTCTTTACAAAACTCAAACTCGACCAACTATGGAATACTGCTCCCATGTTTGGGGCTCCGCTCCCAAACACACACTGCATTTGTTGGATTTTATTCAGAGAAGAGCTGTTCGACTGACTGAAAACCCGGAACTGACCGGCGGCCTTGATTCGCTGGAACATCGAAAGAACGGTTGGCGACTTGAGCCTATTCTACAAGTATTTTCATGGAAAGTGTTCGAAGGATGTAGCCTGTTTAATTCCTCCCAGAGCGGTGCATGTTAGAAATACACGTCGCGCTAATACTTTACATCCGTATGAGGTTCAGCTTGTTACTCCTCGTACAACGCCTTTCAGGCAGTCTTTTATATGGAAAACATCATCCCTTTGGAATAATTTGCCCAGGACTGTGTTTCCCACATATATATATATATATATATATATATATATATATATATATATATATATATATATATATATATATATATATGTGTATGTATGTATATATTTCTTATACACAACGGGTCCGTAATTAAGTACTGCAGGTGTTCAAAACTTATAACTCATAGTCATAAAATTATCTTTTTATCTATACCTACACATCATAATAAATTGCAAATATTATTTTGTAGAATGCAATAATTGCAGTCATGTGTTTTTAAAAGAACAATAACAATAAAAGTGTTATTTCTGCTATAAGAAATGTCCCTACTTGGAATTCGACTAATTTTTAGTGCTTATCACAGTACTTGAGCAAAGAATCAGGAATATACAACAATTTGCATCTTTGACTGTCGAAACCATAAAAGAACAGTAAATAATTGCTGAAAGATGGATTTTGTTTAATTTTAGTAGTTGATATTGATTTATATACACGTGGGATAGTATCCTATTAAATACGCTGCCCCGCAGTAACTGTCTGTGGTCTAGGCAGCCTTCGATCTAGTGCAAGTAGGCCTCCAAAAAGAGTCACAGCACTCAAAGATATAAATTGTTGTATCTTACTGATTAATTATAGATTACAGATACTCGAGTTAGTGTTTATTCAGATCTGTCAACAATGAATTAAGTATGTAATTTGTTTATAACTTATAGTGAAATCGCATAAAAAAATATACATACTACTATAGTGATATCCCATAAATAATTTTAAGTTTTTGGAGATATAGCTGCTCTGGAGTATTTTATCAGAGCGTCAATAAAGCCTGGAGTATTCAACTGATTAAACAATAGATGCAGAAGTTTGAGAAAACTAGTTTAACTTAAGTAAATTTGGGATAGGACAACTAAGCGATACAAATATACAGTGCGTTTGAAGATTAAGGCCTGAAAATCCCTGCCACTTAAAACAAAAAAGAATCAAGTGCTATAATGGTTAGGAGAAGTTTGTTAGAAAATATTATTCTTAAAGCTTGACATATGTTCACACACTTTCAAAGCACATCTGGGGCAAGAAGTAAAGTTAACTGATAATGTGGAAAAGCTTAACTTCGTTAATTTAATGTCTCAATGCTTTTCAACATATTTTACCATCTTATTCTCGAGTGTAGGACATGTCTACCTCAACTGTCACGTCAATAAACTAAACTGTCTTTATCCGAGCGAAATCATAACCAAAACTAAAGTTTCAAAAGTCTGTACATTCTTCTGCATTTACGGAATAAGCCGCAATATCGGGATGAGGAATAATCCGCAGGCAGACGCCACACAACTATTAATTCGAACCAGTAGGTGGAACTGAAAACTTCTCCATATTCGCTGTCTAAAATTTTGACGATTTTAATCAGAGAACTTGGTATGACAGAATAGAGTGACAATATACTGCAAATGCATCTTTCGTGGTTCTTGGAATTAGACTGTGCCAATTTAGAATTACTTTCCCATGTTTCGCCTACGATTGTACGAGGCATTTTCAGATATCTTTACTCTCCGAGATCACTAATCTCAAAAATCACGATCTGCCAGTCATTCGAAAAGTTTTCCAGAATTGATTTCCAAAAGACCTGACATAAGTTGGCCTCTCCGTAGCCCAAAGAATTGATACTTCTGAACTAAAGTTCACAGCACAATTTTTTCTCCCTAGAAAAGTTAAAATAAAATATTCGGCAACAAATAGTGGGAATCACGGAAACCATATGACAAGCTCTCATCAATACGTTAACACGCGTTTAGAACAGTGCTAAGAACATAACGGTTTACATATAGACGACATTATTTAGAATAAAACCGGTCAAGTGCAAGTTGAACTTGCACCATTAGTGTTCCGTACGATTGTTTTTAAAATAGAAAATTTTGTTAGGGTGGTATAAAATGATCAGTGGCTTCATAAAACCCACCCCAAATGAGTTTTCAATAAAGTTTGCTTCCAATCTTTACTAAAAACTGGTGACCTTGAAATTTTGTTTTTTTTTCTATACCAGATAAATTATTAAAGGTAATGATAATTTTCGTTCAATCTATACATCTATATCCAAAAATCGACTTCTAATCCTGCACAGGTAGCCACAGCAATTAATATATTTGAAAAATGTATAGTGACTGAAAGACAAAATGCTGAAGAAATTCCTACTTTAATTGAAGATGTAGTTCATCTTCAGAATAAAAGACGTGAGGAAGATCCATATTTAACGAAAGTAGTTGAAGCAAAAGAAGTATGTGATTATAAATTAATTCAAATTAAGGAAAGGTTTTTATTTAATAGTCATCTAAGTGGTTCGCTTCTGTTTATTATGTATTCTGTATGTCTGTATTATGTATAAGTTCTCGGAGTTGGAAAATAAATTCTCATCGCACTATTTAAATGATATAATTCAGGCATATCCATTTTTGGACAAAATTAGAATACAAACTGAACTTGAACTTATTTATAAATGGTCAGATTTTAGAAATTTGCCAGGAGGGGTACATTGTTTGCGATTTATAATCGAAAATAATTTGCAAAATATATTTTCCGCAACGTACACTTTACTGCAGCTAATTATTACCATTCCGATGACAACTGCTGAAGCTGAAAGAAATTTCTCCACTTTAAAAAGAACTAAGTCGTTTTTGAGAAGTACCATGAATGATGACCTAGTAAAAAAATTTTTTTTCACTTCCGATTTCACCCCTCAAAACGAATTCCTTAAGTCAAAATTTCTGTTACGGTGATATAAAATGATCAGTGACTTCAACAAAGTTTATTTCCAATCTTTACTGAAAATTGATGACCTTGAAATTTCTGGTTTTTTTTATATACCAGATAAATTATTACAGATAATGCACTCGTGATAATTTTCGTTCAATCTACACCCCGTGGAGAATATTCCAGAATTTTTTCAAAATTTTTTGATAAGTACTTTCCGAGATAAGGCGGGTGGACAGCGATTTTTCGCGATTTTTTAAAAATAATACAAAGAAAAGTGCGTGCAAGTACTACATCTATAATATATATAAAATGCAACGTCTCTCTGTCTGTCTGTCTGTCTGTCTGTCCGTTAGTGCGCCTATCACTGAAGAACCACTTATCCGATTTACATACTTTTTTTTTAAAAAACATACATATGTTCTCTGGCCAGGTTATAGGCTATATTTTATTACGATAGGTAGCATAAGGAATGAGCAGTGACGTAAAATAGTGAATGATGTCGGAAATAAGTTTGCCGCTAGCGCGTGCCTTTGCAATACACAGCCTAAACCATTAAATATGGAACAATATTATGTAGCAAAGAATATCTGTAATGTATAATCTATAATATATATAAAATGCAATGTTTCTCTGTCTGTCTGTCTGTCCATTAGTGCGTTTATCACGCGGGAACCACTTATCCGATTGACCTCTCTTTTTTAAATTCATACATATATTCTTTGGCCAGGTTATATAATAATAGTAATAATCTATATCTACAATATATATAAAATGCAATGTTTGTCTGTCTGTCTGTCTGTCCGTTAATGCGCTTATCCCTCGAGAACCACTTATCACAATCATACATATGTTCTCTGACCAGGTTATAGGTATATATTTTATTACATCAATAATATATATAAAACGCAACGTATCTCTGTCTGTTTGTCTGTCCGTTAGTGCGCTAGTCACTGGAGAACCACTTATCCGAAACATACATATGTTCTCCGGCCAGGTTATAGGCTATATTTTATTACGATAGGTAGCATAAGGAATGAGCAGTGACAATAATAGTAAATGAAGTCGGACAAAGTTTGCCACTAGTGTGTCTGTCTGTCTGTCTGTCCGTCCGTTAGTGTGCTTATCACTGGAGAATCACTTATCCGATTTACGTGCTTTTTTTTAAACATACGTATGTTCTCTGGTCAGGTTATAGGATATATTTTATTAGGTGACATAAGGAATAAGCAGTGACGATAATAGTGAATCAAGTCGGAGAAAAATTTGCCACTAGCGCGTTCTCTTGCAATACACTGCCTAAAGCATTATATGGAACAATATCAAGTAGCAAAGAATACAATATATATAAAATGTAACGTCTCTCTGTTTGTCTGTCTGTCCGTGCGCTTATCACTCGAGAACCACTTATCCGATTTACGTGTTTTTGTAAATTTATACATGTGTTCTATATAATTCGATATAAGCCTATATAATGGGAGATAAGGTGAGATAATGGAAGATAAGGAGAAATAATGGGAGATAAGTCGAGATAAGCCTCGATAATGGGAGATAAGGTGAGATAATTGGAGATAAGTATAAATAATGGGAGATAAGGAGAGATAATGGGAGATAAGCAGAGATAAGTCTAGATAATGGGAGTTATGGTGAGATAATGGGAGATAAGGAGAAATAATGGGAGATAAGGATAAATAATGTGAGATAAGTCGAGATAAGCCTAGATAATGGGAAATAAGGTGAGATAATCGGAGATAAGTAGAAATAATGTGCTATAAGGAGAAATAATGGGAGATGAGCAGAGATAAGCCTAGATAATGGAAATTATGTAGAGATAATGGGAAATAAGGAGAAATATTGGGAGATAAGGAGAAATAATGGGAGGTATTTTATTACGTTGGGTAACATAAGGAATAAGCAGTGACGATAGTAGTGAATCAAGTCCACGTGAGCGGAGCCGCGGGCCCGGCTAGTCATATATATATTTTTTACTCGTGTTTTCACAAGCTTTCATTGGACACCACACTCGATTACCTACTAAAAAAATTTTTTTTTCACTTCCGATTTTACCCCCCAAAACTAACCCCTTAAGTAAAAATTTAACTTTCAAAACTACATGGCTCTGATGAGGCCATCAATTCCTATATTACTACCAAATTTCAACTTTCTATGACAAATAGTTTCATAGAAAATCGGGTGTGATAGACGGACGGACAGACGGACAGACAAACGGACAGACACCGAAGTGATCTTATAAGTGTTCCGTACGGAACACTAAAAAGGAGTACAATAAAGATTTTCTTTTCATTTAACAATTTATTTTTTCCTTAAATGTTTTAAAATTAAACTTTTTAGGTGACACCTTGTATCTTGCTTTTTCTATCTCTTACTTTTTTGAAGACTAGTTTGTTTAATAATTTTTTTAGGGTAACACCTTTATATGCATACGTAGTTTTCTTTTGTGCTACACTATTTGATTTTACTGGACATGGTCCAATGTGGAAAACTATTATAGCACCAGAAGTGCAAGATTGTCGAGCAAATTGGTGGACGAACTTACTATATATTAGCAACTACGTAAATACCAATCACATGGTAAGTTGTGTTGTAATGTATTTACTGTACTCGTATACTACTTGCCCAGTACAAACTATTGTAAGCAATAAAGACCGTTGTATGGGAGAATATAGTAGCGTACCCTTTTTTAGAATGATCCTATATATATGTAGTTATTCCATTTTAAAAGTACTGTACAAAAAGGAACTTAAACACAAAAAAAAGCAGAAAATAATAAAACATTAATTACCAATTATTATAACTTTCCCAATTGGGAACAGCCATAGTTGTGTCACAGTAAACATAAAACACAGTAGCGACGCTCAGAAAATTTTTAGGTTCTGTTTTTTTATCACGCATGCGTCCCTTATCATACCAACAACATGGCTGCCAGCGCGGTCGCGGGTTGTGTTTACATCTGGATCTCAAGGAGAATCTTTTAGTAACGTGCTCCGAAAATCATTATTAATAACTTTCCAATAAGTAAATGACTCATTTGACGTTATAATTGAAAATAATTATAAAAAGGGTGTCAAGAGGAAGTTTTCGTTGTGTGGTTAGCGCTTGTAAAAATATATGTGGTATTTCCAAAAAGGAGTTAGTTTTTTTAGATTTCCCAAGGATCCTAAAAGGTAATTTATTCATAATTCTTTATTTCTATTATGCAATATTTTATGATTATGATAATTGTGTTTTTATATTAAAGATACATTTTATTTGTAAAACAGTTGATGTTTTATTATTGTTAAATATTGGGTTATGTTATTCCACTTTTTTCTGAACTCGGGGCATAATGTTTGCTAGAGTTAAGTTATATTATCTGCTAAAATTCGCTAACCAAACTTTCAAAACTCAATCTCGGCATGCAAGAGCAGTAATTCTCCAACATGAATGAGTTTAAATAAATTAGTGCATGGAATTATTTTTTTTATATAAGTAGTACATAGGCACGAAAAGTCATTAGTTCTATAAAAATTATTACATTAGATTTAACCAATGATAAAATTAAGCAAAAAGTGTGTTCACTTGAATTTTAAGTTCAGAAGAAAGACGATCTCATCTTAAAATGATAATTATAATTATTTTCAATCTCTCCAGATTACTGGGATTCGCTGAAATATAAGGAGCATAACTGTTGACATTATACCCGCGAAGCTGAAGGTGTGCAGAGATATATTCTCAAAATGAACATTTTTCTCCTCGGACAATATCTCTAATAGTTCAAAAATATAAATTCAACAATGAGATATTGAAATGAACAACGTGCAAAAAACGTTGAAGCCAAACGTATTTTTCCTTGTATTTTTTGCTTCTTCCCTATTTTTTTATATATCTGTTTTAATAAGAACTTAATAAAAAAATACTTTTCTCGTTTTTTTTCTTCCTTTCAATCAGCAAAATTTAATTTTATTCTGCAGAATAGAATTTTTCTTGAAAAAGAAGGAATTTTAATATTTTAAAAACTCGCTCGCATCATACTAACAATATGGCGGACAAGTCATGTGATCATTACAAACTCGAACCTCTTAAGATCAAAGGTGCCTAGTTAGACTGTGTTTTATGTTTACTATGGTACTGCTTGGAAATTTTCTCTTAAATCAGACTCTCTCGTAAAAGGTTTCCATTATCGAAAATGCCTCGGTATTTTAAACGTACCCTCTGAAACCATCATACAACCTAAAAATCTACTGAGTAGTAAAATACTATATTCTTTCAATTTCGTCTTTTTTTTTTGTCTGTCAAACTCCGTTTTCTCGAATTAATCAATAAGATTATATAATTTAATTTGATTGGTACCGGATCTTGACTATTAATTTTTTAAATATTGAGGTATTGATGTATATGGCCGTACTTGGATGTTTACTGAACAAATAGGGAGACAAAGATTGAGAGTTATCAAAATTTTACGACCGTATTAAAAATCTGTTACATTGGCAAATAAAATATATCATATATTTTATATAATATAATTCTAAAAATAGGATGTAGGAATTGCTTTTTTATCATATATTATTCATTAACTATAAAAATACTGCACAATACTAAACAATATTTTAAATATTTTGTGCAAGGCTTCGGCAGTTTCCTTAAATAAACGAGCAAACTTTGCTACACTTTAATCGACTAGAAATTACTACAATTTTCCTTCCCTGCATTAACTTTATGCTACCAAGTAATTGTAGAAAAAGGTTATCAGAAAATTGTAAAAATACTACTTAAAATGATTAGTTTATACAGGGTGTCCCAAAAACCAACATATTCCCTTCAAGCGCTGATAGGCCAGCTCATAATTTATCAGAATATATAAATATGACCTTAGTGAAAAATTATTAGATTAGCAAGCAAAGTTAGCTAATTAAAATGTTTATACTCATGATACTTGCAAAAGTGTATTTTTTTCCACAGTTACTTTTATTTTAAACTGTAATCAACAGCAAGGTTATTCAGGACGACGTTACAATAATTAGAATCTTAGAATACGGAAATTTGTGGTGTTGTGACAGTCGACAAACTGTTTTAAGGTGTAGATTTTCACGAAATTCATAAAAGTGTCAATATCTCGCAATTTAATGGTTTTACACTAAGATATTTACATATTCTGATGAGTTATCAGCTGGCCCTTCAGCCCTCGAAGGAAATACGTTAGTTTTTGGGATACCCAAAGATATTAACAAAAATATATTAAGGCGTCAAAATCTAAGTAATATGGGTTTATCGCATTTTGTCCTGTGTATATATGTTTTCTACTTCTTTGTAGAGCATATCGAAGTTGACATAACATAAGGGCGTATATAACTTGACAGGAAAATATATTATTTTATATTTTCAATTTTAGCAACCAACAATGACCTACGACTTCGTAACGTTCGCCTACAGCTTTGCTAATGAAAAACCAATATTTTAACAAAAGCTTAACTATGTATATATATATATATATATATATATATATATATATATATATATATATATATATATATACATACATACATATATATATATATATATATATATATATATATATATATATATATACATAGTTAAGCTTTTGTTAAAATATTGGTTTTTCATTAGCAAAGCTGTAGGCGAACGTTACGAAGTCGTAGGTCATTGTTGGTTGCTAAAATTGAAAATATAAAATAATATATTTCCTGTCAAGTTATATACGCCCTTATGTTATGTCAACTTCGATATGCTCTACAAAGAAGGATATATATATATATATATATATATATATATATATATATATATATATATATATATATGTATGTATATATATATATATATATATATATATATATATATATATATATATATATATATATATATATATATATATATATATATATATATATATATATATATATATATATATATATATACGGTGTTATCTAAATCACTGCATGTATTGAAACGGGTGAGTTGTGAGGTCATGTAGAGGCACATTCAATGCTTTTTTGAAATTCAAAAATTTTTCAGAAATTAAAGGGCAAAACTGGATTTTACCGCCAAACCAACCCGCACATTACAGGCCGCCGTCGGAGGAAACAGCTCAGGCGTAGGCACGTTCTTGTTAATAATCGGCCATATTGTTTAGTTATACAACCAGTGGCGGATCAAAAACAATATCCGTATTTCATTCATGTCATCAGTTTTTTTCTTTATTATTGAGATCCGCTATTTAAGGTGAATTTTCTGCAATCGGTCTTGCTACAATGAGGTGCCAGTTCTAATATATGCAGGGCTTTTCATAACACTATATATATATATATATATATATATATATATATATATATATATATAAGGTGCTTTTGTATTATTTTTACGATATTTTCCCTGTTTTCGAATCGATTTTAATTAAATATATTAAAAAATTTAGCCAAATAATGAACCTGCAAATTGCGTGAAAAATAGTATTATTAGTATACATAAGGCCATACTTTTATACATACAGATTACTACTATTTCCGCCGTAATAGCATCTCTACGAAACACAGAATGATCTTTACTTATGTAGTGACTAGACTTATTTTTAAATAAAAGATAAGTACAAAAATCCGAATTTAATTTATTGTAAGACCTCTTTAAGTTAAGGTTATAAATAATAATTTTTTATATATAAAGTATAAAGAATATAAAGAAAATAGTTTGACAGTTTAGTTAGAACATGCGGGCACCATAAGCTATTGTAAACCCAATAATCTCCAAATCTAAAATGTCGGGATTACGCCCTTCTGTAGGATGTCATCATAAATATTATTTCAACTTTGTACCTGCAAATTTGATTTTTATTTTATTTTACAGTGCATGGTCCATAGCTGGTATTTATCCTGCGACTTCCATTACTTTATAGTAGCTCTTTTCCTTACCATATTAATCTATAAAAAGAAGACTAGTGGTCTAGTAGTTCTAGCTCTAATATTTGTCATCTCTATCTTGGTTCCTTTCGTCATAGTTTTTATTTATTCAAGACCAGCAGTGCTGTACTTCTATTTGGATTTCGTTAGGAGTCCGAAAACGCATCCAGACTTCTTACTTACCTACGTAAAATCACATGCTAGAAGTACACCTTATGTTGTAGGAGTTATTGCAGGTTATCTGTTCTACAGGATGAGACAGCAAAAAGCGAATTTTAATTGGGTAAGTTTTTATTTACAGGACACAGTACATAGGTATGCAAAAGTAGAGAGACAACTAATAGAAAACGAGAATAGTTTGGCAATACTGGTGGAACTCGTACCCACAGTTTTAGGATTAGGTCTATTGCACTTTACCCATAGCATCGGGGGTACAGAGGAATATACTTTTACGCGAAAGGTAGTAATGGGGAACATGGAGAGGGAGCCATTCGAAGCCTATTTCTAACGTGATAATTTCAAAAATCAATTAGAGGTATTTTTATGTCTATTTTTACCTTTGGAGGTTTGAAATAACTCTTAATAATTATTTCTCTTAATTTGTATGTTCTTTTTGGAGTGCGATTATGAAAAGTGATTCTTGGAAAAAAGTTACAAACCAAGTTTATAAAATCTTTCAAAGCAAAGGTAATCAATTAACCAAATTTCTTTTGCATCTCAGAGAACTGATGCCATAATTTTTTTGGACGGCTTTGACTACTTTGGCTGCTTTGGATCTGAATAACCTTGCGCATTCCACTGTGCGGTTTGTTCTCACAGTTCAGGATCATATTGGTAAACCCAAGTCTCATCCATAGTTACAAATTGACGCACAAAATCAGTTTTATTCTTTGTGAAATGAGCAAAATGTTGTTTAGAAAGATTTTCTCGAGTACATTTTTGTTCTGATGTTAGCAAATGAGGCGACCATGGTGTGAATAGCTTTTTGTATGTGTATAGATTCCAGTATTTCTCTTTTCTTGTATTTATTTCGGTTTTGATAATTTTGATGTTTTTGAAATCAAAGGTATGATTGATTTTTTTGAGATCAAATGATTTCAATAACATTAAAATTATGAAAACCGAAATAAATACAAAAAAAAGAGGAATCTATACACATACAGATGATACCCACTGCAATAAACGAAAAAACAGATGTAAATAACCTAAACCGTATCTACCTACCAGTGATATAAAGTCCTTCACGTTAAGTTGTTGTTTGTAGAATGTAAAAATGTGTGTTTGACAGTGATTTAAAATTAACACCCCAATACAATGAACTACTTTCTAAGGTAAGGCCCTCATTAATTTATACAGTTAAGTGTCTTAAATTAAAAACTACGATAAGCTACAAATACTTTAACCCTGAAATACACGACAAACTAATTAATTACTTATCTATCTTTAATTCTTCTAATGTTATCTTTTAGAGCAAATTTTGAAGAAGACCTCTTCCGAAGGTCGAAACGTCAACAAATATATAACAAATCCAAGAATTGTTTTAATGATCTAATTCCAAAAATACGTAAATATATATATATATATATATATATATATATATATATATATATATATATATATATATATATATATATAATCTTCGTTTATTTATTATTAACACAAATCAAATTATTATGATTATTATAATTACAAAGAAAACATGAGAATATTTAATTTAAAAACAACAATTAATATTTTTCAAATTAATAACTATTATTCTTAATGAAAAATGATATGCATACGAACGAGAGTTATAATTTTTGCCAAAGTAAATACATAGATGATACATAATGTCAAATTTTATTATGTATCATGTAATATGATTAAAGGTTAATTTTATTTTCTAAGCACTTTTACGCTAGGACATAATCAGTTAACGTAGAAAAAACTGATTAGTAACAATATATATTGAAATAAAAATCATCCGTGTAAAAAACAACGTGCAGTATTTGGATGGATTACCAAACTAGATTAGCTATTTTATGTATTAGTGCTTTACCAGTATTTTCCTTGCAAGCATGCAGTTCTAAATTAAACACAAAGTTTGACTATCTTACGTTAAAGAATAACTTAATACCATCCATTGTATGAAATATTAATTAGTGGTTTGTGGAAGTGCCCACCCAAACTAGCAAAACCCTATTTGGGTTTTGATAGTTTAATTCGAATTTTTTTTTTTTTTGCCATCAACAATTTTTTTGCTCGAGCTTTGGTTTTGCACGGCTATATCTTGTAAATTATTGGGAATTTCTCAATGCAATCTTCAGACGAAATATTCTTCACACCAAGGTATACAATTTTTGTGAACATGTCGAGGCCAGATTTTCACTCTTTCGGGGTGTTTTTAGTGCAGGAAGCCCGAAAAAATGCCATTTTTTCACATTTTCGACCATAACTCACAAACCGTGCGTATTTTAGCATCATTGTCTTCGACAAAAATGTTCTCTGCATCAACACGAGTAACTTTGCTGAACATTGCAATAACCTACAATCGATCGTTATAGTTCTTTTGACCGTTGTAAGAAATTTCGCCACCAAATAGTACATTTCACACCAAAATTTCAGCTTTCATCAGCAAATATATCTTTTTTTGTGTTAAAGTTTATTTGGCAAATTTTTATCCATTTTATACAGCTATTGAAAATTGCTAGTGCTAGTATTGGTACAGTGCCATATACTTAACATGCGCACGTGTTAGATATATGGTACTGTACCAATACTAGCACAGTGCGCGTCAATTCCATACTACACACAACCGATTCCCCGTTCAAATGTGTGTGTTTATTCCAGCGTGTGTGTGTGTGTACCATAGCAGTTTACAAACAAATTTTTTTTTTCAATTTCTTTTCCGCAAATAGATGCTAATGGTTAGTAAACATTCAAAAGTGAGGTAAAAACCAGTTTCTTGAACGTAAAACTTGAAAAAATAGAAATTTTGGTGTGAAATTCCTTACAACGCCCAAAAGAACTATAAGGATCGATTGTAGGTTATTGCAATGTTCGGCAAAGTTACTCGTGTTTATGCAGAGAACATTTTTGTTGAAGACAGTTATGTTAAAATATGCGCGGTTTGTGAGTTATGTTCGAAAATGTGAAAAAAATGGCATTTTTTGGGCTTTCTGCACTAAAAACACCCCGAAAGAGTGAAAATCTGGCTTCGACATGTTCACAAAAATTGTGTATTTTAGTGTGAAGAACATTTCGTCTGAAGATTGCATTGAGATATTCCCAATAATTTACGAAATATAGCCGTGCAAAATCAAAGCTCGAGCAAAAAAATTTATGATGGCAAAAAAAAATTCGAACTAAACTATCAAAACCCAAATAGGGTTTTGCTAATTTGGGTGGGCACTTCCAGAAACTGAAGTCAGAATTTAGTTTACATTTTATGTGTTGAACTGTGTTATTTAATTTAAAATCATGTTTTGAGAAGCGTGAAAATATTTTCTTGGGCAAAGATGCTATCTATATTTTTGATATAGGATATTGTCTTAATTTACAGTCGGTCAAGTAAGAACGTGTCGTCTATAACTTGTAGTCAGTAAAATAAATTTCTTTTTTTTTGTAGTTATTGTTAAAACACCTGCAAAAACTCCTTTGTGAAAAAATATTCATTTCTAATCGTATTTATGGTTAAATTATACACAATCGAACATGAGTGCTGCATACTTCTATAATCTTCTTTATCTTCTAAAATATCTTGAAGGATTCAATGTTATTAACGATCATCAATATGGCTTTCGTAAACATAGATCAACAGGAGATCTTCTAACTTATGTAACACATGTTACACCGAACACTGTGGAGAATCTCGAGCGGTTGAGATATCCAAGGCATTCGACCGTGTTTGGCGCGATGAATTGTTGGCTAAGCTGCGCTCTTCTGGTATATCTAAGAAGTTCTGTTTATGGCTCTCAATAAATAAAACCATAAAAAAAAAATACGATTCGCGCTTCAAGACTATGTTCGTATGTATTCATTCATAAGGTCCGAAAATTACGTCTACAATGGCGACTTAGTATATTGGGAAGTTGAGGGCATTCGTTAGCAAGTGGGTAAAACGATAATCTTAGTTAAAAAATGCTAATGATCTACCAGAACGGGGTTCCAGAGAAAAAGTGTCGGACAAGAACCAGAAAATGATTATTAACATGTTTTCCCGAAATCATCAATTAACTTTGCGCCAAAAAACTATTCGCACTCATTTCCGGGCTAACGATTTTAAGTGGCGCAGTACAATCAAAAAACTATAGCTGAGCGAAAAACACAGAGAGAAACGACTCGCGTGGGCAGAGAACAACAGATCGAGATTGGAGTAATGTAGCTTTGGGGTTATGTTATCACCCCATGAGCCTGGTCAATTTCCACTAATCGCTGAGAAAATGCTACAGATTTATAAGAAGGACATTAGTTCTGACAACCAAGCGGTGGTTTATCGGTAAAAATTAGTGGATTCTTCAAGAGGATAACGACCCCAAACATCGGAGTAAAACGTGTAGCCAGTTAAAGGGGGAATCCGGTATTGGCCATCCTAGTTGCCCGATCCAACCTCAATGGAGAACTTGTAGTCATACATTAAGCAGAAGCTCTGTAGTAAAAAGGTGTACACAGTGAAGCAGCTGTAACGGCAAATTCGGGCAATTTGGAAATCTTTGCCCCTAAAATATACGGAAAATTTGGTATGCCCCGAAGATGCCAGGCGAATATGGACGCCGATGGGGACAGGACAAACTACTAAATCATTATCCTTTTAATGGCAATCCTTTACTGTCGATGATGTTAAAAACGTTTTAATAAATGGATTTTTTAATGAACAAGGAGTGAGACGTTCTTACTGGACCGACTGTAAAACATTTATTTATAGCTTATAACTTTTGTAGGAACAATTATTATATTATTTTCTTTTCTTTGTTAGCGTCGAGAATTTCTATCATTTCCTACATAAGATACCTAAATTTCAATCAAATCAAAAAACGGTTAGTAGTACCAAACCTTAGTATTAACATAATATACTGTTGTGATCAAAAAATAGTAAGACTTTTGAAATAAAACGCAAACGGGTTATTTATTTTTCCAAATTTATTTTGTCCCCTTCAAAGTAATCCCCCTTGGATACAATGCATTTATGCCAACGTTTTTTCCAGTCTTCGAAACAGTTGTTCAATTCGATTTCTGCAATGGCCTTTAAAACCTTCTTCGATTCCGTTTTAATTTCCTCAATCGACTCAAAACGATGTCCTCGAAGCGGTTTTTTGAGTTTAGCGAATAGCTAGAAGTCCGACGGAGGTAAATCAGGCGAATAGGGCGATTGCGGAATGATATGAGTTGAATTTTTGACGAAAAAGTCGCGAAGAAACAATGTTGTATGAGAAGGCGCATTATCGTGATGAAAAAACCAAGAATTATCGGCCCATAATTCCGGCCTCTTGAGACGCTTCACGCAAACGACGTATAACACTCAAATAATATTCCTTGTTGACAGTCTGGTCCGGCGGAAGAAATTCATAATGAACAACACCACGATAATCGAAGAAAACTGTTAACATCACCTTAATTTTCGACTTGCTTTGGAGTGGTTTCTTCGGTCTGGGATTACCTCTAGCACGATATTCGCTTGATTGGTCGGCAGTTTCAGAATCGTATGCGTAAATCCAATTATTAAGTAATTATGCGCTTGATGACGTTTTGATAGTCAGAAATCATGGTTTCACAGACATTAACACGACGCTCTTTATCGAAAAAATTGAGTGTTTTTGGTACCAAACGAGAGGAGACGCGTTTGACGCCAAGCTGTCTTTTAAAATCGATTAAATTGGCCCAAATGATAAATTTGTGATGTCAACAAAGTCTCTAATTGTCACTAGACGATTTTTGAGCACAAAATCTTTGATTTGCTTGATGTGGTTCTCATCGGTAGATGTTGAAGGACGACCAGGACGTTCATTCTCCTCCACACGTTCTCTGCCTTCTTTAAACAATTTATACCAATCAAAAACACCTGCTCTGGATAGAACATCATCACCAAATGACTTTTTATCATTTCGTACGTTTGGGAAGCCGAAAAACCATTTTTAAAACAAAATTTAATCCAACTTCTTTGCTGAATTTTTTCACTCATGTTAAAAATCGAAAAACTATCGACGCTATGGTCATAAAATTTGACACAGATGGCAGTTAAGGTCCTACCAACCTAACAAAAAAAATAAATCCGATTTGGAAATGCCCGGACGATTTAAATTTAAAAGTCTTAGTATTTTTTGATCACAGTAGTACATTTCCTAAAAAGTATATTGAATTCGTCATTCTTTGTGTTGAAGTACAGTACAGTTCATTATTTTACCTCGTTAATCCATATATAAACCAATATTAATTGATCTTTATTTACGCTTAAGTCATTATTCGTATAGGTTCACCTGAAACACTTTATAATTAAGTAATCCGACGTAACTTTCTCTTCTCGTCTTATCTCACTGGGTATTAAGATTATTACGTCATACTGGATTCTTTTTCATGTTGTCATTATTATTACGTGTATACATTGGCGTAGCTAGGTTTAAGCAGTCATGCGGCATGTAGATACAAATGGTGTTTTTAGAGATAAATGAGAATTTTAAAGACAATACTACTCCTACGTTAACAGTCGGATTCATTGCAAGAATCTAACTTCAAAACTGATCTAATTGGGCCAATGGCTGGTTTTAATTCTATACAGAATACGCTCAAAAAAATTGTTTTTATTTATAATTAAACCTAAAATTAAATATTATTTTAAAGTTCTAAAAACTACTAATTTTCCTACCTGTTCTAAGATTTACTTCGATTTTTATTTTAAATTTGTATTAAAAAAATATATATATACATATATATATATACATATATATATATATATATATATATATATATATATATATATATATATATATATACCAATATTGAAAATACAATAAAATAACAACACTTTAAACCATGTCATAAACCTCAGTGTAAAGGCTTAGAGAAGTCTCGGCATCCCAAAAGAAAAATATATAACTGGGGGAGTTTCACACAAAAATTCTCTCTTACGATGGAACTCTCCCAGCTTGAACCCATTTTAATATGGTAAAAAAATCGATGAGAGTCTAAAAAAACTCTCCTACAGTAAAACTGAAAACCCTTGTAAATATAATAAAAAATTGAAAAAAGACTTTCCAAAGACAAAAAACTTTCTCTTAGCCTTGACCCCCCCAGATAATTCCAGAAAACCTTATACAGTGGAACTAGAAAAATTGAAACCTTTCCCAAAAGTATAAAAAAAACTGTGTCGAGGAAGGGTCGATTTTGGCTACGCCACTGGGGTGTATCGTTTCTTTGGGCATGATGAGAGGGGACAATATTAAGAAACAAATATATAAAAATTATTTTAGTGATGTCCTGTGAAATTTTCCTGATATTAGTATAGAATATTTAAATTTTAACATTTTAAACATCGAAAAGAGCGAGAAGCGTTTCGAAATCATCGCCCATACAAAAATGATTCCCTCGCTATAGAAAGTTCACTACAATTTTCCTTAGTCTTTGTGTTGCTATGAGAGCTACAAAATTTTTCTCTCAGTTACTTTTGGAAATTGAAAAATAACATAATGTTTAATATACATTTGTGGAAATATCATTTTCTCTTTTTAGAACACATCAAAATATGCGATTTTTTATTTAGAATATAATGGTGACACCATAAGTAGTCTCGATTGTTAGGGACTGATAAAAGGAAAAAGCATATGTGCAATAAGGTTTTCATGTTTATCTTTTACAGAAGATTACCCCAAAGGACATTAACTGTAAGCTTTGGTATAGCTCGGTATTTTTAATGTTCCGTACGAGACACTTATAAGATTACTTTGCGACCTGTCCGTCTGTTACACCTGATTTTCTCCGAAGCTATTTGACGTAGAAAGTTGATATTTGGAACTAATATAAGACCTGATGGCCTCCTCAGAGCCATGTAATCTTGAAAGTTAAATTTTTGCTTAAGGGGTGGATTTTGGGGGTGAAATCGGAAGTGAATAAAAAATTTTTACCAGGTCATCGAGTGGGGTGTCAAAACAAAGCTTGTAAAACAATAGTTCAAAAATATATACTTATAACGTAACACTTGCATACATTTTTCTTTGTACCGTTTTCAAAAATTTGCGAAAAATTGCTGCTTCTGGAATATTCTTCACAAGGTCTTAGATTCAACGAGAATTATTAGGACTGCGTTACCTTTAAAAATTTATCTGGTATATAAAAAAACAAAAATATCTAGGCCGTCAGTTTTCAGTAAAGATCGGAAAAAAAAAACTTTGTTGAAAACTCATTTGGGGTGTGTTTTGTGAAGTCATTGATCATTTTATACCTCCGTAACAAAAATTTTAAAAGCAATCCAGTTACGGAACACTAACTGAGCAAGTCCGACTTGCACTTCGCCGGTTTTTTTATTAATATAAACTAAGTACTTTTTTCTTGCAAAGGGAAGTAAAATATAAGATCTTTGCATAGTCTTCAATTTCAGTCAGAGTATTGGTCTGTTTGTCTCTCGGTCTATACGAGGCTGGTTTGAAAAGTCCGTGCAAAGTCCGAGAGATGGCACCACCGGCGCGTATCGAGGTCATGTTTAGTTAGTAGCATCTCTTGAATGAACGCACACCAAGTTTCAGCCATATTGGTCTATTTCTTTGTGTTTGGCATTCGTGTGAATCAAGGAAGTCGAGTGATTTTCAAGAAATGGACGAAAAAAGAATTTCGTGTGGTGATTAAACATTACTTTATGAAAGGCAAAACGCCTCGGGAGACTAAAGAGAAGCTTGATAAACATTATGGTGACTCTGCACCTTCGATTAGAACAGTTTATAACTGGTTTCAAAATTTTCGGACTGGCCATATGGGCACAAGTGACGCTGAACGTTCTGGACGGCCTGTGGAGGTTACGACTCCAGAAATCATTGATCAAATCCATGATATGGTGATGGATGACAGAAGAGTTAAGGTGCGTGAGATTGCTAGTGCTGTGGGCATCTCGACTGAACGGGTACATAATATTTTGCATAAACATTTGGACATGAGAAAGCTATCCGCAAGATGGGTGCCGCGATTGCTCACGCTTGACCAAAAACGGAATCGTGTGAAGTGTTGCAAGGATGGTTTGCAGCTGTTCCAGCAAGATTTTAAGTGTCGACCAAACAACAATCTAAACAATGGGTTACCAAGGAGGAATCTGCACCAAAAAAGTCGAAGGCCGTTCCTTCGGCCGGAAAGGTTATGGCGACTGTCTTTTGGGATTCGCAAGGGATAATCCTCATCGACTATCTGGAAAAGGGTAAAACTATTACAGGTGAATATTATTCATCGTTATTGGACCGTTTGAAAACCGAGCTGCAAGAAAAACGCCCGCGATTGGCCCTCAAGAAAGTCCTTTTCCATCACGACAACGCACCAGCACACACCTCAGCAGCAGTTGTGGTCGCAAAATTAATGGAAATAGGATTCCAACTCGTTTCACATCCCCCCTATTCTCCAGACTTGGCTCCCTCGGACTACTATTTGTTCCCCAATTTGAAGAAATGGCTGGGGGACAAAGATTTTATTCAAACGAGGAGGTGATTGCAGACACTAATGGATATTTTGCAGACTTGGACAAATCCTATTACTCGGAAGGGATCAACAAACTAGAACATCGTTGGACGAAATGTATAAGCCTAAAAGGAGACTATATCGAAAAATAAAAAAGGTTTACCCCAAACACATAAGTAGTTTTTATTTTTGCACGGACTTTTCAAACCAGCCTCGTATATCTGTTTTTTTATCGATCGGTCTATCTTTTTGCTGGCACGATTACTCTCGAAGGAAATTAGATATTGATTTTAAGTTAGTACATGTATTGCTGAAGCTAAAGAACAGGAGGAATGTCTGTACCTTCGTGGTCTTACATTCCCAGCTGACCTTCGGCATTTTCCAATTTATTGTAGCATTTCTTTATTTAGTTTATGATTTTTTTTTCTTCCAGAATTGGAAATAAAGACCATATTTATTTATTTATTTATTTATTTATAACAATTACAGTAGATAAAGAATTTATAGTTTTTGAGCGATATAGCGTCAGAGGACGAGGGTCGGAATCGATAAAGTTTGTATAGTTTCAGTAATATTGATTAAGATAATGAACAAATTCTAAGTAATATTATTTATAGGTAAACATATACGTGATTAACGAGGTTGAGCAGGGACTAGAGAAATTTTTTAGAATATACCATATTATACTTCCTTTCTAAGGTTGTTAGAAACGACGGAAAATATGTTATTTTTCAATTCATTCTAATATTATTAAAAAAGTAATGTTAAGGAATGTGATTATAGAGTTACCTTAAAAATATATCGATATGTCAACTTGTATGCGTAACTCTATTAAATATTTAAATAACTATTTTACTTGTATTTTACTTCCTTCCCTAAAAACCATTATATTCGTGAAAAAATCACTTGCCCAGATTTTTGTATTTCTTTACGTTTCACGATCCCTAAATCATCAATAACATAGGCTCCATTGAGCTCTCTATCTCGTGACGTAATTCTCGAACACAATGAAATATCAATTTCAAATTTGGAACATATATAATTCTTAAAATGAGATTGGAACTTGTATTTTTTGAGCGATATCGCTTTAGGGTGTGCGGGTGAAGGGGTTTCGTTTTTTTTTTTTTTTGGATAGTTGCATTAGTAATATGAAATTTTTTTATTAGTTTTTGATTATGATACTGAATAAATTGTAAAAAAGGTGGGGGAGTGGTTAGAGGGGTTGCTTTACATATATCAGATTATACTTCCTCCTCATATTTCTTTGAGCGAAAGAATCCTAACAGAAATAGTATATAAAGGCTAACAAAATATATACAGGGTGTTCCAAAATGTAGGGCCAATAATTTAAGATAGAGTAAATTGGGTCAAAATAAAGTCAGGAGTCTATAGAAAATTTTGTCCTGTGCCTCCTTATTACCGAGCTAAAGCCCTCCAAAATGGAGGATCCCGAAAATGGTTGTTATTCATTATTAGGGAAACGTTCTAGATTAAATTATTAAATTTAGATACTATCCTAAATTGCAGGTACTGATTCGTACCGTAATATTAAAATATGTTACCATTTTAACAGGAACTTTGGTTGTAGCTTGTACTTGATTGAAATTCAATATAAATATATAACAAAAGACTGTTTTCAGTCGATTTACACTGATTTATTTATAAATTTTTCGATGACGCTTTTCGCTGTCGATGCAGCACTAAGTGTTAAACGTAGATCCGACAAAGCTGCATCGAAAGCGAAATGCGTCATCAAAAAATTGATAAATAAATCAGTGGAGATTGACTAAACCAATCTTTTATTATATATTCAAAATATACCTCAAAAATGGAAAAAATAGCTTAAAAAGTTCTTTTATGTGTAACACTAATATTGTATCTCTTTTACATTCCGACGTGTTGAAACCGATTACAATATCCTTATCGATCAATGTATTTTTTCAAATTTTCAAGTTTTTTTTCCATTTTTGAGGTGTTTTTAGTGTTCCGTACGGAACACTTATAAGATTACTTCGGTGTCTGTCTGTCTGTCTGTCTCTCTGTCACACCCGATTTTCTCCGAAACTATTTGACATACAAAGGTAAAATTTGGTAATAATATAGGAATTGATGGCCTCATCAGAGCCATGTTGTTTTGAGAGTTAAATTTTGACTTAAGGGGTTAGTTTTGGGGGGTGATGTCGGAAGTAAAAAAAAAAAATTTTTACTAGGTCATCGAGTGTGGTGTCAAGCGAAAGCTTGTGAAAACACGAGTAAAAAATATATATATAACGTTATACTTGCGCGCACTTTTCTTTGTATTATTTTCAAAAATTCGCGAAAAATTGCGGAGTATTCTCCACGGGGTGTAGATTGAACAAAAATTATCACGAGTGCATTACCTTTAATAATTTATCTGGTATATAAAAAAAAACAAAAATTTCAAGGTCATCAGATTTCAGTAAAGATTGGAAACGAACTTTGTTGAAAACTCATTTGGGGTGTATTTTGTGAAGTCACTGATCATTTTATATCTCTGTAACAAAATTTTTATTTTAAAAGCAATCTAATTGCGCAAGTTCAACTTGCACTTGACCGGTTATTTATTTAAGGTTAGGATAAGAATGTAACGTTATAGGTCGGTGTGTGTACCAAAATTAGTTTCAATATGTCAAAATGCATAGAGATACACTATTAAAATTTCTAAGTTGGGAATGTGGAATCTTTGGCACAATGATACTACTCAGTATATATCACCACTACACCAAACACTTTATGTTTGCACTCGACGCGCGTTTCGCTAACCATGTTAGCTTCATCAGGAGCGATGATTGACTAAAGCTAAACTACAAATCTACCCTATTTATACTTAGCCTAACCCTTGAATTTTTCAAGCGGAACTAATGACATGGGCAAGGCCATCAGTTTCGGTCAAGTAACCAGTAGAGGGGACTATAAGGAATAGGTCCTCTGTCTTTGTTTAAACTACTTTTACATTTGTTACTTTCGTATGCGTTCAACAATCTCCTATCAGATACATTTTTTATTAATCTTAGATTATCTAATGTTACAGTATGATCAGCTTCAAGAGCATGTTCGGCAATGCTAGACTTTTCTGTTCTATTGTATTTTAAGTGTGCTAAATGTTCTTTAAATCGTGTTTTAATTGACCTTTTAGTTTGCCTAACATACTTTTTGTCACAATCATTACAATTTCCTAAGGAAAGATTACCTTGCAGGGCAAAAAAAATGCACATTATTACACAGTTCTTGTTAGTTATGTTTCATTTTAATATTTATCGTTCTTTAGTAATAAGGAACATAACCAACAATAATCATAAAAAAAGTATTGGAACAGATAATTAAACTATTCTGTGTAATAATGTGCGTTTTCTTGCCGTGCAAGGTAATTTTTAAAACAATTTATCTCAAAAATCCTGTTCAATAAAAGGAATCTTTTTTCGTAAAAAATGTTGACTTCCTCTAATTTAACATAGAAAAATATTGGTCTGTTTTAACCCAGCCTTTCTTTACTTTTAAATTCCCCATGAAAATGTGGACAGTTTTAATATCACGGTTCGAATTAGTGCATGCAGTTTAGGACAGTACCTAAATAACATGTTTCAATCTACAACAGTCTCGCAAATAATGAATAAAAATCATTTTATGTGTAGCTGCAATGAGGAAACATAGGGCAAAATTTTATATGAACTTCCGACCTTATTTTGACCTACTCTACTTAATCCTAAATTATTGACCATACCTTTCGGAATACCCTGTATATTGGCTTCTGGGCTTGTATTTGCGAGGAGTATCTAGGTAAAAAACTTTATAATTTTGTTTTATTTATAACTTTTATTCATAATCGAACAATATTTTTTTAGATTTCATCAGAATTAATAGAGAGTATGCCAACATGCATATAAAATATGGCTTCTTATAAAAAAAACTATTTTATTACAATAAAAGGTTACAAATATAATAACCGAAAAGCTAAATAAATATTTTAAGACTTGGATGCTATACCAATAACTTTTCCATAATGCTCACTAATATCCAACGAATCAACAAGAAACTGCGCCAAATCAATTTTCGACACTCTTCTAGCCAAAAATTTATCATGTTCCACGAGGTATCCAGTACTAGGGTCTTCCGCAATATGAGGAGCAAACACTGCAATATATTTAAGGTCAGAAGCCTTAAGAGCATCATACATTCTCATATGGTCCTTGGTGATATCTTTCATTCTGTCTGGAACGCGATCAGAATCAATTCCAAAAAACAAAAATGCAGATAAACACACCGAAACCTTTTCAATATTGGCTTCTTTCATGGCTTTAATTACATTCTTAAGGCCGTCACTCAAGAGCGTGGTAGGACTAAGGTCTTGCCCAGTCCCTAAAGTAACGATTACACCATCAGTACCCTTTACTGCTTCTAGGACATCTTCATAATTCAAAACACTTCCTTGAATGATTTGTAGGGAGCTTCTCAGATCTTCCGGTAACTTGTTAGGGTCTCGAAGAAAAGCTCGGACTTTAAGGCCTTTTTCAACCGCCGCTCGCGTAACACAAAGACCCGCAAGGCCTGTTGCGCCAAATATGACCACTTCAGTCACCATTATTAGAATGTTTAGTCTATTTCGAAATTATTAATATATATGTCTACGCTACTAATCTAGCGATGAACTAAATATCGACGAGCAAAGCTATAGCATTTATAAAAGTATTTACTTTGGATAGGTAAACGTAATTATAGTACATGAGATCATGTTAATATCTGTACAATAACATATATTGCTGTGAAATATTTTTAGCTCTAAATTGCTTTTCAACTGGAACTGCCTCGAACATAGTGTATTGCAAATACATCTAACAAGGGCATTGTACCATATATGCAAAAATTTATTTAAATGGATATTACTTTATTTGCATATTATATTTTAGGGGGTCTAACATTAACAGCTCTCCTCAATTTTAATAAAAATCATACAAGTTGTAATACACTGTGAACGTCCAAAAAGACCTAGAAAGTTATTAGCTGTCTCAGTTTATCTCTACGTCTAGACTTATGCATCCTTGTTCAATATTGTCAAAAGTAGAAGGCTAGCTAGAATTTCACCTTAATATAATTCTGAACTATGAACCTAGAGTCAGTCAAGTAAGAACGTGACTCGTATTCTTGAAAAAATGTGTTTTGAGAACATTTTTTGCCATCAGTGTATTCTTTGGTGTGCTAACAAGGGCGCCTTAGTAAGTTGTCTAATTGCCTGGCATCTTTGAAGCATGCTGTCGACGGGATTTTCCGCATTCTCTGTAAATTTTTAGAATCTCGCGAGGCAACGAATCCTGAGTCTGTTCTCTGAACTTCCTCTTTACAAGGGACCAAACGTTCTCAATAGGGTTGGCGTTCGGCGATTGTGAGGGCCACTCTAGTGTCTTATTGTGGACCAAGCAAGCCGCTTCGCGACGTGATTTTCGCCCAGCAAAGGCTTCGGAATTTGCCATCCTGAGCACGAAGATATTGTCGAATGGTCTCATGGGACACGTACAAACCCGACTTTCTTAAGTTTGCCGCTCCTTGGTGCAGCGTCAATTTTAAATCCCGTGAAAACAAAGACACGATTCGTTTTCGGACTTTCGGGAGTGACTTTGCCTACCGAGCCACGTTTTGGCAAGTCGTCAATATTTTTTGTCTCGTTAAAATGATTTACCCACTTCTTCACAAACGATGCCGACTTTTTAATATATTTAGCAGCCGCGGAATGTGTCATTTTAGGCCCCATTAGATGGGAACAAAGAAAGACTGTCTCGAACCGACGCATAAACAAGTGCATCATTTTGAATTTTATGTTATTTCGACGAAAGTTTGGAATCGACTGATACTTTTACTAAAATGCGTCGTGGACCGAGGTTCACTCTACCGATTTTTTCTTGAATCTCTCGAATCGCATCTACTAAAAATGAATTATTGAGGACAGGTTCTTACTTGATAGACTGTATGCTTACTAAATTGTACTAAATTTCCCCCTAAAAATAAATTTAGGGGAAAATTTGGTCCTACTGAGGTACATTCTTTAATATTTTTAATGAGACTATGGCAGAATTTGTGTATGGTTTCTTTTGGGGGCCACTTTGAGTTTTTGAGACAATACATTTTCCCCGGAATATTTGATTTCACAAACTACTTCTTACTTTACGTCCTTAATTTTAGTCGGCGAAATGACGTATAACAGAGGGGAAATGTTCCTTAGCAATATTTGCCTAGATTTTATTAAATAATAATAAAAACAGTTTTACTGTTGAACGCAACAAAAGCAGGATCTGCGATTTTATGAAAACTTTCAAATTTAATTTCAATCACATAATCACATTGTATTTCAGTCAATAAAATATATTTACTCTTAACACAAGATACAATATACTACCGCGTTAAGGGAATCAAATTTTTAGTGTTCCATACGGAAAATTTATAAAATCACTTCGGTATCTGTTCGTCTGTCTGTCTGTTCATCTGTATGTCCGTCTGGCACATCTGATTTTCCCCGAAACTATTTGACATAGAAAGTTGAGATTTGGCACTAATATAGGAATTGATGGCCTCTTCAGAGCTGTGTAGTTTTGAAAGTTAAATTTTGACTTTGGGGTTGAAATCGGAACTGAAAAAAAAATTACCAGGTCATCGAGTGGGGTATTAAATGAAAGCTTGTAAAAACAATATATAACAAAAATATATATAATGAGCACACTTTTCTTTGTGTTATTTTTAAAAAATTGCGAAAAATCGTTGTCCTCCCTTATCTCGAAAAGTACCTACTAAAATTTTGCAAAAAAATCTGGAATATTCACCACAGAGTGTAGATTGAATGAAAATTTCTCAAGTGCATTACCTTTAATAATTTATCTGGTATATAAAAAAAAATAAAAATTTAAGGTCTTCAGTAAAGATCGGAAAAAACTTTGTTGAAAACTTATTTGGGGTATGTTTCGTGAAGTCATTGATCATTAGTGTTCCGTATGGAACACTTATAAGATCACTTCGGTGTCTGTCTGTCTGTCACACCCGATTTTTCTCCGAAACTATTTGACATAGAAAGGTGAAAGTTGGTAATAATATAGGAATTGATGGCCTCATCAGAGCCATGTAGTTTTGAGAATTAAATTTTGACTTAAGGGGTTAGTTATGGGGGGTGAAGTCGGAAGTGAAAAAAAATTTTTTATACTAGGTCATCGAGTGTGGTGTCAAATGAAAGCTTCTGAAAACACGAGTAAAAAATATATATATAATATTATACTTGCGCGCACTTTTCTTTGTATTATTTTTAAAAATTCGCGAAAAATCGCTGTCCTGGGCCTTATCTCGAAAAGTACTTATCAAAAAATTTCGAAAAAATTCTGGAATATTCTCCATGGGGTTTAGATTGCACGAAAATTATCACGAGTGCATTACCTTTAATAATTTATATGGTATATAAAAAAAAACAAAAATTTCAAGGTCATCAGATTTCAGTAAAGATTGGAAACAAACTTTGTTGAAAACTCATTTGGGGTGTATTTTGTAAAGTCACTGATCATTTTATACCTCTGTAACAAAATTTTTCTATTTTAAAACAATCAACGTACGGAACACTAATTGCGCAAGTTTAACTTGCACTTGACCGGTTTTTTTATGTCTCCGTAACAAAAATTTTGAGATTTGGATGAATAAATTAATCGTATGTGTTTTATTTAAGTTCTCTTAACTTTTAAACGTAAGGAGTATGTTAAATATAACATATGTAATAAAGTTATCCATAACTGTTCTGGTAATTTTATATGTTGAGATGAAACTGTCACTTTAAACAGATATTTGTGAAATATCGAGAATACAATATAAAAATTGTTTAGATGTCATGTTCGGAAAACAGCATATTGCAGCACGAGTATGCAAGTTTTATGACTCTCTAACAGGGATTTTAAATGATGCTTTACTACCACTTTGGGAACTTACACCTATAAAAATTTGTTTGTACATTCGTATAAATTAATTATAATAAATACAACATACTATAACAATTGTTCATACACTCGGCCCAGTAAGAACATGTTGTGCATTGTTCATTAAAAAATGTATAAATTTTAAAGTTTTTGACATCATTCCTTACCATTATTACCATTAAAATGCTAATGATTCAGTAGTTCGTCCAGTCGCTATTAGCGTTTATGATCGTCTAGCATATTATTGGGGCGATTTTCAAATGGCCAGAATTTGCCATGACAGTTGCTTCACTGGGTACATCTTTTTACTATGAAGCGCCTCCTTGATGTATAAGTACACGTTCTCAACTGGGTTTGCATCGAGATATTGCGATGACCAATCTAGTGTGACGATACCGGATTCCTTTTTTCACTGGCAACATGTTTTACTCCGACGTTTAGAGTCGTTATCCTCTTGAAGAATCCACTCCTCGTTTTTATCGACAAACCACCGTTTCGCAGTCGGTACTAATGTTTTCTTGTAAATCTAGAGAATTTTTTCAGCGTTTAAATTGTAGATAAAGATAAAGAGTCTCTTAAAACTTTTTTACGGAAAACATCGGGATCTTCAGAGGGTGGTCGGAGAAAGTTAATTGAAGATTTCGAGTTAATAATCATTTTCGCCCTTGTCCGACATTTTTCGTCTCGAAACACGTTCTGGTAGGTAATCAACATTTTTTAACTGAAAGTATCGTTTCACTCACTTGTTAACGAATTTCCTCGACTTGCTCATAAATTTGGCAGCTGCTATAGGTGCCATTTTCGGACCTTCCGTATAATTACATAGGAACACAGCCTTGAAGCGCGAAGCTTATGCAGGGCTCATGTTCGATAATGTATTGTTTGACCATAAATATGATTACAAATGAATCTCTTTCCACAAAGCATTGTCTGTAGGGGTGCCAACAATAATCTCCAAAAAAAAGAATTTCTTTGACTTACTACAAGCTAGAGGCGACACGTTTTTGCTTGACCGACTGTAAATTTCAAATTTGTCTTGTCGCCCCTAAATACAAAAACTTCTATTTGAAAAAGTCACTTTCCGGAATTTACTTTCAAAAGCTCATATATATTGTTACCATTTTATAAATTTGTTCATAAATTATTGTTTTAACAATTTTTATTGTTTTGAAAGAAGTAAAACACTACTTAAATTTCCACTAAATTTTTTATTTTTAACACCATGACATGTTTCGCTGTACGACAGCTTCTTCAGATGGTTTGTTACAAAATGAGGGTAAAATCACTATAATAACATAAATGGTTGGTTTACAACGTACTAGGGTACTTGCAGCACTAAATTAAATAGATTCTTGAGAAAATTAAATATTAACACAGCATTCCACACACTTGGCAAATTTATAAAAAATAACAAAACTAAAACAGATAGAGACAATAGATCCGGAGTATACAAATTAAATTGTGGAAATTGCCCAAAAACATATATAACATAGGTCAAATTTTTCAAAAATAATAAAAGAACATGCTTTATCATACATCAATAGAAAAAATAACTCAAATTACGCAAATCATTTAATTGAAAATAACCACCAATTCAACCCAAACTTTGAAATATTACATACTTGCACAAAGAGCCTGAAACTTAATTACCTAGAATCTTTAGAAATAAACAAATTGAAAAATTCAGATTCCTTAATAAATGAACAATTAGACTTAAATAATTCACCATTACTCAATCTGTTTTAATTAAATTATTTTATTACCTGCCATAAATTGTGAACCAACCATTAATTATAGTAATTTTACCCTCATTTTGTAAAAAAAACATCTGAAGACGCTGTCGTACAGCGAAACATGTCATGGTGTTAAAAATAAAAAAAATTAGTGGAAATTTAAGTAGTATTTTACTTCTTGCAAAACTTCTAGTTCTGGATCTCCACCAAGTATCGGCTGAATCAATCCAAATTTTTATTGTAGAATCTTTTTTACAACAGTTTTCTTATCTAATGATGACGATGATGTTTTGGTGCCAGGGCGCTTCAACTGTGAGGTTATTTAGCGTCCATAAAATGGTTATTTACTTTGTTTAGACTTTGAAGTGAATTTCTCTGAGATAATCACATATGTTGTTTTTGTTTGCGGCAAAAATGGTTATGTTGCTTATGGTAGAGGGTAGGTTGTACTTTAGTCGGATGTCTTTAAAATGATTTGCTGTGAGTATATGCGAAACTGTTAGGTTGGTTCCGCAACTTGGACATTTGGGGTCTTGTGCTCCTTCCAAGAGATGGCGGTGAGTTGAGAAAGTGTGTCCAGCAGCCAGTCTTCGCAGAATGACGTTCTCTTTTCTATCGAGATTGTTGTTATGTAGGGGGGGAAATACCAAGAGTTTTAGTGGCCACAATTTATTGTTTGGATTTTCTAGATTCCATTGTAATTGAAATAAGGAATTATGGATAGATTTAAGGTGAGAATTAAAGTCTGAGTAGTAATTTTCAGCCATGATGGAAATATCGTTATCTATAGCTTGTTTAGGTACTCTATCCGCTCTGTCATTTCTCTGGTTGCCTATGTGGCTGAGAAGCCAGAAATAGGAGATGGAACGTTGTTTGAGTTTTGCGGAGTAGAGGAGATCTAGGATTTGTCGGATGTAGTTGTAGGATAGGTTTCTGGTCTTGATAGATGATAAGGCACTGAGAAAATCGGAGATAATTAGGATGAGTTTGGAGCTTGTGGTTAGAGCCACTCTAGTTGCTTCTTTGATCGCTAGGAGTTTAGCTGTAAATATGGAAACATAATGAGGAAGTTTGAACTTTCTGGAGGTGGTGGGCGATGTAAAGGCAGAACCGACTCCCTTGTCTGATTTGGAACCGTCCGTATAGAAGAGGGTATGTTTGGGGTATTTTGTGGCTACGATTTGTAAAAAGGATTTATTGAGGACAGAGTTTGGAGAATCCGCTTTATTATATTGTCGCATGGAGAGATCAATATGTGGTATAGGAGAGAGCCATGGGGGAAAGGTGGTTTGCAAAGGGTAGTCGTATTTAGGAGGGGAAGAGATTGTGGAGTGACAGTAAGGCCGAGGTTCTTTGAGGGATCGAGTTTTTTGGAAGTAGTTGGTTGGGTTTGTGTATGTTATAGGTTCAGTGTGACTTTGGAATGAGGTTTATATATGGAGGATGAGTAAAATTTTAGGAGGGACAGCTGTCTCACGAGATGTAAGGGGGGGTAGATGTAAGGCATTGTAAAGTAGGGATAGGGGTAGTGCGAAAAGCTCCCGTAGAGAGTCGGAGGAATTGATTTTGGATTGGATCGAGGGTCTTGATAGAGCTTTGACTCGCGGCTCCATATATAAAATCACCGTAGGTCAATTTGGAAAGAATGAGGGAGTTATATATTTATAGTAGGCAAGGGAAATCAGCTCCCCAGTTCATGTGAGACAATAAGCGTAATAGGTTTAAATCAGAGGAGGTTTTTGTTTTAAGGGATTTGATGTGGACCTTCCATGTAAGTTTGGAGTCAAATGTAAGGCCTAGGATCTTAAGGTATTCGGCAGTAGGGATTTGATTATTTGCGAGGTAGAGGGAGTTAAGTCTGGGACATGTTCTGCGTCTGCAAAAGTTTAAAACTGTGGATTTTGCTGGAGAGAATGAAAAATTATATTTGTTGGCCCAGGTGACGAGAGAGTGAAGAGCTGTTTGAAAAAGGTCAGAACAGCTTTGAGAAAAGAGGGAAGAGGTATATAATATAATGTCGTCCGCAAATATTTTTATGTTTGTTGGTATGTAATTAGATATGGTGGTGATAGTTTTCTTATCTAACCAAGAAAATTTATTTTTAGAAAATTTATTACCTTTAAAAATAAATTTTCTAAAAATGGAAATTGGAAAAAAATAGAACATATAGCCTGACATTTTTACTAAAGATTTACCTCCTATACTATTAGTTCTAACAATAATGATAAGATAAAAGCGAAAATAACATTATAGAAAAATAAAATAACTGATAGCAATACCTTACCGGTAATTATGTTTGGATAAATTGAAATGACTTGGTCATAAAAACATTGATGACAAAGTTATTTTACTTTGCATTTGTCAAAAGTAATAACAAGTTTATGGTTAAATAAATTGAAAAGAATTAATTTAAAAACATTCCATTAATAATAGGTATAAAATTTCCGTTTCTCGTTAAGGTAAAAAGTTTTTTTTAATAAAATAATATTTGGGAAATTTGTCATAATTATTTTAAATTCCCTACAAGAAACCTTGGTTTAAAGATATGTATTTTAGCAGAAAATATATCTCTACTTTCTGTAATTTAAGCAGTAAACACTGTTTATCTCCTAAACATTTACATAGATTAAAAGTATTGGAAAGTCCCCTCTGCGAATGCGGAGAAGAAAGCGACATAAATCATCTTCTGTTTGAATCTACTCAGTATATATCACTACTACACCAAACACTTAATTTTTGCACTCGACGCGCGTTTCGCTAACCATGTTAGCTTCATCAGGAGCGATGATTGACTAAAGCTAAACTACAAATCTACCCTATTTATACTTAGCCTAACCCTTGAATTACTCAGGCGAAACTAATGGCATAGGTAAGGCAATCAGTTCCGGTCAAGTAACCAGTAGAGGGGGCTATAAGGAATAGGCCCTCTGTCTTTATTTAAACTACTTTTACATTTTATAATTTCGATACTTTCGTATCCTATCGGATACATTTTTTTTTATTAATCTTAGATTATCTAATGTTACATTATGATCAGCTTCAAGGGCATGTTCGGCAATGCTAGACTTTTCTGTTTTACTGTATTTTAAGTGTGCTAAATATTCTTTAAATCGTGTTTTAATTGACCTTTATTTTGCCCAACATACTTTTTGTCACAATCATTACAACTAATTTCATAAATTCCACTTTTCTCACAATTAGGAATCTTATCTTTGGGATTTCCTAAGATATTCCTCAAATTATCTGATGACTTATAGACTAAGGTGAAAACTACCTTATTAAATACCTTATTGAATCCCTTGCTATATTTCGGATTATATGGTATGGAGACATACTTTGTGTTATATTCTTCGCGTGTAAAAAAAGGTGGAATTCTGAATATTTAACCTGAACTTATGTCTAGTTATTAGCTTGTTTACGAAGTCATCGTCATAACTATTAACTCTAGTTATATTTCTAATATGATTTCTTTCGTTATTAAAGTTTACTCCATTTAGGGTGTAGTGGTGATATATACTGAGTAGTGTCATTGTGCCAAAGATTCCACATTCCCAACTTAGTTCTGTCTGAATGTTCCAAATTTCATTCTGGGCCTAATCGTCTTTATCACTCAATATCCCATTTTCACAGAAGGTCCCCGTTAGTCATATCTGACGCTTTACAATCTCATCACTATCTGGGTAAAGTAATTAACTCTTTTCTAAATTTCTGCAAAATAAAATTATAGACAATCTCATCTCCAATTTGTCTCGATGCTGATACGCTAACTTATCCAGGCTTAATTACTATAATCCCAAATCCTATAAGCTATGGAGACATTCCAGACTCACCTTAAGGTGGATCTTGTCGGAATCTACCCCTGTATAAAAGATTAAGGGTTGAAAAAATCGATTGGATTAGTGAAGAAATCAGCCTCCCAAATAACTTTTGCAATTTTAACCCGCTTTATGGGTCCTAGGTCAAAAAAAAATTTATCATAAAATAATGCAACTGCACAAATTCTAGGTGTCAATTGAAATTTTTAGGTCACTATTGAAAAAAAACCGGTCAAGTGCAAGTTGAACTTGCGCAATTAATGTTCCGTATGTTGATTGCTTTTACAATAAAAAATGTTGTAACGGAAGTATAAAATGATCAGTGACTTCACAAAACACACCCTAAATGAGTTTTCAACAAAGTTTATTTCCAATGTTTACTGAAAATTGATGACCTTGAAATTTCTGTTTTTTTTTTATATATCAGATAAATTATTACAGGTAATGCACTCGTGATAATTTTCGTTCAATCTACACCCCGTGGAGAATATTCCAGAATTTTTTCAAAATTTTTTGATAAGTACTTTTTGAGATAAGGCGGGTGGACAGCGATTTTTCGCGATTTTTAGTGTTCCGTACGAAACACTTATAAGATCACTTCGGTGTCTGTCTGTCTGTCTGTCTGTCTGTCTGTCTGTCACACCCGATTTTCTCCGAAACTATTTGACATAGAAAGGTGAAATTTGGTAATAATATAGGAATTGATGGCCTCATCAGAGCCATGTAGTTTTGAGAATTAAATTTTGACTTAAGGGGTTAGTTTTGGGGGGTGAAGTCGGAAGCGAAAAAAAAATTTTTTTACTAGGTCATCGAGTGTGGTGTCAAATGAAAGCTTGTGAAAAGACGAGTAAAAAATATATATATAATATTATACTTGCGCGCACTTTTCTTTTTATTATTTTTAAAAATTCGCGAAAAATCGCTGTCCGGGCCTTATCTCGAAAAGTACTTATCAAAAAATTTCGAAAAAATTCTGGAATATTCTCCACGGGGTGTAGATTGCACGAAAATTATCACGAGTGCATTATCTTTAATAATTTATATGGTATATAAAAAAAACAAAAATTTCAAGGTCATCAGATTTCAGTAAAGATTGGACACAAACTTTGTTGAAAACTCATTTGGGGTGTGTTTTGTGAAGTCACTGATCATTTTATACCACCGTAACATAAATTTTGACTTAAGGGGTTCGTTTTGAGGGGTGAAATCGGAACTGAAAAAAAAATTTTTTTTCTAGGTCATCGAGTGTGGTGTCAAATGAAAGCTTGTGAAAACACGAGTAATATATATATATATATATATATATATATATATATATATATATATATATATATATATATATAATGTAATACTTGCGCACACTTTTCTTCGTATTACTTTTAAAAAATCGCTGTCCCCTACCTTATCTCGAAAAGTACTGATCAAAAAATTTTGAAAAAAATTCTGGAATATTCTCCACGGGGTATAGATTGAACGAAAAATTATCACGAGTGCATTACCTTTAATAATTTATTTGGTATATAAAAAAAAAAACAAAATTTCAAGGTCACCAGTTTTCAGTAAAGATTGGAAACAAGCTTTGTTGAAAACTCATTTGGGGTGTGTTTTGTGAAGTCACTGATCATTTTATACCACCCTAACAAAATTTTTTATTTTAAAAACAATCAACGTACGGAACACTAATTGTGCAAGTTCAACTTGCACTTGACCGGTTTTTAAAAATAATACCAAGAAAAGTGCGCGCAAGTATTACATTATATATATATATATATATATATATATATATATATATATATATATATATATATATATATTATATATATATATATATATATATATATATATTTACTCGTATATCCACAAACTTTCATTTGACACCACACTCGATTACCTAGTAAAAAATTTTTTTTTTTCCCTTCCGATTTCACCTCCCAAAACTAACCCCTTAAGTGAAAATTTAACTTTCAAAACTACATGGCTCTGATGAGGCCATCAATTCCTTTATTATTACCAAATTTCAACTTTCTATGACAAATAGTTTCGGAGAAAATCGGGTGTGACAGACGGATAGACGAACAGACGGACAGACAGACGGACAGACACCGAAGTGATCTTATAAGTGTTCCGTATGGAACACTAAAAAGCATCGAAAAATATTGAAAACTTTTCGAGTTAAAAAAAGATAGTTTTGAAAAAAAACACGTTTAAACAAACAAGAAAGTATTACAAATTGCAGTGAATTTTGTCTATTAAATTTTTGTGGTTAACTTTGGTTTAATCTGCCAGTCTGGGTTCATACTGTATGGCTTCCTTCTCCTTGGTTTTTGTATATTTTATGTTTTTTGTAATCTTCGGACTGTTTTTTTCGTTGCCTGAGAAGCGCAAAGCCTGGCATGTTTAAATCGATAGGCGTTTTCTTCTCTCTCTTCGGTGAAACCATTTCGAGATGCATTACGACGTATTACGACTCATCCGCCTTGCTAAGAGTGTCAAAGAAGAGAAAAAAAACTTGAAGTAGTTATTGCATGCCACACACATATAGCAATAAGTTACAGCACGTGAACCATTTTCTGAATTCTTTGAAAATTAATTAGACCACCAGGTTATTTGCATGAACAATCCGGAAGACTTAAAATTACGATGAAATTCCTAAAAATATTAAATCATCAACGCACTACTAGTATTTATTCTCAAAAAAGCCTCTCATATTATAAATCTCAAATAAAAAAATATTAAAAATTAAAATTTGGCAATAAAACTTTGTATATATTCAGTGTTTTAAAACTGACATATTTAAGTGGATATAATAGGAGGGCTTCCTTTTAAGTTTTTACAAACGACCACTAGATGGCGCTATTGAGATGTAACATTACCATTGTTGTAAAATTTGACATTTGTTAGTGTTAAAACAGTGGCAGCTCAGAAATTGTCCGAGTAATTTGTTTACGTTTAAGCGTTTAAAAAACAGTTTTGTGAACAAATGGAAATTTTACGTGAAGGTTTTCGTTAGAAGATTTTTACGATTTTAGTAAAGGCCTCATTTAACAACAATGCCTCAAATCGCTTCTTTCAACTTTTGGTAATGAATTAGTAATCAGAAAAAAGATTGTTTACAATTGGTTTGCATAATTTTGTCATGGTCGTGCTTCCGTCGGTGAAAAATTTCGTGAAGTTCAACCAAAATCGGTCGTTGTTTCAAAAAAACATCGATGTAGTGCGCAACATGATTGGAGTGGATCACTTACCGTGAGAGAGAGGTATCCTTAGGCATATCGAGGACTGCAGTACATTTTATTTTGCGTGAGCATTTAGCTGTGAAAAGGATATGTTTCCGATGGATTCCGCATAATTTGACCGAAACTCAAAAACAGGCTCGTGTCAATTGGTGTAAGGAAATACTCAAAAAAATCGACCGAGGACATGCAAAATCCGTATACAACATCGTAACAGGAGACGAAATTTGGATATATTCATACGAGCCTGAAACTAAGCAACAACCTGTTTGGGTCTTCCAAGATGAACCGAATCCAACAAAAGTGGTTTTTTCGCGAAGCACAAGAAAATGATCGTTTGTTTCTTTGGTTATACTGGACATGTTAAAACCATTGCTTTAATGCGGAATGGAATAAAACAATTTGTTTGCCAGAAATTAGCGATGAAATCAGGAAAAACAACCGAAAACCTCGCATCATTCTTCATCCTGAGAATGCCAGCTCTCACACAGCAAGTCTAAAAAATGTATTATTTAACGGAGAAAAATATCGAATTAATGTCTCATTGCCCGTATTCACCTGATTTATCGCCTAATGACTTCTTTTTGTTCCCAAATGTCAAAAAAATGCGTGGACAGCGATTTTTGTCACCTTCCAAAACCATGATTTTGAGGTACCAACTTCACAGTGGAAAAAAATGTTACGAGAATTGGTTCAAACGCATGCAAAAGTATATAAATCTTAAAGGCGAATATTTTAAGAAACAAAATGATTTGTATTAAATTTTTTTTTCTTTCATTATTTTTGTAAAAACTTAAAAGTACCTCGTACATAGATGTAATAACCAACCACTAAACGAATTTTTTAAGAAAATGAAATTTAAAACGTTCGTAGTGACGTTAAATTACACTCCAGCACAAAAAAATTATAAGCATCGCTAACACGTAGAACATAATGACGCTGCAAAATCAAGCCGGCTGGCTACTGTCGTATCGTAAAAAGTCGGGAGATGTCGTGCAAACAAAAGTTATATTGTATATAACAAAAATATGCGCAGTATCTCTGAAAAACTCGACGAGGCACATTTTAACGTGCTAGCCGCAGCTCGCCGGCTTCGTTCTGCGCAGAAGTTTAACTCCATGTATTTGTCTTGCTGTAGCAATAGTTATATTTTCTGTGACTGCCCCAATGGAATTATTGTCTAACAATAATTAAAGATTTTTTCTTTACAGGAGAGAGAAACATAGATTTTAGATTTATTTTTAAATTAGAGTTGACTATTTTTCTTTCATTTATTTTTTTTTTTCAGATAACTTCGTACCTAATATTTATTATTTCCATATTTTTTATGGTCGCATCCATTATAACGGGGGCCATTTTTTACGATCCGTACCACGAATACAATACTCTGGAAGCTGCTGCCTATTCAGCAATACACAGAACAGTATGGTCCATAGGTACGTATCTATAATAAAATTCAGAATTATTGTTCTTATCTAGGACATCGAACATATTACTGGAATATCACATTTGCCATCAAACATTTACTTCAAATGCAGTTCAGTTACGCAACGAATTCGCCTCGCTATTATAATATAATAATTTTGTTCTATTTATAAATCCAATTCGTTTACGATTTGATAACGTTTTAAAGCGGATATTGGACGATGAAAGTGATATTTTGGTGGTATGTACGGGGCACATTGGCGAGTAGTATTTAAATTGGTTTTTGTGGATGCCGTACAAACTACGCTCGAGGTGTGTATCAGGTGTACAATCATGAAATGCGGATTTCATATAACAGATGGTGCACCATTGCAGTTTGTGCTATAAAGATTTGACACTGCGCCATTTTGTTGTGCCATCAACAAGTGTCAGACACGCACGAGTGATAAATTGGAAAAGTGTGTGCATAATGTTATGTTGTTGTGTTCAATATGTCGAAATTTATACCGAACAAAGAGCATTCGAGGACAGTATAAATTTTTTGTTTTCATTTGAAGAAAACTGCTGTTGAATCATACCGATTACTTCGAGAACCTTATGGTGAACATGCTCCATCGCAAGATACGTATGAACGATGGTTTCGGCGTTTAAAAAGTGATGACTTCGATGTTGCAGACAAGGAACGTGGAAAACCGCCAAAAAATATGATGATTCGCAAACACAAAAACAACTCGCCGAGCAATTGGGCGTTAGTCAACAAGCTGTTTTCAATCGGCTACGAGAGATGGGAAATATTCAAAAGACCGGTAGATGGGTACCACATGAGTTGAACGACAGGCAAATGGTAAAGCGCAAAAACACATGTGACATTTTGCTCGCTCGGTACAAAAGGAAGTCATTTTTGCAATGTATAGTTACAGGGGGTGAAAAGTCGATTTATCCCAAGCGCAAAAAATCATGGGTAGACCCAGGCGCATTACCCACATCGACCGCAAGACCGAATCGCTTTGGCAGAAAGACGATGCTCTGTGTTTGGTGGGACCAGAGGGGTGTGGTCTATTATGAGCTGTTAAAACCTGGGGAAACGGTTAATACTAAACGTTACCAACAACAATTGACCGATTTGAACCTTTCGCTGCTTGAAAAAAGGTCAGAATACCGAAAGAGGCAACACAAAGTCATTTTTCTTCATGACAATGCCCCATTACATACCGCGAAACCAGTTCGTGACACGTTGGAAGCACTCAGCTGGGAAGTTCTATCCCATGCGGCTTACTCACCAGACTTGGCTCCTTCCGATTACCACTTGTTCGCATCGATGGGTCACGCACTTGCTGAGCAGCGCTTTGGTTCGTACGAAGATGTGAAAAAATGGCTCAATGAATGGTTCGCAGCAAAAAGGGAAAGATTTTTAATGGCGTGGTATTCACAAATTGCCCGAAAGATGGGAAAAATGTATAACAAGCGATGGAGCATACTTTGAATAAAGCACTTTTTATCATTCTTCCGAATTTAACATGTTTTTTTAGAAAAAAAAAATCCACATTTCATACTTGTACACCTGGTATACCGGAATCACGATTTAGGGTGGATAATACGATTATCTCAGAAATGGCCGACGTTATCTATCTAACTTAATCTAGTACGAAAGAACTATTCCAGGCTAAAGGTATATTTAGGAAACACCATATGAACCTCAAACTCATAAATACTAACCACATCATTCTAAAAAAGAATATGTAAAGTTTCAGAATTAGATCCCCTGTTGGGTGCCAAAATAATATAATATTTAAATATTGAATCTTAGCATTACTCAACATAATACAAAGGAATTTTCAAAATAATCTGTAAAAGAACACGAGTATTTGTCAACGTGAATTTAAACCCGCAACAATCAGTATAAACTGTAATAAATCCTGAAGCAAGGCTCTGTGCTGGGTGCCAAAATTATGAATGAGTTGAATCTTGAATAGAAACTATAATAAAAATATATAACAGAGTAGTAATTATTCAATTTATTTGAAAAATAAAATATAAGTCAACTTAATTTTATTCACAGTCTACTTTAGTCGAAATTAAGTATCAATCATCAGCACTTGGACAACGTTGACGAGTATTACGACCTCCTCGCCGATATCCTTACGATATGAAAAAGGGTAAAATCTCTGCTCAGGTGGGGAGGTGACCGATAAAAAAAAAACCATTTGACTTGATCAATCCTTAATTATTAAAGTATGTTTTAGGCAGTGTTGGTGTCCTCTTCGTTGCATCCTATGGCCATGTGAAATGGGTTTATTCGTTTTTATCTTGGAAACCATGGATTCCATTAAGTAAGTTGGTGTATGGAGCATACTTGGTTCATTTCCAGATTCAAATGCGAGGAACAGCAAAAAAAGCGGGTGCGGATGTGACATCATATTATGATATTGTAAGTAATAAATAATAATAATAAATACAGAATACACATAAAATCATAAGACATAAGTAGTAATTATTAAGCAAAGAACTGCCATTGAAAAGAAATTAAAATTCTACTAGATGATATGAGAAGAGGTGTTAAAAATTGTCGAAATAGAAATTGCTTTACATAAATATATTCGTTCACCATTTGGTCAAAAATTTTGTTTATTGAATAAGGAGATTTTAGGTACAAATTTTCTAGATTTCTCTTATCGTGATTAAAAAACTAATGTTGACGTTTTTTCCGATCATTCTGGCAATAAAACTTTGCATATATATTTATCTTCACTGTTTGGTGTATTTAAACAGAAATAATACGTGGGGCACCTTTCAAGTTTTTACAAATGACCACTAGATGGCGCTTTTGAGATTGGACAGTTGTTATTGTTAAAACCGTGGCAGCTCAGAAATTGACCAAGTAGTTTGTCATATATATATAGTAAGTGTTAAAAAAAACAGTTTTGTGAAAAATTGGAAATTTGAAATTAAGGTTTTCCTTAGATGATTTTTTACGATTTTAGTAAAGGCCTAATTCAACAACAATGCCTCGAATCAGCATAAAAAAAAATATATTTACAATTGGTTTACAGAATTTCGTCACGATCGTGATTTCGTCAGCGATTTGTAGCGATTTCGTGAAGGTCGACCAAAATCGGTTGTTGATTCAAAAAACATCGATGAGGTGCGCAACATGATTGAAGAGGATCAGTATTGTCTAGATTTCTCTTATGGCGATTAAAAAAGTGATGTTGACGTTTTTCCGATCATTTAGTGGGCTTCTTCTGAGCTTGTTCCGAGAAAGGACCTCTTCGGAATTCAGCACGAAGCTGATTACGAAGAAGTGAGTTCTTGGGACAAGCTCTGAAGAAGCCGACAGGGTGATCGACGAAATGTTCGCATCACTTTTTCGATTGACACTGGAGAAATCCAGAAGAATTGTACTTGCCCTGTAACCTATGGAAGTTGGTGTGTAAAAGCTAATTGTTATATTATTCATTGGAACAAATGTTTCTTAACAGCCTATTTTATTTAGGAAAGAACATTATCCTAATATAGCAAATTGATTAATCTACCATTAAATATAGAAATTTGGCCTATTTGCCTTAAACGCTGATAAATAAAATTTTTCATAACTAATAATTTCTATATTATTGTATTACCCCCCATCCCCAAATACACTGCTGGACAAAATTAACGCAACAATATATTAAATCATACAAATATCTATAATGAATTAATTTTAATAATTTTTTATGAACATCGGTTACGCTAAAAGTTAGAAAAAACTTATTCGGATACTTTAAAAGTGAATTAGCTACCAAATTTCTCTATAAGATTCGAATTAAAATTATTCTTAAGACCTAATAACAAAATCGTTGAAATTATGTAATAATGAAAAAAATAAACTGGGACACTAGTAGCGTGTGTTGCCTCCTCTACTTCGGATGACAGCGTTTATGCGCCTAGGCATGCTTCTAATTAAATTTTGGATAAAATCTTGAGGAATTTGCTCCCATTCTGTGATAACTGCATTTTCAAGTTCCCTCAGGTTTCTAGGTGCAGGTATATAACGTTTCACATTTTTCTTAAGGTGATCCCATACATGTTCTATCGGATTCAGATCCGGGCTTTTTGGTGGCCATTGCATAATCGGTATATCAACTTGATTAAGATAATCGAGTACCTCCCTAGCCACGTGAGGCCGAGCGTTGTCTTGCATAAACAGGAAATTGGGCCCCACAAAATGACCGAAAGGCATCACATGTTCTATTACAATATTCTCAAGATAGTAGTCAGCATTCATGGATCTCCTACGGACAGGAACTAACTCTGCGCGAGCATCAAAGCAGATGCCACCCCAGAACATAACAGAGCCACCGCCGAATGGAATCCTTGCAGAGATATTGCAAGGAGCAAACCTCTCTCCTGGTCTTTGCCATACTCGCTCACGACCATCTGGATGTTTTAGACTAACCCTAGTTTCATCTGTGAAGAAAACTTCTTTCCAATCATCCACAGACCAGTTTTCGTGATTTCGAGCAAAACGTAACCTGGCAACTCTGTTCTCTCTAGTAAACAAGGGTGCAGTGGCTGGTCTTCTACTGTTTAATCCAGCTTCATTTAACCGTCTTCTAACTATTTTAGAAGAAATTGTGACATTGCGAACAGCTTCGAGTTCGTTTCTTATTATAGAACTAGTGACAGTCCTGTTTCTTAAAGCATATTGTCTTATAAAATGTTCATCTAGGTCGCTAGTGCATCGTTTTCTCCCTTGCCCTAGCCTTCTAGAATAAGTTCCTACTTCATTCAAGCGTCTTACCATACGACTTATTGTGAACGATGTTTGCCTAACAAATTGGCAACCTAACTCGGACCATATCCCTCGTCCAATAAAACTGAGGCTCGCACTACCTCGTGCGCGTTCGATTCATTTTTATAATTCTTCGGGGTCAAAAATAAAACAGTCTACCACAAAAACGTATTACTTTGAAAAAGGGAACAATTTATAAGCTTACTTTTAAAGAAAATCTATCGCATTATTACAGAAAATTGTTTATCTTCTAAAAGATTCTTTAAAACTGTAAATCTAAACGAATTTTCTGTCATGAACAACGAAACAAAATATGCATAGCCTACTACTCAAATACTCGATAAAGTTTAAAACTGACATAAGAAAAAGATAAATTAATTTTCAGATTGTTGCGTTAATTTTGTCCAGGAGTTTATTATATTCACTGTTTAATGTTCGCTTCAAGTACCGACACAAAGCGGAATAGTTTCAGAAGTATTACATAAGAGTAATAGTCCATTCATAAGCCTAATTCATTTTATAGTGCTACGGACGGACATTACCGTTGTGTCCTACGTGGACGTTGACTTGGAAGAACAAAATCAACATATTTTATAAAAGGGTGTCCCATATAGGAAGGTCACATGACTAGCATGGTGCAACCTTTTTAAAGCGTCTATAGCAACCCAATTTTTAACGTTACCTCGTCAGCTGCTCGTTGCCATTGGCAAAAGTTATAACCTATGACAACAAAATAGAGTATAATTTTATTGAAGCATTATTTTTTTTTTTATGAGTCTAGCATACCTGCTGTAGTCCCTAAAGCGCTCCAGGAGCGGCATGTGTGCGGAAAAAGCGATTCACGTTGTTCTTGAATCGCTGTAAATTGTACTCGGTGGGAAACACAGCGCTGGACAAATTATTCCAAAGGGATGATGTTCTCCATATAAAAGACTGCTTGAAAAGCGTTGTACGCGGAGTAACAAGCTGAACCTTATACGGATATGAAGCACCAGCGCGACGTGTATTTCTAACATGCACCGCTTTGGGAGAAATTAAGCGGGCTACATCCTCCCATGAAAATACTTGTAGAACAGACTCAAGTCGCCAACCGTTCTTCGATGTTACAGCGAATTAAGGCCGCCGGTCAGTTCCAGGTCTCCAATCAGACGAACAGCTCTTCTCTGAACAGGATCTAACAAATGCAGTGTATGTTTGGGAACGGAGCCGCAAATATGGGTGCAGTATTCCATAGTTGGTCGAATTTGAGCTTTATAAAGAATTAACAGTTGTTGTGGAGTGTAAAGCTTTCTGGTTCGCAATAATATTCCTAACTTTTGAGAAGCTCTCCTTGCTATGCCTGCAACAAGTTCATGCCAGGACATATTTGCTCCGGGTGCTAGGGGAATGGAGTGCCCCGACATAACTATGTCGGGTTCAGCAACGTTAACTTTTTTAGAAAAAACTGCCGCCTGGGTTTTTGTAGCGTTAAATTCCACTTGGTTACTGTCACCCCAAGATAGAATTTCTTCCAGGTCTTTGTTAAGTTGAACGACCTCCTGCTGTCAGCGGATATTCGCCTGAGCAGCCGATATCCAAGCGTTCAAAGTGAATGAAGAGACAAGCGTACTGTCGTCTGCAAAGCTGTAGATTGGATCCCCGGTCTTTTCCAGCAGATCGTTAATGTAAATGAGAAAGAGAGTTGGGACACACCGGCGTTGATTGTGAAGGTGTTAGAAAGAAATCCGTCGACCGCCACTCGTAAAGAACGCTTTTTGAGGAAACATGAGAGCCACAAACAGAACTTTTCAGACATACCACAAGAGCGTAGCTTAGCCAACAATCCATCGTGCCAAACACGGTCGAATGCCTTTGATATGTCAAGAGCAGTGCAAAGTTAGTGCAATAAAAAAAATTGTAGAATTTTGTAAGGTATAAGAAAAAAATCTATCATAATCGCTTACTAGTATCGCGATGGATTTAGGAAAAATAAGGCAGATTTTAGACTCCAAAATTTATTTTCTAAATTAACGTCACCATTAACGTCACCTATTTTCAGCAGTCGAAAATGACAGGTCGCATTTACTGGAATTTTGCCTTTTCGACCATAAGGCGTTTGCAAGCAAACAAACCCGATATAGTACTTTTCGATAAAACAGCAAAAAAAATATATAAATGAGTTTTCGGCACCTGTAGAAACAAATACAGTAATCAAGGAGGAGGCCAAACGTTCTAAGAACAAAAACTTAAACCACGAACTTAGCGCTTTGTTCCCTTGACATTCAGTAGCAATGGTCGTCCTCATCATCGAAGTTTTAGTAGGAATTAAGAACACATTCCAGAGGAACCTTAAGAAGATACCGGCTTGCTGTGCCTCGGCTGACTCTTTAGCAATGAAGTGCAGAGGGCAGTTACCCTTGGGTCGCTCAGATTGCTCAGGCAAATGAATCTTGTCCATGGTCACTAACCGAACGGACGTGAGGCGTGATCATCATTTTCGGACCACACCGCGTGACAGCCTATGTGGATCGAAGCCACAGGATTTCTCACGTCGGATTCTTTCTTCTCTTTCAGATGAAAATAATAAATAACTAAATAAAAGATACATAGCAAAAAATTAATAAAAGCAATTTGGAGTTATAAATTGAACCGCCACTGATTTGAAAAACATTCACGGAAGACACGCTCACACACTAAAATTGCCAAATGCTGCGTCGAACGCATAGTTAACGTGTGGGAGCTTATTTTCTGAGACCGAGGGGTTTATGTATGCCATCCAGGATCAAGTTATCATTACCCAGAATTATAAAAAGATCATCATTAAAAATGGTACGGTTGATGACTCATGTAAACGTTGCCACAGTGGAGCCGAGAGTATGCAACATATTATCTCAGGATGCCCATATTTAGGAAATATTGAAGTTGAGCTGCTAAAAGCATACATGACGCTCTGGCTTTTAAGTACTCTCTAAGGCCAGCATGAACTCCCCATTATAAATATATTCCAGAAAAGATATTAGAAAACGGAGAGGCTAAAATGTACCGGGATAAAACAATAATTACTGACAAAACCATTTTGCATAATAGACCAGATATAACGCTAATAGATAGGTAAAGGAGTAAAGCGTTTCTTGAGATATTTCAATCCCTGAATCTGCTAATTTACAAAGAGTCCATAATGAAAAAAATCGAGAGTACGGAGATCCCATGATCGAAGTTAAAAAAAGTGGCGAATGGGCACTGGATGTACCGGGCCGATTATTGTATCTGCAATCGGGATAGTCCCATGAATATTACACGATGAATTGATTCAATTGGCACAATCAACGAATATTTATATAACAATCCAAAAATCAGTAATCCTTAGCACCTATAGCCTGTTTAGAAAAATTTTACGAGTCCGTGGATCCAGGAATAAACCAGCTTTAAGCTGAGAAAAAAAAAAAAAAAATCTTTATCGTCTAATAGAATACATCCATTTATGAGACAATATGACAGAGTATATAAAATAAAGACATAACAAAATAAAATTAAATAAACAATTATGTTGTTTAGTAAAGTAAGAGCAAACTTATTTGCAGATTTTTATATGTTGGTAAAGTGAGATGAAGATGCGCCGCACAGATCAATGTCATGGCAAATTTTATAAAAGATATAAATAGACTGATATAGTAGTGTTTTAATTAAGAAATTTGTACAATGTGTAAGCAAGTAGAACATAGCAACACGTTTGAGAGATCGTGCATATTGAAATGAAAATGAAAATTTATTTATGATAATTTTTCAGGGCATTCTACATACTTTACATAAAAATTGAACCCATACATAATTGCTACGATTAAATAAAGGCAGTATCAGAAAACTATAAAGAGGAATATTCTGTTCATACCTTTATGAGGATATACCCCATCCCTCTAAAAGGCAAGAAATTTAACAAACCTTCGTTGGATATTTTTCATTTGAATAATATATTTATGAAAAATGAGATTCCATACAACCACACCAAATTCCGACTTAGATCTCACTAAGCTAAAATAGAGTGTTTTTAGTGTTTGAATATTTGTAAAATTACCCGAATTTCTTAGTATAAACCCGAGCATTCTCATTGCATTCCCGTAGATACTATTAATATGTAATGAAAAGGAAAGTTTGGAGTCAAAATTTCATTGGCCTTATGTGGCAATTAAAGTTAATGGATTCCAGTTTATTTGTAAACGTCATAGTGAAGCATTTGTTAACATTTAGAGTTAACTTGTTGGTACGGCACCAACTATCCAGAACACTAAGCTCACTCTGAAAAAGATAACAATCATTTGTCTCCTGAATTTCTTTAAATTAAGGATCGTCAGCAAATATCAAAACATGATTAGAAATATTATTACTTATATTATCTATAAAAACAGAAAATATTAGAGGCACAAAATTACTACCCTGAGGAACACCGCTAGTGGCTTTAAATTTAACAGATTTATGGCCATAGATTTCAACATATTGTAAGCGATCACCCAGATATGATTAAAAAAATATTATCAGATTCTCATCTGAGAGAATTTGTGCAACAAAACAGAATGATTTACTTTGTCTTAGGCCTCTGAAAAGCCTGTATAAACATCTACTTTGTTTACAAATATCCAACGCCTGCCCAACATATTGGTTACGTAGGTTAAATTACTCTCTATAATGCTTTTATTTATTTATTTTTTAGATTACTCTTGCTGTCTCCGATATAGTAATGTCATTTGGATGGGCATTTCTGCTTTATTTAGCTATTGAAGCTCCATTCAGAAATATATTTTCCCTTCTTCTGGTTTCACAAAAAGATAAGAAGAAAATTAACAACAATAACAATAAAGAAGAAGAAAACATAAGCGAGACGACTAGTGATAGCCACTTGTAATATAAAAAAAAAACACTAGAATAAGTTAGATTAATAATTTATATGATTGATAAACCAGTCATAAGGATTGGTTATTTTTAAAGATGTGTTTGACTGGATAATAGTATTTGTCCTCTCAAAATATCAGGTATTTTATTTCAGAGTTCTCATTATTTTTTTATCTTTTTCTTCTCGATTCACGGTTAGGTACTAGTATTTTTAATCAAATTTTAAGAGAAATCAGGCCGCTAAAAGTATACAATGCAAGTTCAAAGCCTTAGCTACAACTATAAAAAAAATCTTATCAGAAAGTGAAAATTGTTTTCCCGATCTAGTAGTAATCGAGTATTTCATTATACCTTCCTATTTTTTATAGACTGGTTCCAGGCCAAGTCGCAGTATAAAATTGCTTTCTTGTTTCTTTCCTTGAGTATCCTATCCAGTCAGTTGGATATTGTCTTTGTGTCTATCAACTAAACACTTGGGTTTTGCGAGCGTCCTAATTACTTCTTTTGTTAATGCCAAAACGGATTCCGGTCACTGAAAAGGAAAAAGTGGAATACCAAAGTGTTTGTAATTTTCTTGATTATTAGATATTTAGATAATAATGTTTATGTGGCGACTTAATACAAAGGAGTCTCTAAAATGATTGTTAATAATGTAGTCGATCCGGAGTCCTATGAGTGAATTTATTTTTATGCATTCCTGCCCTTCGATCGGTCTATTTCGGTTGCAAGCAAAAATGAATGTAACTTAACGGAGTTTTAAAAATTAATCTCATTATTTTGGATGCAGTGGTAGTTTCGGTAGAATAATTATCAAATAAATAAATCTTTAAACAAGAAGATGTTAAACATTTCTCACTATTTTAATATTGTCACTTTAACAAGTGTTAGATATGTCGCACTTGCAAAGTAATGTCACTCCAATTTTTTTGATGTGTCTCAGAAAATAAGCGATGTAACTCTGTGTTCTTATGACTTTTTTACATATCAGGAACAAGGTCGTATAAAGTCTAGGCACAGTAAACCCAATACAGTAGCCAAACTCAGGGATAACCGTATAGGAAAATCGAGTCTCAGTTTCCAAGAAGTCACGTGGCTGTCCGCCATGTTAAAAAGCGGACCAGCCGGAGATTTTAAATAGAAATATTGTTACTGTGCAAAATGTTACCACTAAAAATCATAGATATTATACATTTTCAGAAAAAATGTTACAGACAAAAGTTTTAGCATTTATAAGGCCCAAAAGTGCAAACTGAAACTGGAACCCAAATTTTTAAATACATATTTGAATTCAGCAAGGAATTTTATGTCCGAATACAAATTGAATGTTTCTGTGTCTGATTGGGCCTCATTGTAACTACAATAAAATCCGACTCTTATTAGGATCTTGACCTGGGTTATTAACGTTTGACATAGAGAGTATTATTTATCTCATCCTATACTAACGTCTGGATACACATGGTTGAATAAATGATTTTTCAAATCATTTTTAAACATTTTCTGAGAAAAATGTGAGGCGCATATTTTATAATTTTTGCACAAATATTCAATTAGACAATTGATGACGCATTTGGTTGCTGCAAGCCAAATCTTTGCTCTATAACCAAAAAAATGTCATAAGCAAAATAGCTTCTCAGAAATATTCAATTTAACCGCATACGATTTCTTACAAAATCAACATCTCTGGGGAAGAAGAAGGATCTTACTCCCGGCGTACTTTTTGAATTATTTTTACAATTGTCAACGGCACAACAATAACCTCCTTTTCCCATGCTTATATAAATTGTTTGATAACAATGATTTTCTCCACTTACAAAGGTTTTTAATTATCTTGTTATAAAAACTCTCTCTTCCTTCTATCTTTAAATTCATATAAACTACAGTCACATCAAGAAACGATCGACAATACATTTCAAAAGTCACATTCCGCGATCAGATGTAAACATTGAGCAGCCATGTTGAAACAGGGACCCGTTGAAGCACGCGCAGTCAAAATCTCGTCACCAACTTAAAGCTCACTTTCGCTACTGTACTGGATTTAGTGTGGTTTCATTCAAGAGTAAGCCAAGTCCATTTTTACCACGTACTATTTGCGCATATACCATAAATATGGGTCTCATTCCTTTATTTATTGTTATGTCTTACTGTTGCTCAATATGTATTTAAAAACAAAATTATTAATAATTACTATATGGGGCTCTGAAATTGTTCGGCCTTTTTGTAAATTGCTAGTCATTGTAAATATTAAATAAACTGTTTTTGTTAACAAACATATACTGTATGTTTGTCGTTTATATAGGGTATTACTTATAGTTTATATTTTTGTACAGCTGTTACATATTAGGGTTAATAAATAATTTTAAAAATATTATTTGTTTGCTTTCTAACTAATAATAACAACAGAGGTATAATTCTTCTAGATTTCTCCTATGATGATAAAAAAGTGATGTTGACGGTTCGCTGATCATCCGGCCAGGTTCTTCAGAGCTTGTTCCGAGAACTGACTTTTTCGGAATCTAACACGAAACAGTCACTTTTCGAAACAAGCGCTGAAGAAGCCCGTTGGATAATCCCCTGGAAGTTTTCTATTGAATTTAATATTAACAAATATTTAACCCCCAAAAAAAGAACAAATATTAGCTACATGGTTCTCTATATGTTAACTGGGCAGACTCAGCAGTAAATAAAGGGGGAGCCCCCTTACTAATAGTATAAAACGGCGCCCTATCAACCATAAGAGCGATTATCTGTAGTTTTAAGGAACAATAAAACGGTATACTTCAGATAATATTTTCTCCTACCCTGAAAATGCAATATTTCTTTGTCGATCCTATCTGTTCTCCGCATCCATACGACGCAGTATACGTTCGGAAGATACTGTTGAATTTAAAATTGGAAGATTTTTTTTTTTAATTTAATCAATTAATAAGAATGTTTCCTAACATTCGAGACGACTAGTGATTTGTAATACAAAAAAACCCTAGAATAAGTTAGATTAATAATTTATAAGAGCAAACTTATTTACAGATTTTTCAGTAATCTGCTTCTTATACGTTGGTAAAGTGAGATGAAGGTAGGATGCACAGATCAATGTCATTGCAGATCTTATAAAAACTATACTTAGATTGATATAGTAGTGTTTTAATTAAGAAATTCGTAAGATGTGTATGCAAGTAGAACATAGCAGCAAGCCTGAGAGTTCGTGAAGGAACATGAAATTTTATTTGTGATAGTATCTCAGAGCATTCTATAAAGGATCTACATACTTTAAATAAAAATTGAACTAATATATAATTTCTACGATCAAATAAAGGCAGTATTTGAAATCTATGAAGAGGAATGCTCTGTTCCAGACCTTCATGAGGATATACCTAATCCCTCTTAAATGCAAGAAATTTAACAAATTTTCGTTAATATTTTTCAATTGAATAATATATTTATGAACTATGAGCTAAAATAGAGTGTTTTTAGTGTTTGAATATTTGTAAAATTACCAGAATTTCTTAGTATAAACCCGAGCATTCTCATTGTATTCCCGTAGAACAATAAAACGATATATTTCCGATAATATTTTCTCCTATCCTGAAAATGCAATATTTCTTTGTCGATCCTATCTGTTCTCCGCATCCATACGACGCAGTACACGTTCGGAAGATTCTGTTGAATTTAAATTTGGAAGATTTTTTTTTTTTTAATTTCGAAATGAATAAGAATGTTTCCTAACATTCGAGACGACTAGTGATTTGTAATACAAAAAAACCCTAGAATAAGTTAGATTAATAATTTATATGACTGATAAACCAGTCGTAAGGATGGGTTATTTTTAAAGATATGTTTGACTGGATAATAGTTGTGTCCTCGCAGGTATTTTATTTCAGAGTTCTTATTATTTTTTTATCTTTTTCTCCTCGATTTTTTTGCTCACCAGTGTGTTATATATATACAGTAATACCCCGCTTTACGCGAGGGATACGTTCCGAAAAAAAATCGCGTTAACTGAAATTCGCGTATATCGAGGTTTATGATTAAACATAGTCAAAATTTAATACAAAAAAATACAAATCATTTTAATCAATCACTTTAATTCTAAGAACACTTTATGCAATACATACTCTTATTTTTTACGGAAAAATACATCTATTGTCTTTTGGGTAACGTTTTGTTTACGTTCTTGTAAAATACGTTCATAACACCCAACACTGTTTTTAATTGTTTGACACACGGTCAAGACACGGTCATCATTATTGTCTATACTCTGCAATATGTCCAAACCTGAATAAATTTTTGAAAGTGCATTTTGTATTTCCCCTGAAGATAAAACTTTCTCTTCTACTTGTTCTTCCTCATCGTAGATAGGATTATTCTGTAACTCGATCAGATCTTCATTGCTAATAGGATCGTCGTGCGTTGCTACAAGTTCTACGAGATCTTCTACCGTGACATCTTCAAGTTCAGACCCCTCAATCATTGCAGCAATGTCTTCAAGCACTTGTCTCTGCATCTGGACAATTCTTCTAGTGTGCTTCCACTACATCTGGCCAAAGATTACGCCACACCCCATTCATACAACTCATTTTAACTTCCTTCCAAGCCTCTTCTATGTTGTGAATAGACTTCATAATGTTGTATGACTTCCACCACTCTCGCATAGACTGTCTTCCTTCCCCGTCAGTTTCATGAATTAGTTGGCTAAAAGTGCGGCGATGGTAATAAGCTTTGAAGTTTGCTATTGCTCCCTGGTCCATAGGTTGTAATATTGACGTAGTGTTTGGTGGAAGGAACTTTACGTACACTTTTAAGTCTCTGGGCGTATCAAGTGAGGTTGGATGTCCTGGGGCATTGTCTAAGAGTAATATAACTTTAGGTTCAAGCCCATTTCTGTCACAGTATGATTTGACTGATGGGCAAAAAAACTATTAGAATACCATTCTTGAAAAATTTCCCGTGTAACCCACGCCTTTCTGTTTGATCGCCACACAACTGGTAGACTTGTCTTGTCTGTGCCTCGCATTGCACGGGGTGTTTCTGAATGGTACACTAGTAAAGGTTTCAGTTTGAAATCACCAGTGGCATTACCACCCAGCAGAAGTGTTAGTCGATCTTTCGCAGCTTTGAAACCACTGGCTTGACGTTCTTCCTTAGAAATGAATGTTCGAGATGGCATTTTTTTCCAGTAAAGTGCGGTCTCATCAACATTGAAGATGAGACAAGCAGGAATTTTCTCTCGTCTAACGAAGTCTTGAAACTTGTCTGGAAACTCAGCTGCAGCTTGAATGTCCGCGCTGGCCGCCTCGCCTGTTATGTGGATATTGTGAAGATTAGAACGCTGCTTGAACCGATGGAACCAGCCTCTGCTGGCAGCAAAAGTCGGAGTGGCACTCCCTTCTCCTTCTTTTGTTTTCAGCATCTCATACAAAGATTTTGCTTTTGTGCATATGAGATCTTGACTTAGTGGTGTGTTCTTCTTATTCAAATCTTCGATCCAGACTGACAGTAATTTCTCCATTCTTTCTAAGATAGATGATCTCGAACGAGAAAGTTTTGTTGCACTTATAGGTGTTGAACCTTCGCTGGAGATTTTAATTTTTTCCCGATTTTTATAAATCGTTCTCACAGTCGATTCTGAGAGTCCAAAATCTCTCCCAACAATTGTTGCTTTGCCTCCATTTTCCATTCTTCTTAACACTTTCATCTTCAATTCCAAAGTGACGCTTTTACGCTCTTTTTTCTTTACAGGCGGCATTTTTAACGTAGGGTTAAATTATGTATGTATGTATCTCCAATAAATATTAAAACAAAACTGCCAGCCGACCGAACTAACATTACGGAACAAATGAACACACGAAACGAACGAGGAAATCCCCATAGAACAAAGTCGAAGGACAGGGAATTCCCAATTCTTCAAAGAGAATATTCAGAGAAAGCGGGGATCCCCCCGCGACCATAGAGAAGTTAATGACTACATGAGCGCGAAATTTGAAATTCGCGTTATAGTGAAACCGCGCATAACGGGGTCGCGCTAAGCGGGGTATTACTGTATATATATATATATATATATATATATATATATATATATATATATATATATATATATATATATATATATGTATATATACATATATATATATATATATATATATATATATATATATATATATATATATATATATATATATATATATATTTATCTATATATATATATATATATATATATATATATATATATATATATATATATATTATATATATATATATATATATATATATATATATATATATATATATATATATATATATATATATATATATATATATACATATGTATATCTTTAAATACCATGTAATTTACAAGCCTTAGAAAATAAATTGTAAAAATTTAGCTTTGCTTCCCAAACGACGCTTTCAGTTGAAACTACAATATTTTCATCCGCAAATTTTCTTTTCTAAACAAAAAATCAAAGTTCAGACGTCATTTAACTCGACGGGAGAATTATCGTAAAATTTTGCCACTTTTTATCTAAAAGATCGCCTACGTTGCGTGCCAAAATCAATATTTCCAGCGCCTTTGCTTTCATTACTAAACTCGCACGCTACACCATAAGATTCTCAAGTTGAAACGTGGAAAGAACTCTAAAAATTGACACTGATAATTTTTTTCACGCATCCCAGTACTTATATTTGTATAGACGGTACCGCAGACTTATTTATTCAGTTTGGTTTATGCGAGTCGAACTACAACGTGTATTTTACGAAGTTACGAAGCGCATTTTTCAACGTGGTTTTCTATATTTTGACTAAATATGGATGAAACATTGTTGGTTAATGGAATTAGGAAAGCCAGTACCCTTGGCTTTTACGCCGAATTTCCCGAAGTTGAAGGAGAACAAGATGAAACAAACAAAATTTTAGAACAAAGGATCGGTAAGATTTTATTTCGTTGTAGTGTTTGTTTTTGTTTCTTTGTGCCTTTGTGTATATTTTCAGGTTAGGTTTTGTATTGATTTCCTACGCGAGCCTGTTAAACAGCTGTTCGGTATGCGTGTTCTAATCATTTTAAACCTATGCAAGGTAAAAGTGACCTTAAAATTTAAAACTGCAGCTAAAATGCATGAATTTTTATTCCGTCTTTTTAAAGCATATTTGAAATGAAAAAGAAATTAAATAATTGGTCCTTAATCTAAATTAAAAAATCACTTATTAACTTTTTAAGTACAAACTTAAATTGTTGATAATATAACTGGCGTTAAATTCTTTTTATTTTTCCTGAACGAGAGGATAGTGATTTTATAAATAAAAAATAACGTAATGTGACGAAATAGGTATAACTAATATAACTTTTTCTTGCGTGTTTCTATGCCAATTTTGGGACTATTTTTATAAATATTCATTAGGATATTATGTTGATAAAGAATATGGCAAATATTAATATCAAAGACACAATAAATTTTACAACTTAAAACTTGAATATTTTTTCTAGATATGTTCTATTTCAAAATATATATATATATATATATATATATATATATATATATATATATATATATATATATATATATATATATATATATATATAATCGCTGTAGTGATTTTTACAATATTTTCCTCGCATACAAATAAATACTAAATTTGACTGCCTCACACTAAACATAACTGGATACAGTTTTCACTCGGGGTGCACACTCAATGCTGCAAGGTTGTCTTCAGATATCCACCTCAGCCATTGGCGAGTGGCGCACTATAGGCTAAGAAAAAACAAAAAACTAATACTTACAGCATTTTCCGATGAATATTGAAGCGGAAGGTGTTATTTCGAAAGTGTGACAAGAAAACTTTGCACGGTTAAACATTTAACCATTTTAACCCCTATATGGCTGAAATAAGTATTTTCTTCATCTATAATATATATAAAATGCTCTCTGTCTGTTTGTCTGTCTGTCTGTCCGTTAGTGCGCTTATCACTGGAGAACCACTTATCCGATTTACGTACTTTTTTTTTTAAACATACATATGTTCTCTGGCCAGGTTATAGGCTATATTTTATTACGATAGGTAGCATAAGGAATGAGTAGTGACGTAAAATAGTAAATGAAATCGAAAAAAAGTTTGCCGCTAGCGCGTTCCCTTGCAATACACAGCCTAAACCGTTAAGTATGGAACAATATTATGTAGCAGAGAATATCTATAATCTATAATATATATAAAATGCAATGTCTCTCTGTCTGTCTGTCTGTCTGTCCATTAGTGCGTTTATCACGCGAAAACTACTTATCCGATTTATGTGTCTTTTTTTTAAATTCATACATATATTCTTTGGCCAGGTTATATAATAAAAATAATAATCTATATCTATAATATATATAAAATGCAACGTCTCTCTGTCTGTCCGTTAGTGCGCTTATCCCTCCAGATCCACTTTTCCGATTTACGTGATTTTTTAAATTCATACATATGTTCTCTGACCAGGTTATATATATATATATATATATATATATATATATATATATATATCTGTATATATATATATATATATATATATATATATATATATATATATATATATATCTGTATATATATATATATATATATATATATATATATATATATATATATATATATATTATATATATATATATATATCTGTATATATATATATATATATATATATATATATATATATATATATATATATATATATATATATATATATTTTATTACATTTATAATATATATAAAATGCAACGTACCTCTGTCTGTTTGTCCGTTTGTGCGCTTATCACTGGAGAACTATTTATCCGATTTACGTGCTTTTTTTTAAACATGCTAAACCAATAAATATGGAACAATATTATGTAGCAAAGAATATCTATAATATATATAAAATGCAACGTCTCTCTGTATGTCTGTCTGTAGGTTAGTGCGCTTATCACTGGAGAACCACTTATCCGATTTACGTGCTTTTTTGTTAAACATACATATGTTCTCTGGCCAGGTTATAGGATATATTTTATTACGTTAGGTGACATAAGTTTGCCGCTAGCGCGTTCTCTTGCAATACACTGCCTAAAGCAGTAAATATGGAACAATATCATGTAGCAAAGAATATAATATATATATATATATATATATATATATATATATATATATATATATATATATACATATATATATATATATATATATATATATATAATGCAACATCTCTCTATCTGTGTGTCTGTCCGTTTGTGCGTTTATCACTCGAGAATCACTTATCCGATTTACGTGTTTTTTTTTTAATTCATACGTTTGTTCTCTCGCCAGGTTATCTATAATCTTCTATCTAGAATATATATAAAATGCAACGTCTCTCTGCCTGCCTGTCTATCTATCTGTCCGTTAGTGCGCTTATCACTTGAGAACCACATATCCGATTTACGTGTTTTTATAAATTTATACATATGTTCTATATAATTCGATATAAGCCTAGATAATGGGAGATAAGGTGAGATAATGGGAGGTAAGGGAGAAATAATGGGAGATAAGTCGAGATAAGCCTCGATAATGGGAGATAAGGTGAGATAATGGAAGATAAAAATAAATAATGGGAGATAAGGAGAAATAATGGGAGATAAGCAGAGATAAGTCTAGATAATGGGAGTTATCGTGAGATAATGGGAGATAAGGAGAACTAATGGGAGATAAGGAGAAATATTGAGAGATAAGTCGAGATAAGCCTAGATAATGGGAGATAAGGTGAGATAATGGGAGATAAGGAGAAATAATGGGAGATGAGCAGAGATAATCCTAGATAATGGAAATAATGTAGAGATAATGGGAGATAAGGAGAAATATTGAGTGATTAGGGGAAATAATGGGAGATATTTTATTACGTTGGGTAACATAAGGAATAAGCAGTGACGATAGTGGTGAATCAAGTCCACACGAGCGGAGCCGCGGGCCCGGCTAGTTATTTATAAAATGACATATATGCTCAAAATCTCAAAGGCTCTTAATAAGATAACGAAAAATTATTTTTATTGAACTATTTTAACCTTTAAGTAGTAAATTTAACCTTCAATTAACTATTTTAACTCGTGAAACCCTAAAAATGAATAGTTGAAGCCTTTTAATTTTATTTCTTGTTATTTTACATGATTGATTGTATCATTTCTGTCATTCCAGAACAAACTTTCAAAAGTGGTTACATATAATAATATAATTTGACCTTAATTTAACCGTTTTAATCCTTAAAAATGGTAAAAGTAACTAATAGAACCGTTTTACTTAATTCCTAGTCACTTCAAAAATAATGAAGAAAATACTTATTTTAGCTATATAGGGGTTAAAAAGATTAAATATACAGGGTGAGTCAACGATAGAGTAAAGTTCATTATCTCATTTGTTTCAGGAATGACCAAAAAATTTTAAATACAATAGTTTTAGGGAATGTTAAGGTGCATAGTTTAAAATTATTTTTGAGTGTACAGGGTACTTCAAAAAAGTGTGGCCGATATAACATATGTTTTTTTAAATGGAACATCCTATTTTCTAATTTATTTTTTTAAATTTTATAACTTTTTTATTAATAATGTTATGTACCTAAATCTAGTAGTTTTTCTAATATTTCAATTTTTTTAAAAAAACGCTAGTTTTCAGTTTTATAAAAAATGGCTAGTAGCGCCATTGTTTCTGAAGGTAGAATACTTATAATTGGTACGAGCGTTCTATAGAGATGAAAAAAATATATATGTAAAGAAATTTGAGTTAGATGCTACAGGGTGTTCAAAATAAATTTATACATTTCGACTATTTTAAAATGAAAAATCTCAAATTTTTTAAATGGCACACGCTGTATATTATTATTTTCGTTGATAGATTTTACAAAACCCTCCAACTTTTATTAAGTATATCATATACCTATTTCTAATAGTTTTCGATTTATTTTAAATTTTTCAGTTTTTACCCTTGTTTTTAATACACTTATCCTATTGTGAAAACATAAACAAATAGTTAATAATAATTTTAATATAGTTTAACTTATCTAATGAGTAATTATTATGACGTAATAAATGTTCAAAAATATGCCCGTCTACTTGAATACACATGTTTAGTCGTTTTACTATATTTTCCTTCACTTTCCTTAGCATAAAGGGCGTTATTGTCCTGCACGCATCCCGTATCCTATTTTGCATATCTACTGGATTCACATAAATACGATCTTTAATGTAGCCCTACAAAAGGTCTAAAAGTGTTAAGTCACATGATCGAGGGGGCCACTGGATGAATCCATCCCTACCGATTCATTCATGTGGTTAACGATCGTTTAAGAATTTCCAAACATCCCGGTGGTAATAAGCAGGAGCTTCGTCTTGTTGAATCTACATTTACTCCCTTTCAAAGTTATCTTCAAGTAGCTGGGCTAATTCATTTTGCAAAAAATTTAGATATCTGGGCCCGTTAAGCGATTCGCGCAAAAAATATGAACCAATAATTCAAAAATTTAATATTCCACACCGACCGATTAAGCGACCAGTGTTTTGGTTTTGAACTTCCCGGGCCCAAAATGGATTAACTGTTGAATAATAATGCATGTTATGGCTGTTAACTGCTCCTTTACTGCCAAAAGTAGCTTCATCAGAAAACATTATTTTGGTTATCATGGTAGTACAAAAGTTTACCCCGTCGTTCAAAATCACGGTCTTGAAGTTCTTGGTGTAGTTCCATATGAAAGGGATGATACTTGTATATTCTCGTGGTGCGATTAGCCGTAGATTGGGATGTGTCAGATAAGTCAGCTAGTTGACGGCTGCATTTCCTTTTCCTCATTGGTAGCATTCTGGTTTACTACTTTCCGTTTCGTATACTCAACGCTACCACTACCATCAAACCGTTCCATTAAGCACTGAAAAGATTTTCTAGATGGTAGACGTCTATTAAGGTATTTCGCTTCGTAAAGCCTTGTTGCCAAATGACAATTTTTTCCCGCCTCGCCCAGTCTATAAACCATATCAATTAATTCATTTTTAGGAAAATCCATAACTATTACCTTTATACGTCACTTACTACAACAAATTAAACTATTTTTATTAATAGACATGTCAAAATTTGATAACGCCTACATTTTCGTTTGGTCTTGACAACTATAATGTTATAACGTAAGTGTATTAAAAACAAGGGTAAAAATTGAAAAATTAAAAATAAATCAAATACTATTAGAAATAGGTATCTTACATACTTAATAAAAGTTAGATGGTTTTGTAAGATCTATCAGAAAAAATAATAATATACAGGGTGTGCCATTTAAAAAATTTGAGATTTCTTGACATATGTCTTTTTTTTCAGCTCTATGGAACGCTCGTACCAATTATGAGTATTCCATCTTTAGAAACAATATTTTACAAAACTGAAAACTAGTTTGTTTTTTTTTTAAATTGAAATATTAGAAAAACTACTAGGTTTAGGTATATAACATTATTAATAAAAAAGTTACAGAATTTTACGCAGAATTTAAAAAAAAAATAGAAAATAGGGTGTTCCATTTAAAAAAACATGTTATATCGGCCACACTTTTTTAAAGTATCCTGTATACTCAAAAATACTTTTAAAACTGTGCACCTTAACATTCCCTAAAACTATTGTATTTAACATGTTTTCGTCATTCCCGTCATTCCCGAAACAAATGATAATGAACTTTACTCTATCGTTGACTCACCCTGTTCAAATGTGCAGCTTTTATTGTCATACCTTTCATAATCTGCATTCAATTACCTTTCAAATGACACCTTCCACTTCAATATTCGTTGAAAAATGATTTGAATACTAATGTTTTCAGGTTTTTTTTTAGCTCATAGTGTGGCCCCTTTATCGTTAACCTTTCATTATCCGGATCGCTTCCCACCATTAATTACCATTTTTTAGAGTGCTAGTTTTCGAAAGTTTCCCGTTGTATCCTAACAGTCAGCATGATATGGAATGTGGCCTAGACAAATATACTTTAAACGTGTACTGACCTTGGCGGAGATTGATTCGGAGGCTTTAGGCACGGTAATCCGGAACCATACAAATACAACATACAAATCTTCATCTTCCGGTTATCGACCTTTAGTTTACTCTGTTAGAAAGGGCCTAAGTTTTTAGAATTTTGCGCCCCTCCTTTATGGATTGGTATTCTCTCTATAGGAACTTCCACCGTTAATGTATCCATATCACCCCCCACCTATTCCGTTAACCTACTTACTTGCTGTTAGTTCAGTAGACTATATATAATTCTGGACATAATTCATTTATAATATGAAAAGCCAAAAATGAGAACGGCTTTCTTGATTTATTTGACTACAAGTCATTTGTAGTAGTGTTTAGGTTTCCAAAAAAGGTTCAAAATGCTAACTCTTTGAACAATAAGAAGAAAACGTCAGCTTCCATTTTTTTTCAGTAACGTAAATTAATCAATAATTTCCAATGCAAAGATGTTGGTTTTTCCCAGTATAATATTCTGCGTTTTTTCGAATAAATTGTATTTTTTAAAATTCGTTTTTATACAGGATGTAGTCAAATATTTTTTTATTATTATTATTAAACAAATAATTCATTAAGAAAATTTATTTTTTATTTAAAAGTCTTGATCATCAACAAAATTTCTTGTCATTAGAAGTGGGGTGTATCCGAGTCTTTTTTCAGGGCTCTGTCAATGAATATGGATGCATTCTTATATCGCCTTGACTATATCCGTTCTTATATTTTAAACTTTCAAGCAACATTTAGCTTAGTTTGGTTTGACTATTTATAAGAATTTCGTTGATGACAGTATAAAACGTACACTGCCTGATTCATTGAAAGCTTTTAAATTTGGCGTTTTTTTAAATTGAAAAAAGTACCAACAAGCTAACTAAAGTTATGTACAGTGTAAGCCTAGAAAATTCGACTATTGATATCGATATATATATATATATATATATATATATATATATATATATATATATATATATATATATATATATTTTTATGGGTCTAGCACATGTGCTACAGGAAAATCCCTAAAGCGCTACAGGAGCGACACGTGTGCGGAGAAAGCGATTCAAGTTATTCTTGAATGGCTGTAGATTATACTCGGTGGGAAACAGTCCTGGGCAAATTATTTCAAAGAGATGATGTTCTCCATATAAAAGACTGCTTGAAAAGCGTTGTACGAGGAGTAACAAGCTGAACCTCATACGGATGTGAAGAATCAGCGCGACGTGTACTTCTAGCATGCACCGCTCTGGGAGGAATTAACCAGGCCACATCTTTCGAACACTTTCCATGAAAGTACTTGTAGAATAGACTCAAGTCGCCAATCGTTCTTCGATGTTCCAGCGAATCAAGGCCGTCGGTCAGTTCCGGGTCTCCAATCAGACGAACAGCTCTTCTGTGAATAGAATCCAACAAATGCAGTGTATGTTTGGGAGCGGAGCTCCAAACATGGGAGCAGTATTCCATAGTTGGTCGAATTTGAGCTTTGTAAAGAATTAACTTAATTGTGGAGTGTAAAGCTTTCTGGTTCGAAATAATATTCCCAAGTTTTGAGAAGCTCTCCTTGCTATGCCTGCAACATGTTCATGCCAGGACATATTTGCTCCCAAATTAACGCCCAACAAATTGAGTGACGATGTTAGAGGAATGGAGTGCCCCGATATATATATATATATATATATATATATATATATATATATATATATATATATATATATATATATATATATATATATATATATATATATATTAACTATGTCGGGTTCAGCAACGTTACCTTTTTTAGAAAAAAACTGCCGCTTGGGTTTTTGTAGCGTTAAATTCCACTTGGTTACTGTCAGCCCAAGATAGAATTTCTTCCGGGTCTTTGTTAAGTTGAATGACTTGCTGCTGTCTGCGGATATTCGTCTGAGTAGCCGATGTCCGAGCGTTCAAAGTGAATGAAGAGATAAGTGTACTGTCATCTGCAAAGCTGTAGACTGGATTATCGGTCTTTTCCAGCAGATCGTTAATGTAAATGAGAAAGAGAGTAAGAGACAGTATGGAGCCTTGGGGTACACCGGCGTTGATAGTGAAGGTGTTAGAAAGAAATCCGTCGATTGCCGCTCGTAAAGAACGCTCTCTGAGGAAACATGAGAGCCACAAACAGAACCTTTCAGACATACCATAAGAACGTAGCTTAGCCAACAGCCCATCGTGCCAATCACGGTCGAATGCCCTGGATATGTCAAGAGCAACCGCTCGAGATTCTCCAAAGTGTTCAACTGCGTTGCTCCAAACATGCGTTACATAAGTCAGAAGATCTCCTGTTGATCTATTTTTACGAAAGCCATATTGGTGATCGCAAATAATGTTGAATCCTTCAAGATATTTTAGAAGAAGAAGAACTAAAGTTATGTACAGTGCAAGCCTAGAAAATTCGACTATCGATACATCAATAGTTACCGATATATCGACAATTATCGATATATTAGTAGTTATCGATATATTGATAATTTTTGAATTCACCCCTCGTTAATCGATATATCGAAAAAAATTCCATCTCAAATAAAAACCCGATTCGCTGACCGGATTAGTTATGATCGACTCATTTCTAGACTGGGGTTCTCTGACAGAGAAGAGGAAAGAGATCACTTTTTAGTGTTCCGAATGGAATACTTATAAGAACACTTTGCTGTCTGTCCGTCCGACCGTCCGCTCGTCTGTCACATCCGATTTGACATAGAAAGTTAAAATTTGGTACTAATATAGGAATTAATGGCCTCATCAGAGCCTCATCAGAGTTTTGAAAGTTAAATTTTGACTTAAGGGGTTAGTTTTGGGGGTGAAATCGGAAGTGAAAAAAAGATTTTTACTAGGTCATCGAATGGAGTGTCAAATGAAAGCTTGTGAAAACACCAGTTCAAAAATATATAACACATGGGCTGAAAAGTCCCGGGCCTAACACATAGATGGCGCTAGTTTTATTGCAGTCACCTTTTTTTCAGTTAATACCAACCTTCAAAAGACAGCTGTTAAAATTTCAAGATATTCTATTCATTAGTTTGTGAGTTATTGTGCTAAGAGTGACGCTACTTTTGTTATTTTCAAAACAATGGATCAAAAACAATTTCGTGTTTTAATTTTACACTGCTTCTTGATGGGAAAAAATACCGTTCAAGCGAAGCAATGGCTTGAAAAGTGTTATGGGGACTCCGCTCCATCAGAAACAACAATAAAACGTTGGTTTGCTGACTTCAAACGTGGTCGTAGAGACACCGATGATGCAGAACGCAGTGGACGTCCAAATGAGGCGGTAACACCAGAAAACATAAAAAAAATCCATAAAATCGTCTTGAATGATCGAAAAGTGAAGTTGCGTGAGTTAGCTGACATCGTAAAGATATCAAAAGAACGTGTTGGCTTTATATTGCATGAGCATTTGACTATGAGAAAGCTCTGTTCAAAGTGGGTGCCGCGTTTGCTCACTGTTGATCAAAAACAAGAACGTGTTGATGATTCTGAGCAGTGTTTGGCCATGTTTAAACGTAACAAACCGGAATTTTTGCGTCGATATGTGACAATGGATGAAACATGGATCCATCACTTCACTCCGGAATCAAAACGATCGTCATCTGAGTGGACAGCAACTGGTGAACCTCGTCCAAAGCGCCCGAAAGCACAACAATCGGCTGGAAAGTTTATGGCCTCGGTATTTTGGGATGTGCGTGGTGTAATATTCATCGACTATCTTGAGAAAGGAAATACCATCAACAGTGAATATTATATAGCGTTATTGGAGCGTTTGAAGGCCGAAATTGCAAAGAAACGACCGCATATGGCAAAGAAAAAAATTTTGTTTCATCAAGACAACGCACCGTGTCACAAGTCAATCAAAACAATGGCAAAACTACATGAATTGAACTTCGAATTGCTCCCACATCCACCGTATTCGCCAGATTTGGCTCCCAGCGACTACTGGCTGTTCGCAGACCTGAAAAAAAATGCTCGCCGGTAAGAAATTTCGCACGAATGAAGAGGTTATCGCTGAAACTGAGGCCTATTTTGAGGCAAAAGATAAATCGTTCTACAAAAGTGGTATTGAAATGTTAGAGCGGCGCTGGAATGATTGCGTTGCTCTTGATGGAGATTACGTTGATGAATAAAGATAATTTTGAACCAAAAAAACCGTGTTTTCTTTGTTAGGCCCGGGACTTTTCAGCCCATGTGTTATAATGTAATACCTGCGCACACTTTTCTTTGTATTATTTTTGAAAAATCGCGAAAAATCGCTGCCCCCCTTATCTCGAAAACTACCAATCAAAAAATGTTGAAAATAATCTGGAATATTCTCCACAGGGTGTAGATTGAACGAAAATTATCACGAGTGCACTCTTAATAATTTATCTGGTATATAAAAAAAACAAAAATTTCAAGGCCATCAGTTTTCAGTAAAGATCGGAAACAAACTTTGTCGAAAACTTATTTGGGATGTGTTTTGTGAAGTGACTGATCATTTTACACCTCCGTAACAAAAATTTTTATTTTAAAAGCAATCAACGTACGGAACACTAATTGCGCATATTCAACTTGCACTTGACCGGTTATTTGTATTGATAACTTTCTAAGGAAGTTCAAGTACCATCGGCTTAGCTGAACGACTTCCGAGTTTAAAAGGGAATTCTTTACATGTTGAAATTAGCATTTACTTTTCCAAGTAAGACTATGACCTCATTACGTGGTGTGTTCTAATCCGGTCTATTTATTTATTTTGTTCTTTTTAGATTTATATTAATGAATAATATAAAATATTCCTATTATACGTAAGGATCCGAGTCTAACCAAAATATAACGATGGGAAATGGTATTCAAAGAGATAAGGAAGTGTTCACTTTCCCTTTTCTCTTTTTCTTTATTTTCGTTACAGACTACCAGCCTTTTTTGCTAATAGCGGTATACATAGTTACCATCAGACAGAAAAACATTGTGCCTCATATTTATAGTATTTTAGCGCTAAAATATCTTATCTATCTTACTATATTTATGACAACTTTGGTTTGTTTGCAAATTTTATTAGCATACAATTGCTACTCCATATCAAATATCTTTGTCATAAAGATCTGTAATATATACTTTTTTCTATCTTGTTTCTATAACATAAAAATATGTCTTCAAATTTTCCACAATTATTTCAGTTCAATTTAACACGCAACTCTTGACAATGAACCTGAATTAATTGTATTTCTTTACTTTCGGGTTACCATAAAAGATAAAATAATTGGGTCACTAAAATGCGTCAAATATTATGAAATACGTTAAACAGAAGGGGAATTTTAGAGACAGGAAGAACTAAAAATAGATTTTAATATACCAGGTGTACAAGTATGAAATGCGGAGTTTTTTTCTAAAAAAACATGTTAAATTCGGAAGAATGATAAAAAGTGCTTTATTCAAAGTATGCTCCATCGCTTGTTATACATTTTTCCCATCTTTCGGGCAATTTGTGAATACCACGCCAGTAAAAATCTTCCCCTTTTGCTGCGAACCATTCATCGCGCCATTTTTTCACATCTTCGTATGATCCAAAGCGCTGCTCAGCAAGTGCGTGATCCATCGATGCAAACAAGTTGTAATCGGAAGGAGCCAAGTCTGGTGAGTAAGCCGCATAGGGTAGAACTTCCCAGCTGAGTACTTCCAACGTGTCGCGAACTGGTTTAGCCGTATGTAATGGAGCATTGTCATGAAGAAAAATGACTTTGTGTTGCCTCTTTCGGTATTCTGGCCGTTTTTCAAGCAGCGAACGGTTCAAATCGGTCAAGTGTTGTTGGTAACATTTCCTCAGGTTTTAACAGCTCATAATAGACCACGCCCCTCCGGTCCCACCAAACACAAAGCGATTCGGTCTTGCGGTCGATGTGGATGGTGCACCTGGGTCTACCCATGATGTCTTGGTCTTGGAATTCTCAAAATAAATCCACTTTTCATCCCCTGTAACTATACGATGCAAAAACGACTTCCTTTTGTACCAAGCCAGCAAAAGGTCACACGTGTTTTTGCGCTTTTCCATTTGCCTGTCGTTCAACTCATGTGGTAGCCATCTACCGGTCTTCTGACTCTTTCCCATCCCTCGTAGCCGATTGGAAACAGCTTTTTGACTAACGCCCATCGCTCGACGAGTTGTTTTTGTGTTTGCGAATCATCTTCGTCCAACAATGCTTGCAATTCCACATCTTCGTATTTTTTTGGCGATTTTCCACGTTCCTTGTCTGCAACATCGAAGTCACCACTTTTGAAACGCCGAAACCATCGTTCACACGTATCTTGCGATGGAGCATGTTCACCATAAGCTTCTCGAAGTAATCTGTATGATTCAACATCAGTTTTTCTTCAAATGAAAACTAAAAATTAATGCTGTCCGCAAATGCTCTTTGTTTGGTATAAATTTCGACATATTGAACACAACACAAAACTATGCACACACTGTTCCAATTTATCACTCGTGCGCGTCTGACATTTGTTGATAACACAACAAATGGCGCAGTGTCAAATCTTTATCGCACAAACTGCATTGGTACACCATCTGTTGTCTAAAATCCGCATTTCATACTTGTACACCTGGTAGTTACCACCAGACAGAAAAACAATGTGCCTCATATTTCGAAATATTTTAGCGCTAAAATATCTTATCTATCTTACTATATTTATGACAACTTTGGTTTGTTTGCAAATTTTATTAGCATACAATTGCTACTCCATGTCAAATATCTTTGTCATAAAGATCTGTAGTATATACTTTTTTCTATCTTGTTTCTATAACATAATAATATATATTAAAGTTTTCCACAATTCAGTTCAATTTAACACAATGACAATGAACCTGAATTAATTGTAGTTCTCTACTTTAGGGCTACCACAGAAGATAATATAATTGGGTCACTAAAATGCGTCAAATATTATGAAATATGTTAAACAGAAGGGGAATTTCAGAGACAGGAAGAACTAAAAATAAATTTTAATATACGTTTTATATTTATTTTATTTTAGACTAGCCGTGCCCGAGGCTCCGCTCGCGGGGAGTTGATTCACTGTTTTCGCCACTGCTTATTCCTTATGTTACCTAACGTAATAAAATATATCCTATAACCTGACCAGAGAACAAATGTATGAATTAAAAAAAAAACACGTAAATCGGATAAGTGGCTCTTGAATGATAAGCGCAGTAACGGACAGACAGACAGGCAGAAAGACGTTGCATTTTATATATATTTATATTTTTTTCTACATAATTTTCTTCCATATTCACCGGTTTAGGCAGCGTATTCTAAGAGTGCGCGCTAGCGACAAACTTTTTCCGACTTGATTCACTATTATCGTCATTACTTTTTCTTATGTTCCCTAATGTAATAAAATATATATTTATAACCTGGTCAGAGAACATATGTATGAATTAGAAAAAATCACGAAAATCGGATAAGTGGTTCTCTAGGGATAAGCGCACTAACAGACAGACAGACAGGCAGATAGATAGACGTTGCATTTTATATATATTATAGATATAGATTATTATTATTATATAACCTGGCCAAAGAACATATGTATGAATTTAAAAAAAGACACGTAAATAGGATAAGTGACGTTGCATTTTATATATATTATAGATTACAGATATTCTCTGCTACATAATATTGTTCCATATTATCGTCACTGCTCGTAATAAAATATAGCCTGTAACCTGGCCAGACAACATATGCATGTTTAAAAAAAAAGTACCTAAATCGGATAAGAGATTCTCCAATGATAAGCGCACTAACGGACAGACAGACAGACAGAGAGACATTGCATTTTATATATATTATAGATTAAGTTTAAAATGGAATAAAGTGAATTAATGTATTATTTTACGATTACATCTAATTTTCAAAAATCACATAAACTTGACATTTGCTGTTCTTCCAATATTAAAAAAATATTCGTCAAGAAATGTCAGCGATCACAGAAACGACCTGCCGAGGATCGCCAGCTAGGTAGAGTGCCAGAGACTTCACGGTTCATATTTAAATGGCAATTTTCATAAAAAACATATTACTGTAGTATCATATATAATAAAGTTTTTTTTTACTTCCCTTGCAGAAGAGAAACTTACTTCTATTGCAATCGTGAAAAATCACCCTTCGAAATTTATGTTTCTCTTCACGTTTTGGGGTCTATGAATTACGAAAAGTATAGTTTCAGATTTTCTTCGATCTATACGTCTCTCTGTCTCGTCTGTATACCTGTTGATCTCTTGGCACGACATCTCTCGAATGAAATGTAATATCGACTTAAAATTTGGTACGCTAATAGTATTTGACGTAAGAATGGAATCTATCATTTTTAAGTGATATCGCTTTAGGAGAATGGGATGAAAGGGATGGGGGTCAATAATTTTGCATAAGTATAGTGTCATTATGAGGTTTTTTAGTTTTGTGTTCAAATAATTACCAAATTATTTATGTATTATCTGTTATCAAACATATATGGGATTAAAGTGGTGGGGGAGCGTATTAGAGGACTGGCTTCATTCTTCGGGATTTTTGCATTTCTTTACATTTTGGAGTCTCTTTACGGCAAATATAGCTCCTATGCCTGTCGGTGTCTATCTGGCCATGTGTTGGCACGATAACTTTCGAAGGAATACTTAAGGTAAGAATGAAACCTAAAGTTTTGGACTGACATCGCTTCAGAGGAAAAGGCTGATAAAAGTGGAGGTCGTTAAATATTGTATGCTTTTAGGAGTATTAAATTTTTTCCTGTTTTTTGGCTAAGATAGTGGACAGATTATTCATAGTAAAACATAAGGAGAACGAAGAAGAGGGGTTCCTTCCTATTTATCGGGTTATGCGATCTTTTCGGGTTCTTTGAGTCAAGGTATCTGAGAATATAGCTTTTCATTATGTCTCATTTTAACTGAGGAGGGGGTGAAATGGTTGGGAGATCGTTAAATATTGTATAATTTCAATAACATTATCAGAATTTTTCTGTCTTTTAGTTGGGATAATGGTCAAATTTATATCATTACTATTTAAAGTAAATATACGCGGTTGAAGGGATTGAAAGAGAGTTAGAGAGGTTGTCGCGTATATATAGCAATATAATTCAGTGATCTTGGAGTTGAGAAATCTGTAAATTCTATATATTTTTCATTATCTCCAATTTTTATCGAACCTTTCTTTTGTTTAACTTTTTTTTTACGAATATCTCACAGAAAGTACCTATTGTTCAAAATATTTAGTTGTAATATTCCGATTAAGTCATTCTTCACTGTTTATTTTATAATTACGTATTTGCGAGGGAAATACTGAATAAAGTACTTTAACAATTTTTGTACTTTAAATAATTTAAAATTAAACTTTTTTATGGGTTGCTTTGTATTTTACTATCATCTTTATTAGTGTTCCATACGGAACACTTGTAAGATCACTTCGGTGTCTGTCCTTTGTCCGTGTGTTCGTCTATCACACCCGATTTTCTCAGAAACTATTTGAAATAGAAGGTGTAAATTTGGCAATAATATAGGCTTTATCAGAGCCGTGTAGTTTTGAAAGTTAAATTTTGACTTGAGGGATTAGTTTTGTTGGGTGAAATGAGAAGTGAAAACAAAAAAATTTTACCAGGTCATCGAGTGGGGTGTCAAATTAAAGCTTGTAAAAACACGGGTTCAAAAATATATATAATGTAATACTTGTGCATACTTTTCTTTGAATTATTTTTAAAAAATTGCGAAAAATCGTGTCTCCCACCTTATCTCGAAAAGTACTGATCAAAAAATTTTGAAAATATTCTGAAATATTCTCCACAGGGTGTAGATGGAATGAAAATTATCACGAGTGAATTACCTTTAATAATTTATCTGGTATATAAAAAAAAACAAAAATTTCAAGGTCATCAGTTTTTGATAAAAATCGGAAAAAAACTTTGTTGAAAACTCATTTTGGGTGTGTTTTGTGAAGTCATTGATTATTTTACATCTCCGTAACATTTTTTTTTTATTTTAAAAGCAACCAACGCACATAGGGGTATTGGAACGATCTACGCGGCAAAAATTATTTTTCGGTTCTATTGTAGGCTAAATTATATGACCAAGTTAAATTAATCAGTTACTTTGCATAAAATTACTTAATTTATAATAAAAAATAAAAAAACGAAACCTAAAAAATTATTTTAAATGAAAACATTATTTACAAAATAAATTCTTTCTTTTTCTCATCCAAATCAACCTCAATAGGAATGAGAGAATCAACTGATTTATTCACGTAGTTAATTTCTTGTTGTGTGACATCAGTACTCTCTTTGATAAAACGAAATTTTATTGGCCGACAAAAACGCGGAGAAGACGGAGTCGGATTCTCCCACACGGTTTTTTCATTATTTTTTCCACACACTAATTTTAGAGGCACGAAGCAACTTTGAAATATATTGCTATCCGAATCCGCATCACTGTCAAACTTTTGTTTGTATTGGGATTGGTGTGATCCGTCGCAACCCCATTTATAAATCATCGTTATGGCATTCCGTTTTTGTTCATTTAATGTGTGCAATACCTCTTCCGCACTAGTGCTAGTTATCTTGCACGCTTCTGGTGGCGGGTAACACTTTTTTTTCCTTTTGTAGGAGGCTATAACACGGAAAAATATGTTTGTTCGTCCTTCTTATGATTTCATACTGTTCTCTTGTTCGATCTGCGACTATGTACATTTGGATTGCTTCCTTGACAGTCAAAGGGCTGCTTTTATTTTTTGATGATTTTGTGCGATAATATACCTTTTTATATTTCGTTGCCCGAGTTGGTCTAGTGATGATTTCTTTGAGTACTTTTGAAGCATCTCGCTTTTCCATTTTTCTCAACTCAACTTGCGCGGCATGCACTATCACCTCCTCTTCAAAGGTAGAGCGAAGCTCCTCCGTCTTTCTTCTTTTACTTCTCTCGCTCAATTGTTCAAAAGGTTTGCTTGGTCGACCAGATCGATTTTGCAGACTGTCAACCACTGGAATTTCAAAGGTGCCTTCTAGTCATGAACTATTGTATTGAGCAAATATGTCTTTCTTATTATGGGCTTTGATCCATCTACGTTTAACTTCAGATTTAAAATGAGAAAAGTTCCTTTTTAAGGTTTGTATTTGCTCTTGTGTTTATCCTTCGGTTGAGAAAAGTTGTTCTTTCAAGTAATTTACTTTGTCTTCCAAATAAGGTAAATTTTCCTTCATCATGCGGTCAAACAAGTATTTCCGGGTCACAACCTTCATTCCCGATGTACCAAGTGAACCTACAACAAAGAATCGTTAAGTTAAAATTGATTAAATTAAAATCTATTTTTTCTCACAATTTTGACTATAATTTTCAAAGTCCCAAAATGTATCTTATCTGAACTTATCCGGGGCCAGTTTTTTGATTTATTATTTACTGAAACAACCAACTTTAGAATATTATCAAAATTATAGCCGGATCTATCAGGGAAGTATGAAAACGACAGTAAAACATATTTTTTTTACAAAATAATACTCGTGGAAAAGACCTTTCTTTACCGTCCGTTACGTTGACTCACAAATAACTAAATGATAAAAGTTTTATGAAATAACATAGTTACATACCTGTACTTTGAGAATCCATCACTTTTTCCCCTACTTTAGAACTTATAGACATAAAATTCCACTTTCACAATTATGATTTTTAAGAGCGCCGAGAACTGAGAACGTACACGAGGTAACAGGATCGAATTCCGACTGACATAAAACAGGTAAGACTGCACGGATGGGGTTGGAAGCGGTTGTCTTTTGTTCTCGGAAGGGTCCTCTGTCTCTGGTAGTCGGTTACCTGGCAATATTTTGTGTTTTGATTTTTTGACTTTTGGCCGCGTAAATCGTTCAAATACCTGTATGTGCAACGTTGGGAACACTAATTGCGCAAGTCTGACTTGCACTTGGCCGGTTTTTTATCAGTAATCGTTTCAAAAATATTTACAACACACAAGACAATTTATGTTGGCTACACGCTTAAAATTATTTTTATGGTGATTATTATTACGTATTTTATTTTAGTAACAAATAGCGTTTCAAATGAAAGTTAAATTTAAAAAAAAATCTAATTATTTTATCGTCTACTAGAAAAATGTTAATCCTAGCAGATTTAATTACGATTTCGTTATCATAACAACTTGTTTACACATGGCATTGAAAAATAAGATAATAAAAATTTAGTAGGAACTTACCATCTTATTGTGTAACTGGTCGCGTTCATTAGAACAGAACAAATTAATCAATGAGAGAAATTTCGACAACGATTACCAAAGCAATTATAAAATTAAATGAAACATAATCAGAAGAGACTAACTAAAGTTAACGCAGAAACTAAATGAATAGAAAAATACCAAGTGTTCTTCCAAAAAAATTTAAGAAAGTTATTTCAGTTCTTTCCTGGCAAACAGTTCTAAAATAAGTACTAAAGAATAACTTAATCTAAGTACTTCCAGTCGATGTTTGAATGGTAAGATAAAAAAGTTGAACAGAAGAAGCGCTTTAGAAATATTTACAACTGAATCTTTACATCTCCCTAGCCATAATACCTCTCCTAAAATTAAACATATCAAAAATATTATATAATTTATAGATCCCGTGACTGCTGGAACACTAAATAACCGGTCAAGTGCAAGTTGAACTTACGCAATTAGTGTTTCGTACGTTGATTGCTTCTGAAATAGAAAAATTTTGTTACAGAGGTATGAAATAATCGGTGAGTTCACAAAACACACCACAAATGAGTTTCCAACAAAGTTTGTTTCCGATCTTTACTGAAAACTGATGACCTTGAAATTTTTGTTTATAGATAAATTATTAAAGCTAATGCACTCGTGATAATTTTCGTTCAATCTGCACCCCGTGGAGAATATTCCAGAATTTTTTCAAATTTTTTGGATCAGTATTTTTCGAGATAAAGGGGGGACAGCGATTTTTCGCGATTTTTTCAAAATAATACAAAGAAAAGTGTGCGCAAGTAAGACATTATACATATTTTTAAACTCGTATTTTTACAAGCTTTTATTTGACACCCCACTCGATGACCTAGTAATTTTTTTTTCCCTTCCAATTTCACCCCCAAAACTAACCCCTTAAGTCAAAATTTAACTTTCAAAACTACACGGCTCTGATGAGACAATCAATTTCTATATTAGTACCTTAGTGCTTATTTCTTCTGTTACCTAGAGTAACAAAATAAACACTAAAAACCTGGCCAGGAAACATATGTATGATTTAAAAAAACACTTAAATCGGATAAGTGGAAGGACAGAAGGACGGTGCGTTTTATATAGATTATTATATAGATATGAAAGCAACAGCTCTAACCCTCTTTTCCACCCCATTAATCTTATATACGTTAGCCCCTAAACATTGAAAAATGGTAAAACTTCGTTACGCGGGCTTTTCAGAAAAAGGGTTTTTTTTGGAATAGGCTTAAAATGGTCTACTATTGAAAGACTTACCAGAAAATTTCGGGGGGAAGCCGTTTTTGCACTTTTTTTTGGTAGATAAAAATTAACCTATATCACTGACCACTGATCGAAACTGTCAGTTGTTTTCGGAAGAATAGGCTCCGTTCACACTAATAAGTGAAATATAGAGGTCAGCCTAATCTTTTCAAAAAATTGTTAAATTTTTGTAAAAGTTCGGTACGCGGGCTTTTCAGAAAAAGGCAGGTCTCTTTTTTTCGTATAGGCCGAAAATGGCCTAATTTTGGAAGATTTACGAGAAAAAATCGGTGGGAGGCCATTTTTGTTAACGCGAACTAACTTGATCTCCAGTCACCAATATAGCACGTACATCATTTTTTCACATTAAGGTAGGACATTTTTTTTTTCAGTATTTAATGTATTTTCTACCTACTGATTATTTAGTTCAGGTTAGTTCCGGTTAGGTCAGGTTAGCAAAAACGACCTCCTCCTAAACCTTTCAAAATTAGGTCATTTTAGATCTATTCCAAAAAAGAAACCTTCCTTTTTCTGAAAAGCTCGCGTACCGAACTTTTACTATACTTACTTATAATCTAATCTTATCACAAAATTGTTTATTGTCATTTTTTTTGGAAAATTTTAGTACATGGACTTTGCAGAAAAAGGAAGATTTTTTTTAAATAAGCTTAAAATAGTCTAAATTTGAAAAATTTACGAGAAAAAATTTGGAGGTAACCGTTTTTCTTAACCTGAACTAACTGAAACTAACCTGAATTAAATAATCTGCAATTACGAAATACATTAAAAAAACCTTGTGATTTGTTCTTTTCGTATTGTTTTCCGCAAAGAAAATTTCACAAGAAAGTTCCTTATTGGTTGGAATGATGACTATAAATATAGCATAATCATCTCGACGCATACGCATAAGCGAACTGAGTTCTCCCGAGCAGCTCCGATTGGTGGTTGTCAATAGCATAGTAGACCTTCGTACGCTTACGTATCATTGTTTATATGCAAAAAAAAACGTGCAAAAACAGCCTCCTGCCGATATTTTCTCGTAAGTCTTTCAAAATTATACCGTTTTAAGCCTATTCTAAAAAAAAACCCTTTTTCTGAAAAGCCTGCGTAACGAAGTTTAATGAAAATTAACATAATCATCATCTGCTTTAAGTAATTGAATCGTTCACCGTCCATTAGTATTCCTTTACTTTTTATAGAAAAAATGCCTCAGCTAAATAATCCACGGTTAATCGACGGTTTTCCATTACCATATCTTGTAATCGCACAATAGTTTCTTCAATTGTTGCAGTTTTTGGACGTCCTGAACGTGGATCATCATTGCCGCTTGTACGACCACGTTTAAACTCTAAGTCCATCTATGAACAGTTGAAAATGAAGGAATAGACTCTTTTAACACTTTCACTGCCTTTGTATGGGTTTCAGTTGCCGACAAACCTTCCAAAACAAAAAATGTTATCACTACACGATATTAGATTTTTCCATTTTAAAAAAATACTCAAACACGTCTACTTTAACCAGCTGATAAACAATTAATGACCTGACAGATCGTCTTGAAATTTAAGGTGTGTTCATATGACAGATGAAGCTTCAAAATCGTTTCAATAGATGTCGCTTTCAAAGCTTATTGACTGACCTGTATGTAGAGAAAAATGTCAGGTAAAACCTGCCAATGATTTGTCAGTTGTGAATCATTACCTATAAACTTTAGAATTAGTATTTAAAGTAATATAACGAGAAATATCCGATAATAATAACCGAATTAAATGCGACAAATACATTATGTTATGGTTTATTTTACTAAACGTCCACCAGAAATCCAGTAGAGGCTAATACACTATTATTGAAGAGTTAATTTTATTCAATCTGATCTGTATAAAATATTGTCGTCTGTGTCAAATTCGGTATGTCAAATTTTTAAAATATTATTTTTATGGCAGAAAGAGGTATTGTTACAGATGATACTGATTCAGTACTTGGAAGTAGTTACGCGCTAGTCAGTAAGTATATTTTATTTTATTCACTACCTGCTTCTAAAAGTCATTTAACATATAGCTCATATAGCCGTGCTGTAACTGTAATAATGTCGAACATGGTATTTTTTAAAAGTTGTCGAAATTTCTTTGGCATCAATTCTTCACCTATATCGGAATTTACCAGCTTAGAGGGTTGTATAGTAGTAGTAGTAGTAGTAATATCCTTAAACGTTTTCCATATCTGCAGCTACTTACTTTCCACTTTTGGTTTTAAGTGGAAAAGCCCATAGGTATTTTGAAAAGCAATTAATAACTAATTATTATGTGAAATGTGAAAAAATAACAAAACAATTATTTACACAATCTTTCCACTAAACTTTGAATTGTTGTGGCTGTTGCTTGATGGAAATTCATAACGAATGTAATGAAAGACTGATTTTGTCAAATTTCCACTTTATTTAGTTTCGCTGAAACTGTATGACGCGTTTCGCTATACTATAGCTTCGTCTGATACAAAATTTTGTATCAGACGAAGCTATAGTATAGCGAAACGCGTTATACAGTTTCAGTGAAACTAAATAAAGTGGAAATTTGACAAAATCAGTCTTTCATTACAACTTTCCACTATACGAAGCTGGTTTGAAAAGTCCGTGCAAAGACCGAGAGATGGCACCACCGGACGGTAGCATCTCTTGAATGAACGCACACCAAGTTTCAGCCATATTGGTCTATTTCTTTGTGTTTGGCATTCGTGTGAATCAAGGAAGTCGAGTGATTTTCAAGAAATGGACGAAAAAGAATTTCGTGTGGTGATTAAACATTACTTTATGAAAGGCAAAACGCCTCAGGAGACTAAAGAGAAGCTTGATAAACATTATGGTGACTCTGCACCTTCGATTAGAACAGTTTATAAGTGGTTTCAAAATTTTCGGACTGGCCATATGGGCACAAGTGACGCTGAACGTTCTGGACGGCCTGTGGAGGTTACGACTCCAGAAATCATTGATCAAATCCATGATATGGTGATGGATGACAGAAGAGTTAAGGTGCGTGAGATTGCTAGTGCTGTGGGCATCTCGACTGAACGATGGGTGCCGCGATTGCTCACGCTTGACCAAAAACGGAATCGTGTGAAGTGTTGCAAGGATTTGCAGCTGTTCCAGAAGAATCCGGAGGAATTTAAGCGTCGTTTCGTCACTGTGGATGAAACATAGATACATTACTATACTCCTGAGACCAAATAACAACAATCTAAACAATGGGTTACCAAGGGGGAATCTGCACCAAAAAAGGCGAAGATCGTTCGGCCGGAAAGGTTATGGCGACTGTCCTTTGGGATTCGCAAGGGATAATCCTCATCGACTATCTGGAAAAGGGTAAAACTATTACAGGTGAATATTATTCATCGTTATTGGACCGTTTGAAAACCGAGTTGCAAGAAAAATGCCCGCGATTGGCCCACAAGAAAGTCCTTTTCCATCACGACAACGCACCAGCACACACCTCAGCAGTTGTGGTCGCAAAATTAATGGAAATAGGATTCCAACTCGTTTCACATCCCCCCTATTCTCCAGACTTGGCTCCCTCGGACTACTATTTGTTCCCCAATTTGAAGAAATGGCTGGCGGGACAAAGATTTTATTCAAACGAGGAGGTGATTGCAGACACTAATGGATATTTTGCAGACTTGGACAAATCCTATTATTCGGAAGGGATCAACAAACTAGAACATCGTTGGACGAAGTGTATAAGCCTAAAAGGAGACTATGTCGAAAAATAAAAAAGGTTTACCCCAAACACATAAGTAGTTTTTATTTTTGCACGGACTTTTCAAACCAGCCTCGTATTTGTAATACACCGTAACATGTTCCGCTATCACAGTAGCTTCTTCAGACGATACATTCTGAATTACTGAACAAAGAGTAAAGATGTTAATATATGGTATAAGTAGAAGCAAGAAAAGAAAATTTATTTTTACCATCAATAGACGGTTGGAATTTTTAAGTTTATTTATCTCTAGAGACTCAATTAGGTTTAATCTCTGGCTTTTGTTCTTATTGTGTAGAATTTCGACACTATTATTAAAGGTGTGAACATTCTCGATTAGATGTTTTGCATAATTGGATTCGATTTTTTCTTTGATAAAACATTTATAGTATTCATCAAATCTTTTACCAAAATATCTACCAGTCTGGCCTATGTATGTTTTGTCAGAATATCCGCAATTTAGTTGATAAACTCTTGATTTTTTAAGATTACCCGTTTTAATTTTACTATTTTTAATAAATTTGCCTAAAGAATTGTTTGTTTTGTAAGCTACTTTAATATCTACACTGTTGAAGATTTGACCTATTTTTGAAGTCGAGTGACCTATATATGATATAACTTTGTAATTGTTTGCTTTTTCTTTGCTTTTAGGATAAATCATATCGATAATTTTGTTATATAACTTTTTTTGTAGGATTTTATCGACTAAATTTAATGAATAACCATTATTAAGTGCGATTGGTTTGATGATGTTAAGTTCTATCTGAAAATTCTTTTTATTGAGGCAGTTGGATGTTTGTGTCGTTGGGGACAGCTATGTCAATCAGATAGGTGACTTTTCCTTTTTTGCACTGAAAAGTAATATCGGGTCTATTGGCGGAGACTGTTTTATCTGTATGGATACCGATATCCCAGTAGAGCTTGTAATCTTCATTTTCAAGTATGGATGTTGGCGTGTATTTGTAGTAGGGATCTGTGTTTTCTATGAGTCTGTATGTTGTGGCTAGTGCTTGGTGAACCACTTTGGCAGCTGAATCATGCCTGGCTATGTACTCCGTTCCGGCCAATATTTTACATCCGCTCGTTATGTGTTCGATCGTTTCTTTCTGCTGGTGGCATTTCCTACATCTGTCCTCTGCAATAGTCGGGTCTTTGATGATATGGTTTTGGTAGTTTCTGGTTGATATGACTTTATCCTGGATGGCAAGTAAGAAGCCTTCAGTCTCAGGGAATAGCTGCCCATCCCGTAACCAGGTGTATGATTGTTTTTTATTTACGTGGTCTTGTTCTATGTGGTATCTGTGTTTTCCATGGAGTGTTTTCTCTGACCACGTTTTCATCTTTTCCTGTTGTAATTGGGTGTGACTGTGTGTGTCTGCTGAGTGGTCTGCCCGGGCTAAGTCGAGAGGTGTGTAGTTTTTTGTCTGCTTTCACTGTCGCTGTGTGGAGGCTGGTTTGCTTGCTGTGAAAGAATTTCCTAAGTGTTTGTATTTGTTTTGTGTGTAATGATCTGATGTCTATAATTCCTCTTCCTCCTGCCTTCCTCTCGATGGTAAGTCTTTCTTTGCATGCGTTGGGGTGTAATTTCCTGTATTTAGTGAATTGAGATCGTATAAGGATGTGAATATTTTCTATGTCTGTTTGTGACCATTTGATGATACCAAATGAATATGTGAGTATAGGTATAGCGAACGTGTTGATGGCTTTAGTGAGATTCTTAGAGTTGAGTTTTGTTTGCAAAAGTTTCGTCAGTCTGTTTTTGAATTCGGTTCTGAGCTCTGTTTTGATGTGAGTGTGGTTAAGTTTGGTGCTTTGTTGGAAGCCTAGATATTTGTATGTTTCTTTATCGAACATGTTATCGAGCGTTTCATTGTTGATGGTTTCTGTCTCATGGTGGTGCTTCCATTGGCCTTTGTTGATGTGGAGCACTTTGCATTTACTTATACCAAATTCCATATTGACATCTAAGGTGAATATTTCTGTGATTTTGAGGAGTTCTTTCAGCTGTGTTTGTGTGGCAGCGTAGAGTTTTATGTCGTCCATATATAGGAGGTGGTTTATTTTATGTTGATTCTCTTTTTGGTGTCTGATATTGAAGCCATGCTCTGTTCTGTTTAGTATATTTGAGAGTGGATTGAGACAGAGGCAAAACCATAGAGCACTGAGCGAGTCTCCCTGAAATATACCCCGTCTGATGTACAGCTCTTCTGTTTGGATCCGTTCGGTTTGTGTTTCTAGGCGTATTTTGGTTTTCCATGTTTTCATAATTTGCGCGAGAAACTGCCTGAGGTGTTGGTTGATTTTATAGATTTCTAGGGCCCTGATTAACCAGCTGTGGGGTATGGAGTTGAAGGCTTTTTTATAGTCTATGTAACCGATGTGAAGGTTTCTGGGTTCTTTTCTGGTTTGTCCCATAATCACGCTATCTATAATCAGCTGCTCTTTGCATCCTCGACTATTTTTCCTGCATCCCTTCTGCTCTTCTGTGAGGATATTGTTGTCTGTTAGGTGTTGTTCTATTTTCTTCGATATTGTGGCCGTGATGATCTTGTATAGGGTTGGAAGACAGGTGATAGGTCGGTAGTTTGACGGGTTTGTGGTGTCTGAGCTTTTGGGTTTAACGTATGTTATTCCTTGTGTGAGGAAAGTGGGAAATGTGTGTGGTTGTAGAATGGCTTTGTTAATTTGGTGTGCGAGTGCTTCGTGTGTGGTGGTAAACTGTTTGTACCAGAAGTTTTGTATATTGTCTATTCCAGGACATTTCCAGTTGTGTGTGTGTTTGATAGTTTCTGTAATTTCTTGTGTATTAAATGTGGTATTTTCTTGTTCTGTCACATGTTTATGTTTGTCTTCTTCGGCTTTGATCCAGGGGGGGGGTGTTATTATTGTGTTGTTTGGGTTCTGACCAGATACTTTTCCAATAATCTGTGAGTTCTTGTTTGTTTGGTGGTTCAGTCACTGCTATCTGTTTGTTGTACATAGTTTTCCGGGTAGAACTGTTTTTCGCTTCTTCGGAAGAGGTTGTTGGTGTCTTTCCTCTCATTTGATTCTTTGTATCTACGGAGTCTTGCGGCATATACAGATAGTTTTTGTTTCAAGGTATCGAGGATTTCTGGCAGTGTTCTGTTGGGAGACTTAGATTTGATCTTGTTTGCCCCCTGTGTGACACGTTTGGACGCGTTCCCGCTTATAAACTGGGTAAGATGTCCTAGATCTCTCCTGATGTTGTTGATTTTGTTTTCTATTCTTATTTGCCATTTGAATTTTGGTTTTGTCCTGTTGGGGTTTCCTTGTCGTTGAGGGAGTTTTTGATTATTTTGTGTTAGAGTGGTGATTGCTGCTGCGTATATTATTGTGTGAATGTCTTCGATTGTGCTTGAGTCTGTTATATACTGAGGTATTATGTGCTTGTTTAGTGTGTTGAGGATTGGTTGCGTGCTCTGTCTGAAGATTAAACGAGGGATGGAATTTCTTGTTGTGGGGTCGGTGCCTGACCATCGAGCTAGATGTGACTCCATTTTTGCTTTAAGTGTTTGTATGAGAGGTGATTCGGGGTGATGTTGTGTGGATGTCGTTGAGGGTGGCGAGTGATTCATGTTGTTGTCTGTGATATGGTGTTGCGCGGTACTCGCAATATTATTTTGCGTTATGCTCCTCCTGGGTGGTGGGTATTGTTGTGTTCGACTGGGTGGTTGTGTGTGTGAGGCTGGTTCGGAATCTGCTTTATTGTTTCTATTGTTTGGTTGGTCTGTGTTCAGTTCAACAGCCACTGTGTCCTTGATGGTTTGCAATTCGAGAGGTGTGAGACGATTGTTCTTGGTAATAACTCTTTTTTGGTCTACTACTCTCTGTTCTGAAACAAGTAATTGCAGATGTGGATATTCGGTCAAGAAAAGTCTGTGCAGTTGCTGTCTGTAGCCCGATGTTATTGTTTCGAGTTTGGTGGCGGTGTAGTAACAGCGCATCACCGTCCTATTCATCTCATCCGTCCACTTTAACCGCTGTCTTGGTTTTCCAGCCTTGGTAGTTGCATGTTGTCCTTGCAATACATACGGGCCCTGGCCTGGCTTTGGTGCTTGTGTTTGTCCCGTATCTACGTCGGTTGCGCTTGGGATTGATGTTGGTGGGTCCAAGCGGCGAGTGATTCTCTTCTCAGTGATTTCTTTGTCAGGTTTTGTGTTTTCATTACAGCAACGCATGGCGTGTTCGTTGATTCCTGTGGTGCAACTCATGCGCTGCTGTGATTTTCCCGCCTTGGTGGGTGTCGGCTTAGTCGCCAACACAACACTTTTGGCAGGTCCATTTTCGGTTGCCTGGTCTTCATCGTTTTGGTCGAGCTGCCATTTCCCGCGACGTCCTCGACCGTTACGTCGCTCGCCCGATGCTTCTTTTATTGGTCTGTTGTTCTCTGGAATGTTTTCAGTGTTTTGTGGTGTCAGAAGCTCAAAGTGTCCCGACATTGGGTTGCCTGTTAGTAGAAGGTAAATGGTTTTGTTGTATTTTCCCGTGCTTATTATTGTTGGTCTGTCCGTAAAAGTTATTTTTGTATGTCTTGTTCTTCGTTGTTTTGAGAAGATATGAAAGTTGCTATTTTGTGTTTCTGAGAGGGCAAGTATCTCTAGGCTCGTTCCATAGGTGCCATTTTTCCGCATATAATTATAATAGTTATTGAAGTCTTTTATATCGTCGACTTCAATTAATGAAAATGTGTGAAGTTCCGACCAGTTTTGTTGTAAATATCTTAGAGCAACCTCTCGGAGTTTCTCATGATGGTTCTGGTGGCCATATAAGTATAAGCTAACTGCACGGAAAAGGCAATTCCCATCACCTACAATGTCGGATCTGGTAAAACTATCGGGAGTAGTTTCGACTGAGGCGGTTGTTTGGTTCGTCTGTAGTTGTTGTTGTGGTGTTGCTGTAGCTGTTTGTACGACAGGGGTCCGCCTCCGCAACACCCTTCCATTTTCATTATTATAATTATTATTGTTTAACATAGTATTCCCACGAGTATCCTAGGAAAGAAAGGTCGACTGCGGCAGAGCCTGGATGCCACAGCAAGGCTACTTACTCCCGGAGGGCGCGCGGTATCCGGGGGAACCGTTCGCGACTCATAAACGCTGAGCCATTCATCTTCTCGGCACGGTAAACACCTTAAGATTGCGTTTTTATTACACATAATCTGGACAACACAAGACAGCACAACATGACTCAGGTACCTCGGGATCGTCAATGCCCGTACTAGGAGAATCCTGGGATTCCCCTAGCCCCTGAGGGATTATTATTATTATTGTTATTGTTATTATTATATAACTTGGCCGGCCGGCCAAAGAATATATGTATGAATTAAAAAAGAACACATAAATCGGATAAGTGGTTCTCGAGTGATAAACACACTAACAGATAGACAAACAGACAGAGAGAAGTTGCATTTTATATATATATTATATTCCTTGCTACATGATACTGTTCCATATTTAATGGTTAAGCAGCGTATTGCAAGAGAATGCGCTAGCTGCAAACTTTTTTTCGACTTAATTCACTATTATCATCACTGCGTATTCCTTATGTTACCTAATCTATTTTTTTTATCGCTGACCTCCCCACCTCAGTAGAAATTATACCCTTTTTCCAAGGATATGGGCGAGGATGTCGTAATAGCCAGAGCCAGAGAACATATGTATATTTAAAAAAAGTATGTAAATCGGATAACTGGTTCTCGAGTTATAAGCACACTAAGGGACAGACAGACAGACAAAGAGACTTGCTATATATATATATATATATATATATATATATATATATATATATATATATGTATATATATATGTATATATATATATATATATATATATATATATATATATATATATATATATATATATATATATATTTATAGATAACCTGGCCAGAAAACATACGGAATTAAAAAAAAACGCACGTAAATCCGATAAGTGGTTCTCGAGTCATAAACGTATTAACGAACAGACAGACAGACAGAGAGAAGTTGCATTTTATATCTATCATATTCCTTGCTACATGATACTGTTTTATATTTAATGGTTAAGGAGCGTATTGCGCTAGCGGTAAACTTTTTTCCGACTTGATTCACTATTATCGTCATTGCATCTTCCTTATGTTACCTAACGTAATAAAATATAACCTAGCCACGGAACATATGTATGTTTTTAAAAAAAAGCACGTAAATCGACACACACTCAGAGAGACGTTGCATTTTATATATATATTATCGAACCTTATAGATAACCTGGCCAGAAAACAAATGTATAAATTAAAAAAAAAAAAAAACACGTAAATCGGATAAGTGGTTCTCGAGTGATAAGTGCACTAACGGACAAACCGACAGACAGACAGACGGGGAGACGTTGCATTTTATATATATTATAGAAGATTATAGGTAACCTGGCCAGAAAACAAATGTATGAATTAAAAAAAAACATGTAAATCGTATAAGTGGTTCTCAAGTCGTAAGCGGACTAATGGACAGACAGACAGAGAGACGTTGCATTCTATATATATGGTATTCTTTGCTACGTGATATTGTTCCATATTTAATGGTTTAGGCAATGTATTGCAAGAGAACGTGCTAGCGGCAAACTTTTTTCCGACTTTCTTCCCTCTTATCGTCACTGCTTATTCCTTATGTTACCTCACGTAATAAAATATATCCTATAACCTGGCCAGAGAACATATGTATGTTTAAAAAAAAAGCACGTAAATCGGATAAGTTCTTCTCGAGTGATAAGCGCACTAACAGACAGATAGACAGACAGACGTTGCATTTTATATATATATTATAGATTATAGATATACTCTGCCTACTTTTTTGTTTCTGGAAATAAAATACAGCGACCAGAGAATACTTTCCCGTGGCACACCAACCTTTGTTGACAATTTCTCAGAAACGTATTGCAAAGTCAAGACATTACCTTGATAGAGCGTGTTTCGAGAACACCGTAAGGAAAATTCGAAGACAGTAAGCTGTTATAAAGAATAATAAAATTGGTAAAGAGCTTATGTTACTGGATTATCGATTATAAGCTTTGCCTTTTTTTGAATATTTTAAATGTATAACCTTGTATAGTTTAAAATCATACGAAATTCTGGGACATCCTGTATTAAGTGATAATAAGTTTACCACGCGAATGAACCAGTCGGCTGTAACAAATTATAACCACTATTAGTCACAAAGTTTACAACATTGTCAGTAAAAAATTTTATATAGCAATAAAAATTATCATGTGATACAAAAATATGAGACCTACAATTTCAGTTTGCATTATGCGGTAAAATTTACCTGATATTCTACTTGAAAAATTTGAAGAAAATTTAATTTATCTGCATATTGCTCATAATAATCGAGCAACACGGCTTTCCGGTAAATTCCAAAAAGTTTAAAAATACATTTTCATCTTTAGAGACGTGGTCGGAGTGTATTTTTACATGTTGTAAAAGTGCCAATCAGGTTAGTTTTTGTTTGGAGTTTCGTTAGTTTAGTTTACGTGGTGTTGTACAAAAGCTTTTTTATTGTTCTACAATCTCGTATCTTTAGTTCGCAGTAGTGTCCTCGGCATTAAATATCTCGTGTTAATTTATTTTTCTTTTAAATATCAGTGGAATAAGTATTTTAAAAGTGTTAACAAAATGAGCTCGCGCTTGCTGAGTTTGCATATCGATTCAGAAGAAAAAGACATAGTGGTGAATTCGCCAAACTTCTTGAGAGTTAATTCTTTTGTTGATGAAGATCGAGCAGGTAATGTCTACATCTATTGTAAATACAATAACTTTATAGTAGTTAAGCATTCAAGCAATGGCAAACTTTTTTTATGGGTCTAGCACACATGCTACAGGGAAGTCCCTAAGACGCTCCAGGAGCGGCATGTGTGCGGAAAAAGCGATTCACGTTGTTCTCGACTCACTGTAAATTGTACTCGGTGCGAAACACAGCCCCGGGCAAATTATTGCAAAGGGATGATGTCCCCCATATAAAGGACTGCTTGAAAAACGTTGTACGCGGAGTAACAAGCTGAACCTCATAAGGATGTGAAGTATTAGCGCGACGTGTATTTCTAACATGCACCGTTCTGGGAGGAATTAAGCGGGCTACATCCTTCGAACACTTTCCATGAAAATACTTGTTGAACAGACTCACGTCGCCAACTTCTTCGATGTTCCAGCGAATCAAGGCCGCCGATCAGTTCCGGGTGTCCAATTAGACGAACAGCTCTTCTCTTCTCTGAACAGAATCCAACAAATGCAGTGTGTGTTTGGGAGCGGAGCCCCAAACATGGAAGCAGTATTCCATAGTTGGTCGGATTTGAAAGAATTAACAGTTGTTGTGGAGTGTAAAGCTTTCTGGTTTGAAATAATATTCCCAACTTTTGAGAAGCTCTCCTTGCTATGCATGTAACATGTTCATGCCAGGACATATTTGCTCCCAAATTAACGCCCAACAAATTGAGTGACGATGCTAGGGGAATGGAGTGCCCCGACATGACTATGTCGAATCCAGCAACGTTAACTGTTTTAGAAAAAACTGGCGCCTGGGTTTTTGTAGCGTTAAATTGCACTTGGTTACTGTCACCCTAAGATAGAATTTCTTCCAGGTCTTTGTTAAGTTGAACGACCTCCTGCTGTCTGCGAATATTCGCCTGAGTAGCCGATGTCCGAGCGTTCAAAGTGAATAAAGAGATAAGCTTACTGTCATCTGCAAAGCTGTAGATTGGATTCCCGGTCTTTTCCAGCAGATCGTTAATGTAAATGAGAAAGAGAGTAGGAGAAAGTATGAAGCCTTGGGGCACACCAGCGTTGATAGTGAAGGTGTTAGAAATAAATCCGTCGACCGCCACTCCTAAAGAACGCTCTCTGAGGAAACATGAGAGCCACAACCAGAACTTTTCAGACATACCATAAGAGCGTAGCTTAGCCAACAGTCCATTGTGCCAAACATGGTCGAATGCCTTGGATATATCAAGAGCAACCGCTCGAGATTCTCCAAAGTGTTCAATTGCGTTGTTCCAAACATGTGCTACATAAGTCAGAAGATCTCCTGTTGATCTATGTTTACGAAAGCCATATTGGTGATCGCTAATAATCTTGTTTAATATTGATACGAGATGTACCCTAAATAAGTTTAAATTTGTTTGACTTATGGCACAAAGACAATAGACGGAGGGTATAAATGGTGGCGCAGAGAATAACCTTAAAAAACAAGCTGTTATAAAACATTTAACTGGAGCGGAACATGCTTTTTGTATGTCAAAATTAAAGAAAAAAACAATGGTTCTACGCTTTTAAGTAATCAAGAAGCTATGTAAATCCGGAGTCCATTCGAGTACCTTTTCTTGAGAATTTCCATCTCTTAATACGCAGACGACCAGGTGCTGTAAATGCGCCCAGAAGTCCGTTAAAATACATTCTTCGTAAAGATTGCCCTCCTGCAAGGAGTAGTTGATACTAGAATTAAAGCCAACTATTACTGCTTAGAATCTTAATTGTTAATCGAAAGCGATATATGGGGAGAAATGAGAACTTCTTTACATTAGTTTTACGAAACGTTTATTATTATTATTATCAGAGAAACTGGCTTAAGCAGGATAGGGCGTCATCCCATACTTCAAACAAATCTTTTCCAATCATTCGAGAAATTATCCCAAATAAATTGATTTCAAAAACGGAGACATAAGTTTATTTTCACGTAGCCCTGATTTGGAATGGATTCTTAGTTGTAAAGATATCTCGAAAGTTGAGTTCGCTCTCCGGAACAATTAAAAGAGAGTATTTGTCTGAAAATGGCAGGAATCACAGAAACGGCGTGCCAAGTAGTGGTCAATAATTTGGCGCTCTCTTAAAAATTTCATAAATTTTTTTTGGCTCAATTGAAATTGTTTTAAGTAAAAAATTGCAATATGAAATAAGAGGTCGTCCTATGTTTAAAAAATAAACCAGCCAAGTGCAAGGCGGACTTGCACAATTAGTGTTCCATACGGCGATTGCCTTTAAAATAAGATAACATCCTTACCTAGTCTAAGTTTATTAGTGTCCTGACCGGTATATCTTTTAAAATCCAATACGTATTTTCACATTTTTTCTTAGTCAATAATGTATAATAGTTACAGCACCTTAGCTACCTAATAAATTAATCTAGCGCAATCTAGAAACTAATAATGAAAGTGTAAAACAAATATTTACTGTAATTAATTTTATTTGTTTAATTATAAACAAATAAAATTATTTTATCTCAGTACATGAGCGGCGCGCGATTCGGTAACAGTAATAACCAAATAGTTATAGCTTCTTAGCTACCTAATAGCCAACAATTTAATCTAGCTCAATCTAGAAACTAGTATTAAAAGTTTAAAACAAATATTTATTACCTAAATATTTGTTTAATTATAGACAGATAAAATAAATAAAATTATTTTGTCTCAGTACATGAGTGAAGGGCGACTCGGTAGCAGTAATATACTGAAAAGTATATTAAAAAACATCCACCATACTGTCAAGGCACATAGTTTTTTTTATACCAGATAAATTATCGAGCGCAATGCACTCGTAATCATTTTCACCCAATCTACACTTTATCGAAAATATAAAATTTTTTCAATATTAAAAATTATACAAAGAAAAGTGTACTCAAGTATAACATCATATATATTGTTGAACTCGTGTTTTTACAAGCGTTCATTTGATACCCCACTCGATGATCTGGTAAAAAAAAATTTTTTTCACTTCCGATTTTCACATCTTAAAACTAATTACTTAAGTGACAATTTAACTTTCAAAACTATACGGTTCTGATTGGGCCATCGATTCCTATATTTGTGCCAAATTTCAACTTTATATGTCAAATAGTTTCGGAGAAAACTGGTTGTGACAGACAGACACCGAAGTGTTCCGTATGGAATACTAATAATATAAATGACGAAGGTATGCATTACCGGTTTCAACTTTAAACTAGTCCCGGAATTGGACATGAATGGTTGTGATCAATACGTTACCTGTAGCAGCAGGAATATAGAAAAAAGAAGGTGTGTGTTAGTGTGTGTGTGTGTGTGTGTGTGTGTGTGTGTGTGTGTGTGTGTGTGGTGTGTGTGTGTGTGTGTGTGTGTGTGTGTGTGTGTGTGTGTGGTGTGTGTGTGTGTGTGGTGTGTGTGTGTGTGGTGTGTGTGTGTGTGGTGTGTGTGTGTGTGGTGTGTGTGTGTGTGTGGTGTGTGTGTGTGTGGTGTGTGTGGTGTG